>JBBGZY010000272.1:673750-1347500 GCA_037952925.1 Lithobates clamitans
ATTCCCCAATATAGCATTTAAAAAAATATATAATAATATACAAATAAATAAATTTATAATAATATACAAATATACAGTTGTGCTCATAAGCTTACATACACTGGCAGAATTTATGATTTCTTGGCCGTTTTTCAGAGAATATGAATGATGACACAAAAACATTTCTTTCACTCATGGTCATGGTTAGTGTTTGGCTGACGCCATTTATTATCAATCAACTGCATTTACTCTTTTTAAATCATAATGACAACAACAGAAACTACCACAATGACCCTGATCAAAAGTTTACATACCCTGGTGATTTTGGCCTGATAACATGCACACAAGTTGACACAAAGGGGTTTGAATGGCTATTAAAGGTAACCATCCTCACCTGTGATCTGTTTGCTTGTAATTAGTATGTGTGTATAAAAGGTCAATGGGTTTCTGCACTCCTGACAGACCCTTGCATCTTTCATCCAGTGCTGCACTGACGTTTCTAGAGTCTGAGTCATGGGGTAAGCAAAAGAATTGTCAAAGGATTTGCGGGAAAAAGTAGTTGAACTGTATAAAGCAGGAAAGGGATATAAAAAGATATCCAAAGAATTGAGAATGCCAATCAGCAGTGTTCAAACTCTAATCAAGAAGTGGAAAATGAGTGGTTCTGTTGAAACCAAACCACGGTCAGGTAGACCAACAAAAATTTCAGCCACAACTGCCAGGAAAATTGTTTGGGATGCAAAGAAAAACCCACAAATAACTTCAGATGAAATACAGGACTCTCTGAAAACATGTGGGGTGGCTGTTTCAAGATGCACAATAAGGAGGCACTTGAAGAAAGATGGACTGCATGGATGAGTCTCCAGAAGAAAGCCATTACTACGCAAATGCCACAAAGTTTCCCACTTACAATACTTCAAACAGCACAGAGACATGCTTCAAACCTTCTGGCACAAAGTCGTTTGAAGTGATGAGACAAAAATTTAGCTTTTTGGCCACAACCATAAATGCTATATTTGGAGAGGAGTCAACAAGGCCTATGATGAAAGGTACACCATTCCTACTGTGAAACAGGGAGGTGGCTCACTGATGTTTTGGGGATGTGTAAGCTACAAAGGCACAGGAAGCTGCGCATGGGACCTACTTGGACATTCCAACATAACAATGATCCAAAACACAAAGCCAAGTCTACCTGTCATTGGCTACAGCAGAATAAAGTGAAGGTTCTGAAGTGGCCATCTCACTCTCCTGACCTCAATATTATTGAGCCACTCTGGGGAGATCTCAAATGTGCAGTTCATGCAAGACAAGAATTTACAGGAACTGGAGGCTTTTTGCCAAGAGGAATGGGCAACTTTACCATCTGAGAAGATAAAGAGCCTTATCCACAAATACCACAAAAGTCTTCAAGCTGTCATTGATGTTAAAGGAGACAATACACAGTATTAGGAACTGGGGTATTTATTATTATTTATTATTATTATACAGGATTTATATAGCGCCAACAGTTTGCCCAGCGCTTAACAAAATGAAGGCAGACGTTACAGTTACATTACAATTTGGTAAAAGAGGAATCAGAGGGCCCTGCTCGCTACAGCTTACAATCTAGGAGGGGGGGTCAATTGATACAAAAGGTAATAGCTGTGGGGGACAATCTGATGGAGAAAGTAAAACAATGTATTAGTTACAAGCAGGATAAGCTTCTTTAAAGAGAAGGGTTTTCAGGGATCGTCTAAGATGGATAGATTAGGGGACAGTCTGACAGATTGGGGTAGGGAGTTCCAAAGGATGGAAGAAGCTCTGGAGAAATCCTGTAGGTGAGCATGAGAGGAGGTGACAAGGGAGCTAGAGAGCAGGAGGTCTTGGGAGGACTGAGGAGAGCGGCTTGGTTGGTATCTTGAGACTAGGTTAGTGATGTAGCTGGGGGCAGAGTTGTGGAGGGCTTTGTAAATTATTGTTAGTACTTTGAATTTTATTTGTTTGTTGAGTGGAAGCCAGTGCAGGGAATGGCAGAGAGGGGTGGAGGACACTGAACAGTTGGTAAGGTGGATGAGTATTGCAGCAGCATTGATTATGGACTGAAGGAGGGATAGTGTATGTAAAGATAGTCCAATGGAGAGTGTGTTGCAGCAGTCGAGGCGAAAGGTGAACAGGGAGTTAATTTAGAAGCTTGGTGGTGTCATTGGTTAAAAAGGGGCGTATTCTAGAGATGTTGCGGAGGCTAAGGCGGCATGATTGGGAGAGGGATTGGATGTGGGCCTGAAAGGACAGTTCAAAGTCTAGGGTTACCTCTAGCACCCTGGCATGTGGGGACGAACTGATAGTTGTGCCATTGATCTTGACAGAGAAGTCAGGGGAAGGGGCACGTGGGGGAGGAAATATTATGAGCTTGGTTTTAGATAGATTCAGCTTGAGGAAGTGGTGTGACATCCAGGCTGATATGTCTGTTAGTACATCAGTGATGTGTGAGGAGACTGATGGGGTGAGCTGAGGGGTAGAGAGACAGATTTGGGTGTCATCGGCATATAAATGGTAGTGGATGCCATGGGAGGCTGACCCAGGGAGGATGTGTAGATCGAGAATAGTATAGGTCAAAGGACAGAACCTTGGGGGACCCCAACGGTAAGAGGTGTTGGAGAGGAGAAAGTAGAGTTGTAAGTGACACGGAAGGTGTGGTGAGATAGGGGAGATTCGAACCAACAGAGGGCACAGCCAAGGAAATTGAGCTTTTGAGGAGGAGGGGGTGATCAATTGTATCAAAGGCAGCGGAGAGGTCCAAGAATAAAAGTACGGCATAATGACCGTTGGTTTTAGCTGTTAGCAAGTCGTTTGTGAGCTTTAGGAGAGCAGTTTCTGTGGAGTGCTGTGGACGAAATCTATACTGAAGGGGATTAAGAAGGTTATTCTCAATGAGATGGTCGCTCAGTCGGTTGTAGACTAATTGTTCAAGAAGTTTGGAGGCAAAAGGGAGTAAGGAGATGGGTCTTAGGTTGTTAAGATTGGTGGGGTCCAGTGAGGCCTTTTTTGGTATGGGAGTGACTAGTGCATGTTTCTTAGGGTTGGGGAAGATGCCAGTAGAGAGGGAGAGGTTGAAGATATAAATTAAAGAGTGTAGGATAGAGTCAGAGGGTGACCGTAGTATTTGAGAAGGAACGGGCGTAGGGTTAGGTAAGGGTTAGAAAAAAGTTTATTGACTTCCTCTGTAGTAGTTGGGTTAAAGAAGAGTTTTGATTGTACAGGAGGACAAAGAGTGTAAAGTGAGAAAGATATCTGTAGAGTGGAGGAGATCTTGAGACGTATTGTCTCAATGTTTGAAGTGAATAGCAATCTCCTGGGCATTGAGTAAGTTAGTGGGTGGAGGTAATGGCGGACGAAATAGAGCATTAAAAGGTAGAAAAGAGTTGACGGGGACTGTGTGAGAGGGTGTTAATGAGAGTGATAAAGTAAGTCTGTTTAGCAGCGTGGAGACAGGAATGGTATTTTTGGAGGGCAGATTTATATTGGCTGAAATCTTGTTGTGACTTTGTCTTACGCCTCAGTCGTTCACGAGCACGGCTCTGTTTTTTGAGGCTTTTGGTAATGTCTGTCTGCCAGGGTTGTAGTGGTCGGGGCCTGATTCTGTGCATAGTGAGGGGGGCCAAGGTATCGAGGGTGGATGGCAGTGAACTGTTGTAGATAGAAGTGGCCAGGTTGGGGCAGGACAAGGATGAGATTTTTGCATAGAGACAATCTGTAAAAAAAAGCCCCCCTCCCAAATCTATACATTGAAAACCCTTAAAATACCATACAATCCTATTATAGTGATTTGCCAAATCACAAAGTAGTTGTTTATCAACAAATACATTTTTGGGTCCACTTCATAGGATCCCGAGGTGCAGCAACATTTCATTGGTAAATTTTCATGATAAATTTAGAACTGATGATCCTCTGAACCAAAAAAAATACTGTGGTGGACGAACCATACAAATTCACATGTCTATGAATCAGTAGAGCACATACCATATGCAATTAGTACCTTGTTTGTGTCATGAATAAAGAAAGTGGCTCCCTTTCTGACTCATGTGACATAATGCCTAGACAAAAAGTCTTGTTATCCAGTAGAGAGGAGGACAAACAAGGTATAGCCATTATGATACATATACGCACAGAAGAATACATAGAAGAAACGTTCATAGAACAAAACCATGTTCTCTATACATGGTGATTCTATTATAAAAAATACTGATTTTATCTAGAAATTTGGCCTGTCACCACCCATTCCTCACAATTTTCAAATAATGTATCCCATTATATTACCAAAGCAATACTGAGACAGGGGATGCGGAGGGGTCAGGTAAAAGAGCCTGGATGAAGTCAGTATTTTCACAGTAGATCATCCAGGGTGTTTGGGGGTTCTGGGGTGCTTTAGAAAATAATAAGCATGTAGATGTACCTGAAGTTGCTTCCTATTCCATGAAGAGTAGAGTCACTACAAAATTGCTGCTTATGTAACACCCCAGAACTTAATAGAAGAGGTGTTTGATGTGTCAGCAGTAAGTAAAACCCTTACATTAGCTTTGTATAGGGTGGGTCCCTATTATGGCTCATAAGATGTGTGGCCAGGTTGCTCTAAAAGCAGACAGTTAAGCCGTGGTTTTACTGCCCCCCCCCCCCCCCCCACTTGCCCACCTAAACAAAGACATGCAGCTGCTCAGGGCTGTACATAATCAGTAGGCAATACCACCACAGAACATGACCAATTAAAATGAATAGGGCCACACTACAACTGCCCTGAAACCTCATGCAATGCACTCAGTTGCAGTGTGGTAGTTATACTTTTTTAGGGTTAAATCAGTCTGTGAAGAGGTGACATATCGCCTCCCAGTTGCTTGTCAACCACTCTCCGAAAACTGTATCACAGCGGATCACGAGCCCATAGAGAGATATTCCTTCTCTTGGCCTGGGGAACATTATTACAGATACAGGAAGTTTCTGCAGATGGCAATAAAACCTGATAAAGGTTCTAACCTAGCAGAGAGGTAAATGTGTCTTTTTTCAGGAAGGGTGTGCTGGAACTGGAGAGAGTCCAGAGAAGGGCAACAAAGCTAATTAAGGGACTGGAGGATCTTAGTTATGAGGAAAGTCTACAAGCACTGAACTTATTCTCTCTGGAGAGGAGATGCTTGAGAGGGGATATGATTTTAATTTACAAATACTGTACTGGTGACCCTAGCATAGGGGAAAAACTTTTCAGTGAAAGGGAATTTAAAAAGACACGTGGCCATTCACTGAAATTAGAAGAGAAGCGGTTTAACCTTAAACTGTGTAGAGGGTTCTTTATTGTAAGAGTGGTAAGGATGTGGAATTCTCTTCCACAGGCAGTGGCATCAGTGGGGAGCATCGGTAATTTAAAAAAAAACTATTAGATGGATACTTAACGACCACAACATACAGGGTTATACAATGTATTATTAACATATAAGCTGGACTGGATGAACTTGTGTCTTTTTTTAACCTCACCTACTATGTAACTATATATACACGGCTTGCTTGACAAGAGCTGCCTGCTTACAATTTTTCTTAAAGTGGTTCTAAAGCCTGAAGATTTTTTCACCTTAATGCATTCTCTGCATTAAGGTAGAACACCTTCAGTATGCAGCTTCCCTCCAGTCCCCCTACATTCTTGCCTGAGCCTGATCTCAATCCAGCGATGTGCACAAAAACAGAGGTTCTCTGGACTCTCTCCCTCCTCATTGGCTCAGACATAGCAGCAGGACCCATTGGATTTAAGGATTTAAAAAGGAAAAATAAAGGGAAAAAAGGCTAAAAAAATAAAACTAATGCAGCCACCACATCTGAGAACTGGTAAGCTGTAATACAGTAGCCTCCCTGGCGGTTTTCCCGAGTGTGGCTCGGGGTTAAAATTCAGGACCATTAGCGGTAACCCCGAGCCACACTCGGGGTTACATCGCAGGATCCTGGTGCCTCCTTACTTACCTTGTACCCGGGATCCTGCGATGTCCCCCGCTGTGTCTGCGGGCTCCGTCCTCCTCCGAAGCCTCTCTGTGCCAGGCTCCGTTCCCTGCGAGCGGCGCGACGCACGGGGGCGGAGCATGGCGGCAAATTCAAAAAAAGTGTAAAATCATAACACATACAGTACTGTTATCTTACAGATTACAGTACTGTATGAAATTATTTCACATCCCCTTTGTCCCCAGTGCTTTGTCCAATGCCCTGCATGCAGTTTTATATTGCATATACTGTTCTTTCTGCCTGGAAACTGGAGATTGTCCATAGCAACCAAAAAGTGTCCCTTTACGTCAGAAATGGCTTTAGACCAGCTAGAAAACAGCGATAGTAAATTAGAACACTTGCAGAATTGAGCGATAGTGAATCGTGTGGAAATTAATTTTATTACTATTTATTTTTATTTATTTATTTTTTTATTATATTATAATTTATGTTTTTGTGTTTCAAACTTTATCATACCCGGGATATCTACTAGACTCTGGTTTGGACAGATTTAAGTGTGTTATTGTGAAGATTTACAGGCCTACAATATAAAATGCCAAATTTCCATGCAAAATAATTGTACCGCTTTCAGCACCTAAAATCCGAAATAATCATACCGCCAGGGAGGTTAAATGTTTGTTTTTGGTTTTAATAGCGCTTTAAGTTGCAAAGAGTGGGTGAAACAAGTTGATTTCATAAACAGGCATCTGTGTGTTGAAGGATTTATATCTTTTAGGTATCTCTGTTTTTGAAGCTAACTCTTGCTGGTTTTTTCTGTAAATGCGTGAAAAACTATCCATTGCAGCATCACCTTCTGGAAGTCTGCTGGTTTCACCAATCAGTTATGAAGTCAGTATGACAGTTAGAGTGACAGGTGTCTGTTCTTCCTGGAAAATGTTTTCACTAAACGATGTCACTGTTTCCCATCTCAAAAGGTTCAGGGTGTATGAGAGGACCTGCTCTGACTTGTATTTTCTGTACTATGCTACCAAACCCGATAAGCATTTTATCCAGCACTGTCCGCTATTATATTTGCAATGCTTGCTTGTCAATTGGTGTTGTTTATCCACTGCAGAATACAGTCATTTAAAAAAATACAGTATGCTATAAATAATATGAGAAATCCTGAAATAAACAGCTGGATTCATCTGCTTCTTGCTAGCCAGATGCTTCCCTCCATATAGAGCAACAGTAAGCTGTTGACACTGAATCTATAGGACGTCAGACTGCACTATTAAAACATTCATGACCAGTGCGAAAAGATTTGGTGTGATTTTTTTATGAACCCTTACACTGCTGCCGCGGCTCAGTCTGCCAGCATTGCTACAGCTAAAGCAATGGAGCAGAGCGGCCAAAGCAATTCTGTGGGGATTTTTAGTGTATTATTTAACATTAGGCTTTAGGCATCAAAGTAACATTTTAATTCCTGCGCTGATCCTGTCAATAGATCAGCATTTAGCTTTATATTTGTATTTAAAGCTGAGTTACCTACAGGTTAATATCATTGCATCATGTCTTAGACTACAATCATTCATCTCACCAGCAAGAGGTAACACTGTACTGTGTTGAAGCAGGGGGAGCATGCATATGCTTTAATACCCATTCATAATACAGTGAGACAGAGTATAAATTATGCTATGGCATCAGCATATTTGGTTAACTCTTTCACTTTGTCTGATTAAGCTGTAGGGCTTTTTCATTATTCCAAGCACGTAAATATCTGTGAGATTTTTTTTTTTCAATAACTCAGTACAAGAAGCAGGTGATGATGTGCAATAACCCATAGCAATCTGATTATAAACATCTAAAGTTACATAAATGAGAGAGAGAGAGGAATTCTCCCTTGTTACTACTGGCAAAAGCACTCTGCCATTCCCCCTATGGAATAAGCATGCACATAAAGGGAACAATTCAAATCTCCTGGGATAATGATGCAATGTAATATGAATAAATCACAGCCAACTACAGCTTATTGTTAATAACTCCTACCAAGCACATAACATACAAATGATTTAACACCTTTGTGAACATGACAGACTATTCTTTTGCTGAAACCATATCAAAATGATTATATAAATTGGAAGTCAATGAGCCAGAATTAAGACATAGTTCTGTAGAGAAATCTCTTTACATGTATTAAAAGCCTTCACTTTATAAAAATATATTAGTGAAGGGACCCTAGATTGTCTTCCAAGATCTGGTCACATGATCGTCCCTGCTTCCTATATAAAAAGTTGCATAAAGAACTTCTAAAGAAACCCAAGTTGATAACGTAATGAAGTCACATAGCACTGAAAGTAGATTAGCGCAAAAAACAAAAAAACACAAAGGCATTACACAGAGAGGTAATATGTTGCCAAACTGCCTTTTTAGCTGTGGAAAAGTGGTAGAGACAGGGCTTTTTTTCAGGGGGAACTTGGTGGAACTCAGTTCCACCACCTCTGGCTCAGACCCTTTGGTGCCTGCTCACCACAATCACTTGTAAACACAGAGGTCTGGTTTCTGTGTTTACAAGTGACAGCTCTGCACTCTGTGTGTAACTCCCATGAACTCTGTATGTAATGCAATCCTGATATTTAATGCCCCTTTAAGACCCTCCTACTGTTTGTTAAATATGACCACACCTACTATTTGATGTGATTTGGAGGGTGTGTGTGGGGGAGGGGTTTTGGGGGTCGTGGTTGAGTTCCAGCACCTATTGTTTGAGGGAAAAAAAGCCCTGGGTAGAGATAATGTTACTTGAAGGTTCCACCTTCAGGGTACATTTAGACTTGGTGGCACTGGAATTGGCAAAATTGTTGCCATTCCATTGCAGAGTCACCACTACAGGGGTTGTTTCCAATTTATAGACCAAAGGATTAGTGCTTGGTATATGAAGAATGCTGAACACAGAGCCAAAATGTAAAAGGTAAGGCTCATTAAATAGGAGTAGGAAATGTCACATTTCACATGGGAAAAACAATTTGCCTTGTGTCCTTTACTTTGAGAGGAAGAGTAGTTATAGAGTTTTTTAGTAACAAGTTCAGGCATCCATTAACCACTTGCCGACTGCCAACAGTACATTTACAGCTGTCCCCAGGCACCGTCACATACCTGTACATCGTGGTGCTCATGTATTTACATACAGTCACCAATCAGTATTCCCAATCACCGCTACACCAGTCATATGATCACGCTGTACTGCACTGGTGACAGTATTTTAAAAAAAAAATTGTGAGAAAAAAACTAATTTTGATTTATTTGCTTATTTTACAAAAAATGTGACAAAAAAATTACAACTTCAAAAAACTCACCATGCCTCTCACTAAATATTACAGACTGTCTACTTACCAAAAAGGGATCATTTTGGGGGTATTTGTACTCTCCTGACATTTTAGGGCCTCAGGAAATGAGATAAGCAGTACCATAGTTTGTAAACTGGGGTTGATTTACTAAAACTGGAGAGTACAAAATCTGGTGCAGCTGCGCTTGGTAGCCAATAAGCTTCTAACATCAGCTTGTTCAATTGAGCTGTGACAAAAAAAAAAAAAAAAAGCTGGAAGATGATTGGTTTCTATGCAGAGCTGCACACAATTTTGCACTCTCCGGCTTTAACTCCTATAACTTTCACACAGACTAAAGAATATACACTGATTTAGGTTATTTTTAGCAAAGAAATGTAGCAGACTACATTGGGCCTAAATGTATTATAAAAATCTAAAGAAAGACTATTTGTTTGCAAAATTTTATAACATTAACTAAGAAAGTTTTGTTTTTGTTTCCAGAATTTTAGGCGTTTTTTGTTTATATAGCAAAAAACAAAAAAACCCAGTGATGATTAAATACCGCCAAAAGAAAGCTCTATTTTGTGTGAAAAAAAATGATATCAATTTCCTTTGGGTACAGTGTTGCATGACCAAGAAATTGCCAGTTAAAGTAGCACAGTGCAGAATAGCAAAAATGCCCTGGTCATTAAGGGGGGTAAAACCTTCTGCAGATCAAGTGGTTAAACATGTGCAGCCTTCTGGGTATATCATAACAGGAACTGGAACTAACTTGTACAGAGTGTAGAGATTATTTTACATGTTGTAGATGTATCAACTGTAAATAGTGATATCTATAGACCAGAGGTATGAAAACCACATATACCCCCTCGTAGTACAAATTCTTTTTCCTCAATATAGACAACAGCAATGTAAAGAATGATATCACAAAACAGTACTATGACAGAATAGATGTAAAAATTAAAAACTCAAATGAGAAACAATTAGAACATCAAAGCGGCGCTTCCATTAGACAGATAATATAAAACTGACAGACTAATTGACATAAAATAGATAAAAAACGAGATAGAACAAGGGTCTCTGGTAGGTATACAGGGTATAAACAGTAGAAGATTGATGAGTGCACCGTTCACCATACACTTTTCCACCGTGTGCTCCACACACCCACAAGGGGTTCAAACTCACCAGAGCCCAGAAGTTATCAAGCCCCAATCAATATCCTATGGACTGTAGATCTGTATGTCCTTGTAGGGTAGTTCAAACTCATCTCCAAAATCCCCATGTATGTAAAAGAGACTCCACATAGTCTAATTCCGTTTTAAAATTTATTCGCAAACTCTTGCTAAAGAGCTTACTTTCATCTACTTTCCCTGGATTTTCAAAGGAAGGAGTATAGTCCGGTGTAGACAGTATAGGTCTCTGCATCCAGTACTTCCTCCTTCCTGGTTAGTTTCCTGGTTCTTGGAATGCACAATGTCGTGACGTAATTTCCGGTCGCCGTAAGGTCACGCCCTGACGCCGCGTTTCGTCATCACGACTTTTTCAGTTCTCTTCAACCTCATGTACAAGGAGGAACAGGAAAAATAGCTAATGCGTTTCACGCCCTATCATGGCGCTTATTCATAGCCATATTCATAGGGCCATATTTCAAAGAATGCATAAAGGTGAAAAAACATCTGACAATACCGCCCCCCCGTTTTACTTACCTGACCCCTCAAAAGTCCCACGCTCACCCCCGACATCTTCTTCGCCGCTCAGCCTGGCCGTTGTTTGGATACAGTGGATGGATTAAAAGCCATTGGCTCGCACTGCTGTCAATCACATCCAATGACGCGGCACGCCGGGAGGCGGGGCCGAGTGATACAGTGAGCGGCTATAGCCGCCGGCTGTATCACGGGAGCGCGCCTGCAAGCACTCAACATCATGCAAGGGAGCTCGCATGAAGGTATTGAGTCCTTGAGGGGGGGAGCCGAGACAGCCGCCGAGGGACCCCAAAAGACTAGGTTCGGGGCCAATCTGTGCAAATTGAGCTGCACAGTGGAGGTAAATATAACATGTTCGTTATTTAAAAAAAAAAAATATATATATATATATATATATATATATATATATATATATATATATATATATATATATCTTTAGTGATCCTTTAAACTATTTTTATCCTTATGCTGCTAAAATTAGGAGATAGATAGGAAAGTAATATTTACTTCCTTGTTTTCAGGCCTAGTGCCCTACATCCCAGGGATCCTAAGGAGGGGAGGAGAGGTTTTCTCTGCTAAGCACACCATTCTGCCTGCATGCCTGAGCTAAGGGCAGATGGATTTCAGGAAGTGAATGCTACATAAATCATTTGCCCTTACTGGGATATGTACAAACTCTGAAGTGAATACTTTTTTGTGATTTTTCTGTAAGATTTGCAGTCCAAAGAGCTTCTTTGATGCCTCTTTTAAATGTCTCAATTGCTTGGTGGTTAAAAAACTGAGGATTTCCTATGAAAAATAATTCTCAAAAAGAGTTCAAACACAGAAGTAACAAATTGTGGTCCATTGTTGAACACTAGTTCCTTTGCGTTACAAAGACTGTAGAGAGAAATATAATTACAGTGACAGATGGTACCTTTGGGACAAATGCAATTACTGGTCACTTACTGTAATAATCTATTTATGTTAGAAAAAAGTGTCAGTCAACAGATGTTTCTGTGAAAGGACCTACAAAATCAATAGCAAGCCCACCAGAGCAGAATCAGGAAATGGCACTGCTTGGAGTGGTGGTGTGCGTGTGTCAGCAGGTTTGTCACAATTCCAACAAGTAATGCAAGATTGAATGGCAGTAAGAACTTGGGAATCCATGCCTGGACACCAGTATAATTTGTGTCATTTTTGATTTGTTCTTACAATCTCTTGGTGAATCTTATGTGCATGTTGAGTAAGGTCCCTGGTAATGATAAGCGATAAGAGACTTGGACAATGTAGCTATCCGCATAGGACATTTCATGTCTAATCCTGCAATAAGGTCATAGAACAGGACTCAAGTTTTTTTCTAAGTTTGGCCATTTGCTTTGTAGCATGCCCCATAATTGTACTTGTACTGGGTATGCACAACACGCTTGTTTGATGCCTTAACTATGTCTATATCAGTAAATGCAACAACTTCAACATCCACATCCTGTGTACTAGTTGCTCTGGGTAAGGTTAAAGTGACACTAAAGGTTCGTTTTTTTTTTTTTAAAGAACAAACATATCATACTTACATCCACTGTGCAGCTCGTTTTGCACAGAGTGGCCCCGAACCTACTCTTCTGGGGTCCCTCGGCGGCTCTTGCGGCTCATCCCCACATCAGATAACTCCCTAGGAGAAGCGCTCTCACGGGGGGTCCCAAGTCCAGCATTTGGCGTCCATAGAGGCCGAATCCAGGACTCGGCCCCGCCCCCCCCGGCGCTCGCATCATTGGATTTGATTGACAGCAGCGGGAGCCAATGGCTGCACTGCTATGAATCTATCCAATCAACAGCTGAGAACCCCTGGCAGAGAGACAGCACGTCCCCGTGGGTCAAGTTCGAGGGGTCAGGTAAGTAAAACGGGGGGGCTGGGGGGCCGGTCACTGACGAATGTTTTTTCACCTTAATGCATAGGATGCATTAAGGTGAAAAAACACAAAACTTTACAACCCCTTTAAGCTTGACAAACAATCAACAGTAACATTTTTCAAACCCAATTTGCGTTATATTGTGTAGTTAAAATTTAGTAGTCTTACAACAAAAGTATAATAACAAGAATGAAAAAACTGAGTAGCCTTGCTAATAACCATCTGGTTATTAGAATTACTGCTCGCCCAAGTCTCTTTGTGGCAAGCAGTGTACTGTAATTAAAGGACTATGGTCAATTTGCAATATAAATTGATTATTTTCACACTTTGCTCTCCATTTCCAGTTGCTCAAATATATGCTACAGCTACTTTTTCTACATTACAATACTTCTGTTTTGCTTCGGTAAGGGTTCTAAATGCAAAAGCAACAGTTTTGTTTTACTTGGTCTGCATGGCACTGACACCACCAAGGTTATAGTCTTTTTTCACAAGCTCATGATCAGGCAATATTCCCTCTTGATGATATAACATGACCCAGAAATGACAGCTGAATTTGGCTAAAGCGGTATTTAGAAAGATTTAGTTTCAGTCCAACAGATTCAATACAATTTAAAACAATTTTTAGATACTTGTTGTGGCAATCCACAGTTGGGCAGTATAAAATTACATTGTATGCCTTCAAGATAGCACTGTACACCGGGTAAGTTACTGAGGATTGAAAACATAAGTATTTAAAAAAACGTTTGAAACAGAACAGACTCTTATTGGTAATAAATTAAAGAAGGTCTCTACTTTCTTTTTTCAGCAAAACTTGATGGTATGCACTTTGAAGATCCATGGTAGAAAAGAATTTAACTCTATTCTGAAAATACTTCCTCAATTTTCCTTAATAAAGGGTAACTATCCAAAACAACAGCTTTATTTGGTTCACAAAGGCTGCCACACAATCTAATACCTCCTGTATTCTCCTTTTATACCATAATAGGACTTACCCATTCAAATGAATCTATTAACATTCTATGAGGAGGTGAGTTTCCATCTAGATAAAGGAAGGCCCGTAGACGTGGTGTATCTGGATTTTGCAAAAGCATTTGCTACAGTTCCCCATAAACGTTTACTGTACAAAGTAAGGCCCGTTGGCATGGACCATAGGGTGAGTACATGGATTGAAAACTGGCTACAAGGGCGAGTTCAGAGGGTGGTGATAAATGGGGAGTACTCGGAATGGTCAGGAGTGGAAAGTGGGGTCCCCCCAAGGTTCTGTGCTGGGGCCAGTCCTATTTAATTTGTTCATAAACGACCTGGAGGATAAACAGCTCAATCTCAGTATTTGTGGACGATTCTAAGCTAAGCAGGGCAATAACTTCTCTGCAGGATGTGAATATCTTGCAAGAAGATCTGAACAAATTAATGGGGTGGGCAACTACATGGCAAATGAGGTTTAATGTGGAAAAATGTAAAATAATGCATTTGGGTGGCAAAAATATAAATGCAATCTATACACTGGGGGGAGAACCTCTGGGGGAATCTAAGATGGAAAAAGACCTGGGGGTCCTAGTAGATGATAGGCTCAGCAATGGCATGCAATGCCAAGCTGCTGCTAACAAATCAAACAGAATATTGGCATGCATTAAAAAGGGGATCAACTCCAGAGATAAAACGATAATTCTCCCACTCTACAAGACTCTGGTCCGGTCTCATCTGGATGCTGCCCAGAAGTGCAACAAAGCTAATAAAGGGTCTGGAGGATCTTAGTTATGAAGAAAGGTTGCGAGCACTGAACTTATTCTCTCTGGAGAAGTGAAGATTGAGAAAAGATATGATTTCAATTTACAAATCCCACATTGGTGACCCCACAATAGGGATAAAACTTCTCTGCGGAACGGAGTTTAATACGTGGCCACTCATTAAAATTAGAAGAAATTAGATTTAACATTAAACTGTGTAGAGGGTTCCTTATAGTAAGAGCGGCAAAGATGTGTAATTCCCTTCCACAGGCGGTGGTTTCAGCGAGGGGCATCGATAGTTTAAAAAAAACTATTAGATAAGCACCTGAACGACCGCAACATACAGGGATATACAATGTAATACTGACATATAATCACACACATAGGTTGGACTTGATGGACTTGTGTCTTTTTTCAACCTCACCTGCTATGTAACTATGTAACTATGAGTACAATGTGTATCATGTGTTTACATTAAAGTTTTTAGCCGATTTACACTCTGTGGCTTTCCTTGCTTTGATGCTATGTGGATATTCGATTATACATATGGTCACCATTGTTCTTACTAATCTTGGAGAGAAAGACAGCCTGACATATTGGAACCAATGGCTGTGAACTGAATGCTCCTGGTGGAAATATTTATAACAGGTGAATCAGACTCAGTAGTGGGCTCATTTCAGTCTGGTAAGAGTACATTTCTTACAATGGTGATGGCTCATGTGGGACTAGATTTATGGAGTAGCATGATCTCTGCACAAAATCAGTGATGTTTTCCTCAAGACATACATTGGATTTGGACTATTTCATACACTCTATTTACCTTTGCTAGATTCCATTTTGATACGGACTTTTGTTTTGAGCAATTTATGTTTACTATGTTGGTGCGGCAACATGTATGATGTATATATTTATTTAGCGTTACTATTGGTTGCCAGCAGCTGTGTTTATTATCACTAGTTACACCAGTGCGTTTTCTATTTTTGTTTGTTTTAATCATATAGTATCATTACATTATCAAATATTATCAAAAACTATAAAAAAAAATGAATATCATACATTCATGATTTTGATTGGTAATTAATTAGCACGCCTTTCTACATCATGTTTGTTTTTTATATTTAATACTTAACCACTTGCCGCCCGCCATATAGCAGAATGACGGTGGCAAAGTGGTTGTGATATCCTGACCAGACGTCATATGATGTGATCAGGATACTCACCGCAACTCAGATCGTGCTGTGGAGCCTCTGACAGAGGTTTCTTACCACGTGATCAGCTGTGACCAATCACAGCTGATCATTGCGTGAACCAGGAGGTGCCAATAAACGGCTTTCCTCGGTTCACGTTGACAGGGAGAGCCAATCGGCGGCTCTCCCTGTCAAAGGGGGGTCTGTGCTGATAATCAGCACATTGATTATCAGCACAGCCCCCATCAAAAGGTGCCCATCAGCTGCCAATCAGTGCCCAACACCTGCAAGCCTGTCCCCGTAATAAACGCCTGTCAATGCCCACAACAGTGCTGATCAGTGCCCACAACAGTGCCAATCAGTGCCCACAACAGTGCCAATCCGTGCCCAAAAAAAGTGCCAATCAGTGCCCCATTAGTAATGCCTGTCAGTGCCCCATGAAAGTGCCATATACGGGATTGAGGAAGGGGAAAGGAGACAATGGGGCTGGAAAGGAGACAATGGTGCTGGAAAGTAAAAGGATTCAGCAAAGTAAGTTTGTGATTAGATATACTGTATGTTGGTGTGTGTGTGTGTTGAGGGAGGAGGTACTTTGCAGATACAATATGCCTTTTTAAAGTGATTGTTAACCCACTTCTAATAAATTGTATTATCCCCTTTGTATCATAATAACATGTGTCCCTGTGCCTGTGTAATGTAAAAAATCTGCCGATCTGTACCTGGATAAGCTGCACTCCGGGAGCTCAGCTGACTTGTCAGCTCCCTTGTTTCTCCGGCTCACAGCTGCAGTGGGCGGGGCCGAGCCGCCGCACTGATGTCAGCCGGGGAGGAAGGGAGAGAGGAGAGAGACAATCTCACCGCACCGCACCGATTCGGACGGTGCCATTGTCAGGGCATGTGGTTTAACATGGCAAATTGCATGCCAAATCGCTGCAATGTGAACCAGGGCTTATTGTCAAAACTTCACTGAACAAGCTGAAGTTAGAAGCTGATTGGCTACCATGTACAGCTGCACCAGATTTTGCACTCTCCGGGTTTTAGCAAATCAACCCCACTGTTTCTTTAACTACCATTATTTTTTCCTATATTTTTTGTTAGACAGAGGCCATCAGCCCTGAGACATTGGCTTTTTGAAATGAAGTGTTTTTGTGTTTCCAGCATCTATTTTTTTTTTTTTACAGCATAAATGTATTGAAATCATGTTATTCTTATTACTATTCAGATTTAATTTATATGAACATTTGTAACAAGCTCGGTTTATTTGAAAACAGAATCAGCAGAGCATCATTTCTAGTTGGGGATTTACACCAGACAATTGCAGTATGTTTAAAGTGGAAGTCCATGCAAAAACTAAAATTCCTGCATCTTTAGCAACCACGGATCTAACACTAACCTCTCTATCCCTGTAAAGAAAAAATGAGTATACATACCTTTTTGGAAGCTGATCTGACCTGCTCCGACCGGATCCCACGCTGAGCTGTCAGCCGCGGCTTAACTGTAAAGGTGGGTGCAGAGGAGACGGATGACAACGGAAGCCCCATAGTAAGTCTATGGGTGATGTCACTTCTCATTAATTTCACAGCCGTTGTCGGCCGTGTCCTCTGCAGAGCTTCCACCGCTGGAGATCAGGTTGGAGCGGGTCAGATCAGCTTCCAAAAATGTATGTATACTTATTTTTTCTTTACAGGGATAGAGAGGTTAATGTTAGATCTGTGGTGGCTATAGATGCAGGCATTGTAGTTTTTGCATGGACTTCCACTTTAAAATCTCACATTATTACCACTGTCCCAGGCATTTATTTCTGGACCTCAACATTCATAAATACACATTGTACATCATTCAGAAAGGGTTGATGAGCTTTTTTCTCTATGTACAACCCTACTGATCCCAATAGCAGTCACATGGGCTGCTATAGTTAAAGCCTTGTCTATATAGCTATTGAAACCCTACACATACCCATTGCAACAATAAATAAACATATTTCAATCAACAATGGTCCCCACAATGCTTGGTAATATAATTTTGTAACTAAATATATCAAAACAGAAATGATCAAAAGCCATTACATAGCAACCCATATTTAACATGGCTGGGGAAATGCCATTTCTTTTTCTAAGTACCTACATACATGTCTGGAATGAGACGTATGAGGCTGAAAATATTTCTCACTTTAGCTTGATGAGAGCTTTGAATACCAAACATAAACAAAGACAATGTATTTAATGCTTCTGTTGACGTATGGGGAGGCAAAACATAAGCTGCGGAATGCGTCTTTTATTTCAGGTCTTGGTGACATGTGTAATTGTTAATTATTTTAATGAATTATATCTTTACAAACCAGATAATAGTGCATTGAAAGAAGCTGTCTACTGTAGTTTATTTTTAGAGCTATGTTGCTTGCTTCTATATATCATCAGATGCTTTAACAGTCATGCCAATGTATATCTCTATTTTTATTGCTGTTTTATTGTTGTTTTAAATTCTTATAAACAATACAATATTTCCAACTGTGATTTTTATTTTTTTTGTTGTTGTTATAGTTTACTAATGTAAACTAAAAGAGTACTATAAATCATGTAAGCCCACTTTATTTCTCAACAAAAGACATAAAAATGTATTGCGTTCTTAGATTGCAAAGAATGTCATGCAGAAGGAGGTCACATTAGCAGATGATTTATGCATAGTGTTCCGATTTAACAAAAAAATTCTGTCCGTAGCAACCAATCAGCCTCCACCTTGCAAATCTAAGTATAGATAATGACTGGCTGCTATGGGCATGTGTTACTTGCCACAACGGTCGTCATTGTTATTTTCATTTTTTTTTTTTTTACTAAGGATGTTATGGCAAGAATAAGAATCCTTATAGGTTATTGAAGAATGGTCTGTACCTTGTAGCACCCCCCCCTGATATGTTTTAAGTGCCCAATGCTTTGCAGATTAGCTGTTGTTTATTTCTCTGCAGATCCGGTGTTGTAACTTCCTGACCAATTTTTGTCTGTGTAATAAGACCCAGGAATAACATCTATGCAGATTGCATTGCACAATGCTGAAAAATACGTGAAAATCCTCCAGCAGCAAAGGGCAAAAACTGACCCCAAAAAGGATGACAAAGGCAGACCTAATGCATTATTCTTTAAGCTGGCGTTACACAAATAGAATCTTCTTTAAAAATATTTTTCTCAGAACATTCATTCCATTTTCTAATGCTTAGTTGGGTCAAATTGCTGTTTATTTTTCGATTGAAGTAATGAGAAAAATGCATTTTTTTCATACAAACAAAATTCTAACTGTGAATGTGATTTTTGATGGTTAAACATTAAGTATATTGTAATGATGCCTGTTTGGCCACTTGAGCTGCAGAAAGTTTTATCCCCTTCTTGACCAGAGCATTTTTTGCTATTTGGCACTGCGCTACTTTAACTGGCAATTGCCCGGTCATGCAACACTGTACGCAAATTACATTTTTACCATTTTTTTCCCACACAAATAGAGCTTTCTTATGGTAGTATTTAATCACCACTGGGTTTTTCAGTTTTTGTTCTATAAATGAAAAAAGACCAAAAAATGTTAATATATATAAAATATATATATATTATATATTTAAGATATATATATATATATATATCTTGTTTTTTTTACTTTCTGCTGTAAAACATATCTAGTAAAAAAAAATGGAAAATTCTACCCTGCTACATGTCTTTGGTAAAAAGCAAAAATCACAATAAGTGTATACTGATTGGATTGGTTTGCGTGAAGGTTATAGCATCTACAAATGATGGTATATACTGTATACTGGAATTTTTATTTATTTATTTTATACTAATGGCGGTGATCAGCAACGTACAGTGGGACTGTGATAGTGCAGCAGGAAATCTGACACTAACTGGGTCGGAACTGAATCACTGAAATCATTAGCGAAATAATACAGTGATCAGTGGTAATACTATACACTGCCACTCTACTGGCTGGAAAGGGGTTAACATCTAGAGGCAATGAAATGGTTAACTGTGTGCGTAACAAGTGTAGTGTGTGCAATATGTGCTGCTTTTACTAGTAGATATGACTGATTTTTTTCCCTGCTTTGCAGATAGAAAAAGACAGCCACATCTCTGCTCTGTGTATAGAGCCCTGTGTTGTTAGTAAACACAGCGCTATGTACTGTGATTTGCTAAACCGATCAGCAGGTCCCAGCTGTAAATCATTGGCCGGGACCAGGTGATCAGCTTGTGCTGTACTGAATGACAGCACAGAAGGGGGCAGTGGGCGTGTGCGCATGCACCCCTAGCCCGGAAGTGCTGGATCACTTACTTGTATGTGACCCAGCGCAGAACAGCTGCCTTGTCATTGGATATGTGCATGGGGAGGTCTGCAAGTATTTAATATATCTAGGTTCCATTCAAATTTGGGAAAAATCATATATTATAATGAAGCCTTTTTATTACGTATGGGGTTCCACTCAAATAACAGGCTTAGATGAAATTTCGGCGGTTCCAAACAAAACTTGCTGACTCAATGATGACAAGAAAAAATGTTCTGATCAATTATTTTTCTATAAACATTCAAAAGAGAATTAACTAGATATGATCTACTTTATTGTTTAGTATTAAAGTGGAGTTTGTAATATTATTAAAAGTCAGCAGCTACAAAAAGTGTAGCTGCTGACTTTTAATAAACACACACTCACCTGTCCCATGATCCAGTGATGGGGCCACCCGGAGCCTCGCTCCTCTCCCCCTCCTCTCCGTGGTGCCGTCATTGCAAGTGTGGGCACCCAGCTGTGACAGCTTACAGCTTCACAGCCTGGTGCGTACTGCACATGCGCGAGTCACGCTGCGCTCTCCTAGTGGCCAGGCAATCTTCTGGGACCTGTGACATATCCCAGAAGATTGCAGAGAGGGAGGAGCCACCTAGGGGGAGAGGAGGAGTCACCTAGGCGGCGAGACGACGGAAGCAGGAAGTGGGACAGGAAGTACCTGTCAAAACCAGGTAACACCCCCCCCCAAAATTAAAATTACATGCCAAATGTGGCATGAAGGAGGGTGAGGAGTGCTTAAAGTGGAAGTTCCACTTTTGGGTGGAACGCCGCTTTACTAATCTACCTTTCTTCTCACAAATCTATTCGGGGAACGCATTTCAATATTGATTTCCTCTAAAATATTTCATAGGTGGTCTATCCTCTTGGAAAATACACAATGAAATATATATATGAAATATAAAACCATTATACATCAAGTAATATGTGAATGTTATTTTATGAACTATTTTTTAGAAAAAAAAATTATAAAAACAGCTTTAAAACAAGTGCTAAAAATATACAAATTAATCCCTTTCATTTCCATTTTTTACGATTACATAAAGTTCTAAGAATACCATATTTTTGCAGTATCACGTTGATGTCGAATTATATAATGTTATTTTGTCACCATGATTACTATAATGCTTGACAAAGCTTGACTGAAATGTCAAGCATACTGAAAATGCACTTTCAGAGAGGTTTGCGGCATAAGACAAATGATGTTTGATTGTGGCTTCCTGTGTTCAAACTTCTCATAGCTGTCCATTTCATTCCTTTTATCCTGTACCTACTCTTCCATTTATATTTTAGAAGACTTCATCCGTGAATATACATCAACTGTTATTTTCAGATGAATTCTGGAATAAAGAACTTTAACGTGTATGAGTTAATGGAAAGATGAAAGCTATAAGGATGCCTAAATGTCGTAAGCAACCCGACAAACATAGCAATGAGTGTACTCCAGAGGACTAAAAACACTGGAACACAAGATCTTGCCCACAATACACAGAGCTACATTATGTTCCTTTCATTTCTATAGTCCAGCTAAATATGAGTGAGTCAAAGGGGCTGATTGACTAAAACTGGAGAGTGCAAAATCTGGTGCAGCTCTGCGTAGAAACCAATTAGCTTACAAACTTTTTGGTCAAAACTTAATTGAAGCAAGTTTATTGGTTACCATGCACAGCTGCACCAGTTTCTGAACTCTCTAGTTTTTTTTTCTTTTTTTTTATATATATTTATTCGATTTTCATATAAAAGTACAAGATTTATTGATGCAGGAGTAGTCTGCCAGCAAAGGCAATAAAGTAAAAAAATAATATTACATAGTAAGCAGGATAAAACTGCATGGTTTGGAGCCTACAAACATTAACTAGATAACTAATAATACAGTATCTGGTCCAACAAGAGTAACTAAGTGGAGGTTCTCTGAACTCTCTAGTTTTAATAAGTCAACCTCAAAGTATCAGACTAACTTAACCTCCCTGGCGGTATTCCCACGTGTGGCTCGGGGTGGATTTTCAGTACCAAAAGCGGTAACCCCGAGCCACACTCGGGATTCCATCGCAGGATCCAGGCAAAGTTACTTAGCTTGTCCCCAGGATCCTGCGATGTCCTCCCGCTGTGTGTGCGAGCCGTGTACTCCGCTCGATCTATCACAGTGCCGAGCTCCGTTCCCTGTGAGCATCGCAACACATGGGCATGGAGCACGGCGCCAAATTCAAAAAGTTAAAAACACACAATACATACAGTACACTGTAATCTTACAGATTACATTACTGTATCAAATGATTTCACATCCCTTTTGTCCCTAATACTTTGTCCAGTGCCCTGCATGTAGTTTTATATTATATATACTGTTCTTTCTGCCTGGAAGAAGGAGATTGTCCATAGCAACCAAAAAATGTCCCTTTACATCAAAAGCGGTTTTAGACCAGCTAGAAAACAGCGATAATAAATTAGAATCACTTGCAGAATTGAGCGATAGTGATTTGTGGGGAGATCCGTCATCAAACACTGAAAGTAATGACAGCGACAATTCTGAAACTGAGCAAATTGCACCGTTTTTGATTTGATTACATTATTAAATACATTTTAATATTATTATATTATTATTTGTTAGAATTATTTATAGTTATTTATTGTATTATAATTTTTGATTTCATGTTTCAAACGTTATCATACCCGGGATGTCTACTAGACTCTTGTTTGGACAGATTTAAGTGAGTAATTCCTAAGAATTACAAGCCTACAATATAAAATGCCAAATTTCCATGCAAAACATTGTACCGCTTTGAGCATCAAAAATCCAACATAATCATACCTCCAGGGAGGTTAAAGGACCACCGAACCAGAAACATGACAGTTACCTTAAAGTGCTATTAAACCCTCATTTTCAAAACTTCAACAAATGATTTAATCATTTACTGAGTATGAGGCTTCTTAATCTTTTAACACTTTCCTATGTACCAGGTTAACCACTTTTATACTGGGCACTTTCACCCCCTTCCTGCCCAGGCCAATTTTCAGCTTTCAGCACTGTCACAATTTGAATGACAATTGCGTGGTCATTCAACACTATACCAAAAACTAAGTTTTTTATCATTTTGTTAACACAGATTTCTTTTGGTGGCATTTAATCACCACTGGGTTTTTTGCTAAACACGTTTTTCTTAGTTTCTGTTATAA
Source organism: Lithobates clamitans (assembly GCA_037952925.1). Classification (NCBI taxonomy): domain Eukaryota; kingdom Metazoa; phylum Chordata; class Amphibia; order Anura; family Ranidae; genus Lithobates; species Lithobates clamitans. The sequence goes on from JBBGZY010000272.1 coordinate 696,970, forward strand.
AATTTTGCAAATAAATAATCTTTCTTCGTGAATTCAGGCCAAAGTGTATTCTGCTACCTTTCTTCTGTGAGAATAACCAAAATCAGTGTATATTATTTAGTCTGTAGGAAAGTTATATAGTCCACAAACGATGGTAATTATCTGAAAATTGATCAATCCTGATGTACTGACAGCCAATCTCATTTCTTGAGGTCCAAAAATGCTAGGACAGTACAAATACCACCCAAATGACACCTTTTTGGAAAGTAGACAGTCCAAGGTATTTAATAAGAGGCATGGCAAGATTTTTGAAGTTGTCATTTTTTTGTCACAAGTTTTTGAAAAAATAAGAAATTAATATATGTATATATTTTTACATACAGTCACCAGTGCAGTACAGCATCATTATATAATGGGTGTGGTGGTGATCAGGGACACTGACTGGTGACAGTATGAAAAAAATATATATATATAATTTTTTTCAACATTTTTGTTATTACAATTTTTTCTTTTATTTACGCATTATGTTTGCATATAGCAGTGCATTACATTGCTATACAGTATGTAAGCATTTTACTGAATGAAATCGATTTATTCAGTTTCATTTGTTGTGACTAGCTGTGATCACAGCTAATGACATGGTCCAGATGGGCTGCGATTGGTCCAGCCTGTACCATGTGATCACACTGACCAATCACAGCTAGAAACACAATTGTATACAATGGGTGACTTGAAAGGAAGCCATTCATTGTATACAACTGTCATGTGACCTGCTGTGATTGGTTACAATGCTCACATGGTACCGGCAATGGGCCAGTACAGTGATCAGTCATCGGCTGTTTCCGGCTGCATGGCGTGATCCAGGAGGCTGTCATATGACCTTCACCCAGATTGACAAAAGTTTCCCGCCGGCGTCATTATGCCATGGCAGAAACTGGTTAAGCTAGTGCCCTGATCGCTGCCTAGGTTCCTGTTTCAGGGTAACTCTTTTCTCTTCCAGCATATTATGGAGCCACACTTGCATTCAGGGCCAGGAGTTGTGTCTCTACACTGTGTACATCAATAGAAACACAGCCCTATAGCCTAGGATTGCAAGTCACTCTCCTGTGTCTCCTCCTCCCCCCACCCTTCTCCAAAAGGGTGGAGGGGTGGGCGGATGATGCCACGCTCTCCACTTCAACCAATCAAGCCTTGCATTCATTCAGAAAATACAAAGCTTCCACTGATTGGCCGAGCAATGGTCAGCCCGACTCAAAACAGGATGATAAGTGTCTGTGCTGCTGCTGGAACACAATGTCTACTGTATGTAGCGCATGCTAGATACAGTTTATACAGCTCTGACAGCTAGTGCAACTGTTAGTGAAGGAAATAGTTTGATTGGACCAGCTTGGTCCAAATGAACTATTTAAAGTTGAATCAAACCTGGAGCTAGGCATGAAAGCTGGTTCACACTGGATCGTGTGCATTCCCGTGCAGTCCCTCCCGTTTCAGTTTTGACAGCCCATTAATTTGAATGGGCTGCAAAATTCACTGGAATGGTATCCAGCCACAGTAAAGTGTTTCAAAAAGTCTAACAGTTTCTTTTTTACCTTATAGTGGTGGTAAACCTCAGACATGAAATATAAACATAGCATATCCCTCCATAGTATGTTCTTGTCTCAATCCAGGGTACTAAATGTAATTTCTCTCTGCGGCCTTGTTCTTTTGCTATCAGCATGAGACACTTCTGACAAGTTTTTCTGACACCAAAAGGTAAAAAGGTGATGGGGAGGGATCTCCAGCACACAGCCTGTGATTGAGAGCCTCAGCTTTGTTCCTGTGTGCTGTGTGAAGAAGTGTGTGTTCCTTCCCTCTAATCACTCTTTTCACTGAGCTCTGCAGACTGCAACTTCAGCTTCCCACCCTCTGCATTCTGGAAGCTCCCACAAGCTATAAAAATCCAGCACTTTGAATGGATATAGAGAACAGAGGGCTGCAGATAAACAGGTATAACTTATATAGGAGGATTTGTTTAATCTCTGAGGCCAGTCACTTCACTGGGTATATGTAAAGGTTTGTTGTTGTTCATTTGTTTAGTCGTGTCCGACTCTTTGTGACCTCATGGACCAAAGCGTGCCAGGCTTTCCTGTCCTCCACTGCTTTCCAGAGCTTGCTTATTTTTATGTTCATTGTTTCAATGATTCTATCTATACATCCTGTTTTCTGTTGTCCTCTTCTCCTTTTTTCCTTCCATGTTTCCCAGCATCAGGGTCTTTTCCAATGAGTCCTCTCTTTGCATTAGATGGCCAAAGTATTTGAGTTTCAGCTTCAGGATTTGTCCTTCCAGTGAATATTCAGGGTTGATTTCCTTTACAACTTTAATGCATTTCCTGCATTAAGGTAAAAAACTCCCCACTAACTGATCCCCCTACCCCCTCCCCCTTCCTCCTAAACACTTACCTGAGTCCCGTCATCAATCGAGCGCTGTCCAAGGTACAGCTCTTCTCCATTCACTTCATGGCCTCAAAGGAGATACAGGCAGCAACGGAAGTCATTGGTTCCTGCTGATACCAGTCAAATCCTGTGAAGAGTGAGGGGGAAGTGTGGCTGAGCTGTGTGTGTTTATGGACACACACAACCGGGCTCGAAAGTGCACCTGCACAGGTGCCCCCATAGCACACGGCTTGTTATGGGGACACCCGCAGAAAGAAGGAGTGGACAGTGCCAGCAGGGGACTTCAGAATAGGAGGTAAGGGACTGCTCTGTACAATAACATTGCACAGAGCATGTAAGTTTAACGTATTTTTATTTAAATACAAATCTTGTCCTTATTATCACTAACTTCCTTTATGCCAGGGTTGATTCGATTTTTAGAGGGTAGTTAATATTGTTTTTGCTTTCTGTTCAGCTCACAGGAAGTGACAAGTGCACAACATTTCTGGCAAGAGCAGCAGATATTATATCACATATCATACTTACTTATAATGTTCCTAGATTAAAAAATGAACACTAATGCAGCTACCACAGCTAGCGAGCTGCAATATATTACAATTTTTCCTCTTGGGTTTAATTATCCTTTATCTTTCATTTTATTTTAGCTGGCCAAAAGGAACTATTACCATAGTTGTAGCCGATATTACTGCTGTATAAACTGAATAAGGCATCAGCTACATGCAGTATACAGCGTTGTGTTCTGGCAGCAGGACAGGGACTTCGCCCAGAACACAATCAAGTTGGGCTGAGCACTGCTCAGCCATTCACAGAAAGCTTTGTATTTTAAAAAGGAATACAAGGCTTCCTCTGAATGGCTGAGGTGGAAATAATGACATCATCTGTCTGCCTCTCTAGCTCAGCCAATCAGAGGAAGCCTTGTATCCATTGATAAAATGCAAAGCATCCTGTGAAAGGCTGAGCAGTGCTCAGGCGACTTAATTTTTTTTACAGAAACAGGATGGAAAATCCCAGTACCCCTGCTACATACTAAACTGTTACATACAGCTTACACAGCACTGACAGTAGCTACAACAGTTAGTGCAGGAAATAGTTTGTTTGGAACCAGCTTGACCTAAACAAACATTTTAAAGTGAAAGGAAAGATGGAGTTAGGAGTTAGGCAACCTGTAGTTTTGCCCTGCATGGGGAAGGGTACAGGTTCAATGTAAAGCTGGGAAAGGACAGAATGTATATCAAATACAAGATAAAATCCTCTGTAAAACTTGGCTGTGAAGATGAGGCAAAACGCAGCGCAGAACAAGAAACGCCTTGGCCAGTACTGTATTTGGGCAAATTGATCCTTACCAGATAACCATTTCTTCTGTTTACAGGTTTAAAGGGAAAAAAAGCCTCCAAATGACGGATGTTTGCAAATAAGAGAATGGCTGAATAGCACATATTTATTACGGTACATTGTACTCCTTCCTGGACGCTTCTTTCTTTACACATAATCAGTACATCTGCCCTGTTGCCTACAAGCTAATTTTGGTTCTCAGTCAGTAAGAGATAAAATGACTTGTGTAAGGTCATAAGAAGCCACTTCAGGAAAGGACACAGAGTCTGTTGCTTCAGACTCCATGTCTCAGTCGGTGTGTATTAGGTGCCTGATACATTTACAGTATATGACCAATAATCATTAAACACCAACAGTTATATGCTTACAGGATATGGGATTATAAAAAGCACCTGAAGCACAACAAAAATTGCAAGTGAGCTCATATGTTGCGGTATTTTTTCTTAACATGAGCACCACAAATAACTGTGCTAAAGACTATAAATCAGTTTCCAGCAGCTGTGTACAACTTGGATGTATTACATCTACCATATCCTACTATATCCTTTGTTGTAATTAAAGTGGTTCTAAAGGCTGAAAGTCTTTTACGTTAATGCTATCTCTGCATTAAGGTAAAGAACCTTGTGCAGTCCCCCCTTATACTTACCTGAGCCCATTCTCAATCCAGCGCTGTGCATGAGAACAGCGTCTCTCTCCTCTCTCTCCCACCTCATAGGCTCCCACTGCTGTCAATCACAGCCAGTGAGGAGGGGTGGGGCCAAGTTGCGCTTTGGACACACAGAGCGCAGCTCTAGAGCAAGCCTGCACAAGTGCCCCCATAGCAGGTGGCCAGCTATATTGGGCACTCGGTGGGGGTAAGAGTCAGGAGCACCAGCGGGGGACGCAAGAAGAGGAGGATTGGGCCGCTCTGTGCAAAGTCATGGCAAAGAGCAGGCAAGTATAAAACATGTTTGAAAAACATTATGGGTTTACAATCACTTTAAATTATTTTACAGTGGTTTGCAAAAGCCATGCCGATTTAAGGCTTCCGGACTTATAGGTTGTTATGTGACATTTCTACCTGTGTATTCTTGCAAAAAAATGCCTATTTATAGAAAAATGTATGTAGCGACAAAACATTTTTTAGTTTTAGGATAACCTCTGGAATTGTTAAAAACCCATGTCTGTTTATCTTTTGCTGTGTGTGTCCAGTTGGGGAGATCTCCCTTCACTTCCTGCCACAGAGACAAATCAGAAATATAATTCAACAAAATTTGAATGTGGGAAAATCCTGTCTTTAAAAGGGTGTTCCGGCCACGATTTTTCTTTTTTAAAAGTCAGCAGCTACAAACACTGTAGCTGCTGACTTTTAATAAGGACACTTAGCTGTCCAGCTAGCTCGCGATGTCGGCCCCCTGAGGCCGATCCATCCATCTTAACCAAGGGAAACAGGCAGTGGAGCCTTGCGGCTTCACTGCCCGTTTCCTACTGTGCATGCACCAGTCATGCCCACCTGTGCCCAATGCAGCGTGACCCATGCACAATGCAAGTCTCACCTGTGCAGAGGAAGAGGCAAGCCAGTGGCGGAACTGCCGGGGAGATTGAGGAATGCATGCTGCAGCCCTCAAATGGCTGTTGGCGAGCGTGGGGCTGCCTGAGAGTGGGGGGGGTGAGCACCGCCCGCACGGTCCCCCAGCCAGGGGAAGTGAGGAGAGGAAGAGGCAAGCTGTCTGTACGAGCAGAGAGCTGTAATAGCTTTCATTTGAATTTCCTGTGTTCCCGGGGCTCATCGTCACATAGCCTCACCTCTTGGCCTGGCGCCTTTGATGACTTCACATGTCCCGCATTGGACCGGTGTTCTGTCTATCAAAAGCGCCAGGCCAAGAGGTGGGGCTATGTGACGGTGAGCCCCGGGAACACAGGAAATTCTAATGACAGCTATTACAGCGGACCATCTCGCTCTCTGCTCGTAGACAGCTTGCCTCTTCCTCTCCTCACTTCCCCTGGCTGGGGGACCGTGCAGGCGGTGCTCGCCCCCCCCCCCTGCAGCATGCATTCCTCATCCTCCCCGTGGGCCCCTCTCAACTGCGGGCCCCATAGCACCCGCATGGGTCGCTATGGCGGTAGTTTCGCCACTGCCTTCAACTATGCTCCTGGCACAATTCACTGTAATGTAGACCCATACAGGATTGTGTATAGCACTGTATAGCACTATATGGCAGCAGCTATCTCCCCCTGCAATCATACTGGGCGCTCTCCCTATCTACTCCAACACTCACTGACAAAAGATTGCTGGGTACCCATACTTTAATAGTGAGTGGGATGGCAAATAAGAAAACCACCATTATTGTCACTTCTAAGCCACCTGACTACAGTCAAAAGGCCAGGAAACGCATTATTGGTAATTTGTTGCTATAGTGTCAAATTTCCGAGCTGCAAATGAGTTGGGTTCGACATGAACTCATGTTTGGCCCGAAAAATAAAGCTCATCCCTACCCAGAAATCAGGAAAGTCATGCCTCTAGAAATAAAGTGAAATGAAATCAAAGAGGCATAAAGGTAAATTTTCTCACATATAATATAAAAGCAGACAATTTCTGGTGCCTTCTCCTCAGCAGGACTGTTAATTTAAACAGTTGTCAGGTTCTGCTCATAGATTTCACTTCACCTCTCTTTATATTTTAGTAAGACAGGACCTGACCCATTGGGGAATCTGTGTTCACTTAAAGAGTATTTTTGTTTTTGCTGCCAGATTTGAGGAAAATCCCACTATATATTTGTTATGTGTTATCATTCACACAGCACACCTAATTTTTTAAAAAAATATTTCCTATTAGATGTTACTTTAAAGGTATCATGGCTGACTGCAAGGTTTTCTGAGCAATGTTAGAGTGAGTTTGTCCTAAAGCCTGATACACACGGGCCGGTATCAGGCTGTTTACCAGAAACCAGGAAAAACATTCCCATGTGTACACTAGCTTGTCCTGGCCAGTTTCTGTCAAATAGGCATGCTGAAAAAATAGCATCCAATTGGCAGTATGTCCTGACGGGGGGGGGGGGGGGCAGTCCCCGGGCAGTCCCCCAGTCCCCCTGTCAGAACACAGTAGCTCAGTGGAGAGATTGCTGTACTAACATAGGATAGTAAGTACAGTGACTTCTCCCGGGCTCCTCAGTTGTTGTTTTTTTGTTCAGCCTGCTGGGGGTGTACCAGGCTTAAGTCTGCCTTCATTACCCACTTGACCTCCGGAAGATTTACCCTCCTTCATGACCAGGCCACTTTTTGAGATACAGCACCACGTTACTTTAATTGACTTATTTGTGTGGTCATGCAACGCTGATCCCCAAAAAAAGTATGCAATGTTTTCCCCACAAGTAGAGCTTTCTTTTGGTGGTATTTGATCCACCAGAGCGACAATTTTGAAAAAAAAAAGCAATGTTTTTTACTTTCTATTATAAAACATAAATTTAGGCCAATATGTATTCTGCTACATAGTTTTGGTAAAAAAAAAAATCCCAATCAACGTATGTTGATGGTTTACGCAAACTTTATAGCGTCCTACAAACTATGGGATATATACTGGAATTTTGATTTATTTATTATTATTTATCTATCTATTCTATTAATGGCAGCGATCAGGGACTTATAGCGGGACTGCGATATTGCGGACACTAACTGACACTTTTGAAACTTTGCGGGAACCAGTGACACTAATACAGTGATCAGTGCTAAAAATATGCACTGCCGCTGTACCAATGACACTGGCTGGGAAGGGGTTAAACATCTAGGCGATCAAAGGGTTAAATGTGTGCCTAGCCAGTGTTTTGGTGTACACTGTGTGCTGCTTTTACTAAGGGAAGAGAAGAATTTGAGTCCCTTTGCAGGAACACAGAATCCATCCCTTCCACCCTGTCAGAATGGAACTCTGCCTTATTTACATGGGCAGAGCTCTGTTCTGAGCCTCTGCCTAACGATCGGCGGGTGCCGGCGGACATCAAGTGCCCGGCACCCCAGATCGGCTTCTGCTGTGAAAAGCCACGCCCCCTGCAGGCAGAAGTGTGGGATCACACACACACACCACAGATAGATAGATAGATAGATAGATAGATAGATAGATAGATAGATAGATAGATAGATAGATAGATAGATAGATAGATAGATAGATAGATAGATAGATAGATAGTGTGTGATCCTGAGATCCTGAGCACAGCTGCTGTCCTGTAGAAGTAAAACTACTATAGGATGGTTAGCAAGTGGTTAACATATAATGCAAGAAGCCCAGCCTCCACATCTTAAACCTTTTGTTAGGACAGACAATGTTCTAATCTAGTTACAGTTGATAATTAAGATATGCCTGCACAGTACAGACAGGGTTAATTATGGAAAACACAACTGCCGAGCCCCCTCTTAATCAAAGAAAACTACTTATTCCTTTCTGGAGGGTCCAGAATAGAGCATATTAAAAAGGTAAGCTCCAATTTTTACATTATTTTTTTAAGTTCTGCTATGTGAATTGGGACATTCAGATATAATATATAAAGTATATATATAAAGTACAGTAGGTGTTATCCCAATTTGGCTTCAAAAGTGGAAATACACTCCAGACACATGCAGGGCTCTTTGGTAAAACATTTCGTTTCTTGTCACACGATTGGATGTTGGAAGCAAATGCAGATGCAGTTAACCTCATTTCATATTTTGGTAAACCAGGTCCAGGTTTCCCTCACTTCCACACTCTCTACCCCTCCCATCACTCTTTAGTAAATCTGGACCAATAAATATGGTTATTTTCAAATCAAAAATCCAAATGGGAGCAAAAAAGATGACCACTATAATTGCTTTCTTCAAAAACAAACAGGAAGAGCCAAAGGCAAAACAACACTTCTTGATTTGTGACAGTGTGAATGGGATACACACAATACAAATGTACCCCGTCCTAGTGCCATCAACCACTGTGACTAGATATGAAAAATGCTATAGTGTTAAAAACTCAGATATTAAATTGCATGTTTCTAGGCCAACAGGAACATGCAAACCACCACCATTGCATCATTTGATACAGTTTATTTATTTAAGGTACTTATATAGCGCTGTCAATTTATGCATTTACATATATATTGTACATTCACATCGGCCCCTACCCTCAAGGAGCTTACAATCCCTAACTCACATTCATATACTGGGGCCAATTTAGACAGAAGCCAATTAACCTACCAGCACGTCTTTGGATAAATAACACCTGATGCACCAGCTGATGCCCATCCCTCTTATGTGCTTAGTTCGACGTGTGTGCTATTTTGATCAGTTCATTGCTATTTAATTTTAACATTAGGATATCAGCTATCAATACTACAGAATATTGACATTACTAAAACAAGCCCAGTGCACTTAAAGCTTAACTCTAACTCCAATGTATCAAACAAACTTTTGATCAATAGGGGCTATTGGATAGAGCCAGACAAAATATCAAGTTGAATTTGAAGGTATTCTTTACATGCACCTATTTCTTCTTTTGAATGAAAAGAAAATTTGTTGATCAAACCTTCCATGTAGTGCAACTGTACACTGAAATATTTGTTATATTAAAGCAAAACTAAACTCCCCTATTTTTTACAGCCAAGGAAGCTGCCATGTTAGCCTCTGATATGCAGTTTCCAAGGTACTGCACATGTGATCAGCAAGGACACCAGACTTTTGATGGCTTGACAGCTCGTTGGGAGCTAACACAAGCACACTGGTAACGGTAACAACATTCATGGCATTCCGTCAATGTAACTATTTTGGGAACCAGTTAAATTGCTAGATTTAGTTACGCTTTAAAGTCTGATTGAGTGAGATTCACCCTTGCTTGGCCTGTTTGCCATTATCATCAAAAGTAAAAGACAACCCTAAATTTTGTGTTGACACTGTAACAGTAACAAGGAAGAAATGTTCCAATGGGGATACTAGTTCCGGTGACCCTGGTAACACCCAGAAATTATTTCACTTTGGAGAGATTTTCTCTCACTTAATGTTTTGGCTATGGGACAGGAAGTGAAGGAAAATCTCACCAATGGGACACCCTGGCAGGGATTATAACCCTCACACTATTTTAACTGAAAAAAAAAATAAACTTTAATATATCACATTATTCTGAGTGTAGCCAACATTAGAGTGTTTTTGGAGTGCAGATGTAATTTCCTATCTTTTTCAGTTAAGGTGGAACCAAACCCATTGATTTAACTATTCCGCCCCCCCCCCCCCCCTCAAAAAAAATCACATTTAAAAAGGACCGAGCCTGTTTTTCAGACTCTGTGTTTACAAGTTAAAAACAATTTTTTTTGCTAGAAGATTACTTAGAACCCCCAAACATTATAATTTTTTTTCCTAACACTCTAGAGAATAAAATGGCGGTCATTGCAATACATTTGGTCACACTGTGTTTGCACAGCAGTCTTACAAGCACACTTTTTTTGGAAGAAATTCACTTTTTTTAATTAAAAAATAAGATAATAGTAAAGTTAGCCCAAATTGTTTTAATATTGTGAAAGATAATGTTACGCCGGGTAAATTGATACCCAACATGTCATGCTTCAAAATTGCGCCCGCTTGTGGAATGGCGTCAAACTTTTACCCTTAAAAATCTCCATAGGGATGTTTAAAAAATTCTACAGGTTGCTTGTTTTGAGTTACAGAGGAGGTCTAGGACTAGAATTATTGCTCTCACTCTAAACGATCCCAGCGATACCTCACATGTGTGGTTTGAACACCATTTTAATATGCGGGTGCTGCTCACGTATGCGTTCGCTTTTGCGTGTGAGCTCGTCGGGATGGGTCGCTTTTTTTTTTCTTATTTATTTTACTTTATTTTATTGATTTTAAAAAAAAATGGGTCACTTTTATTCAAACATCCCTTGTAATAGAAAAAAATATGACAGGTCTTCTTAAATATGAGATTTGGGGTCAAAAAAGTCCTCAGATCCCATATTTGGAGTTAAATGCAATAAAAAAAAAATGGTATGGAGACAGGGGGGGGGGGCATCTTGCCCTCACTTGTATCCATACCAAGGAAGGAGAAGGACCCGATCGCCTCCGCCACTACCGACGGCTCCGATTAGCGGCGGAGGGCGCGGGAGAGTGGCGGGATGGGGGGCCCCAATCCTGCTGCCGATAACGGTGATCTTGCGGCAAATCCACCACAGAGACCACCATTATCATAAACAAAACTGCCCACTGAAAAGATGGATACCTCGGTTTTGGCAGCAGCTGCTGCCATTACCGAGATATCCATCTTTAAAGTGCCGACGTATATATACAGTGGGCGGTCGTTAAGTGGTTAAAGGGTAAGTTCACCTTTTGTACACTTTTTTCCCCTAAATTCCAGCTCCCCTATGCACCAATATAGCATTCATGTACTTTTTTTGCAAAAATATCAAAGCTTTCCATTAAATCTACAGTCACTTACTTTTCTTGTCCTAATCCACATTTCCAGATGTTTCCATTAGTAATGTCTTTCTTCCTTACAGACTATAGGTAATGACACAGGAAGGAGTTGACCAGCTAACCTCATTAGCACACCCTGCATCATCCACCCACCCATTCCCGGGTGCACGTTTTTTAAATGAAATGCAATCAATCAGTGATCGCCCTTCTCACTAAATACACAATCAGATTGTATAGTGTATGGCCATGTTTATACACCTAAAATTACTAGTTGTGCTTTCAGTGCCATTAATTGTTAACGGCACACCAAACACAGAAGCAATACACATTTTGCCATGTGAAAAAACGAGGGGCAAATGCTGCAAAACGCCCAGTAAAAAACACACAATCCACAAAATGCCAAAATGTCCCATTAACCACGTGCAGCCAATTGAAATCAAGGGGCTTCCCTATGCGTGTCACAGAAAAAACGAGACACAAAATGGGCGCTCCCACTATACTAGATGTGAATGGGGTCTGAAAGTGAAATTGGTGCAGTAACACAAGAACAATGAGGCTCCAGAGTTGTGAACGTGGCTTGACAGCTGAGTTTTTCTGTTCACTCCCTCCTATGTACTTGTATAAAAATGGCCATACACTATGCAATCTGATTGTGTATTTAGTGAGGAGGGTGATTACTGGTTGATTGCATTTCATTTAAAAAATGTGCACCTGGGAATGGGTGGGTGGATGATGCAGGGTGTGTTAATGAGGTCAGCAGGTCAACTCCTTCCTGTGTCATGACCTACAGTCTGAAAGGAAGAAAGACATTACTTGTGGAAACATCTGGAAACATGGATTAGGACAAGAAAAGTAAGTGACTGTAGATTTAATGGAACGTTTTGATATTTTTGCAAAAAAAATACATGAATGCTATGTTGGTGCATAGGGGAGCTGGAATTTAGAAAAAAAGTGTACAAAGGTGAACTTACCCTGACATGCTTGTGCTTTCATCCAAACTGTGAAATTATCAAATGGCTGTTGTCATAACTGATCGCATGCGTAGCACCATGGCAACTGCAGATCAAACAGAGGCTAAGATTGCAGCTTCCTTGGCAGTGAAGGATAGGAGGGTTTAGGTCTGGTTTAATACCACAAAGTTTCCCCAATATTACACATACCAGTTATAAAATGGTTGGCTTGTACAAGTTTGTCCCCTCTAGTGATGTTATCAGATGCGGAATATTAGTTCCCTGCTGAGTCTGCATGTACTTCCATGGTAACAAGCAAACAGCATGCAATTACACAGACTACAGCAAGCCCTTTTAATATACAGATTAGAGTATAATACTTCTGAATTATACACTAAAACATCCACTACTTGCTCTTTGCAATTAAAGCAGATGTATTCCTTGGACTGAAAATAAGTGTTTTAAGAATGCAGTACTGTAGTTATAAACATATACAGTAATTGCTTAATATTCTTGATTTGTTTTATTCCTTATTACAAGCATTCAGTAAATAAAAATGTTCCCCCTACTGTCTGTTTTAAAAAGGGCATTTCATAGCTGCAAAGTAACTTTCTTCTTAGAAACAAACTAGTAAAAGTGTTTTTAATCTTTGTGACACATAAAACCAACACATGGCCAGCTGAAAGTACCTGCAACCCATGCAGATCTATTTACAGTATTCATTTTGTCAGGGCAATGTTCACAAACTCTAATGTTACCTTGGAGAAAGGCGGACGACTGCCTGCAAATGAGCTCTGCAGAGCAGTACAGCTAAACTACAGGAGACTCTTCAGTGCTCGCGGTGGCAGAGACATAAAATGGTGACAGCGCAGTAAAGTATGGGAACAAACTGTGTATGGCCAAGAGTTGTGTACCTGCAAATGACTTTGGTTTTTACTTTGTACTTTGATTGCATAAGCTGTAAGCATTTACTTTATATCAACAAGTATAGAAAGAATTGAACTTTTATAAATGTTCGGATAAGAAAATTAGAAATATAAATGAGCTCAGATTAAAAAAAAGTTGTAATAATGAATTGAAACGTATTATAAAGTATTATAAATGTTATATAGAAAATTTGGTTACTTAAAGTGTATCCAAAGCCCAAACCTTTTTTTTAGTTTGGATAGAATATTGGAAGGTTCAGCTCTTATTTTTTTTAAATTTGTATCTCATTAGGGAGATATCCCCTTACTTCCTGTCCTGTAGAGTCAGCAGGAAGGCTGGAATATCTTTCTGAAGTGAAGGAAATTGCCTCTTAAGCCTCATACACACGATCGGATTTTCGGCAGGGAATTGTGTGATGACAGACTGTTGTCCTAAAATCCGACCGTTACTATGCTCCATCAGACAATTGTTGTCCAACTTTCCGCCAACAAATGTTGGATGGCAGGTTAGTAAATTTTCTGCGGACCATGGTGTGTTGTCATATTTTCCTATCATCTGTACATAAGTCCATCACACAAAAGTTGAAAGTACAAACACGCACGCTCAGAATCAATGCTCACCAAACATGACATTAGCAGAAGGTGCCCAAAGGGTGGCGCTCGAGAGCTGAAATTCCTCGTAGTACGTCACTACGTTTGTGTTAGTTGGCCGACAATTGTGTACCATTTGTATGCAAGACAAGTTCCTGGCACACACCCTTCAGACAAAAGTCTGACGCTTTGTTGGCCAACAATCCGATCGTGTGTACGAGGCTTTAGACTTTCATCGCATAAACAAGTGTTCCCAATGGAAGATTTGCGCTCTATTCCTTTTTTGATGGCAACTCAAAATTTTGGATTTTTCCTAGTTTACATTCTTAGTAATACCGGTGATCAGGAAACAGTGAATCTCCCTAATGGGAACACAGACAACAATAAAGAGCTAGCAGTGGTTCTAACCCCCACCCACTCTCTATCCAAATCTAAAAAAAAAAAAAAAAGTTTTACCTTTAGGTATACTTTTGAAATCCCTTACTTATATGTGTTTGTGTGGCTACAATCTTCTAAACTGTATAAACACAGAAGGGCAGCTGCTTTTTTTCTCAGATAAGGCAAGTGAAATGAATACAATTTATCTTTTTTTAAATTCATACAAAGTATATTTATTTTAAATAAAGCACATTTGAGATTAAAAAAACAATGAAAAAATGTTACTACTTGTATTAGACTGTGGCTATTCAGATGACTTTTTCCTTTTGTTATTAGCTTTAACCAGATTTTGACCTTTCACTTTTTATACTGATTTATGTTTGTTGCAAATAAGGTGACTGCTAGCAAAAAAATAATAATTTGGTAACTGGTTAATCTATGTGGAATTGTTTAATAAAGATTTATATAATTTTGATAATACCGGTTGCTTCTCCTTGAAGAAATTCCTTGGATTCCTTTCCTTTTTTCTATAAACTGGTTAATCTCAGCAGCGAAATGAAAAGTGCCTGTGTACTTCTACCCTTATTTTCTATATAAGCAATTCACTGGTTACTATGTGGAACCCTATTCTGGATTATAAAGGCTGCCATTGCTGTACTCCTTTTTAAAATGCCAATGGCCTGGCTGTTTCTGGGTTCAGCATTCACTGACCAAGAAGAGGCAGGTAGCAAGTAAAGTCCAGAGTTTTTGGTTTGTGTACATGTTTCAGGTATGCCTAATGAGAAAGTACAGAAGCCACAAGATCAGTGTGATATTCAGAAAACTAGTATTTTCAGGGCAGAAGGTAGCATAACTGATTATTTTTAAGTTGTCAATTTGCTAACTTTTTTACCAGTCAAAGGACAGTACAAACTCATATATTCTTATATTCATGTGTTACCGACAGCACTACTCTGTTCCCTCTATACAGAATGTTCAACACTCCTTAATTATTTTAATTAAAAATTGAATTGCAATCTGCTTAGCTCAATTTATATTTAGTAACAATACATCCTGTTACAGTCTCTGTTCTGCAGCTGTACTAGTTGTACTAATTTAAAACAAGTGACAGATATTCCTAATGTTTAATCATATTTTATTGATCAATATTGTTGTTACATTTCACACACATGTAAAGAAAGAACATGAAAAACTTGTGTGACAACAGCAGAACATGGGATGGGAGAGTTATGAATTTCTACCTACCTTTGCCTGAAAGTCAATATTTCCAATGAGACTTTGCTGTGCAGCCAATACAACTTAATTGTTTCACTCTAAAATGGCAAGGAAAGGTCGTCCTTTGTGTCTTTTTTTATAAAAACCACTTGTTATTAATTTTGTCCACAAAAGTAAGTTGATCAAAAATGGGATGGCTGTCAAAAGCAATTACGGGGGTCATCCGCTGAACGCAGTTCACACCAGAGTAATCTGAAAAGTGGCAAGTCACAGGCTGTATATTGGTTCTATTTTTAGGGAAACTGAATTCCTCGGACTGGGCTTTTTCTTTCCAAGTTGCTCTAACTAAGTGCAGAAGACAGCTGGGCTGGGATCATCTTACAAGTCCAAGACTTTATCAAGTTAAAGAAACAGAAAGAAAAGCTTGAACCTTTTTCTCCTTTTAATTAGTGGGGGTTAAACATTTCGGACAGTATTGAAGCACATTTCCCTCTTCTTACTATCTTTATTGTACAGATGATTTCAGAGAATGTAGCACGTGTAAGGGGAACCTAACTATTCAAAGTAGATGATGAGTTTTTTGGCTTGGGTTCCACAGACAGTGAGAAGTTGTGGAGAGGAGCCATCATGTTTGCAATGGGTTAAGGAAGGTTGGTCCTGTACTGTGGCAATGTAACTCTATGCTGATGGTGACGTAAGGGTCAATGCATTGACATGTGTTGGATGAGGTTGTTTACTTGTCAGACACGTGGGCTCTGCCTTATAAATAAATGCTGTTGCACTGGGAAGTTCAGTTCTTTCTCTGTGAACACAGAACCCTGCTTCACAAAGTTTACAGCTTGGCCACATATTTTAATAAATATGTCTGTCAGGAACAGCTTGGTATGCGGCCTTTGTTGGCACACATATGGTTATTGAAATAGAACCGTTTCACAGAATTAAAAAAGTATTAAAGCATGTTTCAACTTTTGCAGTCAGCACTATATGTTTATGTTAAACAATTCACACAGCATGCCTACATTTTGTTTTTAATATTTCTTACCTTTTAAATTTTTCCCAGTGTCATGGCTGACTCCAAGGTTTTTTGAACAATGTTACAATGAGCCTGTGCCAAGTCTGTCCTCTTTTAGCATGCAATGCAAGAAGCCCAGCCTTTACACATTTAACTCTTTGTTAGGTCAGATAGTGTTAAAATCTTGTTATAATTGATAATGAAGATCTGCCTGTATAGTACAGACAAACACAGCTGCCCAGCCTCTCACAAATAATGAGAACTCCCCTTGGAGTTGCTGGGGGGGGGGGGGGGTCTAGAACAGAGCATCCAAAAATGTGGAGTGCAGTTTTTAAATATTTTTTGTTATGTTATGTGAATGAAGCCATGTAACAACAATTTTTATGTCACACGGTATTTGCGCAGCAGTTTTTCAAATGATTTAAAAAAAAAAAATACACTTTTATACAATTTTTCATACAATTTTAATGTATAAAAACACAATATGATACCCAATTGTTTGGTAAAATATAAAAATGTGTTATGCTAAGTAAATAGATATCAAACATGTCACGCTTTAAAATTACGTACGCCCATGGATTTGCATAAAACTACGTACATTATGTTATATTTTAAAAGCCTTTACAGGTTACCACTTTAGATTTACACAGGAGGCCTGGTGCTAAAATTATTGGTCTTGATCTGACATTCGTGATGATACTTCACATGTGTGGTGCGATCGCTGTTTACGTACCAACATGGGTCTGACGCGTATGTTTACCTTTGCGTGCGAGCACGGGGGGACAGGGGGTGCTTTAAAGTTTTTTTTTGTTTTTATTTATTTGTTTAACTTTTTTATTTTTACACTGTACTTTTTTTTTTTAATTCGCTTTTATTCTTATCACAAGTAATGTAAACATCCCTTGTGATAGCAGAAGGTAATGACAGGCCTTATTTACATGCCTGACAAAGAGGTCCTGTGCTGTTTGTGATACGATCTTTCTTCAATAAAATCCTGACTTGATTGAAGATCTGTGGTGTGCTGGCCAATATTTACATTAGGTCCCTTTTACTGAGACATCTGGGATCTATTAGAACCTAGACATGTGCATTCGTTTTCGTCCGAATGCATTTTCATCCGAATTTCAGGTATTTTCGTTATCGTTTTAACAAACGATAACGAAAGTGCAGTATCCGAAAAACGAAAGCTCCCACATAAACAAATGCTTTATTTTCATTGATACAACAGTTCGATATAGATAGGAGATTCAACATGATGATGACAATAACAATCTGTGTCCATCAAACCTCTGGTCGAATGTGCCTAACCTTAACTCTATTAGTCCAAGATTATTCTACATAGAGAGAAAAGATTCGACATAGAGAGAAAAGATTCGACGTAGGGGAGAAAAGATTTGACGTAGGGGAGAAAAGATCAATAAAAATAATAATGATCATGAATGTTATTGGCTGATTGTAACCAAAGAGGAGGAGCAGTAAAATAGCTAGAACTAAGTACACACGTACTTTGGCTTATGGTGTCTGTTGAAAGTTCTAAGAAGATTCGACGGAGCAGGTAAACTATACTGCGTCGTACAGTTTAGCTGCCCCGTCAAATCTTCTTTGAACATTCGACAGACACAATAAGCCTTCAATGACAGATTCGACCTTAATTTGGATTTTCGGACGAATGCAATTTTTAACGAAAAACTAAATAAATAAAAACGAATTTCGGGAGTAACTAAATAAATTTATTTTTTGGACGAAATTAAAAAACGAAATATTTCAGTGTGCACATGTCTATTAGAACCCAGATCTCTCCTCTGCCCTTAAAAACTTTGAATTATACCAAAATTGGTATGATCTGATGCTTTTTGCAAACCAGTAATAGTTTGTTTACAGCCGACAAAATACTCGTCAATTCCAGTTTCTTAGACCATAGAGATGATCAGGGCTGTTCTAGTCCCAGATCAGCTCTATAGGGTCAGCTGATAGAACCAGCGGCTGCAGCCCTGGGTTCTCCAGTAGGATGGGAGAACCCAGGAAACCACTACGCTAGGATTGCTTTTACAAAAAGGTGCTCCGCCTGCTCTAAAAAACAATACTGGGATGGTGCCTGCAGCTGTAGCTATCATTCAGGTATAACCATTGAAAGTTCTGCTATGTACCAGTATGTTGGGTGCAAGAAGTAGTTAAGGGTTTATAATCCCTAGCACTGGCTCTGTTTTAATTAGCTAGGTAATAGTACCAACTTTAAAATGGTTGTAAAGGGTATCCTTTTAATTAAAATAATAAACATGGCATACTTACCAGCTTTGTGTACTGGTATTGCACAGAGCAGCCCCAAACCTCCTTTTCTGGGATCCATCACCAGCACTCTTGGCTTTTTCTCTTCTCTATGTGCCACCATAGGAAACCACTTCCTATGGTGGCACACCTATGGTCACATTCTCGAGCCAGGATGTGTGCATACAATGACACACACAGTGTGGCTCAGCCCTACTCCCTCCTCACAGAATGTGAATGACAGCAGCAGGAGCCAATGGCTCTGCTTATGACTCTGAGACTATGAGGAGAGAGAGAGATCAGCACTGCTGCAGGCAGGCACCACGCTGGATTGAGCTAGAACTAGGATAGGTAAGTATAAAGGGAGGTGAGGGGGCAATACAACTACTGGGACATTTTTTACCTTAATGCAGGGAATGCATTAAGGTAAAAAAAATATCTAGCCTTTAGAACCATTTTGAGTAACTACAAACCCAGCAGGTATCTCACTCTTCTCACTGTACAGTACCATGCATTTGGCAGGTAAAATGTTTATTATTTTTGTTTGTTAAGTGTATGTAACAGTACACAAAAGTTACTCCAGATTGGATTACATCATGGTTGAACATAGAAACTTGGAAGAAATAGAAGAAACAAAAATAGGTATAATAACCGCCTCAGATCACAGCCCAGTAACCTTGAGAATGAAAATAAAAGGAGAAGTCCTTGAAAGGGGTCCATGGAGAATCAACGAAACTTTATTAGAAGACAGTGAGACCGAAAAAAGTATCATAGAGGAAATTAAAAGATATTTTGAGGAAAACGATACACCAGAGGTATCGAAAGCAACAATATGGGAGGCGCATAAATCGGTTATTAGGGGCAAGTTAATAGCCATAGGGGCAAGAAAAAAACAGGAAAGGAAAACAAACATGCAAAAAATAATTAAAGAAATTTACGAATTGGAACGAAAACACAAAAATCAAGTAAACAACAAAATCTTCGGCCTATTATCTCAAAAGAGAGAGCAATTAAAAGACTGGATGGAACAAGAAGAAAGGAAGGACTACAACAGAGTAGTACAAGAAAAATACAAATGGGGTAACAAACCAGGAAAATACCTAGCAAATCTGGTAAAAAAAAAGAAGTCTTTGAATTACATTGAGAAGATCAAAAATGAAAAAGGAGAAGTGGTAAATAAAACTACAGATATAGCGATAACATTTCAAAAATACTTCAGCTCCCTATATGCAATAAAAGGACAGGAAAGTTGGAAAGAAGCGAATACAAGAACAAAGAAGATACAAGAATATTTAAAAAAAGCAAATTTACCAAAAATAAAAATAGACCAACTAGAAGAATTGGAAAAAAATATTACGCAAGAAGAGGTAAAACTGGCATTAAAGGAAACTCCCGTAGGAAAAAGCCCAGGACCAAACGGGTTTACGGTCAAATACTATAAAAAATTTGAAGAACAGCTGACTCCAAAACTATTAGAATATATGAATTCCTTAGGGGAAGATGAAGAAATAAGAAGTGAATCGTTATTAGCTCATATTACAATACTACCAAAAGAAGGGAAAGACAAAGTTAACTGCTCAAGCTACAGGCCAATAGCCCTATTGAACGCCGATACGAAGCTGTACTCCAAGATCCTGGCCACTAGGATAAAAAAACTAATCCCACAGTGGATCAACCCGGACCAAACTGGTTTTGTCCCGGGGAGAGAGGGGCGGGACAACAGTACGACCGGACTAAAACAAGGAAGTTCATAGCCAGTAGCCAATAGCTGCCCTAGCATCGGTTTTTGTCCGTCGGACTAGCATACAGACGAGCAGACTTTTCGACTGGACTCGAGTCCGTCAGATAGATTTGAAACATGTTTCAAATCTAATGCCGCCTACACACGGTCGGACTTTTCGGCTACAAAAGTCCGACAGCCCGTCCGACAGACTTTCGACGGACTTTTGGCAGACTTGCGGCGGACTTGCGGCGGACTTTCTAACCTACGGACTTGCCTACATACGATCACACAAAAGTCAGACGGATTCGTACGTGATGACGTACACCGGATTAAAATAAGGAAGTTGATAGCCAGTAGCCAATAGCTGCCCTAGCGTGGGTTTTTGTTCGTTGGACTAGCATACAGACGAGCGGATTTCTGTGTCCGGCGGAGTTACGACGTAAAGATTTGAAGCATGTTTCAAATCTAAAGTCCGTCAGATTTGCAGCTGGAAAAGTCCGTTGAAAGTCCGGGACAGCCCACACACCATCGGATTGTCAGCCGGCTTTGGTCCGTCGGCGTCCGTCGGACTTTTGTAGACGAAAAGTCCGACCGTGTGTACGCGGCATAAGTCCGTCAAACTTTTGAAAAAACAAAGTCCGCTGGAGCCCACACACGATCGAATTGTCCGACGAAATCCAGTACGCCGGACCAAGTATGCCGTAAAGTCCGATCGTGTGTACGCGGCATTACTTTCAAAGTTTTCAACAGCTCTCAAGCTGGCCAATCGGGATTTCCAAAAGAATATATTTATCAAAATCCTTATCAGTACTTTTGATGACTTGATGAATGATGTTCAAAAGTACTGCAAAATTTCATTTACTTTTAACAATAGACTTTGAAATGAATGTCGTGTCCAGAACAAAAATCACATTCACTGTTAGAAATCCATTTGTTTAAGAAAATTTTTCCATCCTGTTCCTTCTTGTCACTGCAGTTGAAACAAACATCAATTTGACCTTGCTAAGGATTCAAAAATAATCCAAATGATCCTGAAACGACAGTTTTCTAATGTCATTTTTCTGGTTTACAGCTTGCTTAAAGGGAATTATATTACTCTTCAGTCTGAAAGGTACATGTGCCTGGGAGTCTTTGGAAATCTTGACTGAGGTTAGATGTTACACTTACTTAAACACTGGACTATCATAATATCAAATAAATGGTTTTCCTATTGAACCCACAGCTAGAAATGGCCCTGGATCAATTAACCCTTGGCAGTTTGCCATTTTTGCTTATATGATTATATTTAAGCTTTATTTCTGATCTTGTATTAAAGCAATGGGGCCACACTGAATAGTATTTCTGAGAAGTAGTTAACAATGGCAGTAGGTAACAATGGAAGCCACCATATTTGTCTTTTAAATGCTTTTACTTTAAGACTATACAGGATGCTCAAAGAATGTTTACCTTCCATTACTATCATAGGTGATGCTTACAGAAGCCACATAAATGCTTGTTAAATATGCTGAAAAAGCCTTTTCAAAGCTTACTTCCAAGAAGGAATACAATGACAGTATAATGAGACTTCCTACTTGATATAAAATGCCCTACAACACTTGAGCAATGCCAAACAACTCCACCTCACTACACAGTAGGTAGGAAAAACCACACTGCACAAAGCCCAGTGAAAGATATGCTTTCTGACATGCTAGAAGTAGAGTTCCAAGGATGGGGAGGGGGCAGGCCCAATAAAAAATGTTGGGCTTGTGGCTCAAAGTGGAAATACCTCACTATTTAGACATCGATCAGAGAAGGACCCTCTGTAAGTGATACAGGCTGGGCATTATATAGCTACCTGGGAAGTCTTCCAGCACTGACTGTTGTAGTAGCTCTGGGATGTCATGTGAATGAATGCCAAGAGTTGCAATGAAAGCTGATGCTAGACAATGTGTCACAAAAAAAACATATCCTTTAGGAACACCCACCTTTCACCATGCCCACCAATCAATCTGGCACCATGGCACACTCTGTGTGGTAAACTTTCCCAGTCCCATCCTTCTTGGAAGTGTAATTGGTGCCCACAGCTGTGGAAGGGAACAAATAATTGACTCACCACCTGCTCAACAGGAAGTACTCAACAATTTTTACACGGTTCTTTGGGTACATATGTTTAAAGTGGAAGTAAAGGCAAAACCTAACTAACCTAACTAACTCTAAGCTTACTCTCAGTCACATTCTAAACCTAAACGTAAACCAACCCTTTTTCTAGGCCTATAAAACAAATGTGATATTTACCTATTCTGCATCCGCTCTGGTCTGGACCGAGGCTGAGCTTTCAGCGGCAGCTTCAGTGTGTAGGAGAGGTAGCCAACAACGGAATCCCCCATAGTAAGTCTATGGGTGACGTCACTTCCCAGCCATTGTCGGCTTTCTCCTGCACACAGAGGGCGCCGCTGGAGAATGGTCTGGAGTGGCTTCAGAACAGGTAAGTATAGCAATTTTTTCTTACAGGGCTAGATAGATTAGGCTTTAAATGTGCCTGAGAGCAGGTTTAGAGTTAGTTAGGTTTTGCCTTTACTTCCACTTTAAGCACAGTGACAGGGCCACCTTAAACAAAGTACAAAAGTATAATATTGCAGGTCACAGAAGAGGACCCTTTTCAGACCACATACAGAACTGTTACTTAAATTGCTAGTGCTCAGTGTGGGCTGCTGTTGGCTGTGAATTGCTTCCCACAGGTGCCAGAAGATGATGAGAAGCTACACAGGGCAATAAATCTATGGTGTGCAATCTGCAAGCTGTAAGTTATATTGTAAATATAATTATAAAATGAACAAACCACATCCTTTGTCAAAAAGGAATGTGAACATATAATAATATAATATAGTCCCCGCTGCCACTGCTGCCACAGATTTATAATAGTAACATTTTGATTAATACTTATAATAAGACTAAATCACCAATCTGTGATCCACAAAATATCAAAGCCATACAATTGTATTGATATTCATAAGAAACATGATTATCTGCAAATAAATCCACCTGTCTCACTGATCCATTAAAAAAAACAAACAAAAGAATCAGCAATATTCAAAAGGAAAATTTGTGGCAATGCTGCGAAAGGTGCATAAATTCAAACACTCAGATTGCTTTCCTCATGTATATGGTAGATAAGATATATCTGTATCCAAAACTGAATATATTCAATTTCATAGATGGTTATCCATATAATAACGTGGTGTCTGCAAGTACCTGTATTACATTTGTTAGTCTGTAAATCAATCTCTGTGTCACTGCAGAGACACTTGGATCCTTATACATAGAGAACCATTTTCAGTAAATAAAAAACTCCCACCATTGTGTTGGTTTTTTAATGTTTTTGTGTACATTTCTATTTTTCCAGCTTCTAGCTGATCCCATAACATTCCAGTGTCATTTTCCAATCATAATTAGTGACGGAGGGAGGCAGTCCTTAATTATGCAAATGAACAGCACTTCCAATATGACACTAATGACACTAAGGCTGGGTTCACACCATCACCGCATCCTTCTCACAGCAGGGGTCCGGTGCGTCCTGGTTCACCGTTTCAGGACCAAGTTCAGCGCAAATTTTGGGCTGAATTCAGACCTGAAATGGACCAAAAGACGCACAGCATTTTTGTGCAAAATGTACCAGAACTGCTGCAGAGATATATGAACTGACTCTATAGAGAGTCGGTCAAAATCTCCTGCTATTGCAAATTGGATGCAATGGTGTGAACCCAGCCTCACACTATTTTCTACTGCACTGTCCTATGAGTTCACCGGCTCTCAGAAAATGTGTTACCATGTGTCATGTAACTTGAAAAAGTATAGTTATCTTTTATCTGTAGCCCTGCAGGATATACCAGGAACCAGGAAATTTGATTTGGCATTGCTGGAAATTTGGTCACAGTAGTGAAAACTGCACTTCAATGTTTCTAAATGTAACATAATGCACCTAGGGAAAAAAAGAATCATATGATAGGGTACCATATTGGGGGTTCAGTATTAGCCAGAACTACAGAGGAAAAAGATATGGGGGTACCTATTTAAGATGATGAAATGAGAAAATAGTGTGATCAGGCAGTAGGAAAAGTGAATAATATTCTAGAATGCATCGCTAGAGGGGTCACCAGCAAGAAGAAGGAGGTTCTGGCTCCTGTATATAGATTTTTAGGTATGACATTAGGGGTCACCGGCAGTAAGAAGGAGATCCTGATTGCTCTATATAGATCTTTAGTTAGAATTCATTTAGAATACTTTGTCCAATTCTGGAGACCTCACTTACAAAAAGATATTGATGAGATAGATCAAGCCTGAGACAAGCAACAAAAGGTCTGAGAGATAAAACATATTAGGACAGACTTCAGGAAATTAATATTTACAGTATTGAGGAAAGAGAAGACATAAGATATTAAGGGTGTGAATACAAATGAGAATATCAGTATTTTCAATATGAAGCTAAGATCAAGAATACTGGGACGCAACCTCAAAGTAGCAAGAGGAAAGTTCAAAACCAATTTTGGAAGGTATAATTTTACGGAGAGAGTATTTAATGCTTGCAATAAATTTTGAGCAGAGGTAGTGAGTGAGTCAACAGTAAATGGATTTAAATTTGCTGGGGACAAACAGAAATATCGATGGACCACTTTAGACGGGTCATAGACGGTTCAAATCTTGGCCAGTTGAGCAGGAATCGGTGGAGATTCGAATCGTGTGTTGGCAGACTGAATGTACCAAGTAGATATATTGATCAACTTGGGTACAACCAGCCTGCCAAATTCATTTGAGATTATAGCTAGTGGTTGCTATAGCTGCTAGTAATAATCACTGTATTGTCTCGGCAGGGATGGCTTCCCTTGACCAGCCCCCCCACCCCCCGCTGGGAGAAGACAATTGCTCGGCAGGAGGGATTCCCCTGTCAGCGCTGTCTGTGTTGAAGGAGGAATCGTGCAAATTTTTTTCCTGCAACCTGGAAAGAAATTTGCATCGTCTGTGGCCTGCCATATTCTTTTTCTCTGCTATCATTCTTCTGTGTTTCTATACCTCTTAGATTGAAAGTGGCATAGGTGAGTACAAGTAGTGCTACATCCTTATTATGAATATAGACCGAAAAATAAGGGAAAAAGGAGGAAAAAATGGAAGGTATGGAACTTTATAGGTGCTGAAACTCTCAGGAAAGAACAGACAATGCATATAAAATCACATTCGTTTTTTGTGCATATCATAATAGAAATCAATATATTAAAAAACACAGTGCAATCAAGCGCATGGTACAGCCCAATGACAACAACATGATAAACAAAAGAATACCTTGTTTGTGGCTCCCCCTGTATATTTAATACACCGTTTGCTTTAACATAAAGCATATGACACTTCTCCTAGATATAGAGAATGATCACTCACCCCATTTCTTATGTGTATAGGATATGGAAACAAGGCTAAGTGACTCAACTATGCACAAAAACATAGGAACTGGGGTGCAGAAAAATGGTAACAGGGACTCTGAACTGATGAGTCAAAATTTGAAATATTTGACTGTAGTAGAATGCAGTTTGATAAGAATCTGCAGACAACAGTGAAGCATTGTGGAGGTTCCTTGCAAGTTTGGGGCTGCATTTTTGCAAACTAAATTGGAGAATAGGTCAGGACCAATGGTGTCTTTAATGCTGAGAAACACAGGCAGATACTTATCCATCATGACATACCATCAGGGTATAGTATGACTACCCCCAAATTTACTCTGCAGCAGGACAACAAGCCCAAGCATGCAGCCAATATCATTAAGAAATATCTTCAGTGTAAATAAGAAAAATGAGTCCAGGAAGTGATGGTTTGGCTCCCACAGTGCCCTGATCTCAACATCATTTAGTCTGTCTGGGTTTACACAAAGAAACAGAAGGCTATGGGGCAGCCTACATCCACAAAAAATCTGTGGTTCTTCAAGATGTTTGGAACAACCCACCCGCTGAGTTCCTTCAAAAACTGTGTGCAAGTGTACCTGGAATTATTGAAGAATTGATGCTGTTTTGAAGGGTGGTCACACCAAATATTGATTTGATTTGGATTTCCCTTCAGTTTCATTTACTTTCTATTTTGTTCATTGATAAAAAATAAACTAATGACACTTCTATTTCTGAAAGCATTTTTTTAAACCTGCCTAAGACTTTTGCACAGTTCTGTATATATCTGGCCCTACATGCCTGTTCCCCCCCAAGCCAACAGCCAGAACTACAGTGGTGTCTAATGGTGTCACCATCTCACACTTTCAAAATCGTTTTGCAATACCCTTTCTCCAATCGCACAAGCAGCCGTGTTGTAGAAGATAATATCTGGACTTTAAATGTGCCACAGAGAAGACATATATCCAGAAATAAAAACAACAGCTTTATTGTGCAATTAAAACAGTTTGCTTCTTCAGGACCCACACCCTAAAGAGATTAGAGCAGAGGCCCTTCTGATGTTAAATTCTATTGGATCACATTGGGCATTCAAACTATAGTTCACAGAGATAATTGAGTACTGTCCATGATACTTTTTTTATTTGCACTAACATACAATTTTTCAGGACAAGCTTTCAGGGTGTGTCCCCTTCAAGGTCCAAGCAGTACTGATTCACAAACGTTTTAGTAAAATTTAAAATATATAAATATATACAAAGTAGAAATATACAAAATACACAAACAAATGTACATGGGAATTTTATCAAAACTAGCACAGTTAGTGAGATAAGACAGAGAGTGTTATAGACTTGGGGGGGGGGAGACAGTCACAGAGCGGGGGAATAATGGGTGAGAAAACCCATATCTAAATTTAGGCTGTTATTTTTTGTGTCAAAAAGAAGTATCATTCTTAGTTCTAAAGTTTTCCTTTCCTGGATAGTTCTGAAATTCCCTTTAAGAACTAAAACATTGAGGTCTTCTATAGTGTGGTCCGTTGTGAGTGTCTTCTTTATGTTCCTTGATGGTATGTCTGTGCAAATTTATTCTTGCTTGCAACCTCATGTCCTGTTTCTCCAAAATAAGATCTTGCATTGGATGAGGTACACAACTTTACTAGAGGTACAGCTGCAGCTGTATTATGCCGTGATATTGAAGGTCCCATTTGTGTGTGTGTGACACTTTTAGATAGATTGATCGTTACACAGTTTGCAGTGTTCTTTATTGCAGGGTTTGCTTCCATTGTTTGTGACTTCATAATCAGAGTAAAGTTTCCTGCTAATTAGTTTATGTCTGAGGTTGGGTGGTTAACTGAAAGCCCATATTGGGGGTTGTTGGAATATTTCTTTCAGAGTTTCATTCCCTGTTTTAATGGGTTGTAAATCTTTTTTTCTCAAAAGATTTTATTGAAACAAAGATATACAATCAAACCTTTCAGGTTCCAGATAAAGCATTGACATACACAATCCAACATGTCATCACAATTCACTAGTATGAATAAAAATTTGTATACATTGCAATGTTTTTCTTGCCCTGTTCCGCCCCCCCCCCCCCCTTTAACTAACCTCCAACTCCCTTAGATATTGGTGTTGTACTAGCCCAAAATTCAACAGTTATACAGTGTGAGTAGAGTTCACCTCTGTGTCAGAGAAACAGTCTGTCCAGAACCAAATCCACTGTGCTAAGGCTGGGAGTATCTAACCATGGGGACCATAGAGTGTTGAACTTTTCTGGGCGACCACTGTGCTGGAAAATGTACCTCTCCAGTCGCAAGGTGTCCCCCATTTGAGTTGTCTATTCTTTTAGGGTAGGAGGCTCTGTCCCCTTCAAATGTCTGAGAATAAGCTTGCATGCCTGAAAAAGTGCTCTGGCTTGTTTGGCAATGCCATCAATTGAAAGGTCATCTAGAATTCCCAATATACAGGGCCTAGGGTCCATCGGGACATTGACCTGAAATACCCTATTGATGGTAGCGACAACACCTAATCAATACAGATGGAGCATTGATTGGGGGAGGTTGAATTTAGTCTGTAAAGATGTAAAGGAGTTCAGTTTGCCGCTTGAAAAGATGTGCACCAGATGTGTGACACCATACTGCTTCCATCTTGTACCACAAGGCAAGGATTGAAGTTCCTTATAGTGCCCATTGTGCATCCCTGTGACATGGTGCAGCAAAGCTGTGGTTGGGTCCACGTACCCCCTGCATTGGCTGACTCCATGGGCAGAGCCCGAGCAATGTGTTGCAGCTAATCTGTCAAGTAGTAGAGCTAAGAGCTGGGCAAAGCCAAACCACCATTCTCTTTAGGTTTTTGCAGTTGCTCGAGCCTCTGAGGTTTATTAAGCCAGATAAAAAAGAGGAATAATGAATTCATGATTCGAAAAGTTTTAAGTGGGACAACCATGAGTGTATTATACAGGATGTACAGGAGCTGTGGCATAAAAACCATTTTTATGAGATTCACTCTTCCTACCAGTGACATCTTGAGCTTAGACCATATTTAGGTTTTATCCCGTATGCGGCCCAGCAGTGGTGACAAGTTAAGGGCTACATAATTTCGAGGTTGCGGGGTGACATACACCCCCAGATATTTAAAGGAGGAGGCCACATGAATACTTTGGAGTGTGATACCCTGACTTTTAGACGGAGAGTCTTTTTTTTTTTTTTTTTTTTTTTTTCTTTTTTTTTTTTTTTTTTTTTTTTTTCCGCCCCCTCAGCAAGAAGATTTGCCATGGGAATTCATTTTTTCAAATTAATATTCAAAAATTCTTCCCCTTAATCCTCACATCATTGGGGCTTTTGATCAATTTGCTTAATTCATCACACCAAGTATAAGAAAAATGATGTACCCCCCCCCCTGCTTCCATTATTTATTATTACCCTCTTGCTTCCTATCCCCCCCCCCGCCCCTCTACCCACCCCGAGACCGTACCTCCTCGCCTCTCTCCCTATCCCCTCTGTTTCCCACGCCTGCCCTGGGTCAGAATCTGTCCTCTCCACTACTCGTGTGACCACATCTCAATTGCTTTTGTAGAATTTTTAAATTTTTCCCATACTTCCCACTTTGTTCTATAAACCTCCATTTTTATCCCATCACTAAACCTTAAATATTCCAACTCCTGTATCTCGTTTATCTTATTGGTCCATTCCCTCATAGTTGGTCTTTCTTTTCTTTTCCAATTTTTGGCAATTAGACTTTTAGCTGCGTCTATAAGATGGGGCAGGAGTGTCCTGAGATAAGCCCTCGTGGGCATTTCGCTCAGGTGAAATATAAGGACCCTAGGGTCCTTTGGCAGGTCAAAGTTTGTGATCATTTTAATGTATTTTTTAATCTCCTCCCAGAAGACTCCTATCTCAGGACACGTCCACCACATATGGGCCATCGTCCCTATCTCATTACACCCTCTCCAACAAAGTTGGGATCTTCCCCCATCAATTTTATGCATCCTGTCCGGGGTCATATACATTCTCGTTAGGCATTTATAGTTTATCTCCAGTATTTTATAGTTGACTGACGTAGTCAGGAGTCGTTTCAGTATCAAATCTACCTCTGGCTCAGTCAGCGTTAAACCTAGCTCCATCTCCCATTTACCTATAAAAGCCCGGGTGTCCCCCCTCCCCAGCTCTACTAATATTTTATATATACGGGAAAAACCCCCTCTTTCATCTGTCTCCATGCATATTTTTTCAAATGGAAGTAAGTTTTTTGTTGTCCTAATTGGTTGAGGTAGGGATTCCACAAAGTGTTTCAGTTGACCATAGCGCCATGGGTTAATACTTATTCTATCTCTTTTGTTCCTAAGTTCTTGTATGGAGCATATTTTACCTTTCTCTACTACATCCTTCAGTTGTACGTTCTCATCTAGGAGCCATTTACCAAACCACTCTTCCTTTCCCGGCGGAAAATAATCTACATCCTTTAGTGACATTAGCAGTGAATTGTATTCCCAATTTTCCCTTTTGTGTATAAGATCCCATATTTTAAGTGCGTGTCTCGTGATTTCATGTGATTCTATATTGTATTTTCTTATTTTTGGTGAACACCATATTATTTTGTGTAGATTTACTTTACTTATTTTATTTTCAATTTCTACCCAGTGTTTTCCCTTGTTTTTAACCCATTCTATCACTCTCGCAAGTGCAATAGCCTCGTAATATTTACCAATGTCTGGTGCTCCCCAGCCCCCTTTACTTTTAACATTTATTAGTTGAGTGTACTTTAACCGTGGTGTTTTCCCTTTCCATATGAACCTTAATATCATTGAATGTAGTTTTTTGAGGTATGCGGGTGGGAGTGTGATTGGGAGCATCTGCATTTTATATGTTATTTTTGGTAAAATAACCATTTTAAAAATATTGATTCTTCCCGCCCACGACAGTTGTCCCCGGTGTATTCTACTTAGTTCTGTTTTTACCTCATTAATAAGTGGCAAAAAATTTGCTTGAAATAATTTTCCTGCCGTTGGTGTAATTTTGATTCCTAAGTAGTTTAGTGCTTCTTTCTTCCATCTGAAAGGAAAGTATTCCTGATATGCGTGGTCTCTTGTTTTATTGGGATTTATATCTAGTACGACTGATTTAGTGGTATTTACTTTAAAGTTAGATAATTGGCCGTACTCCTGCATTGTGGCCAACACGTTCGGTAGGGAGACTCTTGGGCTTGTTATATATAGGAGAATATCATCCGCATATGCTGCGAGCTTATATTCAGTTTCGCCTATACTTACTCCCTTAATGTTCGGATTCTGCCTTAACCTAGTAAGAAAGACGGAGAGTCTAACAAAAAGATTTAGGATTTGCTCCAGTTTATTACCAAGCCTGAAAATACTCCAAAGTTGATAATGACCGACATGGCTTCTCGCAGGGAGTCCGCCGTTTCCCCAATAGTAACATGGTGTCATCGGCACAGATCTTGAGTTTTTCATGAATCTTGCCATATTTAAAGCCACAAATTAGGGGTTTGAATGAATCAGGGCAGCCATAGGCTCTATGACAATGGCAAACAGAAGAGGGGATAGAGAGCATCCCTGATGTGTACCTCTATGTAGGGGAAAAGGCATGGAAGCATGGCCTGCCTCTTTAATGGCTGCCTGTGGGGAGCTGTATAGTAATTTCAACCAGGATAGGAAAGTGGGGCCAAGCCCAAACTTATGCATGGTTGCCGGGTTGTAAATCTTTGATTTACTTTTTTATCCATTCTGGGTTGTATATGGTGACTAGAGGTACACAGTTATTTGTTTTTTTCTCTTTGTATTGGAGGAGATTTTCTCTTCGGGTTTTTAAGCCTGTGTTTATGCTGTTGTTGATGATTTTGTCTTTGTAACCTTTCTTATGGAACGAGTCTGCTAGTGTCCTGAGATGTTTATCTCTTCTAAGTCTGAACATATTCAGTGGTATCTGATGGCCTGGCTGTGTAAGTGGCTCGTTTAGTGTGTTTGGAGTTAAAACTGGAACTATGGAGATAGCTGCATCGATCAGTCGGTATTCTGTATATAAGTGTGAAGCTTGTCATCCCTGATGTATATTTTAGTGTCTAGAAAGTTGACATGTGTGTTAGAATTATCCATTTTAAGTCTGATAGATGGGTGAAAAGTGTTAATCAATGAGAAAAACTGTTTTAGATTTTCTTCACCTTCTGTCCATATGATGAAGATATCATCGATATAGTGATAATATCTGTATGGCTTTTGTTGTATGCTGTTCAGGAATTTGTTCTTCAGGTCAGCCATACATAAGTTTGCACATTGGGGTGTAATTTTACTTGTAATTGGAGATAGATGTCATTGTTGAAAGTGAAGTTCTGTGTAGGAATGAATTTGATGAGCTGTGTAACATCCTCTGCAGTGTATTTGTGGTTTGGTGATGATGATAAGAATCTGTGACATGCAGCTAACCCATCCTTGTGAGGGATGTTACTGTACAGAGATTCTACATCTATAGTGACTAGAAGTTTATTTGGTGGTAATTTTTGTATGTTGTTGATCTTGTTCAGAAAATCAGTTGTTTCTCACAGTATTAATGACTAATGGTTGTAACATATTTTCTACAAGGCCTGAAATATGTTCAGTAAGTATATTCATACCTGTTATGAAGGGTTTGCCTGGATTTCCTGGCTTGTGAATCTTGGGCAGCATGTAGAAGTCTCCAATTTCATAATTATCTGGAATTGCATAAGTTTTGAATGTAGGTGGGTTGGTATTGTTTTAATGAGACTTTTTAATTGCTTAGTAAAATCCTGGGTTGGATCATAATCCAGTTTCTTATAGTAAGTAGTATTCGCCAGCTGCCTTTGGCCCTCTTGTATATATTTATCTGTATTACTATGTATCCACTACTATGACTGCTCCCCTTTTATCTGCTGGTTTGATGGTTATGGCCGAATTATTGTGCAGATCTTGTACAGCTCTTCACTCCAGTGATGAAAGGTTATATAATATTTTCTTTTGCTGGGTGGATATCAGGGATATAATTCTAAGTCTGAAGCTGTCAATATAAGTGTCCAGTTTGGGGTTGCATCCTTGTGGAGGTGTGACGTTGCTATTCTTTTTCTTTATGTCGCCTCCTAGGATTTCTTTCATTACTGTGAAAACATTCTTAGCCTTAGTCTCCTGAAGAATTCCTCCATATTTCACCATACCTGTAAATTATCCAATTTGGTGGTTGGGCAGACCTGTGAGACCTTTGGAGAGGACTGCTATTTCTGGTGCGGAAAGTTTATGATTTGACAAATTGATGATTACAAGTTCCTCTGTTATATACATTTTCAGTCAGGTCAGTATTTACACAAGAGATACCTTGGGATTCTGGATCAGGTTCCAATTTGCTGATAGCAGGAGGTATAGATGTTGTGTTTATTTTACAGTGGGGACGGAAAGTATTCAGACCCCCTTAAATTTTTCACTCTTTGTTATATTGCAGACATTTGCTAAAATCATTCATCCATCATTCAAGTTCATATTTTTCCTTATTAATGTACACACAGCACCCCATATTGACAGAAAAACACAGAATTGTTGACATTTTTACCTTCATTTAAATCCAGCTGTGTTTGATTATACTGATTGGACCTGATTAGGAAAGCCACACACCTGTCTATATAAGACCTTACAGCTCACAGTGCATGTCAGAGCAAATGAGAATCGTGAGGTCAAAGGAACTGCCTGAAGAGCTCAGAGACAGAATTTTGGCAAGGCACAAATCTGGACAAGGTTACAAAAAAAATTCTGCTGCACTTAAGGTTCCTAAGAGCACAGTGGCCTCCATAATCCTTAAATGGAAAATGTTTGAGACGACCAGAACCCTTCCTAGAGCTGGCCGTCCGGCCAAACTGAGCTATCGGGGGAGAAGAGCCTTGGTGAGAGAGGTAAAGAAGAACCCAAAGATCACTGTGGCTGAGCTCCAGAGATGCAGTCGGGAGATGGGCAAAAGTTGTAGAAAGTCAACAATCACTTGCTAAAAAACACCTGAAGGACTCCACCAGTCGGGGCTTTATGGCAGAGTGGCCCGACGGAAGCCTCTCCTCAGTGCAAGACACATGAAAGCCTGCATGGAGTTTGCTAAAAAACACCTGAAGGACTCCAAGATGGTGAGAAATAAGATTCTCTGGTCTGATGAGACCAAGATAGAACTTTTTGGCCTTAATTCTAAGCGGTATGTGTGGAGAAAACCAGGCACTGCTTATCACCTGTCCAATACAATCCCAACAGTGAAGCATCGAGGTGGCAGCATCATGCTGTGGGGGTGTTTTTCCAGCTGCATTAACAGGACGACTGGTTGCAATCGAGGGAAAGATGAATGCGGCCAAGTACAGGGATATCCTGGATGAAAACCTTCTCCAGAATGCTCAGGACCTCAGACTGGGCCGAAGGTTTACCTTCCAACAAGACAATGACCCTAAACACACAGCTAAAATAACGAAGGAGTGGCTTCACAACATCTCCGTGACTGTTCTTGAATGGCCCAGCCAGAGCCCTGACTTAAACCCAATTGAGCATCCCTGGAGAGACCTGAAAATGGCTGTCCACCAACGTTTACCATCCAACCTGACAGAACTAGAGAGGATCTGCAAGGAGGAATGGCAGAGGATCCCCAAATCCAGGTGTGAAAAACTTGTTGCATCTTTCCCAAAAAGACTCATGGCTGTATTAGATCAAAAGGGTGCTTCTACTAAATACTGAGCAAAGGGTCAGAATACTTAGGACCATGTGATATTTCAGTTTTTCTTTCTTAATAAATCTGCAAAAATGTCAACAATTCTGTGTTTTTCTGTCAATATGGGGTGCTGTGTGTACATTAATGAGGAAAAAAATGAACCTAAATGATTTTAGTAAATGGCTGCAATATAACAAAGAGTGAAAAATTTAAGGGGGTCTGAATACTTTCTGTCCCCACTGTATGCTGTTTAGGTTGTATCCAAAAGGTCTGATCTTGGTGTAGCTTTTGGAGTTTTTCTTTGCTTCCCGTTCATGGCAAGTTTTTGCAGTTGTCTTTGTAAGGTTCCCATTTCATTCTTAATGTGTTGATGCTTGCAGGGTCCAATGATGTTAAGGTTTCAAACACTGACTGTTTTTTTCCTGTTTGTTTCCCTTTTACCATACACTTCACCCATCTATCAGACTAGAAATGGATTATCCTAACACACATGTCAACTTTCTAGACACTACAATATACATCAAGGATGACAAGCTTCACACTTTGATATACAGAAAACCAACTGATTGATACAGCTATGTCCATAGTTCCAGTTTTCACCCCCAACACGCCATCATACACAGTCAGGCCATCAGATTCCACCGAATATGTTCAGACCCAGAAGACAGAGATAAACATCTCAGAACACTAGCAGACTCCTTCCATAAGGAAGGTTACAAAGACAAAACTATCAACAACAGCAAAAACTCAGCCTTGAAAGAGAAAAAGAGAAAGAGAAAAAAACAAACAGCCGTCTACCTCTTGTCACCACATACAACCCAGCACTAGAAGAGATAAAAAACATAATCAAAGATCTACAATCCATTATAACAGAGGATGAAACCCTGAAAGAAATATTCCAACAACCCCCAATATTGGCTTTCAGACAACCTCCCAACCTCAGACATAAACTAATCAGCAGGAAACGTTGCTCTGATTATGAAGTCACAAATAATGGAAGAAAACCCTGCAATAAAAAACGCTGCAAACTGTGTAACCAGATCAATATATCTAAAAGTGTCACACACACAAATGGGACCTTCAATATCATGGGATCATACAGCTGTGCCTCTAGTAATGTTGTGTACCTCATGCAGTGCAAAAGGTGTAGCAAAGGATCTTATGTTGGTGAAACAGGACAGAAGTTGCAAGCGAGGATGAATTTGCACAGACATACCATCAAGGAACATAAAGAAGATTCTGCACACCTGTGGGACATCACTTCTCACAACCGGTCCGCACTATAGAAGACCTCAATGTTTTAGTTCTTAATGGGAATTTCAGAACTATCCAGGAAAGGAAAACTTTTGAACTAAGAATGATACTTCTTTTTGACCCAAAAAATAACAGCCTAAATTTAGATATGGGTTTTCTCACCCATTATCCTACAGTTTTACGACCCCCTCTGTGACTGTCATCCCCCCCCCCCCCCAAGTCTATAACTTTCCCTCTGTCTTATCTCACTAACTATGCTAGTTTTATTGCAATTGTCATGTACATTTGTTTGTGTGTGTTTGTTTTTATTTTTTTCCTTTCCCTTTAGAGAGCTCTTCTGACATTTATAGGCATGCTCTGTATTATAGGCTAGCATGTCTATTGCCAATTTTTTTTTGTTTTTGCGAAGTATAATCTTTTTGTTATATTGTTCAATCTATTTGTTCAAAATGCTCGTCGCTTCTAGTCTCCTAGACCATAGAGGTGATCAGAGATGATCTGGTCTCTGGTCACCTCTATTGTAAGCCAGTACAATTGCCAGATTGGATGCTGGACCCCGTTCAGCCACCTGTAAAAGTAATCCAGCAGTTAATTAGCCACTAGGATTTCTTTTACTTAAAAGAGAATCCTAGTGGCTAATTAGCTGCTGGATTACTTTAGCTGCAGGCCTAATCCAGGTATAACCATTTGCAGTCAATCAGGTACATGTACAGGATTTGTTGGCAAGTGGTTAAAGTGGTTTTAAACCCAAATCCAAAAATGTAATATAATATAGCTTCAAAATCATTAGATGTGATGGGTGCATTTGTTTTATTTTTCTAGGCCTTTTCCCTCTGTTTTCACCTGGGGATCTGGACAGTAACACAACACCTGTATTAGAGTTCCACCACTCTGGAGCACTGTCAGTCTGGGGGAAGGGGCGTGTTAGATTATTATTATTATTATACAGGATTTATATAGCACCAACAGTTTGCTCAGTGCTTTACAAAATGAAGGCAGACATTACAGTTACAATACAATTTGGTACAAGAGAAATCAGGGGGCCTTGGTCATTAGAGCTTACAATCTAAGAGGGGGGTACAAGTAATACAAAAGGTAATAACTGTGGGGGATGAGCTGATGAAGAAAGTATTAGTTAAAAGCAGGATAGTCTTCTTTAAAGAGAAGGGTTCTCAGGGATCGTCTAAAGATTTATAGTTTAGTAGATAGTCAGACAGATTGGGGTAAGGAGTTGGGAGAAGAGGATGGGAGAAGCTAGTAGATGCACTAGCAGATTTAGATACACTGACAAACTCCAGCTAACACTTTTTAGGCAGTTAGAGCCAACAGTTTTTTTTTCTTTTTGCTATAAAGGTTTCACATAAATAAATAAAAGCTGATCATTGTAAACACCCCGTCACTGGTTAATGCCCTGTCTCAACCCTGTACCTGCTAGATCTGCAGAAAAGCTTGTTCTTTTGAAAAAACAACAGACTTACTGGCCAGATCACCAGCTGACAATAAAGGAAAGAAAGCCTAGGTAAGAAAATGATTGCAGTCATCACATATAAGGATTGGTACCTTGCAATATAATAAATGTGTGCTTTTGGGATTAATAACGCTTTAACATGATGTTTTAATATGATATGCACAATAAACTAACGTGATTTTATATGCATTGTTTGTTCCTTCCTGAAAGTCTCAACACCTATAAAGTCCCATATCCTCCTTTTTTTTTCTCTTTTTTTTGTGTTTGGGCCTAAATGTTTCTAAACCTAATACAATCAAGATCTTCAAGTTTTAAATATGTCAATCTTATGCCCCGTACACACGAGTGGAATTTCCGTCGGAAACATTTTGGATGGTTTTTCCGACGGAATTCCGCTCAGGCTTGCCTTGCATACACACGGTCACACAAAAGTTCTCTGAACTTTCGACTGTCAAGAACGTGGTGACGTACAACACTACGACGAGCCAAGAAAATGAAGTTCAATGCTACCGAGCATGCGCCAAATTATTTCCACACATGCGTGTTTTTTTGTGCGTCGGAATTGCATACAGACAAACGGAATTTCCAATAGGAAAAATAGAGAACCTGCTCTCAATCTTTTGCTGGCAGAAATTCCACCAGAAAAAGTCTGATGGAGCATACACACGGTTGGAATTTCCGACCAAAAGCTCACATCGGACTTTTGCTGGCGGAATTTCTGCTTGTGTGCACGGGGCATTAGTCTTCTTCTGGACCAAACCAGCGGGAGATGTAAAAAGGCTTGAACTTGATTATCAGTCAATATTAGCCTTAATAGCTAAAGCTATGACTCTGGAGTTGATTTATTAAAGCTGGTGCACTTAGAATCTGGTGCAGCCATGCACGGTAGCCAATCAGCTTCTAACATCATCTTATTTAATTAAGCTTTGTCAATACAACCTGGAAGCTGATTGGTTTCTATGCAGAGTTGCACAGATTTTGCACTCTTCGGTTTTTAGTAAATAATCCCCTATGTATTAGTAATAATAATGACAATGTCAATAACACTAATACACTGGGAGAGACTGTTCAGCATTAAATATTCCAGTGCAGCCTCATACTGTACATGTTTATTCTCTGTACAACCACACAGCAAACAATTAAGATTGCCACTATGCTTCTGCAAACAATAAGCAGTATTCTCATCCTTCTGCTACTGGCGGTAGGATGATGTGCCATAAACGCCTGTTTTTAGTGTGAGAACTGCTAGCAGTGAAAAATCCTGTGGGGCTGGTTCACTGGTAGATTATAATGCACTGGTAGAGATCACAAGTGCTTCTGCATCTGCTTGCACATCATTTCAGGTTCAGCAGACAGGGAGCAAGTACGTCATTCCTATTATCCAGTTGAATGCTATCATACTGAATCTCTGAGTCCTTCATCACATTCGGCACTCAGCGGTAGCCTGTATACAAATAAAACAGGGTGACATTCAGACCTGATGTGATAAGGGGAGCCCTTGCAAAAGGCCTAGCCTCAGTCCAGTGTGAAAAAAAGGAAGGAAAAACAAAGCAGAACCCTACATGAACCACCATAAATGTGTCAAGCAGCAAACAAGCTGCAATGTACTGGAGGGAAATTTATGACACCGAACAAAACATAGAGGAAGGCTGTGCAGCTGTCACTGTAATCCTGTAAAATCTGAGGCCATGTGTAACAGACAAACCAATATATAATACTATCAGGCTTATCCAGGAGAGCAGAGCAAAGCGCAGAGAAGATTTGAAAACCAAACCATAGTAGCCAGATCCCACCTATAGGCTAATCAGGTAAAAGATGATTTGTAATTAATTTTCTGGGGGTTACTGTAGTTTACAGAGCAGAACAAGTATTTAGGGGTGTAAGTTTTGTTTTCTTTTGGATTCATTAGAAATCCCATTGTTATGTATAATTTCCCATAGATCACTTACAACTTATAATTGCTTCATAGATCTTTAAACACTTCAATACTGGGCAGGCACTTTCAACCCTTTCCTGTCCAGGCCAATTTTCGGCTTTCAGCCCTGTCGCACTTTGAATGACAATTGCACGGTCATGCTACACTGTACCCAAATTACATTTTTATAATTTTTTGACACAGATAGAGCTTTCTTTTGGTGGTATTTAATCATCACTGTTTTTTTAAATTTTTTTTGCAAAAAAACAAAACAAAAAAAGTCTGAAAATTTTGAAAAAAAAGTTTTTGAGCCCTTTCACACTGGGGCGGTTTGCAGGCGCTATTGCGCTAATAATAGCGCCTGCAAACCGACCCGAAAGTGCCGCTGCTGTGTATCCAGTGTGAAAGCCCCGAGGGCTTTCACACTGGAGCGATGCGCTGGCAGGACGGTAAAAAAAGTCCTGCCAGCAGCATTTTTGGAGCGGTGAAGGAGCGGTGTGTATACCGCTCCTGCCCATTGAAATCAATAGGACGGCGCGGCTATACCACCGGCTAAGCGCCTCCGCAGAGGCGCTTTGCGGTGGTATTTAACCCTTTCTCGGCCGCTAGCGGGGGGTAAAACTAATAATAGCGGCGTTTTACCGCCGACGCCGCCCCCCGCCCCAGTGTGAAAGGGCTCTTTCTTAGTTTCTGTTAGAAAATGTTGTAAATAAGTAATTTTTCTCCTTCTTTGATGTGCGCTGATGAGGCTGCACTGATGGGCACTGATAGGCTGCATTGATCGGCACTGATGAGGCGACACTGATGAGGCTGCACTGATGGGCACCGACAGGCTGCATTGATCAGCACTGATGAGGCAGCACTTATGTGACGGCACTGATGAACACTGATAGGCGGCACTGATAGGTGGCACTTATGGGCACTGATTGGCGGCACTGCTGGGCACTGACTGGCATCATTGATGGCCTCTGATTGGTGCACTTGCAGTGCACTTGTAGTGCAAAGTGGATTTGCCTTTAGTAAATCAACCCCTAAGTGTAGCTAAAATTAAAAACGAAAAAAAAAAAATCACAGGGAATGAACGAATGAATTAATAATTTGTATAGTGCTGCAAATGCGAACTGAATCACCTCAAGGCGCTAGATCCGTCCTGTGTTGTTCAGCTACTTAGAAGAGGTAGGTCTTGAGTTTTTTTCTGAAGGCCTGATGGTTTTCTTCAATGTGGATGTAAGTCGGTAGAGCGTTCCATAGCCGTGGTCCTTGGACTGCGAATCTTCGTTCTCCCTTTGTTTTGTAGCGGGGTTTGGGAATAAGGAGGAGGTTTTGGTTAGAAGATCGATGACTGCGATTGGGTGTGTAGCGTTTTATTTTCTCGCATAGGTATTGAGGAGTGTTTCCTTGTATGGATTTAGTGGGTGAGGCAGAGGGTCTTGAAAGTGATTCGATTCTAGGGAAGGGGAGATGGATTCTCAGGTTTTTTTTCCTGTTAACAGTCTTGCCGCCTTGTTTTTGATGAGTTGTAAGCGCGCAAGCTGATATTTGGGTAGTCCTATGTAGGGGGAATTTGCGTAGTCAAGTCTGGAATTAATGATTGTTCCAACTACTGCTGCTTTGTCCTCTTCTGGAACGAAGGGGATGAGTCTACGTGGCAGGCGGAGGAGATGGTGAGATCCGCTGACTACTGATCCTATTTGTGCATCCA
Source organism: Lithobates clamitans (assembly GCA_037952925.1). NCBI lineage: Eukaryota > Metazoa > Chordata > Amphibia > Anura > Ranidae > Lithobates > Lithobates clamitans. The sequence continues at coordinate 737,599 of JBBGZY010000272.1, forward strand.
TTCACATTTCTGAGTCAAAAATGATTCAGAGACTATAACATAACTTACAGTCAGTAGGATTTGTCCCTTGTGCTCATTACGCTTTTAGTAGAACGCTTCCTCTGTCCCTGACCACCACCCCCACCACTATAAACTTCTGATGCATAGAGGGGTTAATACAACTAAGAGGCTGTTGCATGCTCTCATCAAGAGATCCCCTACCATGCCCGCCCTTTGCGCCCAGTTGCTCCATTCATAGAATCCCTACTACAGCTTATTTGAATAAAACAGGTTCTATGAATGGAGGGTGGGCAGATGATTGTCAGATCCACCCCCTCTATTCTTAGATCTTTTTCTATTCATAGAAGCTGTAGTACAACTTATATGAATGAAGCTGCTGGGGAAATGTTTACATAGTTAAATAGATCCAGCTTGGCGTAATATAAGTATGTTCGTGCCATGCCTGTGGCATCCCTGTGGGAGCTGTAAATCACTGTAGAAGGCACTGCTACTACAGTAAGCTCCACTAGCTTCCAGGTCCCATGCCAAGTGGCTGCCCTGCTGCTTAGTAAACAGGTTGCTCACTCAGCATGGGTGCCACTCCCCCACTTCCACTCACACTCCATCTCTTCCCAGTCATGTCATCAACAAACCTCCCTGCCCTGTACATTGATCTGATTGTCACCCCCACCCCACATACATACCTGCTCCTAAATTGGGCACATATTTGCTAGTTACTAGATAATTTCTTTCCATGCAGGCCTGTTACTATCAAACTACATCATAGTTTGCTTCATATTTAGCTACACCTCAATATGTGCAGTGCTTTTAAACCATTTACTGTATTTAGGCCCCTATTTTTGCTCCAGTCCTCACTCTACCCAAATCTCAGGTGCACTGACTTTGGAAAGTTCCCATGCATGGGTATGGATTCAGTTCAGGCTTTACAGCTGGGCAAGCTAGTTTCACAGCAACAGTTGTGCTAGTAGGACAAACGTCCCAATCTGGCTATAGCTGGGCATGTGCAGGTAGCTTGGAGAGTCATTGGACCACAGAGAAGAGGGAAAGCCTAGATATATCACAGGTGCAAGGGGATACCAACATTTTAAATATCTGCCAAACAGTTCATGATTGTGTGTATCTTTTAAGCCTGCCTTGATTTGCCTACTGGGGACTCACAACACTGTGGAGGCTATGTATCTTTTTGAGAGGTGGTTTACCGCTTACCATTCATATTTTTCAGCCTACGCTCAGGGAGTCTCCATCTTGGTCCACTGCGGTACAGTGTCATAGTATTTACGCATCAAGATACATATTAAAGGTAGATATATTTTTTTCATTGTAAGCTTTTTGACTTAAAATGTATTATTTTCACCAAAAAGTTTGTAACATTTGACAAACAAAAAAAAAGACAATATAGTCAGCAGCAAAAATGACAGTTGCAGTAGAGAAAGGATATACAGTACATTTCAATATAGGTTCTTACAAAGGTCATAGTTTAAGACATCAAGATGAGAAGAAGCAAAAAAAATACATAAATCCAGAATTGTCCTGTAGTACATAGGGTCCACAATATCTTATGTTAACCAGGATCCAGGTACACATAGCAGCACAATATAGATCCTTACAAAGGTAGGGTAGGGAGGGTGGGGCCAGTGGGGAGAGGTTGGAAGGGGGGAAGGGCTGAAAATAGGTAAAAGTTCCAAGGATACATCATCAACCCAGGTTCTCAGTGAAGCTACAGGGGCAGGTACGTGCCATATGTCATTTTATATAGTGGTAGGGCCGTATTGACCACAGTCCTCCGCATCTGTAAAATTTAAGGATTATACTTTTTCCATTGAAGTGATATTGTTTTCCTAGAATAGAAAGCTGTATAAAACACAGAGTTTTTTATGATGGGTAGCATCTAAAGTATCACAAATTCCTAACAATAAAGGCAGGGTTCCCTAACTATGTTCAGTTGGCCTACTATGTTAATATTCCTCCAGATCTCTAAAATATACAGTGGGGACAGAAAGTATTCAGACCCCCTTAAATTTTTCACTCTTTGTTATATTGCAGCCATTTGCTAAAATCATTTAAGTTCATTTTTTTCCTCATGTACACACAGCACCCCATATTGAAAGAAAAACACAGAAATGTTGACATTTATGCAGATTTATTAAAAAAGAAAAACTGAAATATCACATGGTCCTAAGTATTCAGATCCTTTGCTCAGTATTTAGTAGAAGCACCCTTTTGATCTAATACAGCCATGAGTCTTTTTGGGAAAGATGCAACAAGTTTTTCACATCTGGATTTGGGGATCCTCTGCCATTCCTCCTTGTAGATCCTCTCCAGTTCTGTCAGGTTGGATGGTAAACGTTGGTGGACAGCCATTTTTAGGTCTCTCCAGAGATGCTCAATTGGGTTTAAGTCAGGGCTCTGGCTGAGCCATTCAAGAACAGTCACGGAGATGTTGTGAAGCCACTCCTTCGTTATTTTAGCTGTGTGCTTAGGGTCATTGTCTTGTTGGAAGGTAAACCTTCGGCCCAGTCTGAGGTCCTGAGCATTCTGGAGAAGGTTTTCATCCAGGATATCCCTGTACTTGGCCGCATTCATCTTTCCCTCGATTGCAACCAGTCGTCCTGTTACTGCAGCTGGAAAAACACCCCCACAGCATGATGCTGCCACCTCGATGCTTCACTGTTGGGATTGTATTGGACAGGTGATAAGCAGTGCCTGGTTTTCTCCACACATACCGCTTAGAATTAAGGCCAAAAAGTTCTATCTTGGTCTCATCAGACCAGAGAATCTTATTTCTCACCATCTTGGAGTCCTTCAGGTGTTTTTTAGCAAACTCCATGCAGGCTTTCATGTGTCTGAGGAGAGGCTTCCGTCGGGCCACTCTGCCATAAAGCCCCGACTGGTGGAGGGCTGCAGTGATGGTTGACTTTCTACAACTTTCTCCCATCTCCTGACTGCATCTCTGGAGCTCAGCCACAGTGATCTTTGGGTTCTTCTTTACCTCTCTCACCAAGGCTCTTCTCCCCCGATAGCTCAGTTTGGCCAGACAGCCAGCTCTAGGAAAGGTTCTGGTCGTCCCAAACGTCTTCTATTTAAGGATTATGGAGGCCACTGTGCTCTTAGGAAACTTAAGTGCAGCAGAATTTTTTTGTAACCTTGGCCAGATCTGTGCCTTGCCACAATTCTGTCTCTGAGCTCTTCAGGCAGTTCCTTTGACCTCATGATTCTCATTTGCTCTGACATGCACTGTGAGCTGTAAGGTCTTATATAGACAGGTGTGTGGCTTTCCTAATCAAGTCCAATCAGTATAATCAAACACAGTTGGACTCAAATGAAGGTGTAGAACCATCTCAAGGATGATCAGAAGAAATGGACAGCACCTGAGTTAAATATATGAATGTCACAGCAAAGGGTCTGAATACTTAGGACCATGTGATATTTCAGTTTTTCTTTTTTTAAAAATCTGCAAAAATGTCAACAATTCTGTGTTTTTCTGTCAATATAGGGTGCTGTGTGTACATTAATAAGGCAAAAAATGAACTCAAACGATTTTAGCAAATGGGTGCAATATAACAAAGAGTGAAAAATTTAAGGGGGTCTGAATACTTTCCGTCCCCACTGTATGTGCAAGACCATACCATGTGTAGACAAGTGCCAATGTCAGAGCAACATTTAAGGTACACTGCCTCTTGCAAACTATATATTCTGGCGAGGTCATGGGGTGAACCTTATGCTTAGTGAAAACATTTTGATTGGACATATTTCTTTAGAATGTGTTATTACTAGTGTCTACTTGCCTCCTCTTTCTACACCAGAGGTCATCCACCCTTTTTCTAAATGTATCTCTGACTTTCACTCTCTTCTGGTTTTACTGATGGGGTTCTTCAATAATATTATAGAGTATTCTTGAGATCGCTTCCCACCACACTCGGCACCTCTAGAGCCTTTAAAGTGATTGTAAGCCTTAGTTTTTTATTTTTATTTAAAATAACAAACATGTCATACTTACCTCCACTGTGCAGCTCATTTGCAGAGTGGCCCCGGTTGTCCTCTTCTGGGGTCCCTTGGCGGCTCTCGCGTCATAGGATGCATTAAAGTGAAAAAACACAAGGGTTTACAAACCCTTTAGCTCCCTTTGGAAAACTATGTTGAGAATTAGGGCTATGGGATATACAGTGCTATATGCATAGTAGATGAGGTTGAAAAAAGACTCAAGTCCATCAAGTCCAACCTATGTGTGTGATTATATATCAGTATTACCTTGTATATCCCTGTATGTTGTGGTCATTCAGGTGCTTATCTAATAGTTTTTTGAAACTATTGATGCCCCTCCCCTGCTGAGACCACTGTCCATGGAAGGGAATTCCACATCCTTGCCATTCTTATGCCGCGTACACGCGGTCGGATTTTCTGACTGAAAATGTTCGATGGGGGCTTGCTGTCAGAAATTCCGACCGTGTGTAGGCTCCATCGGACATTTTCTGTCCGAATTTCCGACAAACAAAATTTGAGATCTGGATCTCAAATTTTCCGACAACAAAATCCATTCTCATAAATTCCGATCGTGTGTACACAATTCTGATGCACAAACTTCCATGCATGCTCGGAATCAAGCAGAAGAGCCGCGCTGGCTATTGAACTTAATTTTTCTCAGTTCATCGTACGTGTTGTACGTCACCGGGTTCTTGACGTTCGGAATTTCCGACAAGATTTTTGTGACTGTGTGTATGCAAGACAAGTTTGAGCCAACATCCGTTGGAAAAAAAACATGGATTTCGTTGTTGGAATGTGCGATCGTGTGTACGCGGCATTACAGTAAAGAACCCTCTACATAGTTTAAGGTTAAACCTCTTTTCTTCTAATTTTAATGAGTGGCCACGTGTCTTGTTAAACTCCCCTCCACGAAAACGTTTTATCCCTATTGTGAGGTCACCAGTACGGTATTTATAAATTGAAATCATATCCCCTCTCAAGCGTCTCTCCTCCAGAGAGAATAAGTTCAGTGCTCACAGCCTTTCTTCTTAACTAATATCCTCCAGACCCTTTATTAGCTTTGCTGCCCTTCTTTGTACTCGCTCCATTTCCAGTAAATCCTTCCTGAGGACTGGTGCCCAGAACTGGATAGCATACTTCAGGTGCGGCCGGAGTGGGAGTAGGAGAATTATCTCTTTATCCCTGGAGTTAATCTCTATTGTAATGCATGCCAATATTCTGTTTGCTTTGTTAGCAGCAGCTTGGCATTGCATGCCATTGCTGAGCCTATCATCTACTAGGACCCCCAGGTCCTTTTCCATCCTAGATTCCCCCAGAGGTGCTCCCCCTAGTGTATAGATTGTGTTCCCATGTTTACCACCCAAATGCATTATTTAACATTTTTCTACATTAAACTGCATTTGCCATGTAGTCGCCCACCCCATTAATTTGTTCAGATCTTCTTGCAAGGTTTCCACATCCTGCGGAGAAGTTATTACCCTGCTTAGCTTAGTATCGTCCGCAAATACAGAGATTGAACTTTAAGGTTACCCCATCCTCCAGATCGCTTATGAACAAATTAAATAGGATTGGTCCCAGCACAGAACCCTGTGGGACCCCACTACCCACCCCTGACCATTCAGTGTATTCCTCATTTATCACCACCCTCTGAACTCGCCCTTGTAGCCAGTTTTCAATCCATGTACTCACCCTATAGTCCATGCCAACGGACCTTATTTTGTACAGTAAATTTATGGGGAACTGTGTCAAGTGCTTTTGCAAAATCCAGATACACCACGTCTACGGGCCTTCCTTTATCTAGATGGCAACTCACCTCCTCATAGAAGGTTAATAGATTGGTTTGGCAAGAACTTCATGAATCCATGCTGATTACTGCTACTGATACTGTTTTCATTACTAAAATCTTGTATATAGTCCCTTATCATCCCCTCCAAGAGCTTGCATACTATTGATGTTAGGCTAACTGGTCTGTAATTCCCAGGGATGTATTTTGGGCCCTTTTTAAATATTGGTGCTACTTTGGCTTTTTTCCAATCAGCTGGTGCCATTCCAGTCAGTAGACTGTCAGTAAAAATTAGGAACAATGATCTGGCAATTACTTGACTGAGTTCCCTAAGTACCCTTGGGTGCAAGCCATCCGGTCCCAGTGATTTAATAATGTTAAGTTTCCCAAGTATAATTCTAATTCTGTCCTCTGTTATCCACGAGGGTGCTACCTGTGATGTGTCACGAGGATAAACACTGCCGTTTTGGTTACTGAAGGCCCCCGATTCCCTTGTGAAGATTGAGGAGAAGAATAAATTCAAACCTTCGTCATCTCCCCATCATTTGCAACCAGATGTCCTTCCTCATTCTTTATAGGGCCAATATGTGTCTTTCGTGTTCTATCTTAGCCACCCTAATTGCACCCTTACATTTCTTGTTGCATTCTTTATAGCATCTGAATGCTGATAATAATCCCTTAATCTTGTATTTTTTGAAGGCCTTCTCTTTTGCTTTTATATTTTATATATATTTTTACATTGGAGTTAAGCCATCCAGGACTTTTGTTCGCTCTTTTAAATTTATTACCCAGTGGGATGCACTGGCGAATGCCCTTATTTAATATGCTCTTAAAGCGAACCCATCTCTCCTCCGTGTTCTTTGTTCCTAAGATTTTATCCCAATTTAGGCATCCAGATGATATTCAATTTACATGCTATTCTAAATCTCACAATGTCCTACCTCACATTGGTTTAATCATGTGCACTACAGAAAATTGTCAATATATCTGTTCTGTTACTATACAACTAAGAGGGATTTCAGACCATTCTATAATGCTAGTTACTGATTTACTTGGCATAACAGGCTATACTAGGTTTACTCCTATCTGGCATCCCAGTCTTAGTCCGTAGGGTTAATATTGAGTTTGCAGCTATAACAGCTTCAACTCCTCTGTGAAGGCTGTCCACATACTGTATATATGTAAATATATGTATATGGAAATGCTGGTTAGACTGTATATACTTGCACGCCTTGTAATTCATGGATAGCACCTGTATTATGTGTCCATGCTTACATTTTTGTTTAGGTTGGATATAGTTTGTCTTTGTTCCCCCTCCTTTTTTTTCTTTTCTTTTTGTGGTTGATATGTTGTGTTTAAGTATATATTGTTTGTAAAAAATGTTTTTCAATAAATGAAATGTGATTAAAACAATATATACAGGATAATAAACTCTACATGTCCTATGTCAATGAGTTTAAAAAGAAAACATTTGTGTAAATGTTTTTATTATGAGGGCAGGAGCTGATGTGAATGTTTAATATATATGTAAATCACTGCATAAATTGACGCCACTATATAAGTACCTGTAGTAAATAAATACAATTTAAAAAAAATGATCTATGCTTAGGGTGTTTGGGATTACTCGAATACAGTGGAGAGTGATGTTTTCTATGATCTAATTTTCTGTCCAGTTGGGAAATTTTAAATATATTATTTTTTAATGTAACAGCTTTCAAATAAATTGCATTGATTTATGTGGAGCGTTTACTCACTATCCTTATTGCAGAATCAGCTCTAAATACAGCCCTGTCTGCTTATGCAGCACGGTCCCTACATACACTGTAACTGTGGACCTCTAGTGGACAGTCTGGAATGCAGCAAAAGGGTTTTTTATACAGCAATTAGATGAAATTACATTTGTATGTGCAAACAAAAAGAAAGAGAGAAATCTAGTTGTGTTTTTTTTTTCCTTTCTTTCATATTGTTTCTAGAAAACTGTGTACCAGTAGTGAAAGGTCCTTAAAAGAAAAAGTAGGGAATGTACAATAAATAAAAAAAGATAGTTTGTTATGATCCTAAACCACACTTTATGCCCAGAGCGACAAATTGGTGTAAAGATGTGAAGGAAGCCTGAATGGGCTCTTAGGAAGCCTCAACACACAAAAAAAGTACCTGCACTTTTTGTGGGCAATACAGCACAGAGCAACACACATTGCAATTAACTGCTTTATAGTGTGTATGCATACTACAGTAAAACCCTGGTTTGAGAGTAACTTAGATTAAGAGCGTTTTGCAAGACAAGCAAAATTTTTTCATAAATGTTGACTTGATATACAAGCGATGTCTTGATATACAAGTAGCGTCAAGTCACAACTGAGTATAAAAGAGAAGCGAGGCGCCTCTAAGGGTAGCAATATGGTTACATTTAATGAAGGTACAACATTTACCAACTCGCATCCTCCCAACTCATCATCCTCCTTACCGCCATCAACATCATCCCTTCCACGCTGCACTCCACAAGGTCTTCAAGCCTCGCTTTCAGATCATTCTACTGCAGGGTAGTCTTCCTGGTCACGGTTGCAGACTAATAGCGGTGATAGCCGACGGTGCGGGGTATGGTCTATGTGGACAGCTTTACCCCGGATGCCTGCATACTTACATGTGCCAGTTTTAATCATCAACCATGTGAGTTGCTAAATGTTTTACCTTCATTAAATGTAACCATATTGCTACACTTAGAGGTGCCTCTTTTCTCTTTTATACTCTGTAGCTTCTGCTGGGTTTTGCTTCTAATCCCCTTGTGGAGGCTTCCATTTGTAAATGGACATTTTATGGCTACACAACCTATCACATTGCTATGATCTTTTTATATGGACTATAAACTGAAAGACCTATGAATAAATGGTTGTGGAACGAATCATCTGAGTTTCCATTATTTCTTATGGGGAACTTCACTTTGATATACAAGTGCTTTGGATTACAAGCATGCTTCCAGATTATGCTCGCAATCCAAGATTTTACTGTATTTAGCATGATCAAAGGTGTGAAGGATGTTGATGCCTTAGGGTTACAGGAGTGGTTAGTGTGGGGGCCTTGGGCACAGTGTATGTTTTTTTTGTTCAACCAGTGGCCTGCTGGACCAGCCAAACTTTGGCCCGTGTGTAGCTGGCTTTGGTGGAGAGCATTACTCCAGGTCCTGGGAGCTCTATAATAAAAACTACTGACACTAGTGGTGTGGTGCTGAATGCTTGTATTGTCCTTAATATATTAAAAACAATTAAAAAAAGGAAAAAGAAAGACACCAGGACAGGTAGCCCAAAGAACTATTGATTAAATATTTAGTTAAATAGTAATTTTCAGAGTTTATAGCAAGTAAGATGTCAATGTTACATTATACTCAGTAGTGACATTGTAATTTAGTATGATTAAGTACAAAATGTCTCAAAAAGGTAAATTTGCAAAGTAATACAGTTTATATGAGAGAAGTGTTGTTTTAAATGCCGAAATGTAATTGAAAAACACAACCACTAATAAATAAATTTACATGACTAAATCTCTATTTATACCAATTTTTTAGAAACAATGTGTGTATCTATAGTGCTTTGTGTGCTTTTCTTGTCTCTAACTTGTGTTTTTTTTAAACAAAAATCTTTGTGGAGAGGGATGCAGTAGTCCATTTTTACAAGCCCTATTACCGGTGCTTGTGATCTCTGGCATCTCCAATAATTAGCAGTAATAAAGACAAAGAGACACTAATGCAATCTAGACTTTCATTTATTATTTTCTAAACTCAGACATTATGCTTTGTCCCTTAGGATGCTGTCTGCGGTGCACAGTAAATGTGTGAAGAATTTTGCTGCATTAGCATCACCATGACCTTTGTAAGTATTTGTACATATGCATTAAAGGGTCATTTCGTCCAAAATAGGTATTTCAGTTACAGGTTGAAGCAGGTGGGTTGAATTATCTCTTTTTCATATAAGTCCAGTGGTGTAATTCCTGCTATGATATTACTGGTTCTGCTACACCACCTTATAATTTCTGCATGTGTGGAGTCAGTCATCCGGTCAAATCCTCACTAATGGAAGTATGATGTATCCAGCAATAAAGTACCTGTTTGTAAAGACCTTAAAGTGACACTAAACTCTGGTTAAAAAATATATATATATCGTATTCCTAACTCAAATGTATTTTCTATTGCTCTAGGCCTCCTACAAATCTCCAATTCTTTTTTTTTATTTTTTAATGTGATCTCTTCCTTTTAGAGGGTTCCTACCATAGGCGTGTGCACAGGGTGTACTAGGTGTGCCTGGGCACACCCTAAATACCCCATGTGGCACATAATGCGCCTGTTTAGACCCCTGATATTTCACCAAATTAAAAAAAAAATCTCCTTTTTTCTACTAAAGAAATTGTAAAAAAAAACAATATAAAAATAATATCGAAAAAAAAAAATTAAAAATAAAAACTACTGACACTGTCCACTGGCCTACTGATACCAATCTCCACCCAAAAATCTCCTGACAGCTCTGAACAATTGTACACATAAACATATCAAATTGGCTTAAAAGTGAGTATGTGCACTTGCTAACCCACTACCTATTACAAGCAACTAGGCTGCCCTGCACTACAGCTGCCTACAAGTCTGTGCTTTAAACTCCTCTGCAACTATTCGGTGCTCAATCAGCCCGTTGTACGCCAGTTTGACATACACAAGAAAAGACAACGGGATGACTTGGATGCAGGAAAACATCTTTATGTGTTTTCACGGCAAGCAGAAGTGCAGTTTGCCAGGATATACTAGATAGATGATATTATGAGACATTTTTCTAATTTTCATTCTTCAGCTTTCTCTCTTTTCCATACCTAACACTTGTAGGTTCACCACATTACATTATAATCTGTACAGTCTCTTTAAGATCTGCCAACAACTATGTAGAACAGGGGTCTCCATACCCCGGCCCGCGGGCCACATCTGGCCCGCTTGTATGTTCTATCCAGCCTGAAGCTCATTCAGAGATACTGCTGCGACTGCAGGGACAGAACTGCCAGTCTGCTTGCTTTCACCCCCCCCCCTGCATTGCAGGCAGGCTACTGTCAGCGGGAAAGAGAAGAAGGCAGACGGGGTGATGTGTGTGTGTACCGCTGTCAGAGTGGATCCAATAAGCAGAGGATGGCAGAGTGGTGGGCGGATTCCCATGCATGCAGGGAGGAGGCGGGACTCTGCTGTTAGGCAGCACGGATGGGTGGCCTGGCTGGAGTCAGGCTGGGGGGGTGTCGACAGATAAGGAGGTCGGGGTGGAGGAGGCTCCACATTCGGTGCCACTGCCACCATAGATTTGGATGGAGGTCTTGTCATACCTGCCCCAGTGACAGCTAACTCGTCCTAGTGTGCTGCAGATTCCTCCACTGACATCATCTGGAGGTGGAGCCGCAGGACTGGGAGGAACTGTCTGCAGGACTGGTAAACCCAAAAGTATATGTGATGGTAGAGGGGTGTGTTAGGTAAGAGCTATGGGGGTGTGTGATCACAGGAGAGAGATATGGGGGTGTGATCAGACTGGGGGTATCGGGGTGGTGGTGATAAGACTAGGGGGGTATCTGGGGGGTGGTGTGATCAGATTGGGGGGTATCTGGGGGTGTAATCAGGGTGGGGGAATCTGGGGAGGTGTGTTAGGGGAGAGGTATGTGTGTGTGTGTCGGGGGGTGATCAGAGTGGAGCGATATGGGGGGTTGATCAGACTGGGGGTTTCTGTGAGAGTGGTGATCAGGCTGGGGGGTATCAAGGGATGTGATCAGAATGGAACGTTATGGGGGGTGTGATCAGAGTGGAGAGATATGGGGGGTAATCAGAGTGGAGAGATATGGGGGTAATCATACTGGGGGTATCCGGGGGAGTAGTGATCAGGCTGGGGGTGGTATCAAGGAGAGTGATTAGAGTGGAGAGATATGGGGGGGGTGATTAGACTGGGGGTATCTGGGGGAGTTATCAGGCTGGGGGGGTATCTGGGGGTGTAATCAGGGTAGGGGTTACCGGGGGGTGTTATCCGGGAGTTGGCTTATGGGGGAAACACAGCCATTGGAAGTTTTTGTTGGTCTCACCTGCCAGCTGTCTGTGGGCAGTGGGGTGAAGCAGAGAATGCATAACCTCACCTCCTCATTACACACTACCATTTAGTGGAAGTTCTGCACAGCTCAATATTCAATGGTGTGTGATGTCCTTCACGATGCGCTCCATCACATTATGGTCGCAATGTGAATGAGGTACCAGCTGAGCTTTAGACATTGAGGGGATGTGGTGGAGGGGAAGGAGTAGCAAGAGAATGATGGGGATGGGTTTGGGGGTGTGGAAAAATGCATCTTCGCCTATGTAGGCAAAAATCCTTGCACCGGCCCTGTCAGGGCAGCATCTCCTGGCTCCTGCCCGTTGTTTAAATTAGCGATCCTTCCGCACACAGCCTCCTTGTGTAGCAGCGGGCAGGAGCCAGGAGGAGCAGGAGAGCTATACTAAGCCAGTGACAGCAGTGTAAGAGGCAGATGCAGGCAAATGTAAATGGTAATGTGCTGGACTTGAATGTTTATAACACTGAGGACACATACGTGGGGGAGACTCCAATGGGGATACAGATTTGGGCAGACTCTGATGGGGGACACAAATGTGGGGGAGACACCAATGAGGGACACAAATGTGGAGGAGATTCTGATGGGGGGCACAGATGTGGGGGAAACCCTGTTGGGGGAAACAGACGTGGGGGAGACTAATGGGACACAGATGTGCGGGAAGGTTCTGACAGGGACACAGACGTGCGGAAAGGTTCTGACTGGGACACAGACGTGTGGAAAGGCTATAATGAGATTGTTTAAATTTTATTCATTTATTTTTAAAAATATATAATTTTCGGCCTGCGAATATTGGTAAAATCTACAATGTGACTAAAAAGTTTGGAGACCCCTGATATAAAACAAAGACCTGCCTGATTGAATACAGATTGATATTGGATGGATTAGGTAGGTCCTCATATTACATAGTTTTGATAAATCTAAAGTTGATTGTGCAAAGATTGTATGGCCAGATTAAAATGTGTATGGTGACCCCATAAACTTTTGCATTTTTGAATTGAAGCAATTATTGGCACTATACTTACTAAAAGAGTGTATAGTCATCCTTTCATCAAGAAGCAGAGGGTAAACATTTTCCATGTGTTTTAAAACATAAAGATTGATGAAAGAAGAAAAGTGTATGTGAAGCTTATTTTTTTTCTAGTTTTGGAGTGTGGGGAAGGATTAGAACTCCTTTAGACACATTTCCTCTTGCTTCCTTTACTCCCTTTTTTGTATGTTCTGCTGTTGAAAATTTCTACTTACTTCCTGTCTGGAAAGAAATTTTCAACAGGACAGCACGTGAGGGGGAATTTCTGTAACAGAGCCTAACATAGCAGTAAAAATCTGAGAGGGGGGTCTAACCTTGTCCTTGAAGCTGCCAGACTCCAACAATCTTGAGCCTGAAGAAGACTAAAGTTAGTACTTGGCCTCCTAAGTCTCCCAGTCTTATGATAGTAATCATGATAAATGCCAAAAAGTGTCATTATTGGTGTGATAGCACAAACCATAATTGCTAGGTCCGGGTTTCAGGTTAGGTCAGTGTTTCTCAAACATTTTTGTTTTGCGGGGCACCAAAAAGATCTAAAAATGTTCACGGCACAGCTGAAAAGATTTAAGAATTTTTGTGGTGAAGAATTTATTTATTTTTACATATATATTTAATTTTAAATTTACTGTGAAGGATGTGCCTGCTTTCGAGAACAAATCAGATTGAAGCGATTGTAATCTTATTTGTACTTTTGCTTGCTTCCTTGCTTTTCATTTAACAGTTTCTCATTCGGAGTTCCAGACTTCATTAAGTATTTCTCCATCGCTAAACAATGAATAAACTTTATTTATAGGCGTCAAAGTTGGGATGGAACAGTCTCTATTATTATAATATAATTAGAGCAATCGAGTTCTGCCGAGATCTCGTGCGTTACGAAAGGAACCAAAGAATAACAGACAGAGATTGCGTTTTTATATATGTTACTTTTTTTTAACTTTTGCGAAAATTGATTTACCATTTCATTTTTCGATATGTTCAAGGTTTCAAAACACTAGCAATTTTAAATATTTTTTATATTATATAAAAAATTATATTGAGACCGTATATATTATATATTAATTATATTGAGACCGTGCGATACCACATGCCGGGGGTCAGCCAGCAAGATATGTCTGGCACAGGAGCTGAGGAAGGGGCCAAAGCGGAAACCAGGAGCACAGATTCAGTCCCCTATGGGATATATTGTCTGAAAACTCTTCATGTGATTGTTGATGGAATTTCTATGTTATATAAAATAAAATAAATGGTATGTACCCGTAAAAATGTAGATAGGTAACACACAAGATTTTTACCTTTAGCCTTTAGAACCACTTTAATTTCTATAACCATTGCCTCTAAAGAGTCAAGTATGTTCAAAGCACTTTTTCAAAATCACTTTTTATACTAATTTATACACATCACACAAAATACAAAACCTTTTGGGGAATCAGTGTCTTTTATTCAAAGAAAGAGTATCTATCTCCCAGCCTGTACACAAGGGCTTCTGGTCACTCGTATTGTAACAATCTGACTCTTATAAGATCTCCAGGTCACCATTAATACATCTGCACGTTGATGAGGTCACAGCTTAGAGTGTCATTACACTTTAGCAGTCAAACTTGAGAACACCTCACTATGTGTTTGTTATGTGTTCCCATTCACAAAGCATACTTAACAAAATATTTTTTTTTAGTAACACATTTCTAGTCCAATTTCATTCAATATGAAAATTAAATTTGAAGGACAAAGTGGGGACAGGCTGAGATTCCTCTCATTAACATACAATGTAGAACCCAAAACCTCTTATATTGAACCTTTTGTTAGGAAAGACAGCGTTCAAACTGTATGGCTGAAATTGCATCATATTCGCACAAAAATGGTGCAGGACTCTTTTTTTGGTCTGCACTGGAATCAGATAGCATGAATGTTCCAATTTTACAGTTCACACTGCGATCTGTGAACCGATTTGGGGGTGTCATTAACTTTATATTGACACCCGCAGCGATTTGCAAAGAGCAGTGTGAACTGCCTGTGAGTGAGATGCAATGCGGGAACCCGAACAGGAATCGTGCTGGTTCCCGCATCACACCAGTGGACTTATAAGCCATCAGTTGAGACTGAACCAGCTAATATTAATTTGCACTGACAAGGAGCAGGATTGCTTTCTAATTACTGATAGATTTCAGCTGGCCTTTTTTGCACCTCCCTTTCTTCATGTGTTCAGTAATGTTTCCCTGTATCATTCCATTTCATTGCAGATAACTTATTTTCTGAACTTATTTGTTTATTTTCTTTGTATGCATGGGTTGCATGGATTGTTACTGACATGTAGTGAAAATGTCATGTCAATAGCACCTTTAGAAGTATACTTACCTAGGAAAAAGGTGACATGTTGAACCTTTGCCTGAATTACAACTTGTTCAGTCAGAGCCTCGCCTACCAGGCCTCAGCTATCTGAGGCACTGGTGGTGTGAATCCAATTGTCTCAAAACTACCATACAGCATACAGGAAAAGTAGAATCAAGTTTCCTTTCCTCCATTCTTCTATTTCTGTGATTTAATCAGGAACATGCAAAAACTAAAAAGTATCCAAACTTCTTAAACAATGAGTCTAATAACAGGGAGGAATCCCAAAAGCGTAAGACATACTTTCTGTACCTCACCTAAGCCATTTAACTGACTGCATCCCACCATTTGACAATGAGGCCAAAATCATGCTTTGGCTGGGAGATGATACCCTGAGAGTACAAAAGGTATGTCAGCAATGGCTGAAAATTATGTTCCTTATGAACAAAAGACTGACTTTCAAGGTTGCAGCTGCTCCAACCAGTAGGTCTACAGCCAGTTCACATTAAAGAAGGGCACCACTAGGTCACAACCTTCGGGTTGACCCTAAAACCACAGATTCTAGGATAAGAAGGTACCAGTAGGTTTGTAGCAGGAAGGTACACTGCAGCGACAGTCCAGAAGAGCTGGTTGTAGTCACAGTAGGGAAGGTACAAGTCAGAGGTCATGTGCAGCAGTGGACTAGGATAACCAGAACTGAAGCCAAGGGTCAAGACTGGTAGCAAACTTGGATAGCCATGAACGAAACCATGGATAGATAGGAAGTAAGCCAAGAGTCAGGGCAGGTAGTGGACTCCAATAACCAGAAAACAAAGCCAGAAGTTGGTACATAGGAACCCATGGAGGAAAGCAGATTGGATGACAGGCAGGTATAGGCCCATCAGCTAGTTTGCAAATGTGTTGCTTGGGCAATGAGCCATGATCTACCCTGAGATTATATGGACAAGGCAAAAGGAGGAAGCCTTTCTAATTGGCTGCAACATGATTAAGAAGCAAAGAGCCAAGCTTGGCTAGGACTAGCAGTATAGCTGATTACATTAATCAGCAGCTGAAGTCAGCCAATACTTATAGCACTCTTAGCAGGAACAATGCAAGAACAGATCAAATGTTTGTGGAAATAGGAAAACCAGAAAAGCTTTGCATGTTGCAGCTGTTGAATTATAAGTAAGATATTGGCTTACATGCTGGTCTGTGAGACCGAAAGTAATAACTTGCCTGCTGGACATTGGAATGAGCTTTTACTGCTGATCTGTGGCACTGACCTAGGTTGGGTAATTATTGGAACCTTCTGCAAATGCTTCAGTTCAGTAGTCGCCAACCTTTCCAATCTCACGGACCACTAAACTCACAATTTTGAATCCTGTGGACCACTAACATGACTTTTACAAGCCTTATACACACAATGTTCAGGCTCTCTGCCCCCCCCCCCCCCCCGCATTCTGCATCACACTGCTTCCTAAAGCCTAGTACACACTTTAAGAATATCGTACGAAAGTTCCAAATTTAATCGTATGCGAGTCTAAAAGCGAATTGGCCTCCTTGTACACACGTTAAGAATATCATTTGAGCATTCTTCCGAATTTAATCGAATGTGCATCAGCGTAGTATATATCCAAAAATTCCCGTACGTTCTACTCAAACATCCCGCGTGCGTAGGCACATTCTGAAGTGTGGTAGTCTGAAGTGATGTCAGAACTTGACCTTGTGCAGGCCACGCCTTTGGGTTTGGAGTGCCGGGGAGATCGTTGCATACGGATACGTGTGTTCGTTCGTGTGAGAAATATTCGGTATATACGACAGTTGTCTATGAAAATGGACTTTTACATGGCAGACCAAACACTTCGACTGGTCATGCTTGGAGTTTTGGCCATCCAAAATATTTTGGAAAGAAAAAAAAGAAGAAAATGAGCACATGGTCAAAACAATGGCTGCAGAACCGAGAGAACTATTCTCATATGTCGCTGCTGCATGAATTACAAGAGAATAACACTGATGATTTTAGGAATTACCTCAGAATGGATGATGAATGCTTCCAGGCATTGCTGCAGCTTGTGACACCAGTAATTAAAAAACAAACAACAATTATGCGGCAGCCAATCAGTCCAGAGCAGAGGTTAATTGCAACTCTGTGCTATCTGGCGACCGGGAGAAGTCTGCAGGACCTAAATTCTCATCAGGAATTTCACCACAATCACTGGGGAGAATCATACCGGAAACCTGCAAGTCTATCATCGATGCGCTACAGAGAAACTGTGTCAGACTCATCATTGGATCTCACCTCCTTATCCAGCCATGTGCTTGAGCTCTGTGCTCCCTCCCACAGTCTGTGATCAGTGATGCCATTGGAAGTCCCCTCCTTCACCTCCTTCTCTCTGCACTACTCCTGGCACCTTGCTCTGAATTCACAGGAGCCAAAACTACAGAGGAGGCATCAGGTATCAATGTGTGCTGACAGCATTTACTGTCAGCCCGCAACAACACTGGAAACAACATTGGGTGGTATACATCCACCACAATGTTGATTTGCGGCAGAACCCCTGGGGACCACCAAAATTTTCTCGTGGACCATCAGTGGTTTATGGACCACTGGTTGGCGACTTCAGATGATGTGTGCTCCAATAAAACTATCATACAGGGAAGTCAAGGCTACAATAGAGAACCACTTAGTCATAATTCTGGTAAGACAACACTCTAAACGACTAATGACAGTAGCGAGGATGAACCTTCAGCAGGTTACCAGGAAAATGGTAATACTGAGATCCTGTATAACAATGCTGATGTTTATCATTTCATGGACTGTGTGGCTAGTGACTAAATCTTTTCGGTAGATGCTACAGAGGTTCTCACAAAAGACCAGCGGCAACCTCAAGCTAGTTCCATCATTGATGGAACTACAGTTGACAACTGCAATACATTATTGTCCTTCCCGCTTTGAAGGTCTTGACAAGAATTTCAAAGACTTTGATTCTACATTCCAACAACAGAGTCTTGACCTGACCTGCGACTTGGCTACATACACACCCATCAACACCCAAGCTGATACAGCTGACAGCTCAAAAATAACTCCAGGAACCCTGCTAATTGTGGAAGCATCATTCAAGAACATCCTTTTCTTCACAAGATGAAAACAGGGACTCCTAAAAGTTCCTTCAAAAAGTTAATTCAGCCGACTAAAGAAACAATCCTTATTTCACCCATAATGAACTTTGCAAGCTTTGCCTCTTTTTTAGAGGTGACCTGATGCTTCATGTACTGTTCCAGGATGTGTGTAGAGTTCAGGAAATCAAAGACTCTGGGACTTTATCTTTCCCTTATGCACTTATTAATATACGTTGCCAGCATCTACTTAAAGTGGATGTAAACCCTCTCCTATACCCAGTGAAGTGAACAGCCGCCGATACACAGGGATGAAACAAATCTCCCAAAAAATTTTTTTCAAGGATTCCTCCATGTTAAAAAAGGTTGAGAAAGACTTAGCTAGAACCTGACTGCTTGTTAGTTAGTTGTCATTTTTCATCACATATACAAAGCAAAGGAAAGTCATTGTCTTCTTACACTGGAAATATATCCTTTTTTACTATAAATATCTTAAGTAAAACTATTGTAGCGAGTGCCGCATAGCCCGCCCGGGACCCTGCACTTCCTGCCGGCCGCCACCAGGATTGTTTGTTGCTTGGCTCAGAGAGGGACACAAGAGTCTGTGATCAGCTGTGGGGGATCCCCCCCCCCTCCTCTTCACACACACAGAGCAGCTTGCCCTGCTCCCTCCCCTGCTTCCTCATTGGCAGAAGGAGAGGAACCAATAATTGAACAGTAAGACTGCAGCAAGGAACTCTGGGACATGTAGTCCCCAGCACAGGCAGCCTCACTGTAGTCTCTAGGGGGGAAACTACGCACCCCAGCAGCCCACAGAGACAAGAGGACAAATCTTACTCCTAGAGGTGGCCTGGGAGCAGACAGAGACCACGAGGCAAGTGAGAATACCAGACCCAGGGGAGAGGTGCTGTTTCCCTGGTTGGTTCCTCCCACAGCTCCACGGCCGGTCGGGGACATCCTGCCTGAGAGGGGGATCCCAGGTGCATTCTCCAGGTGCACCTGTACAGACGGCGTAAAGTGTTTCGGTTGTGAGGTAGCCAGTTGGGCTACCTGAAGAGCCTGTAGAAAAATATATTGATTGCCTGGATCAACCGTTAATTATTAATTAAAGTAAGAAAAAATATATATATAGTTTATCAATCTTTCATCTAGATGGTATAACCAAAAAGACGCAGTCCTAGCGACCCTAAGACGCATATAACAAAAAGAGAGAATATAGTTCTCCCAAGAGGACCACTTCTAGGACACAGTGATTGATTCAAAAAAGTTTTATTATATTGAAAAAACACACACAAATTAATGAAAAAGAGGGGACTAACAGTTTACCACACAGGTAGTTTAAAAATAGGACAGCGTTGTCATTTGTTAAAAAGAAGGGGAATCGCAGCTGCGCATACCATTCACAGTACCCAAATTGAAACAATCACTTTAGTCAAACATTAGCACTTGTAATTGCAGACTTATATAGTAGTATAAAGCTCAGTTCTCAGAAGCCAAAATTATAATACTGATGCAGTCACAGAGCAACTTGGTTGTAGACTAAAAATAGTGAGTCAAAAAACCTGTCTAGATGTGGGTGGTGTTAGGTGAATTGATGAGTTCTTAGCTACCATGTACTCAAAAAACACACAGGGTATCGTTATTGCTGTCCACAAATGGATTATGATCAGTCCCTTTGGATTTTGAACAACTAGACAGATTACACCTGGTGAAGCAGGGAAGTAATAATATTGAAGCTGAGATTATTAAGAGGAGCAGGCTTAGGCATTGAGTCACTTTAACAGTGTGGATACATCTCCAAAGGCAGTCAGATGGGGAGGCTGAAAAACTGGGGACAGGAACAAACACAGCTGTGTAAATAGACTTTATTCAAGACACTCTCACCATGTCATACATCCCGGTCATTTTACTGTACCTCTACCCATCAGTCCGGATTAACACATGCTCAGGGTGAGCCGATATCCTGACGCCTTGAGGTTTTCCACTGTGTATAAAGTGTGTATAAAGTGCATTGGATTACAAGCTGTCGTTCCTTTTCAGGGAAAAGGAAACAAAGTTTCGGGAAAGATCGAAAGGTGTATTCTGTACTTGCTGAAAATGTTGCTTGCCTGAATAAGTAAAATAATGCAACCACCCTATCCAAGAACTAGTAAGCTGCAATATATTACATTTTATTTTTGGGTTTAGTTGGTAAAGATGGCCCAGTTTACAAGGTCAGTTATGTTATGCATGTATGGTCCAATTGCCTTATTTGCAGAGTATATTATAGACCTACAGAATCAACGGTTCCACCTTCCTGGAGTCAACAAAGTGGAGTTTATGGACTCCAGCAAAACTCCAGCAAAAACTGCTTTATCCTATAAATGCCATCTCCAGTCTGTGTACATTTTATCTTTATTTCTCTTAGATTTTTGGCTTTGGTATTAAACCCAACAGTCTCATTACAGTTCCATATACAATGGAGTAACTGCCCCTCCACTAAACACAGCTCCTCATGAAGCTCTTTGTCAGCTAGTAAAGACTAAAGACAGTATAAAATCTGCTGACAGCTCAACACTTCCAACAAGATTAGTTTTTCAAAGCGAGAATTCTGGATTTTTCAATAAAATGGATACATCCATTACATGTGCAAAGTACGGACAGCTTGAGGCAGGACCCAGAGCTCTCGACTTTCTTGGATGAGCTTAGATAAATTAAAATCAAAATGAAAGTCCTATTCTTACTCACAATTCTTATTATCTATCTGTCAAGAGAAATGCTTGAACTTGAAAAAGGAGGAGTGAAATATTTTTAATACTAAGTATATACCTTCCAAAGCCCTCAAGGACATTAAATATTACGTTTGACCATTCATGGGTAAATCACATTATTACATCTCTTAAAAGCTTTAAAGCATTGAAAAAATGTATTGTAAGGCAAGATAGTAAAATCATAAACTTTGCAAATACTATGTATTACATATCTTGTTTAATTATGTCTGTACAGGATTTTGAAGTCTCCTTTGTGCCATCTGAGAAATATTTATTTTTTTCATTCTTTTCTATGGCAAGTTTTAGGCACAGTTTTTATGTACAAAACTAGGTACTTAAGGAACTCCTTTACTTATGGCACCCAATCTAAAAAGCTATTTCCTTGTTCCTCTCTACAGCACCTCCTCTTTTTTTAAGTTTACCTGAAAGTAATATTGTGTTTACATCAGGGCTCAAAATGTCAAGTCCTGAGCTACTAGCCAGGCCTTAAGAGTTACTCGCCACCAGTTGCCCCACCGAACCCCTACCCTGCCCCACCTCTAATTTCACCCCTAAAAACCCCATTGTAAATTATCTCATGAAATGACACTGTTAAATGTTGCACTGCACAAGTTTGAACAAGTGCTTACATCAGTGTCCTCAGTCCCTCCTTCACATCACAGACCCCTTTTTACATCACAGACCCCCCTTTAACATATCAGATCCCCTTTTATATCACAGACCCCCTCTTTTACATCACAGCCTCACCTTTTACATCAGTTCCCTCAGGCCCCCTTTACAGCACATCCCCTCTTTTACATCACAGACCTCCCCATTACAGACCCCCATCAGAGACTGACCCATCAGAGAACCCTCTCCCCCCCCGTTACAGACCAATCCATCACAGTCCCCTTATCACAGCCTGACCCATCATAGACCATCACAGACTATCCCATCACAGCCTGACCCATCACAGACCCCCCTTTTACAGACCATCCCATCACAGCCTCCCCCATCACAGCCCCCCATCACAGACCCCACTTCATCACAGATTCCCCCATCACAGATCCCCCTATCACAGACCCCTCTCCATCCCAGATTTCCCCATCACAGACACCCCTCATCACAGAGCTTTTCATCACAGACCTTCCCATCACAGATCCCCCCCCCATCACAGACTCCCCTCATCACAGATCCCCCCATCACAGACCCCTCTCAATCACAGATCCCCCCCCACCCCAGACCCCCCCATCACAGATCTCCCCATTACAGACTCACCTCATCACAAACCATCCCATCACAATCCCCTCCCATCCCAGACTCCCCTTGTCACAGACCTTTTCATCACAGACCTTCCCATCACAGATCCTCCCATCACAGACCCCTCTCAATTACAGACCCCCCTACCCCAGACCCCCCTCATAACAGATCCCCCTCATCACAGATCCCCCCATCACAGACCTCTCTCAACCACAGATCCCCCCACCCCAGACCCCCCTCATCACAGATCCCCCTATCACAGATCTCCCCATCACAGACTCCCCTCATCACAAACCATCCCATCACAATTCCCCCCCATCCCAGACTCCCCTCATCACAGACCATCTGATCACAGATCCACCATCACAAACTCCCCTCATCACAGACCATCCCATCACAGATCCATCATCAGAGTCCTCCCTTGATATTACAGACTGCCCCTTCCATAAGATCGCTGCACTCCCCCTTCCCTCCCCTACCCTATTTACATAAGATGGTAAGCATGGCAGGCCTGGCCAAAGGACTTTTCATGTGAAAGGCAGGTGATTAATTGCTGGGACTGCTCCTCTGTCTAGTGACCAATCACCCGCTTCTTAACTTGAAAAGTCCAGCCTTTTGTCCGAACCTGCCGAACCATGCTTCCTGTCTTGTGTAAATAAGGTAGGAGAGGGGGAAGTGCTGCTATGGAAGGGACAGACCTGCCATGCCTGCTGGGCCAGGTGGAGGAAAGCTGTACATCTGATCTGGTGCCAGCGGTACGTGCCTCCCCCTCCGATGCGGCTCCACGCTCGCACTCAGCCTGTTATCACTCACCAAACGAGATCAGGCGCATGGAAATTTTGAGGGATGTAAAGTTTACATACTGATACATTTGTGTAGCACCCTGCTTCTGTTGATCAGGCGCTTATATGTAAATTTAGGGGGTTATCTGTTCTGTATATAGTTCAGATTTAATCTATGGCTAAATTAGCCTCTGTTCCAGCATTGGCCGTGTTGCGTGTAGTTCCACATTGTTGTCTGTAGGTGTCGTTGTCACCACAGGCCAGTGTTGAAAAGCAACAGGCTGAAGTGTATTGAGTGCTCTTCTTTCCCAGAGGTAACTCGGCAGAGGTGGTCCACTGCTATGCATTCTGGGAGAGAGTACTTAACGGGCAGACGCCATTTTTGGTTCTCTTTTACCTGCTGGCCCTCCTGGCCTAAAGGTATGTAACAGCTCCCTTTCAGCCTCGGGACCATGCTGGCCCGAGGCTAGGTTACTATAAGTAGGCCCAGAGGTCGTCTGGGGCCTGTTGGTTTAGAGGTGGTCCTGTGCTGTCTGTCCTGCGGGAAGAAGCCAAGCAATTGAGAAGATCCAGGGGAGGACTCATCTTGGAGAGGACCGTGCAGAAGGCTGGTATCTCAAGAGGGGCCTGGTGACTCAGTTGGAGGATGCATCCTAACCTAACTTACCGCACAGTACTGCCGGATCGGCTTAAAGGTTCTGGTACTGTGTTGCTGTTCATCTAAAACTATTACGTCCTGTGGCAGAGGATTGTACAACTATTACTACGTCCTGTGGCAGAGGAT
Source organism: Lithobates clamitans (assembly GCA_037952925.1). NCBI lineage: Eukaryota > Metazoa > Chordata > Amphibia > Anura > Ranidae > Lithobates > Lithobates clamitans. Next base: position 761,471 of record JBBGZY010000272.1, read on the forward strand.
CGTACAGCTATATTGTTCTTCTAAAGTCTGTGGCAGAGGCTTTTTGTTAGTGCTCCATTCCGGCTGCTAGGTCAGTGAGAGAGACCTATGCGGGTGGGCAAAGATCTTTGGAATGAAGGTGTGTTCGTCTCTAGGATCTTGGATTCCTCAGTGATCTGCAAAAGGTATTTGAATTTTCCTGAAACTCCCTTTCTACCTCTTCACTGCTACTTCCTTTCAAGTTTTTGCAATAAAGCATTGGAAACAGAATAAAGTGACTGGTGCATACATTGATGAGCACAAGGCCAATATAGACTCTAGGTTCCTGATGTGGTGAAACTACAGTTAAGGGGTGATGGCAACAACCCGATTTATTTCAGCAGCTGCTTCGGGGGTATTTTTGCTACATTTGCTTTTCCTATATTTTATGGGAAACATTCCTACATGTGCCATGTTTTCACCTTCATAGGATATGCATTGATGTAGGTTCATGGTGTAATTTGTTCACCTGTACACAGATTATGGTAGAGTAAATCCTCACATTCCAAAGTCACTGGTTTCTGTTTGTGTTGAAACATGAATCATTAGCCATGGCTTGACTCAGATTAATAATTGACCTCTGTCTGTAGTGAGACCTGAAACTTCATGTGAAGAAACTACATATCCCACAATTCCTGGGTCTCTCAGTTTAGTGCTGTGCAGCTGAGATCTAGATAGTAATTAGATCTGATGTAGACACAAGCAGGCAGGACATTTGCAAACACACAGAGAGCTCACTCATGCAGCTGAGAGATGAGGCATTTCAGCAAATTAGCACTCCCACATTTGTAATACAAATCTGAGGGGATGGCAAACTTCATTGGCTGCTATGTGACCTGGAACAGGAAGTTGTCCTGTCTCCATGGCACATTAGGACCTGCTAGCTGAATCAATACATGGTCATAAGCAGTGGGGGCCCTATTGCGCGAAACAACGTATCTGTACGTTGTTTCGTGCGCAAGACACTGCGCACGTGTAAGCGGGGGAATTAGCGTGGCTGTATTATAGAGGTAAAACACTGCGTGGTATTGTAAATTAAGTAACTTTAATTGCCGGAAAAGCGGCAGTAGAAAATGATATTTACAAAAGTGGAGTAAACAGTTCTCTTGTTAGCATATAAGGCACAGATCCACAGTCCATTCACCAAACATACAGAATGCAGCTCTGTAAACTGGCACTGTAGTTACTATTCCTCTCTTCAGGCATATCAGTGGTATACAAGGCACATTTTGATTACTAGGCTGGAGTCCATAAGCAGGTTCATTCCACAGATGCAGCAGAGATGATTTGATAGGAAAATATACTGTCTTAGATGATCTTCTATCACAAGCACAGCAGCAGTGATGATAGGCAGGTCTCCTGAGGATCCTTGTTCTGTCCCTGCAGGCTGGAACACTCTCCCTGAATAAGGCCTAGCTTTCCCTCACAGGCAGTATACTTTTCCCTCACTCATTCCACACACGTCTCTCAAAATGGTCGCTGGGCCCCCTTTTATATGGAAGTTAACAGTAAATGGTGGACAAAATCTCAACAGAACTTAGTACCAATTATAAGGCTTCTCCAAGATGGCTGCTGGAGTCAAGTTCAGGGAATGTTATAGCCTCAACAGGATTTCACAAAACAGCAGGAAAACACAACACATTCTGAATATAATATGACATTTCTGCATGAGAAAGAAAGTATGATACAATTGTAGTCCCACTTCTCCTCTCAGCCAGCAAGACTGTCCTGTCACAGTTAACTGTGCACAGTGGGGGGAGCCGATGCGCGGGTCGATCACAATGTCTGCCGGCCACCCGCAATTGCTCTCCAGAGAGGCAGAACAGGGATCTGTCAATGTAAACAAAGCAAGTCTGACAGGAGAGTACAGTGAGATCATCTGTTCCTAGTGATCAGGAACAGCGATCTCTCTGTACTCCCAGTCAGTCCACTCCCCCCACAGTTAGAAACACCTCTCTAGGACACACTTAATCCCTTGAACGCCTAGTGTTAACCCCTTCCCTGCCAGTGTCATCCATACAGTGGATATTTTTAGCTCTGATCACTGTAATAATGTCAGTGGTCCCAAAAAAAGTGTCAAAAGTGTCTTGTCTGTCCGCCGCAATGTCGCAGCCCCGCTAAAAATCGGTGATCACCACCGTTACTAGTAAAAAAAAATAATAAAAATGCCATAAATCTATCCCCTATTTTGTAGATGCTATAACTTTTGCGCAAACCAATCAAGATACGATTATTGCGATTTTTTTTTTTTTTTACCAAAAATATGTAAAAGAATACATATTGGCCTGATGAAGAAATTTGTTTTTGTTTTCTCAATTTTTGGGGGATATTTATTATTGAAAAAAGTAAAAAATATTGTTTTTATTTCAAAATTGTCACTCTTTTTTTATTTATAGCGCAAAAAATAAAAAACCGCAGAGGTGATCAAATGCCACCAAAAGAAAGCTCTATTTGTGGGAAAAAAAGGACATCAAATTTGTTTTGGTATAACGTCACACGACCGTGCAGTTATCAGTTATCAGTGCCGTATCACATAAAATGGCCTGATAATTAAGGGGGTAAATCCTTCCAGAGCTGAAGTGGTTAATATTAGGTCCAGGGTTCCCGCGATGCCGGCACTCCAGTTGATTTTCGGATTGGCTCTCGGCAGGGCCGCTGATAGAAATCATGGGGCCCCGTACAGCCTACCTGACGGTGCCCCCTTCAGCTCCACCCCTGGTCCCTCCCTCAGCCCCACCACTGGCCCCTCTCCACAAACCCCGCCTTGAAACAAAGTGCAGGTTTGTCTACAAGTGATATTTATTTTTCTCCAGCCAGTTATAAGTTTGATTATCCATTGGCGGCATGGGTGGCACTGTGTGCAGCACAATATGGCATTGGCGGCATGGGTGGCACTGTCAGCAGGTAGCACATGTGTTATGGCATTAGCGTCATGGGTAGCACTGTCTGCAGCACATTACGACATTGGTGGCATGGGTGGCACTGTCTCTGCAGGTAGCACATGCGTTATGGGCCATAAAAGACAGTGCCACCCATGCCACCAATGCCGTAATGTGCTTCAGACAGTGCCACCCATGCCGCCAATGGCATAATGCCATTGGCAGCATGAGTGACACTGTCTCTGCAGGCAGCACATGCGTTATGGCATTAGTGTCATGGGTGGCACTGTCTGAAGCACATTACAGCATTGGCATAGATAAAAATAAGAGTGCAGCGCCAGATAAATACTACAAGCACTTGTTGTGGACTGATGTAATGGAGAGGAGAGGAGCCATTACAGCAGTCCACAACAAGTGCTCAAACATCAACACAGCAACCGGATCAAAGAGGAAAAAGAGGACGAGGCGGGAGTCATCATACAAACAACACAGGCTACTGAAGATATCCAAGGAAAGCCAAGAAGACACAGAACTAGGAATCTCTGCACTATTGGAGTTTTTTTCCCTCCTTTTGGGTAATCCACTGGATGCTTATGCCTGGTCCATGGAAGTGCACGTCCATTGGTGTATAGCGATTGTCTCCTGGAAGTGCGCCATTGAGGATGATCTTCATTGAAGCTGACTGGTCACCTGTGTAGGAGGTCTGGGAGATCCTAGCAGCATTCCTGTTGCTCTACTAAGCCTGTTTAGACCCCCCTGAGTAAGGGCGTTCGCAGGCTTTCTGGTAAGCCTCCATTGTTTCTATTGAAAGGTGACGGGCAGCACAAGTGGTGGACAACATAGACCTTGGGTCACGCATTGTAAATCTTCCTTTTGGATATTTTCATTTATAAACTGTATTTGTCACTTTTTTTGTGTTTTTATATGCATGTTTATTGCCAATGGAGTAATTACTTATGGACTATTTTTTCACTTGACTTTTTTGCACTGGATTATTGATCACTATTGTTATACTGGTAGTATACTGTATACATTATCATTATACATATCATACTCACTTGTAGTATTTATCTGGCGCTGCACTCTTATTTTTATCTATACCTTTTTGTGCCCTATATCGGGTTATAGTGTTCAGCTGCAGGATATCTTTCACGGCCCCTTTTATATAATTTTTCTATTTTTCACATTTATCATGCACCTAGCGCAATTCTTCTTTTTTATTTTTTATTACAGCATTGGTGCCTGTGTAATTGTTAGCTGGGCCCAAGGAGTCACTTCTTTCCTAAACCTGCTGCTGCCTGGACTGGAGTGTCCACAAACTATTCCAGTCAGATGGGATGCCAATGCCAGCTGCTTCTTTTTTGTCCTCTGCCGCCGCTGCTCGCCTGAGTCACCTCACTGCTACTTCTCTCACCAGGAAAGAGAGGAATCACTCCAGCGGTGCCAGGGGGACAGCACTATAGAAGACACGCTGGCCGGGACTTGAGCCAGCATGAAAATGCCTCTTCCGCACCCGAAATAGAAGAAATAGTCCCCCCCTGCCGCCACCTAGTCTGCACCTAGCTGTCAACAAAACAAAAAAAAGTGAAACTTAAACAGCGGGGGGGGGGGGGGGGGGGGCGAGGTGCTTGGGTTAGGTTTTATGGGTAGGTCTCGGACAGACTCTGATCGGCCATGGCTGGAGGATTTTTTTTTTTTTACAATAATTACTTATCTGTTCAGGTTGCCCAGGCCCCCTGCTGGCCGGGCCCGGTACAACAGGGCCAGTTGTACTGGCCTGTCAGCGGCCCTGGCTCTCGGGTGCTGCCACCGCCATTTATAGTAAGGGAACACGGCAGTGAAGCCTTTCACTTACCCCAACCCCAGCTGATGGGCGGATGAGCGAGGGACGGTAAGTGGTGATTCTGTCAATAACACACTTCCAGTCCTAGGATGACAACGCTCACTCACAGCAATGTATCTATGGTGAAGCAGCAGAATGAAAAATGTTGAATACAACTTGAAAAGTGATATGAAAAAGCTAAAGCTGACATCTGGGCACAAAAGTTATTTGAATATATCGAATTATTTGAATATATTTCTCAATAGGCACAAAGGATATTCATCCATTTTGTGTGTACCAAATGCCTTTGCAAATCCAGAGATGACCTTACCCCACCCACTACAGGCTGCCAGCAGAAAACTACAGGAGGGGGTGGAGACAAGACCAGTTATTCAGCCCAATGAGAGAGAACAGTACTGACTGGTCTTTATTACAGAAAGCTCCCACATAGAGTAAAGTTTTATACTAGATTACTGCACAGATCCGGAAGAAATACACAAAGCACACCAAGATTCAAGGGAGAACGACAAAGGAAGAGGGGTTTAGGGACTTTCAGGAAGCCAAAACCTGGTAAGGTTACATATTTCCATCCCTATGGGACTTTAAATAAAAACAAGACCCGGTGAGGTCATGTATTTCCATCCCTAATATATCAAAAGAAGGGGAGCAAGGAAAGTGGGATTTTGTATGAAGCACATGGTAGCGACAGGGTAATTTGGCTGAATAAAAGGGATTTTATTGATATAAAAGGTTTGTAAGCATACATTTAATATTATCAAGGTAAAAAAGGTAAACACAGTTACAACAGTAGCTATGATATTAACATAATTGTCTCAAATTGTAACAGCTGATGTCAATAATAGATTATACATGATAATAGACAATAAACAGAAAAATGGCAATAATGTCTTAATTAGGACCATATTAAAATTCCATAATGCAGCAAAGCAAGGTTGGATAAACATGTAGTTACGGGGTAATGCCTGCAGGACCTAAGGCCTCACTGAACCTGTAGAGGTAAAGTTACATAGTAGCTTGAAATCTGGGTATAGAAGGGTGGAAACACAGCATCAAGTAGCTCTACGCGTTTCGTGGCTGATACGCCACTCATCAGGAGCATGCATGTGGTAGTCTAGAATGAAAATTATGTAAAAATAATCAGTCATTATGGGGGCATAAATCGAGGTGAGGTAAGACCTCAAATAACACTTAAGTGCGTACTTACTAATAAAGGTTGATCGGTTGCTGGTGTGGAGGCGGGGTGCCAGAAAACATCGGGGAACACCTCCAACCAGGAGCCGTGGTGGACAGCCCAGTGGGGACGACACAGGACGGATCATCGGGGTGGGCATGCGACCACGAGGCATCTCTGTGGTGGAGTGAAGGAAGATTGAGGTGGGCTAGGATACGGCGTGACAGTGGTGGGCGGCCTTTGCAGTGGCGCATATAAGGGCATCCTATTGGGTGGTCCTGGAACTCGAGGCTCCCTGCACATCCATCTTCACACAGCTTGGAACCCTTTCTTTTCTCTCGGTTCCTCGTTCACACAGGTATCCTTGCAATTCTGCTTTTTCTCCCACTGGAACTCTAGTCTCTCTAATCACCTCACTGTTTCCCATGTCACCCTCCTTCTGTCGGCCATTGACCAACTATTCCCACCTAGCATTATCTTTCTTCACTAGCACGGGCCTATTTCCCACTATCCTCACTCTCTAGTCCTCTGATGTGTCTCCTAGTCCACGTCAATCTTCCTTCACTCCACCACAGAGATGCCTCGTTGTCCCATGCCCACCCCGATGGTCTGTCCTTGGTCGTCCCCGCTGGGCTGTCCACCACGGCTCCCGGTTGGAGGTGTTCCCCGATGTTTTCTGGCACCCCGCCTCCACACAAGCAACCAACTAACCTTAATTAGTAAGTACGCACTTCGGTCTTACCCCACCTTGATTTATGTCCCCATAATGACTGATTATTTTTACACCATTTTCATTCTAGACTACCACGTGCATGCTCCTGATGAGTGGCGTATCAGCCACGAAACGCATAGAGCTACTTGATGCCGTGTTTCCACCCTTCTATACCCAGATTTCAAGCTACTATGTAACTTCTATCTCTACAGGTTCAGTGAGGCCTTAGGTCCTGCAGGCATTACCCTGTAACTACATGTTTATCCAACCTTGCTTTGCTGCGTTATGGAATTTTATTATGGTCCTAATTAGGACATTATTGCCATTTTTCTGTTTATTGTCTATTATGCATAATCTATTATTGACATCACCTGTTACAATTTGAGACAATTATGTTAATATCATGGCTACTGCTGTAACTGTGTTTACCTTTTTACCTTGATAATATTATATGTATGCTTACAAGCCTTTTATAGCAATAAAATTCCTTTTATTCAGCCAAATTACCCTCTCACTACCATGTGCTTCATACAAAGTCCCACTTTCCTCGCTCCCCTTCTTTTAAGATTCAAGGGAGAATACACATGACTCTTGTATATAGATGATATTTTCTTATCCTGGAGTTCAGCTTTAAGAGCTTGTGTGTAGTTCTACTTTAACCCTTTGGCGCCGGCACCTCCCGACCCTTTAAGGGGTTTTGGATGCTGAGAGGCAGGGCATGGTTTATAATCATGTGACTGCCATGATTTTCTGTCACGGCGGTCACATAATCAAAAAGCTCCCAATCGCAAGCAACAATCGGGAGCTTTCTATTAGCCGCCGGTAACTGTGCGGGAGTGAGCAGGGTGCGTGCTCTCAGTACAGCTGTTTTTGCAATATTGCATGCAATTATGTGGCCACTTGGTTCCAAGGCCCACCCGCCAAGAGGCCACATATTTGCATGCTATCAGCGCTCAGGTGATACAAGATAAGCTTAATTACCATATTGTGGTGGTCAGATGTGCATTAACATTTTACACAGGGACTCAAACTGGCCCTGATTCTGCCATCCAGAGGAGTGCTCATGTGTACCTAGGAGATGTCAAAATAAGAAACTTCAGTCCTTAGCAGTTAGGCTATACCCCGCTGTATGTGTTTTCTTGTTAAATTGTCTGTTTTGACAGCATGTACCTTTAAAAAGTGTCACTGAGATGTCAAGGCTGTGACAACAGAAACCTCTCAATTAGAAAAAACACATGCTAGGTGCGCTGGTTTGTTCTTCAATAAATCCATTTTATCTGTCAGAGCGTGCTGTGAAACGTTATGAGTTACGCTGTTGTCTTACTCTGAGCTAGAGCTGAAACCGGCGGCAACCTTATTCACAAATTAATGGCTTTCTTTCATCATAACGCTAAAATTTGTTCTATGCAAATTTATAGCAGATGCACATTTCCTATTAAACCTCCCCGTAGAACTGATAGTAAAGAAGAAATATCTGTTTTCAGGAAAATAGTTTCTATGTGTTCCCGTTATCCCCGTGGAATAAAATAAATTATTATTACAGCACTGTTTTTCAAAAGAAACTGTACAGTATGTCCCAGAGCAGAAACTCATTTTGTGGATTGAAAAATAAAAGGGTTGTTTCCACAGCAAGGCAAGGTGAGAATTTTCTCCTGCGTGCTTTTGGAGAGGCCGTGTACTGTAGGTCCAAGTCTGCAGTAGAAAAAAAATTGCCCTAGGCTTCATTATCTAATAACATCCCTACATCATATGTGGCAGCAAGTAGGAAAGGGGGGTCAGTCTGGGTGGCACTGGATATTACACAAATCACACCTAGGCTTCATTATCTAATAACATGCCTTTTTCATACATGGCAGGAAGTAGGAAAGGGAAGAGATAGCCCAGCCACCGCACACTTCACCCGGCAAGAGTGGTTAGCAGGTGAAAGCAAGTAAAAGCAGCCTCAGCTCGATTCATCGGGATCACAACTCCAACATATTTTACCCTCTGGGCTTAAAAACGGAGATGAGGGTCTGCTGGTGGCAGGGGAATAAGTACCATCACCAGCTGCCTAAATATTGATGTAGGTAAACCACTCAAATATGTATATGAGAAAAAAAGAAATATGTGGCACTATCTAAAGCTGATGTTAAAAATGTAGTGCATGAACAATTAAATAATAGCAACCACATAAAGACAATTGTCAAAAAGGAGTAACAATAGTGGACAGTGATAGCAGATCACCTGTGCTGTAAGAATAATAAAATTGATTCAAGTGACAGATGAACAAATGGAACTGCCCTTAATTGTGAAATCCACACATAGCTTCAGTGATAAAGAACATACTGAAATGTATAAAAATGTCCATAAATATAAAAAGGTAAAAAAGAGTCTATTAGTAAATGAGATAAACAAAGTCCATTCCAATTGCTAGTGCTCATGTAAAAATAGTTCAATAATAATTTGATAGAAGATTGTGGAGTAGAGGAAAAAATCCCTAGTGCAGATAAACATCAGCTCTTAAAATAATGTGGTTATACTTCTTTTCACTATCCAGAGTATTGTGGTCACCAAACAAACACCCAGTGTGTCCAAGCAGCTCAAATGATGACCACAAGGGTCTAACAGCGCCTTAGGTATAATGCTCCTTGCGACAGGTCACACTCTATTCCCCTCAGATCACAGACCAGGGATGGTATGGTTGGGGGTAATAATGAGATTGTTGATAACGATCCCAGCAAGCCTCCTCACCTCCGTTCAGTGGTGGCCATGCAGGATAAAGGAAACATCCATAGTGCAGTAATACTTAAAAATGAGTTTTAATAAGCAGTAGTGACTTACATTCAGATTAAAAACAGTCAGCATTGATATGTATCAAAGCTTCCGGTCTTGGTCGCGTCACAGATCACGTGACTTTCGCATGGGCCCTTGATCCCTGGTCTCTGATCTGAGGAGAGGGGAATAGAATGTGACCTGTCGCATGGAGCATTATACCTTAGGCGTTGTTAGACCTTTGTGGTCTTCATTTGAGGTGAGCTGCTAGGACACACTGGGTGATTGTTTGGTGACCACAATACTCTGGATGGTGAAAAGAAGTATGACCACATTATTATTATTTTTTATCCAACAAATTTTTTTTTATTGGTGACATACAAACAGCCTAAATCAACAAAAGCCAACCACATATTCAGCATAATATACAAAACCATTCCCGGCCAAAGTCAGTAGTGACCACATATTGAGTACAACAGAAAACAAACAGTAATACCAAATACACAGGAAAATACACAGGAAAGTTACATGACCACGACGGTGTTATACACATAGCAACATCAAGTCAAATTATCAACCAACATTAAGAGCAAGAAGCCTATCCATGACAGAGTCTGCTGGGGCAAGCCTGGGTACAGCTAGCCATGGGTCCCAGAGTTTTTCATACTTGCCCCGACACCCCCTATGCTGATAAATAATCTTTTCTATCCTAATTGTATTACCTACCGCAGTAACCCATTCCTCAACCGTGGGAGGGCTCTCTGACTTCCAATGCAATAGTATTAGTTTGCGGGCCACAAATAAGGTCCGAACAATAGCTTCTCTGGTGTGATATCCTCTTCAGAGTGTCCACCACCTCCCTCCAATATGGATGCAGGTTTGGGCACCTCCACAGTAGGTGAATCAAATCACTGTGGTCTCATTTACACCTGGTGCATACTAGCTCATTATTCCTTTGTCTTACAGGTTTTTTTGTTTTTTTTTTACTTTTTTTTTGTGAGGGTATACAACCGTTTTAAGCTGACCAGCATCACTCTCCAACTTAGTTAAAACTCGTAGGGAGTGTTTTTCCAGAAATATATGGAGTAGCATGGTATAACATTGCGATATGAAGCCTTTAAAAGTTATAGCCTCTTTAACCAAGTTAAATAAGGGTGTTGGGATACAGACCAGTCAGAAGTTGCATGTAGAACCGCATAGAAGCCAGCAGACCATACGTCTCCCACAGAGCCTCAAAGGAGAGCAGTACATCATTATGGAAAATTTGCCTCCGATACAAAACGCATAACTTCCTCCATATTGCATCATGTTGAATTTTGGCTAATTCGAGATAGGTGTCATTAGACCAAATGGGGCTAAACTCTGTAATGCCTACCACCCCTTGAAGATATCAAGCTTTATTCCATACCTTCTGAATTAAATTATATGTTGGGAGGGTTTTATGTGGCTTACCGAAAGCCTGGGTTTCCAGAGCCACCGGAATGGAAGCACCCTTCACTGTGTGCAGCATCACTGCCTCGGAAAAGCTACACCCCTTGTTCTTTACTCCCATGAAAGGTATCTATTAGGTGCTGCAGTTTAGAAGTCAGGTAGTATAACCAGGGATTCGGCAACACCAACCCATCCTCATCTTTGGGACGTTGCAGATGTTCCAGTTTTATTCTGGGGGGACAATTTTTCCAGATCAGCGTACGAAATATGGTATTGGCAATCCTAAAGGTCTTTAAAGGAATCATCTCCGGGGAGTTATAAAGAAAATACAGCAGTTGGGGCATAAGAATCATCTTGAGGGTTACCTTGCCTGCTACAGACACACAAAGAGAATTCCAAGTTTTTATGTGATCACAAAATCATTGTAGGAGTGGGGAAATATTAAGTCGGCCAAAATCTCAAATGCAAGGAGTCACCCAAACCCCTAAATACTTAAAAGAGGTGGTAAGCGGTATGGAACACGCTGAGTCTCCAGGACTAGCGCCGTTGTCATCAACGAACATGAAGACCACATTATTTTAAGAGCTGACGTTTATGTAAAGCAGAGATTTTTTCCTCTACTCCACAATCTTCTATCAAATTATTATTTAACTATTTTAACACAAGCACTAGCAATTGGAATGGACTTTGTTTATGTCATTTACTAATAGACACTTTTTTATTTTATTATATTTTTGGACATTTTTACATGTTTCATTAGGTTCTTTATCACTGAAGCTATGTGTGGATTTCACAATTAAGGAAAGTTCCATTTGTTTATCTTGATTAAATTTTTTTTTCTTACCGTACAGGTGATCTGGTATCACTGTCCACTAGGGTAACTCCTTTTTGATAATTGTCTTTATGTGAATGCTATTATTCAATTGATTATTCCCCTCATTTTTAACATCAGCTTTAGGTAGCGCCACATTATTCTTTTTTTTCATATTCACTGATTCATGTGGGGACACATTTGAGTGTTGGCTGCCGCCTTGTTGTTTTTTTTGTTTTTTCCTCTTTCTTTTTTCATTTATTATTGAGTTGCTGGTTTGCACATAAGTTATTAGTTCATTGATACTCAAAAATGTATGTAACAAATATTTTAGTGTTCTGCTCAAAGCAAGCCATGAACTAGTGAATCAATTTTCCAGTTTCAGCTCTAGCTCAGAGTAAGACAACAGTGTAACTCATAACGATATCACAGCCAGGTGAGGTGTGTGGCAGCCGGTATATCTCTTCCCATTTTTGCTGTATGCTTTGGGTCTGAATGGACCTTTCCTCAGCCTGCACCTTCACTAGCCAACAGCATTCAACTGGATATTACACAGATCACACCTAGGCTTCATTATCTAATAACATGCCTTTTTCATACATCCTACAGCAAGTAGGAAAGGGGGTCAGTTGACAGGCAGTGAAGTGGTGCTGTATCACCTTCTTACCGCTTCCTTTAATGCCTTGAACCACTACTGGCATTCTGCACCTGCAATAAGGGTATAATTCCTGCCTTGGCCACTGCCTCTGTGTTTAAAGGGGGTAGCATTTGGGGATGGTAAAAAAATTTCACTCACAGCATCAAACAGCTTCTTTAGACTAAAACATGTATCTTTGCCTCATCTAATGCCCCGTACACACGGTCGGACTTTGTTCGAACATTCCAACAACAAAATCCTAGGATTTTTTCCGACGGATGTTGGCTCAAACTTGTCTTGCATACACACGGTCACACAAAGTTGTCGGAAAATCCGATCATTCTGAACGCGGTGACGTAATACACGTACGTCGGGACTATAAACGGGGCAGTGGCCAATAGCTTTCATCTCTTTATTTACTCTGAGCATGCGTGGCACTTTGTCCATCGGATTTGTGTACACACGATCAGAATTTCCGACAACGGATTTTGTTGTGGGAAAATTTTATATCCTGCTCTCAAACTTTGTGTGTCGGAAAATCTGATGGAAAATGTCCGATGGAGCCCACACACGGTCGGAATTTCCGACAACACACTCCGACCGGACATTTTCCATCGGAAAATCCAACCGTGTGTACGGGGCATAAGATGGCCACCGGAGTCAACTACCAGAACCGAATGTGATGTCACCAGAATTTACTGAGCAACGCATTTTATCATAATTGTGTACAATGCTATGAGTGCAATTTTTTTTACTTTTTTTTAATAAGCCGTGCTTTCACTATATGGAGTCCTCTATTCTTCCCCTAATATATCCCACTTGTTGATAATACTCCAGAAATCCATATTCAGATTGAATCTTTGTGGGGAAACCACCCAAGGAGGAGGAGAGCAGCACCTAACCAGGAGATGACACAAAGAGCGCTATGTTGACTCAATTGGTAAAACAAGGGGTCAATTTAATCCAGTGAGTGTGGTGCGTTATCCTTATCCTCAAGATTATTCCTTTGTCTGGTAAACTCCTGCCTGGAAACACCACCTTCACCAGCACTTTTCTTCCTTTTACATCAAATTGAATCTGGAATACTATGAACACTGGGCACATGAACTAGTGAGCAATTAAATGTTTTTAGTTGTCGATTTTCACCTTATTAAGTATATTTTCATTTTGTATGGTTTTACACACTGTGTCGCTGTGGGCAAGAGCTGCCATACCTTACTATTAGGGGATATACTGTATGATGTAGCCTTTCACATGAGCTTCGGAATAAAACTTCAGGTAGGGTCAACTGTTGTCACGATCAAGAAATGCACCCTGAGAAATGCCATGCATGTAGGCAGGAGCAACACTAAGATGTAATACCGATTTAAAAAGGTGAAAATATATATATACTGTATATATATATATATATATATATATATATATATATATATATATATATATATATATTGTATATATCAGTGGCGGCTGGTGCTCAATATTTTGGGGGGGGCGGCAAACAAACCTGCCCCCCTCACTCACACATATCCCCACTCCCCCCCGTGCACAGGCCGGCCTCGTTGCTCCTCCTCCCGGCTGAACAGGAAGTGGGTCCTGAGACCCGATTGGCTGTGAGTCCTTAGACTCCTGGCCAATCGGGTCTCAGGACCCACTTTCTGATTGGCCACAAGGAGAATCAGGAAGACAATAGCAAATATAATTTCGCTATTGTCACACTACTGAGTGGGTCTAGGGCGCAGTGCTCTGCACCCCGAGCCCACCCTTTTTTTAAGCCAATTAGAGCCTCAGGTTCTAATCATGTGCTTAAAAAAAAAACACCAATTGAAATCCATGCGTGCGGTGCCCTGTATGTAGATTAAGGGCTGGGTGCATGGATTAGGGGGGCGACACCCCCGCGCCACTAATGGAGCAGCCACATATATATATATATATATATATATATATATATATATATATATTTTTATGGCAATTGTTTCTAAGTCACAGTCCTTTAGAAAAAGAATTGTCATTCAGTTAGGGTTTGCATGCACTGTAACTGTAATGGAGATTAGCGACCTGGGTTTGAGTATTTGCAACAGTGTCCACAGTAGATCACAAAACTAGTTTAGTGATTAGGGCCTGTAATAATAAGCAAATGCAACATACTTTTAAGTGCATTCCATTAGAGATAATTTAGGAAAGTTCCTGAATGCCTTCACAGGTGCGTCTGTAGAGAAATGATTGTTAAAGAACAAATGGCCCTCTGCATGCCCATTTATAACACTGCTCTTTCCTATCCATGGCAATAAAGGGCCTCGCTTAATGGGATGAGGATAAGAATATTGAAATTTCAAATTGCCGATGTTCTACTACTGTGTGAGACATGTCTTGAAAAGGATGTAACATTCTGTACACTCTGCGAGTCATCTCCAGGTAAGGACATTGGTAAGTGGCTACAAATGCAGAACAAATGCAATGATTCTATCATAGGATTGTAGCAGCCAGAACATTCTAGTGGTTGATCATTTGTTTCTTCCCCACTCCATGCTGTGTTTTTGATTAACTGTAGATGCTGAAACAATCTTCAAATTTATCCTCCCCTATGTCACCAACCTATATTTGGTTATGTCTCTTCCCATTGGAAGGTGACAGCTATTTTAGCTAAAAACTCATATAAGCTTGCATCGTGGTAACTGAACTTGGTATGGTGTGGTTGAATTTGTTTTTTGTTTTAATAAACTGTACCATCTGTATTAGAATTTTCTATTAAAGTGGCTCTAAAGGCTGAGTATTTTTTTCACCTTACTGCATTCCCTGCAATAAGGTAAAAAAAAAAAAAAAAAACACCCCACTAACCATCCCCCCCTTTTAAAACACTTACCTGAGATCCAACGCTGTGCCCAGTTGCAGTCTTCGCTCCCCTCTCTACCTCTTCTCACAGGACTCAGGCAGCAGCAGCCATTGACTCCTACTCCTGTCAATGAAATGGTGTGAAGAAGGAGTGGGGGCGGGGCTGAGCTGCGCTGCGCTGTCTGTGTCAATGGACACGGGCAGTGCAGCTTGGGGGTGAGCATGCATGTGTGCCCTCATAGCAAACAGCTTGTCAGTCAGTTGAATTTCAGTGTTTGTATTTCCATGTTTGTATATTTCATGTGAGTATTTGTGTGCTAGAGCTGGCTACAACGTAATTCCTGAAAAGAATCATTGCTAATATGTTAATATAAAGTCATTTGGGAATTATGCTACTATATTCAGGTGACAACTGTATTAGCAAATAGGAAGTTAGTTTTATATTATTGCCCAATTAGGGTATAATATGTTGTACTATAGAGGTTTGTATGTGGTTTATTTATGTATTTAATCTGTGAAGGAATCCCTTTGCAGTACATCCTATTGTAAGTGCCTCTGAACACACCATAAAAACATTTTCTTCCTACTTGGACTGACTTTTTAGGTCTCTTCTACCCCTGTGACCTCCTAATCCACTTCAAGTTGTTTTTACATTCCTATTGAATTATATGGGGGTAAAAGCAGTTTAAATTCCAACAAATGTACACTAACCTTGCATATTATTTGATAATAAATACAACTTGCATGTATTACACAACTGTGCATTTGGCTGATTGCATGGAGTCAAGCTTCAATAAATCACTGAAGTGGACCGTTTGTATGTCCATATAGAACAAAGTAACAGGTTCACTGCAAGAAGAACCCTCGTGGTTGTTACTTAGCTTCCACTTGTTGTCCTATTCAACCATTGGAGTCCTGCCACTAAATACATGGCTAGGATCTGGTTCAGATTCTAGTTTAGAGCTATGGATCCTACCTCATACCTCATCTCCACCCACCTCCTCCATGTTACACTGCTCAGGATTGGACACTTATGTATTGACCACTACACTATAGAAGAAAGGGGAAAGAATCTCGGGTTTGCCTCTCCCAAAAAAAACCCCTAATTTTTGTCAGGACAGTAAAGCCATTACTTTGCCTTGAATGGGCAATGTAGTATTCACTGGAAATATATTCTGGTAGACTTCTATGAACGTAGTATTAATGAAATCTATGACAGTGCTGTATCTTCACTCCTCTTTCAGGCAGCAAATAAATGAATGATACCATCTGCCAGTAACAAACGATGAAGCCTGAATCCACAGTGTAAGCGTAACAAATCTTATTATAGAATGGCATTCATGAAAGAACACTTTGAGAGCTCATTCTGTACAAACCAGCTTGAGAAATATATTTTCAATTCTTTAGTTACAATGCTCATTAGCGTTCATTTTGTCATCTTTCTTTTGCTAATCACAAAAGCACTCATTATGCAAAAAAAAGTGCTTTAAACCTTTCAATGCTAAAATTGCTACCATGTGAATAATGATTAATGTCAGTGTGATGACTGTGTCAAATAAGCAGTTTTAAAGACTTAAATCGCTAATGATGTAGTTCAATGTTAACTCCAAGATTACAAAATACTTAGTCTTACTCATTTTTATAGTTTCAGTAAATATTTTGTTTAATTCCACACTGATCCCTTAAGGAAGAAATATGTTCTGTCTCTGGACCATATTTAAAGATCACATTGCCCTAAGCACACTTGAAAAATGATGCCATTATTTACAGGCTGCACCCTTTATGTTTGCACATAAATATCAATTAAAAGTAAATGTAAACTTGATACAAAATTTGCACTGCTCATATGTTAAAAGATGCATAAGCAGAGGTTACCTTTAGTAAAACCATATGTCAAAATGATCAGTGGTTCCAATGATTTAGGTAGCGGAAGTCATATGCTGACCGTGAATTTCTTGTAAAAGGTAAACTTGAACTATGGCCTCCCATTGTGTAAAAAGAAATGTGCAGCAGCAGCACTAAATTGTATGTGCATCTTCACTTAAAGTTTTTTCTTAGTCCCAGAAATATGTATCTAAGGTCACAGAAATACATGTTGATCCTGCCAGTAAAGCTCACAAGTATTTCTGTGATGGTGTGCCAATGATGGTGTGGCACTGCCCCTACATTCAGAACAGAGTTGGCCACTCTCACAACGACTGTACTTGCTTGCTCTAGTGTGATATAAAAATGTTGCAGATATCATGGCTATCAGTATTGTCCCTGCTGATTTACCAGAATATATTTTGAAAGCCAGCACTTGATCACTTATAGTAATGCCCACTGCTTTCTGGGTTGGCTGTACTGCCTTTGTTGCTGAAATCATCCCACTGTGAGCTGCAGCATCTAAAAAGGGAGCTTGGTAGAAAAAAAGAAGAAAGATTGGCTTAGTCAGGATAAAAAGGAAAGTTTTTGTTTACAAAGATTTATGTTTACCTCAATTTGGTTTGATACCAATCAAATCGAATATTATATGTTTGAGAGTTTTTATTTATACTGTATATGGAATATATGCATATACAAAGGTACGGAGAGCATGGGTGTTCTCGTGAATAAGGTTCTTTTATATTCAGATTTTTGTCGGAACGTGAATAATTGTTTGAGTATATACATGATGCATATTACTTTTAACTAAGATAAGAATGAAATTAGGTGGCACTCAACCACAAAAGGAATTCAATGCGAGATGAAGTCATAAGGAACATGGTTGCTCTATGGTTTCCTGTGTCACCGGAGTAGTAATCCGATTGGATGCTGGCTGCTATGTGACTAGCGGCAGGAACAGGTTTCATATGAGAAGGGAAAACTTAGGGCTCTGCACTCCCCTTGGACAGCTTCCCATTTGGGCACAAGAAGGTCAGGCCACATTCTGCCTCTCCAGGTAGATGCTGTCAGTTCGGCTGATAAGTGCTCTGCTACACATTGTTGGCATTCGTGAGTGTTCCCAGTTGGGCCTTTCTATCACCGGGTTTGTTGTGAACTGTTTTGCCCTTACTACAGCACAAGTTCTACTAATTGCACCTGGACTGTGTGTGTGTTATTGCCTCGGCACCATGCTGTACACACTCATACATTTCTATACTGTTTTTGAGTTGTATCACCTTTAGCATGTGGTACCTAGTAATACCTATGCCCTGTTTCTTTTATTTTTTATTCTATGAATTACACTGTACTGTATCTGTAACACTGTGCCTGGAATAGTTCTGACCTATATATTGAGTAAATAGTTTAGTATTTTGTTTTTTATATAAGAGTTGTTCTTGTGTCCTAGCTATTGATGTTCATGCATTACATGTCCAGTTTTAATTGGTTTGTTTTTAAAACCCAGTAAATTGGAGATACACCCCCAATAGCGACTGGGGCTATATGGCAAATGTTCAGAGCCAATATTAGACTGCCATCAAGTGTCTACAGAGCAATCTAAAATGGCTGTGCATTACTTGATCTACAGGGAGCTTATTTATAAAATTTTAGAGGTAGGGATTTTGATAAAAATTGAAGTTGGATCAAAGATGCACTTAAATTTGCACTCCAAAGCCGCACTCTAAATCGCGCGACCTTGGAGTCACAATAGTATAAATGTAGCAAAGTGAGTGACAAATAAATTAAAGCCCATTTCTATCTAACACTGCTGTTACAGCAACAGTTTTTTTATTCTTTTGGAAAAATGAATGCATTAGTAGTAGATCACCTGCCCTAACAGCCCACTAGAGATACATTATATTACCAAAAGTATTGGGACGCCTGCCTTTACACCCACTTGAACTTAAAAGGCATCCCAGTCTTAGGGTTCAATATTGAGTTGACCCACCTATAACAGCTTCAACTCTTCTGTGAAGGCTGTCCACAGGGTTTAAGAGTGTGTCTATGGGAATGTTTGACCATTCTTCCATAAGCGCATTTGTGAGGTCAAGCACTTATGTGGATGAAAAGGCCTTGCTTGCAGTCTCTGCTCTAATCCATCTCATAGGTGTTCTATCGTGTTGAGGTCAGGACTCTGTGCGGGCCAATCAAGTTCCTCCACCCCAAACTCGCTCATCCATGTCTTTATGTACCTTGCTTTGTGCACTGGTGCACAGTCATGTTGGAACAGGAAGGGGCCATCCCCAAATTCTTCCCACAAATTTAGGAGCATGACATTGTCTTGATATGCCTTCCCTGGATCTAAGGGTCCAAGCCCAACCCCTGAAAAACACCATAATCCCCCTCCACCAAATGATTTGGACCAGTGCACAAACAAGGTCTATAAAGACATGGATGAGCGGGTACTTTTGGTAATATAGTGTATGTAGCGCTGGTAGATTTACAATCTACCACAGATTAGGTAAATTTAGTAAATTGTGTGTTAGGAAGGTTAAAAGTTCGCCTCTGTTCCAGCTTGGCTGACGTTGTGTGTGCTTCTGTGCTGACCGGTGGGTGTCGCTGTTACCATTAGTCAGTGTTGGAAGGACAACGTGTCGAGGTGTATGGATGCTCCTCAGTCTCGGAGACAAGCTCGGTGGAGGTGGTCCTCCGAGTTGCATTCTGGGAAGGGGGTATTTATGGGACAGACGCTATGTTCTAAGGTCGTTTTGCAGCCACCAGGTGGCCCTCCTGGCCGACAGGTATGCGTTAAGGAGCTACCTTGTGGTCCTCTGATTGGGAGGCCCACGATTCTGCGGCACAGGGGTGGGTCCAGAGGCTTGTCTGGGGCCTACCACAGCGGCCGAGTAAAGGTCCTGAGCTGTCGGTCCTGTGTGACGAAGCTGGACAGCCGAGGATATTCCAGGGGAGGACCCGTCTTTGCGAGATCACGCAGCGTACTGGTCTATAGAGGGGCCTGGTGACTCGGTTGTAGGACGTATCCAAAAGAAGTAATTATACAGCATAGTGTCGCCGGTTCGGCTTAAAGGTTCAGGCACTGTGACTGACTGTTCACTGCAGAAGATCTGATACATCCTGTGGCAGAGAATCGTGCAGATTTACCCCCCCAAGTAAGTCTGTGGCAGAGACTTTAGATTCGTGCTGCGTACTGGCTGCTAGACCAGTGAGAGAGGCCTATCTAGATGAGCAAAGAGTGCATCCCATGAGGGGAACGCATTCCACATAATTATCTGAATTCTACTGGGACATTTGTCGCTAAGATCTTGTAAGAAGACATTTGAGTTTCTCCTGAAGGTTTCTTTTTCCGTCTCTTTCCTGCTACTTCCTAAAGTTTGACTGTTCAATAAAGCATTGAAAACGTACTCCAGTGTTGGTGCGTGTGTCGTCCAGCAGTAAACTCAACGGAACCCCTAGACCCGGTGCCGGTGAAACAGAGGGAAGCAAAGTGAAGGTAACAGACCCGCTTAAACCAGCAGCTCCACCGTGTGTTAGTGCTACATGTACAAGCAATGAGCAATGTTTAATCTTACAACAGTCATTCACACTACTCATATATCCAAAGAAAAACTCTATAGTGCTTTTATGGGATTTTTAAGGTACCAACACAAACACATATACTATATACATATAAACAGGGGTGTTGCTAGGGGGTGGCTATTGGGGCTATAGCCCCAAATCTGGGGCCCATAGCCCCGAGTCTCTTTTGCCGCAGGGTCCCTGCCTAACCAGCGGGTTGCAGCTGCTGCGGCAGATGGGCTGGCTGCATGAGAGTGGCGGAGGAGAGGAGAGAAGAGAGCAGGCGGATGAGCAGAGATGACATCTCTCTCCGCCCGCGTCACATCAGCGCTCTTCACAGCCGGGCCTCCTCAATTTGGGAGAGAGGTGCGGCGAGCAGCAAAGAGATGGCATCATCTCTCACTGCCCGCCACACATCAGCGCTCTTCAGGCCTCACAGCACGGAGTGGAGGTCACGTGCTTCCTGTCATCGTGGAGCTCCACTTTGCAGCCAGACCCCCTTGCTTCAATGTCTGATTCTGCAGTATGGTGAGTTGAACCACTTCATTATATATTAGAATGTAAGAATAGAAATAATACACTTCAATCACCCTGACACCATATCAACCATTATGCCATGATGATTGAAGCGCCAACACCAGCCATCGCCCGTTGCTTACCACTGGTCTCCCACCCCCCTCCCCACGGGCATGCAAAAAGCTTGGTGACCGCTGCTATGGGCTCTAGCCCCAGATTTTTGCAGACCTAGCAACGCCCCTGCATATAAATATATATGTACAGTATGTATAAATACAGTGGCGGAACTATCAGGGTTGCAGAAGTTGTACTTGCGACTGGAGTTCCACTGCTGTGGGGGTGGCCCAAGCAGTGTTGCCAGCCTCCCATGCTCTCAGTGGCAAGAAAACAGACTTATTTCTCACGTCTGTAGGACTGGAGAACCAGTGTGTACATTTAGGGGCCAATGGCTGCAGCTGAGGAGAGTGTCTCTGACACTCGTCTCACACACAGCCCAGCGAGTTCACTCCCCCCTCCCAGCAACGGCCAGGAGAGGAATGATGCATGCAGATGCTCTTCCTCCATCCACCCCTGTCACCCCTGTGTCTGCCCGACCCGCCCACTCTCCTATCCCAGCATACAGCTGTGCAGGAGAGAGAGGGGGGATGTGCATGGGAAATATGAAGAACAACAGTTACACATTCTAAGCTGTATGGATGATGCCTGAGCCACAAACTTCCAGCCTTGGCCCTCGAATGAGTGAGCACTGCATTTACACTTTGCATTACAGATCACTGAACTGTCCCTATCTACCTCCCTTCTCTCCCCTATGTGTCGCCCCTCCCCCCCCCTTTGTTTTTCCAAGTTCCAGTTAACACTTATGCAACCCATACATTAATCGTTTTTTTCTTGGTTTTTTTTGATCATTACACTGAACTAAAAAAAATATGATGCAATTCCCCCATCTACACATTCCAGGTGCATAGGGGAATCTTCCCACTGTGGACCATTGACAGCACTGGTCTCTGCCTCCATGACAGCAGCAGTGCATTAGGACCCAGTGCTGGTTATGTTATGGGGCTGATGGGCGCATGTCCTGCAGGTCGATTAGCAGCGGTAGCACTGCATAGCCTTCTCTGACATGCTGATTTTGAATGCGATCCAGGTGATGCTGTCAGGCAGACCTAATATTAAATATGATAGTGGTTTTATTGATTAGAGCCCCCACCTTACTGGCATGAAGCCCACATGACTGCAGAACATATAGTTGATATATACAGTATGTGATTGTACTCTTGATTCCTAAAAATACTGTGTTTATTAGATCTGACTGAGAGCATCACCTGGATCACATCCCGGTTGGCACCTCAACAGAGAAGGCAATGCAGCGTTAACTCTGCTAGATGACTGGCAGGAGGCTCAGATATCAGTACAACCAATAGTGCCAGCCCTCCCCCGCAAGCACCCATCAGGCCTATAATGTAACCGGCACTGGGTCCTAATAGACTGCCACCACTGCCATGGGGACCGAGACACCAGACCAGCTCTGTCAATAGCAGGGGCAGGTCAGCAAGAGGAAGCTGGGGACCTAAATGGTGCTAGAACACCAGGGCTCGGTCACAAGTGTGACCTTTGCAACCCTGTGTTGGACCCTTATATGGAGTTCCCTGGTGTGCTGGTGACATATCTATTGTTTTCTTCCACTGTGGAGTGGGCCCAAGATGGTAGGAAGGGGCCCACTGCAGAACACATGAAAGGGTCCCGCTGCGGGACCATAATAAAGGGCCCCGCAACAGGATTAAAGGGCCCCCGGGATCAGTGGGGAGGGCCATTGGGAAAATGAAATGAAGGGGGGGTCAGGGGGGCCCTCCAAAGTTTCTTGCACTAGGGCCCTGAAGGTTCTAGTTACAGATTGAGACAGACAGCCAGTGCCCTTGGCCTGGGAACCTCAGACAACTTCTGTCTGGGAGAGCAACAGGTTGGGAAAAGCTATTAAGCTGTGTATGTGGAAGCTGAAAAGCTGTAGGCTTGCTCAGCCTGGTAGTTAGGATCTTTAAATATTGTATAGTTAGTGCCAAGACACAGCTAGGTTTTTGTTTGGCAATTTTTGTTCCTATTTGTTTTTGGAACAATGTACAGCACCTGTATATAAACTTGTATATATCACAAATAAACACTGCACTATTTGGCACTACCTCACTGGAATTGGCATCTGTGCCTGAAAGATTGCTCATCCCAGGGAGCTTTGTACCTGCTACCTGTCTCCCAGGTTACATATGGTGGAGGCTGCGACCAGCAGTAGTAAGTTACTACTTAAAGAGCCAGTACCTAAAGTGACTAAACATGGAGGGAATTCTCAAACAAATGGTGCTATCCAACGCTGAACAACAGCAATCTAACGCTATTATACAGGAGCACCTTGGCAGTTCGAGACCAGCGGGTCCACAGCTGGTTCTTCCAAAACGAGAGGCCCCCAAGATCGCAGATGTTTGACCTAATCCACCTGGTGCAGAAATTGCTACAGCCGGAGTCCCTGTCTGGGCCACAAATAGTGGAGCGTGTGGTCATGGACCTATTTTTGAGGTCACTACCAGTTCTCCTGCAGAAGTGGGTGAGTTAAATGACCCCAAGTCGACAAACAACCTGGTGGAGTTCATGGAGAGATACTTTGCTGCAGAGAGCCTGGTCACCACCCCTACTGCCGGATGGACTTTCCGCCCAAAGCCACGGTCTCCCCAGGCAACCGGTAAGACTGTTCCAGGGGAAGTGGGTGGCAAGCATGGCAAGGAGATAGGGGGGAAGATTTTTGGTGCCAGACCTGAAGTTTGGCATCCCAAACAAGGGAAGCCACTGCCTGTCAGCAAATCAAACTGGGGCAACATCAGGTGTTTCCGTTGCCAGGAACTGGGACATGTAGCAAATTGTCCATTGACAGATGAACCTATGCAGTGTGATGTATCTTATAGAAGGCAGTCTATGTTTGCTGCTGTTTCATGTGCTGCAGCGCCAAATGTAGGAATACACATTTGCCAAATGACTGTTAATGATAAACCTATTATGGCATTGCTGGACTCTGGAAGTGTAGTGACTTTGGTTAAAGCTGAGATGGCTGAAACTGTGATTTTTCATGCAAAAAAAGTTGCTGTGATCTGTGTACATGGGGATAACCGGGAGTATCCTACAGCCACTGTTAACTTTTAAACTGGCTTAGGTACAGTGACCCATCCAGTCGGACTTGTGCCCCACTTGGTGCATGAAGCCATCATTGGTAGGGACTTCCCTAAGTTTTGGGAACTCTGGGATCGTCCTGATCCGGTCGCAGTAACTGACTCAGTGGCAGAGCCAGAACTCCTGGCCGGCACCGACACTGTGGGTTCAGGGGACTCCTCTCAGGGTTCTCTGGGTTTTCCTTTCTCGGTTATGGCGGGGGAACTGGAGAAGCCTGAGGAAGTCCCCACAACCAGTGAAGGTGGACAACCGTCTACTGACTCTGAGGCTACATTGGATTTTGCTGACCTTAATGTGCACAAGGAAAACTTTGGTACCGAGCAGAGAAAAGACCCTACCCTTGCCAGGGCCTGGGAAAATGTAGTAGTGATTAATGATGTACCTTTTGAACCAGGGGACAGGCCCTGTTTTCCTTATTTCAGCAGCAATGAGGATTTACTGTATCGTGTATGTAAAAAGAATGATGAATTTGTTGAACAATTGGTGGTCCCTAAGCCATACAGATGGGTGGTGTTGGAACTTGCACATGGGCACTTGCTAGAAAGTTATTTAGGGGTTGAGAAAACCACGGAAAGGGTGTTGCATAGGTTTTACTGGTCCGGGATACAGAAAGATATTGAGAATTATTGTCAATCCTGTCCTGTGTGTCAATTGTCAGCCCCACTTCCGAAGTCCTTTAGTGCCCCTACCCATTTTGAAGTGCCCTTTGAAAGGATCGCCGATGACCTGGTGGGCCCACTCCCTAAGTCTGCCCGGGGTCATCAGCATATACTTGTAATCATGGATTACGCTACCTGTTACCCCGAGGCAGTTCCCTTACGTACTGTATCTGCTAAGAAGATTGCCAAAAAGCTGTTCATGGTGTCCAGTCTTGTTGGGTTCCCGAAGGAAGTCATTACAGACCAGGGAACCCCATTTATGTCACGAGTAACTAGGGAGTTGTGCAAGTTATTTAAGGTGATGCAGTTGTGAACCTCTGTGTACCACCCTCAAACTGATAGCTTGGTGGAATGCTTCAATAAAACATTAAAGAACATGTAAAAAAAGCTTGTTGACAAGGATGGGAAAAACTGGGACTTCCTGATTCCATACTTGATGTTTGCCATCAGAGAGGTTCGCCAGTCCTCAGTAGGGTACTTTCCATTTTAGTTGCTTTATGGTAGACACCCTCGGGGACTCTTAGACAAGGAAACCTGAGAGGGCGAGCAGACATAAAAAAAAGTGTCATTGAGCATATCGCTCAAATGCAGGACAGGATTGCAGCAATCATGCCGATGGTAAAATAACACTTACTGCAGCCCCAACAGAGAATATACAACAGGGGGGCCCAACTCCGTGTTTTCTCACCTGGTGACAGGGTCCTGGTGTTAGTTCCCACCGTTGAGAGCAAGTTCCTGACTAAGTGGCAGGGTCCCTTCGAAGTAATTGAAAGAGTTGGGGAGGTCAATTATAAAGTATATCCACCAGGTAAAAGGAATATATATATACAGTGGGGACGGAAAGTATTCAGACCCCCTTAAATTTTACACTCTTTGTTATATTGCAGCCATTTGCTAAAATCACTTTTTTAAAAGTTCATTTTTTTCCTCATTAATGTACATACAGCACCCCATGTTGACAGAAAAACACAGAATTGTTGACATTTTTGCAGATTTATTAAAAAAGAAAAACTGAAATATCACATGGTCCTAAGTATTCAAACTCTTTGTGTGACACTCATATATTTCACTCAGGTGCTGTCAATTTCTTCTGATCATCCTTGAGATGGTTCTACACCTTCATTTGAATCCAGCTGTGTTTGATTATACTGATTGGACTTGATTAGGAAAGCCACACACCTGTCTATATAAGACCTTACAGCTCACAGTGCATGTCAGAGCAAATGAGAATCATGAGGTCAAAGGAACTGCCTGAAGAGCTCAGAGACAGAATTGTGGCAAGGCACAGATCTGGCCAAGGTTACAAAAAAATTTCTGCTGCACTTAAGGTTCCTAAGAGCACAGTGGCCTCCATAATCCTTAAATGGAAGATGTTTGGGATGTCCAGAACCCTTCCTAGAGCTGGCCGTCCGGCCAAACTGAGCTATCGGGGGAGAAGAGCCTTGGTGAGAGAGGTAAAGAAGAACCCAAAGATCACTGTGGCTGAGCTCCAGAGATGCAGTCAGGAGATGGGAGAAAGTTGTAGAAAGTCAACCATCACTGCAGCCCTCCTCCAGTCGGGGCTTTATGGCAGAGTGGCCCGACAGAAGCCTCTCCTCAGTGCAAGACACATGAAAGCCCACATGGTGTTTGCTAAAAAAACACCTGAAGGACTCCAAGATGGTGAGAAATAAGATTCTTTGGTCTGATGAGACCAAGATAGAACTTTTTGGCCTTAATTCTAAGCGGTATGTGTGGAGAAAACCAGGCACTGCTCATCACCTGTCCAATACAGTCCCAACAGTGAAGCATGGTGGTGGCAGCATCATGCTGTGTGGGTGTTTTTCAGCTGCAGGGACAGGACGATTGGTTGCAATTGAGGGGAAGATGAATGCAGCCAAGTACAGGGGTATCCTGGACAAAACCTTCCCCAGAGTGCTCAGGACCTCAGACTGGGCTGAAGGTTTACCTTCCAACAAGACAATGACCCTAAGTACACAGCTAAAATAACGAAGGAGTGGCTTCACAACAACTCCGTGACTGTTCTTGAATGGCCCAGCCAGAGCCCTGACTTAAACCCAATTGAGCATCTCTGGAGAGACCTAAAAATGGCTGTCCACCAACGTTTACCATCCAACCTGACAGAACTGGAGAGGATCTGCAAGGAGGAATGGCAGAGGATCCCCAAATGCAGGTGTGAAAAACTTGTTGCATCTTTCCCAAAAAGACTCATGGCTGTATTAGATCAAAAGGGTGCTTCTACTAAATACTGAGCAAAGGGTCTGAATACTTATGACCATGTGATATTTCAGTTTTTCTTTTTTTTAATAAATCTGCAAAAAAGTCAACAATTCTATTATTTTCTGTTAAATATGGGGTGCTGTGTGTACATTCGTGAGGAAAAAATGAACTTAAATGATTTTAGCAAATGGCTGCAATATAATAAAGAGTGAAAAATTTAAGGGGGTCTGAATACTGAGCAAAGGGTCTGAATACTTAGGACCATGTGATATTTCAGTTTTTCTTTTTTTTAATAAATCTGCAAAAAAGTCAACAATTCTATTATTTTATGTTAAATATGGGGTGCTGTGTGTACATTCGTGAGGAAAAAATGAACTTAAATGATTTTAGCAAATGGCTGCAATATAATAAAGAGTGAAAAATTTAAGGGGGTCTGAATACTTTCCGTCCCCACTGTATATATATATATATATATATATATATATATATATATATATACACAGTATATATAAAACAGAAAAACACTTATTATCATAACATTAGACCAAATAAAACAAATAGGCTGAATATCTAGCATTACATAATTCCTCTCCAGCTGTACAGTACACATACTGGTATGATCATATGGTTGGTAATTATACCTCAACAGAAACTGAACATCTATGTCCTAATGATGTGACCAATGTATTTTGAGCTTCCTGTTCTTCAGGGGAAAATTTGAACACCATTGATGAGAGATATACATAACCATCCTATGCCAAATTTTAAAAGCCACCCAGTCTGTACACTCCAATAGCAATCAGACCCAGAGGAGAAGGGGTCAGCGAATCATGCAGAGATCCACACTTGATGGGGGGGCGATCCACAGGTACAGCTGGCCGCAGGGATCCACAGACCAAGGATATCAGACACACTGCTCAATTTAAATAAACTGAAAGGAGTTAAATGTAAAGCACCTAAAACACAAGTAAAAAGGCGAAAAAACAAATGTCTATATACACATGCCTTAAACCAGTTCTCTCATATGCAAGTGTTTAGCATTATTTTTTGCAGAAATATCAAAAATATATCAATCTCATATAATCAACTGGAATGCTTGAAAAAAAAATGTTTGTACTGTGCGCCATGTTATAAATATTCAAAATTTAGGAATAGTTGTTTATAATTCTCTTACAGTCGTAATGTCACATGGAAATTCTTAAGGAATAATCACTAGAATATGTAAATATATACTTCATAATTTATTAGATTTTTGGACCAACAAGAGGTTTTACAATAGTTTAATACACTGATCACTGCTGCCCACGCTGCTGTAATAATTCTTTACAGAATTGCTGTAATCACTACAGTAAAATTAATAGAGACCATTCCACTGGGACATATTCTAATGATGAAATGTAATTGTTAGAGAAAAAAAATCAATATTGTGAGAAAGACTGGAGTCTTCCAAAGATCTTATTCATAGAGGATAAAAAAGGAAATCAATACTTGAGAAGCACAGTGTAGATGCGAATGCTCGTTTTATGTTTCTGCAAGCAGAAATTATTCACCTTTTGAAATGGGTGAGTGCAAAAGCTGTTGTGGCAGTTACTGATGGCCAAGCAGTTCATTAAATAGCAGATATTACAGTGTGAAGTGAGGTGAAAAGGTATTATGTCACTGAACCTTCTCTTGCATATGGTCTTCTATACAAGAACTGAGGGAGCAATATGGATTTATGGTGTTCACAGCAACCAACAGGATTGCAACTATCATTTCTTCACTGCAGATTAAAAATGAGAACTGGAATTTCATCAGTGAGCACAATTCCATAGATCTGTTCCACAAAGCTGCCTAGATTTTACAGATATGGCTGTCTATAGTGGATAACCAAAGCTGTCTGCAATTGCCATTTGGTATCTGACTTAAAGTGGACCTTGCACCAAAAATGCAAGGTCTTCTTGTTAACAGTGCTTCTCCTCTGCATGACAAAGATCATCTGCCTACAGTATTAAAAAAAAAAACTCTTAGGGAAAAATTGCATTAAATATACCTTTTCACCAGTTTCAACCCAAAACACCTAGGTAAGGCTGACATTATCGTCCTTCTGGGAAGAGTCCAGGAATTGCTCCCTGTTCTTTTCCTCACCCTTCTCACAAGGCCTCAGCCATTCTGACTCACCAGGTTGAGTGTACAAAGATACAAAATGACAGGAAATCACTATAAGCAATATTTAGTACCCAATAGCAGTGCTATACCAAAGAAAATAGTCATTAAACCTGGCAGTAAGGGCAAACATAATATTTTGTCACGCAATATGGTTGGAAATTAGACAAGCATAAAATGCATTAACAATGGTAAAAACACAATTTAGCATACAGCGTGAATAACAATAAGGACTAGGCATAAGATGACATCTGGTGTCCAGATCAGCATAAACAGTAGCAAACGCACCACAAGTGCAGCGGAACTATATATGGTCAGATATTGACCTTAAAGCTGAATCTACCAAGTTCTGGAACTATACTGCCAAAGCGCATTTATGGAAGCAATGCTAGTCCTAGACCGACTGTGTATGAACTGTTGAAGCCAAAAGGAATATAGTAACAGAGGGGGCAGGGGAGTAAAGGGGACATGCAGAATAATTTATTATGGGAGGGGCAGCCCTTTGAGATGTTCTTCTGCCAACTATCATTGGGACCCTTTAAGAACATCTGTGCACTGAGTGACAGTTCCAGTTAACCCACATGTAGTATAGGTAAGGTATAGTCTCAACACAGGTGCAAGGTAGATGTGATTCAGATATAGTAAAAGTTCAGTGTAATTTGGTATAGGGTTGGTATAGGTGGTGTTCAGTTTTGGTATAAGTGCGGTATAGAGTGCAGTATGGGTGCGGTAGGGATTGGGTACACTTGGTGTCCTGCTTTCACTTCCTGCTAGCAGCGAAAGCCTCTAGTGTTCAGCTGTAGGAAGCAGAGGGTGAGTGGTTGTTCCAGTCTCCCTACTGCTGAGGTGCGGGTGCTGTAATGTGAGTGGTGTCCTCACTCCCAGTCTTAGGCTTAAAACTCCACTGTTATGGTCTTCCCCTGGCAGTCAAATAGTCAGACAGAGGTCCTCGCTCTCTAACTCCCTCAGTGCCAAGAGGAAAAGCTTTCCCAGGCAGTTTAAAAAGAATCATCTCTCTGCTCCTCCTAGTGCATATTGGGATCTGTAGGGTAATCATTATAGTGTAGCCTTTATATGGCTGCCATCTCAAACTTTCACTCCCCAGGATTCTCAGCACCCTGCATAGAAGTCTATTGGCTTGCTTGGTTTTAGCTGTCTCCCTGCTGGCCAGAGGAGGATGGTGCAGCATAACATCAGTATCTCAGTAGAGGAAGAGAAGAATAAAGGGCAATGTCCCCATCTCCATATTGCATTTCCATTTTGCTGTAACCCAGCACCTGGCTTCACAAATTTATGTTGAAGCCTTACTGCCGTGTCAAAGCTCTACCCTTTAGTTTCAACTTAACGCTAGCCTATGGAAGCCTTTCCATTTACACTTTCCATGTACACTCTACTATATGTGCTAATTTAAAATTGGGGTGGTTGCCATTTTTGTTTAGCTTGCTGGAATTGGTGTGGGAACATATTGGATACCATTACGCAGTGATGGGATTTTGTTGTGTACGTGCATCTATAAAGCCTTAAAAAAAAAAATAAATAAATAAATAAAAAAACCCTGTTCCTTAGCTTTAGTCAGTTAACTTACGTGTAAAGAAGTATGTCCAATGTCATGCAGGCAGTAGGATCCTGTAGAAATTGGCCACTGCAAGGATGTTCCTTTATTGCTTTTACTGCCTAAAATATTAAAGTCCTTTTGAACAACATTCATCAACAGGGATTAACATAGGGGCTATTGGAGCTGCAGCTCCAGGCCCCTTACCTTAAGATAGGCCCATTTGCAAAAAATAAAAAATAAAATAAAGTTTCCAGGGTCGTAGAGATCCCACATTTGGGGGGTAGGTAGCAAAAGACCTACCCCACCACTGGTCAAAATCCAGAGATATGGGGCTCCTTGTGCAGCCTGTCAGAAGCTACATACAGAGCAGCCAGTTTAAATACAAGCTGGCTCACTCTGAAGCAGAGGATGAGCTCACAGTGCCTCTCACTTCTTGTCAGAGGCACTGAGCTCAATGGACAGCTTGGAGCCTTGGACCAATGGTAAAGTACCATTGGCCCCAGCTGTCCAATAAAAGACACATGCTTCATTCCAGCCCAGCCCTCTTAATTACAAGGAAATACATGGGTTTATGGGTATAAGGTTTACCCACAATCCCATGTTTTTCTCACACAGTTAAGATGGAGAATGAGAATCTGCTGCTGCTGAAAAATAATAATTATTTGTATATTACTTATGATAATTAACCCCTTGCTACCCAGGCCAATTCTGACACTTCTTTCCTACATGTAAAAATCATAATCTTTTTTGCTAGAAATCTACTCATAACCCCTAAACATTATATATATGTATATGTGTATATATATATATATGTTTTAGCAGACACCCTAGGGAATAAAATGGTGGTCGTTGCAACTTTTTATATTACACAGTGTTTGCGCAACAATTTTTCAAACGTATTTTTTTGGGAAAAAAAATGATTCATCAATAATAAAAAAACCCACTAAAGTTACCCTGATTTTTTCGTATACTATGAAAGATGATGTTACGCTGAGTAAATAGATACCTAACATGTCACACTTTACAACTGCGCATACTTCTGGAATGGCGCCAAACTTAAGTAATTAAAAATCTCCATAGGCGACGCTTTAAATTTTTTTACAGGTTACATGTTTAGAGTTACAGAAGAGGTCTAGTGCTAGAATTATTGCTCTTGCTCTAACGTTCGTGTCTTATGTGTGTATGTGGCTCTGATACTAGCCAGTGCCTCACCAGCCACTGACCTCACCGCACGTCCCTTCCCAAATCTTAAAAATACATTTGGACAGGGCTGTACGAATGCCGTAGCTGTGATGCTTTACTTCACAGCTGCAACTTTTTTTTGTAATTTCTTTAGCTGCAACTTCTTTAACTCAGCCTGCAGAGTTTGACAGGAAGCACCGCCTGTCAAACTTGCCTATTGATTTCAATTGGGCCACTCTGCAATTGCAAGCCAAACTTGCTTGCAGTAGCAGCATAGTCCAACAATGTAAAAATACCATTCAGCAATGTAAAAAAAAACAAGGAGGCGGAAGTAGCACCTCGTGAATGCCTGTCAGCTGCTGCTATACCACTCATTGAAAAGCAATCCACCACAGATCACTTTTCAGAGGACAGTAAGCATTACCGCAAATGTAAAAGAAACTTGAAACACATCATCCATTTCACACTCACCACCAACCAGGTCAATCCCCAGCCACTTCCCATGTTAGCCACCTCCTTTCAAATTATATCACAGATGACCATTTCCCAACCTGCAGATGACAGACGCTGCTCCAAAAGATATCACTCCCAGTTACTCCCCACCACTTGCTGATTGATATCCCTCTATGACCACCTCACCCCCTTGCTGACCCACCCCCTTTCTCCCCAGCCTGTCCTCACACACCCTCTCACCTGCTGACCTGTGGATGGGGTGTTATTGTGTTCTGCTAGTGGGGATACTTCACTACCAACAGAATACAATGATCAGTGATCCTAACTATAGCTGGCAGCACTGATTGTTTTGGGAAAAACCTGACGGTCTGGTTGTACTCAAGATTGATTAATAGATTGACTTGTGTACAACCAGCTAGCCCATATATAGATCGACTATGGCTGGTCTCTGCTTAATTTGCTTAATTTCAATCCATGTATGGCCCGCTTAACCACTACACAGTCCCTAAACATCCTTCCACAAGCCTTTCCATTTTTCCTTTCCAGATTCATCCTCCTCACCTGTACATACTGCCCACTGTCATATCCTCCACACTTCTCTCCTATACATAATGCCTGCTGTCATACTCTTCTCTCCTGCACATAGTGCCCACTGTCATACCTTTCACATTCCTCTCCTATGCATTCCACTCACTGTCATATCCTCCACACTCCTCCCCTGTACATACTGCCCACTGTCATACCCTCCACACTTCTCTTCCATACATAGTGCCTGCTGTCGTACACTTCTCTCTTGTACATAGTGCCCACTGTCATACCCTCCACATTCCTCTCCTGTGCATACCACTCACTGTCATACACTTTTCTCCTGTACATAGTGCCCACTGTCATACCCTCCACACTACTCTTCTGTACATACTGCTCACTGTCATACCTTTCACTCCTGTACATACTGCCCGATGTCATACCCCCCACAATCCTCTCCTGTACATACTGCCCACTGACATACACTTCTCTCCTGTACATAGTGCTCACTGTCATACCCTCCACACACTTCTTCTGTACATAGCACCCACTGTCATACCCTCCACACTCCTCTTCTGTAAATACTGCCCACTGTCATACCCTCCACACTCCTCTCCTGTACATACTGCCCCAATCATACCCTCCACACTTCCCTCCTGTACATACTGCCAACTCTCTTTCTCTCCACACTCCTCTCCTGTACATACTGCCCCCATAATACCTTGCACACTCCTCTCCTGTACATACTACCCACTGTCATACCCTGCACACTCATCGCCTGTAGATAGTGCCCACTGCCATATGCTCCACACTCCTTTCCTGTACATGGTGCCCACTGTTATACCCTCCACATTCCTCTTCCTCACCTGCACATACTTCCCACTTTTATACCATCCATACTCCTCCCCTATGCCTCTTACCCATAAAAACTGTTCTTTATATTGAATATCCTCAATGTTAACAGCTCTAGAATGGGCAAACTTTGGTTAGTTCAACTAAAGGAGATCTTCATATTTGTTCTGCCCATTATTAGTACTCATTTAATTTTGTGATTACTATTGTGATGTATAGAGGAACATAGGGGATGTCAGCTACTCTAAATATACCACTGGTAAAAAAAAGTGTCCCTGGAAATATTTAATGTTGGCAACTATGCACTTGCGCACTGCCCAAAGGCCACCGGGTCAGTAAAGGGGGCCATGAGAGGCTCCTGGGATCTTGTGATATTAAAACAGTAGCAAACTTCGCTAACATTACTACTTTTTTGAGGCCCTGAGGTAGGTTATGCCATAATGTACTAGTATGCACAGCATATTAGCACATTAGGGTACACCTACCTGTCAGAATGAGCCCTTAAGTGCTGCGCTGTGATCAATCCGGAGGGTCCCGGCGCTTCCATCTTCACCTGGTCTTCCTTCCGGGTTCTGTGCCTTCAGTCACTTGCCTTGGCTGAGCTGTGTTGCTGTTACTCCCACACATGCTCATGCGCATCCTCTCTCTCTCTCTCATTCTCCCTCCCTCACCGCTCTCTCACCCCCTTTCTCTTTCTCTCTCTCTTTCATCCTCCCTCTCTCTATTTAATTTAATTTGTTATAGCAGAAAATTGTTTGCATTTTTATTTTTTATTAAAAGCCCCACCAAAATCCTCAGCACCAGGCCCATGATGCTCTAAATCCGTCCCTGTTCATCAAGTTATCAAATATACATAATTGTCAAACATTATTTCTGAAATCTATTAGTGTGTGGCCAGCTGTAGTTAGCTCACTAAAGCCACAGAGATTTTTTTTTTTAGTTAAACTTAAACTTTAGGGAGGAATCGACATAGCCTAAATTTAGGACATAACTGTACAGAGCAGTCTTGATGAGGCAGTGCGGCTTCCACATAAATTTGCATATGTTGTACAACCAAAACCCCTGTTTTAACACAAATCATTAGACAGTGTCATTTTTTTGTTTTGCTTTATTTGCTCTTTGCAAAACTTTTCCATGTGTACCTTGCTTAATAGGCTACTTATAAATTAGGATGGTTGTAATTTTTGTTTAGCTAGCTGCCATTATGCTCTGCTGGACTTCTAGAATGTGCCTGCACCTATAATGGAATGGGCTGCCTGAAGGCATACTTGTCCGTAATTTATCCATTGCCATATGTGCCCGACAGGCTGGTTGAACACAATTTGAACGATAGATCAACTTGTGTTCAACCAGCTAGGCCCTACATGGAAAAAATTTGGCTGGTTCCTGCTGAACTGGCCACATTTTAATCCATGTATAGCTGGCATAACTCTTCTCCACTCTATCCAGAACAAAAGTAAAAGACTGGACCAGAGTTTCATTTTGACATTTAGTAAAAGCTGAGATCTATCAATGGCATGCCTATATTATTTTGTATCCTTTAACTATAATAATTTATGATAATTATATTACAAATGGTTTCTAAAAGCAGGTCATTCATTAATTATACAAGGCTTAATAGCAAGTTTAATAATAGTTTTAAGAAGAATAGTCTTAAGAAATTCTATATCATGCCCTTTTATATTTACAATATTAACTTCTATAAAATCGCACATTTCATTAACAGGATAGTGATTCTGCCACTGCTCACTTTGCAATCCCATGAAGCAGCACTTTCTGTGTCCCAGGATAATCATTACATTTTCTTGCTGCCATGTTTTATTAAAGTGGTCGATCCATATGTTGCCAGAAATACCTTGGCTTACCATCCCGTTTGTGAAAGTGTCAGCTGACAGCAACATTGACAGATAGATGGAGGTTTGCTAAGTTTGCTAATTAATCCCTTGCAAATAGGAGAGAAGCCTAAATACGTTTCTGCTTACACAATACATTTATATTGCTTAGATTTTCTAAAAAAGGGATTTTTCAGTTTATATATAGCACTAGAGATGTCCACAACTGATTGCAGTATCTCATACTACACCCCTACTTGGTCTCTACCCCATTCCCATAAATTGCATTATTTGGAAGACTTATACTTACTCTTCCAATTTTTGTTGTATTAAATATATAGAAATTTGTAGATAAACCACTTGTGGACTACCTCATTGCAAAAATACTGCGACAGGGTGGCCGCTGTGTGCCAGATCACTTTTTCTTTCTTTTTTTTTATAATTCATTCTTTATTAAACATTTTTCTCTTATTACAATAAACATTTACATGGCTCATCTCCCCAAGACAGAGGACAATATTCAATATCCTAGGTTTATATATACCCGCCAAAAACAGGGATGGCTCCCTCTACACCCCATACCCTAAAAAAAAAAGAGAAGAAAAGTGAAAAAAAAAGCCCCAGTTTTATAAGAGTGCTATAAAAAATAATTTAAGATCTTCCAATATTGTACTTTGTATACATTGTTGACTTAATACGTGTTAAAGGAGAGGGAAAAAAAAATTTGAAAGAAAGAGAAGAGACCTTCTTTCAAGTGCTGTGCACTTGAAAGAAGTGTCATTAACTTATTACACGTGAAAGAAAGTAAAACCAAAAACTCCAATTTTATGAAAGTGTTATAAAACTTATTTAAATTATTCAAATATTAGTGCTCTATATATATTATTGACCTGTTATGTGTGAAAAAAGAAAAAAAAGAAGAAAAAAAGGGAGGGGGGTAAACCCTCCCCTCATTTATGAATGCATTATAAAAGAATTCAAAAAAATTTCAAGTGCTTGTGCTTTGTGTATGTTATTAACTTATTACGTGAAAAGGGGAGTAAAAAAAAAAAAAAAAAGGGGGGGGGGGGGGTGAGGGGAAAACTTACCCTATTTATTAGTTGATTATATAATAATTCAAACATATCAAGTGCTTGTGCTCTACCTCTGTTATTACCTATTAAATGTGAGAAAAAAAAGGGGAGGGGGATAAGGGGGATAAACCCTCCCCTAATTTATGAGTATATTATAATAATTTAAACATTTTCAAGTGCTTGTGCTTGTGTATATTATTGCAAAATTACCTCATTGCAAAAATACTGCAACAGGGGGGCCGCTGTGTGCCAGATCACTTACATGTAAGTCATCCGGCATTTGCGGGTGGGGGGCATGTGTGCGCACCCGCTGCCCCATCTGTGCTGTGATTCGGTACAGCACAAGTTGTTCAGCATGCCTCAGCCAAAGATTTATGGTCAGGACCTGCTCATCAGCTTAGTGAATGACAGTACAGAGCCCTGTATTTACTAACAACATAGGGATCTGTACATGGTGCAGCGATGTGGCAGTTTTTTTGTCCCTGCAAAGCAGGGAGAAATAACAACCACGTTGATTAGTAAAAGCAACACACATTACAAATTGTTTGACACACAGTTACCCTAGTTATTGCCCCTTGATGTTAACCCCTTCCCAGCCAGTGTCATTAGTACAGTGACAGTGTATAGTATTAGTAAATAAAGTGAAACAATCAGCACTACCTGGTATACTAAAACACAAACAAACTAAATCAGTGATCTGTATACTAAAACATACATACATTTCAATAATATTAATAAATAATAATAATAAATATAAAATCTAAAAATATGAAATAGCAACTGTACACCTATCAGTGATTCACTACACCAAACAAATAGAAAATTGCCTATATAAATGGTGCAGCGCTATTCTAATAAATCCTCTCCACTGTGCATACAATGTATCACACTATATGAATTTGTGACTTGATGAAACAAAAAATGAAAAGAACAATATACATATAATCAAAGTCTTTGTAATGTGCATTAATCCACCGCCATGCTCCCTAACAATCTTCTCATATAAAGCAAGCAAGTGTTTCCAATACCAGGTGAATTGTGCTTTCACCTCACTCCTATTGATCACAGGCTTTTTATTTTCTTACAACTCCAGCCAATACTTCAGGGATTGATATCTCCTCTCTTATCCTTGGATATGGTGGTTTTCCTCTCTCAAAAGCTTTTCACATGGATCACATGAAATAGAAAGGCAACTACATAGTGCTCTCCGTATAAATCATTTATTAAAATACCACCATAAAATTGCACTTACAAGAAGTCAAATAAAAAACAGCATTTCTTAATATTTCGCTCGTGAGCTCACCACACCACTCAGGCTCTCAGTGATCAAGTAACGATTCAGGGCTGGGCTCCTCCCTCCTATACCATATACAAAAACATACAAAAACCTTCTATGCAAACATTCATGAATAACAACAAGGAAAAACAAGAACTACAAAAAAATAGGAATGTATAATGGTTGTGCCTATATTTTCTTCTGTTTTCTGTTTTTTTTTTCTTAAATTATACTCAGGGTTAAAACAGCTTTGCAAATGTTTGCATAAAGACTTTGTTTTGCAGAAAAAATGTATGCTTATATAGCTAACAGCTCATGTCCCAATTTTTCAAGTAATTTTAAAAAAGAGGTCTACTTCTCTTATATTTACATTACATGTAGCCAGTGACATCACTGGCTCATGCGCTCTGCCATTCCATTCCTGCCACCCGTGCCATTCCTTCAGAGCCCTGTGCCGTGAACGGCGGCTCCCATGCGCATGCGTCATCAATGCTCCAGCCAGTCAGAGCCGGAGCCCGCGAACCCGGAAGCAAGACTGGTGAAGATGGGAGCCCCTGCAGCACTGACAGCACTGACAAACTTGATAGCATTAATTTAAAGAGTATAAC
Organism: Lithobates clamitans; assembly: GCA_037952925.1. Classification (NCBI taxonomy): domain Eukaryota; kingdom Metazoa; phylum Chordata; class Amphibia; order Anura; family Ranidae; genus Lithobates; species Lithobates clamitans. Next base: position 800,074 of record JBBGZY010000272.1, read on the forward strand.
AATTGTCTTGACTTAATAAAAAGTACATATCTGCAATACCTACACACTTCTCCATTTTTTATTCCTTGATCCTGCAGGTACAGAAAAATACAGTCAGAGCCGGAGCCCGCGAACCCGGAAGCAAGACTGGTGAAGATGGGAGCCCCTGCAGCACTGACAGCACTGACAAACTTGATAGCATTAATTTAAAGAGTATAACATTTGTCTTGACTTAATAAAAAGTACATATCTACAATACCTACACACTTCTCCATTTTTTATTCCTTGATTCTGCAGGTACAGAAAAATACTATTGGATCTGCCATAAATGCACTCTGCTCTTAAAGTGGTTGTTAAGCCACTATAGTACTGTATATTCATGCCACCTCCTCTGTTAAATAACGATATGTGCCCCAGTATCTGTACTATATAAAGAATATGCCGATTTCTACCTTATATCAGAGCGTCTCCTGGTGCTCACATGACTCCTCACCTCTCTCCTCTCCCAGCCTGACAGCTACAGTGGAAGGGGCTGAGAACTCCCGCTGACGTCAGTTGGGAGGAGGGGAGGAGAGGAGGAGAGAAGGAGAGAGGCGAGCAGTCACGTGAGCGCCGGGAGACGCTCTGATATAAGTGTCAGGGCTGGGCTCAGCCCTTCCTTCTCAAAGCTGGCCGCTCAGCTGTCGGCTAATTGCCAGCTCCTATCTCTCCACAGTGACTCACCTGTTGATGATATCCTGCTTGTCAGTCCTGCCTACTTAAGCCGTCCAGTCCAGATGATCTCTGCCTTCGTCACATCTCTAGAGACGCTCTCCTGTGTTACTGTTAAAGACTTGCTTGGCTGACATTCCTTCTGGCTCTAGATCCTGCTTGCTGTTTTACTACGCTCCTCTCTGGCTCCCTGGCGTTTTGGCTTGTCTGACTATACGTTCCGGTTCCTGAACTCTGGCTATGTTTTGACTATGTTTACTCTGTTTACCTTTTTTTTATTATTATTAAACAAGTGTGATTTAACTGTACTTCTGGCTCAGTCTGATTCATGGTTTCTGACAATAAGGTAGAAATCTTTATTACATAGCACAGACACTGGGGCACATATTGTTTTTTAACAGTGGGGATGGGATGAATATACTATAGTTATTATTGCAGCAGGAGGGGAGTGATCTGCACTGTCACGAGCTGACAGGTGGGGGGGTGGGAGAGGATGATAGAGGAGAGCTGAGGATGACGCAGGCACGTAAACTGGCCAGTGGTCAGTTTACAGGGTGGGGAGGGGAGAACCAGACAGGATCAGCCAGGCATTTTATATGATACAGGGGGCCAAATTACACAGTACAAGCACTGTTCTGTATAACATGATGTAAGGGAACAGAATCCATTTTTTTAGGGTAACAAACACTTTAAGTCCTGTTATGGACAGAGGACACAGTTTTATTTTGCTAAACTACTTACACCCTCCCAAATTGTTCTGTAGATAAGAAGGGCTACATTCAATAAGTGTGTGGGGTTGGTTTACTAAAACTGGAGAGTGCAAAATCTGGTGCAGCTCTACATAGAAACCAATCAGCTTCCAAGTTTTATTGTCAAAGCTTAATCGAACAAGCTGAAGTTACAAGCTGATTGGTTACTATGCACAGCTACACCAAATTCTGTGTGCACCAATTTTAGTAAATCCCCCCAATGTGTATGTTTTGCTCAAGCAGTAGGCTGATTTGCTTGCATTACATCGCCCATTTTATTGTGCTCCACATATTGAATTATTCTGTGTAACCAAACCTGGATATTAGAGTACAAAATATATTTTAATGTACAGTATATGAGTTATTATTAATAATCTTCTGCAATTTGTAATGGATTGTTTTCTAATAATGACTAAATAACGGTGACTTTCTTAGTTTCTGATAGAGAAAATCCAGACCCATTGTGAGCCTCCTTTAGTTATTGGGGGTTAATTTAACGGTGAAAATCGTTTCTCTTTAGCTGTTATTTGTTCTAAGCTTACCAAGCTCAAAAAAGATCATATCGATTTGCTGCACATGAGTAGGATTTCATAGTTCTTTCTGGGGAATGAATACATGAAGCTTTAAAATTAATTTGAAATGATTCTGAAACAAACAACATTTGACTACGCCATCCTTTAACACATCAAATTTCCTTATGAAATTAAATGTATTTTAAAAAAAGACTAAGTCCAACATCTGTGCAGCACCATATTCTGTCAGAGTCACAAAAAGTACAGTTTCCTATTTTGTATCTAAGATTTTTTATAAAATAACGTCACCATACACTCCGACTGCCCAACTTGCAGCCCCTGTGCCATGTGTGGCCCTTTGGCACTTGTTGTTTGGCCTTTGGACCCTGTAGCCTTTTAAGAGGATGGAAGCTTTGGTTTGTAAAAGAGTAGGGTTGCACCGATACCAGTGCCAATACCAAGCATTTGCAGGAGTATCAGTACTTGGTTGTTAGGGAACGGGGTGCCACATCTTTAACAACCGATGACTCATTCGGCTGTCAGTGCCTTTCCCTGTTGACAGCTGAAGTGTAAACGAAGTCCGGGCAATTGGAGCTGTAAAAAAAGCAGCCAGACAATTTTTATCAACAACATTGCTCAGCTGCTGAAACAAAACAATAAAAAATAAACATTGTTTCTTTTTGTATCTTCATTGACAAATCATAGGGATGAAGTTCAATCTGCAGGTGAAGTCAGTTTAATATTTTTTTTTAATTAAATATTTTTGTTTAACCCCCTTTATTAACCCTTAATTTACTCTAATCAGCCTTAATAAACTCCTTATTGTCCTCCATTTAATTATTATTTTCCTTCTGATTTTTTTTTTCCATTGACTTTTTTGTTTGCGTTGTATGTTAATATTTTTACACCTTTAACATATATTTACACATTTCAAAATGCAAAATTAAAAAAAAAAAAAACATTTTGTTTCATTTGTAAATAACTTTTCAATGCTTTGTACCATTGCTGACAGCTGTAGTATAAACAGTTGCGATAGGTATCAGTAATTGGTATTGGCGAGTACTAAAAAGTGCTTGTACTTATAAAAGGGTAACAGCAGTAAATTCTACGGGCTCCATGTAAAATATCCCCAGTCTCTCTCTGTCTTCTAAACATGGCTAAAGTCTCCGACTAAACCTACAGCATGGCTGCAGTGCCCAACCAAACCTCCAGTCTATGACCATCATTTCTTCTGGCATGCCTGTAGTCTATGACGGTCCTCTCTAGTATTACATACTGTATATTGAACATTTTTTGAGGCCCTTTGGTAATTTTAGTGGTCACAGTTGAGACCTTGTAACATGACAACCACCGCTCTAAACTATGCTGGGCCAAGAGAAAACATGTCATTGGTGAGCCTTTCCCATTTTTTTTCATTTCTCCTACACAAAAAGTATACTAATACCAAATATAGTGATAGAGAGGATGATTTGCATACTAGAACTTTTAGTTTCAAATAGGTTTATTTGTTTCTTTAGTAATCCATGTGCTGTACTTCATACATTGGTGGTCCAATGGTTTTATTTTATTGCACGCAACAATCGTCTACTTTAGTAGACCACCACACCTCCCAACTTTCTGAGGTATGACAGAGGGGCACATTTTTTCCCCCCACTATTTTCCTTTATACTAGCTTTTCAAAACATATTTGGTAGCTAAGTAGTACATTATTATAGGGGTTTATACCTTAGATCAAAAAGAGACCACTGAGAAGGGAGGTGGGACAAAAAAGGGAAAAAAGGGAGACAGAGTTGGTCCTAAATGAAGGACAGTGCCTTTGAATAAGAGACCCCACTCTGGACCTCAGATTTCAGCCACTCATACAGACTTTTATGCACCACCCATTGCACCTATATGTATGAGTTGCAACTCCATCACCTCCGTTTTGAAGAATATATGTAATTTACATAGAATTGCCTGCTGCATGAATGTTCACATTCCTTAGTGAACGCTAATGCCGCGTACACACGATCGAAATTTCCGACAACAAATGTTCCATCGGACATTTTTTTCTGGAATTACCGACAACAAAAATTTGAGAGCTGGTTCTCAAATTTTCCGACAACAAAATCCGTTGTCGGAAATTCCGATCGTGTGTACACAATTCTGACTCACAAAATTCCACGCATGCTCGGAATCAAGCAGAAGAGCCACACTGGCTATTGAATTCATTTTTCTCGGCTCGTCGTACGTGTTGTACGTCACTGCGTTCTTAACGTTCGGAATTTCCGACAACATTTGTGCGACCGTGTGTATGCAAGACAAGTTTGAGCCAACATCTGTCGGAAATAAATCCCAGGATTTCGTTGTCGGAATGTCCGATTGTGTGTACGTGGCATTAGATTCTGTGAAAGGCTATTGAAATAATTCTATTCCTGGATTATAATTAAAATTGTGGCACTACTAAACTGTAAGCACAAAAAGTGTTTAAAATCAGCAAATATTATTGAGGTCCATGTACATTTATAATTAATGGTAGAGACAGGGTTTTTAAGTAATATACAGCATCTTGGGGCCAGGGCTGTCTTTAACACAGGGCAAAAGGGGCGTCTGCCCAGGGCCCTGTCATTGTTGGGGGGCCCCTCGCTGCCCACCCCTTGAGCCCCGCACTGCTCAACCGAGTTTGGTCACCTCTAATGCTGGTCGCATGCTGGCTACTCGCCTACTGTCACTTGTAAATACAGGAGTGCTGCTTCTGTATTCACAAGTGACAGCTCTCCTCTCCTGGCGGCTGCTCAGATCCCTCGAGTATGATAAACCAATCTCTATGAGAGCAGAGGAGGGAGGGGAATCTGCATAGGGGAAGCTGCCTCTCAAAAACCTGCAGGCTGCACAGAGGTCAGACATGCTGCGAGTAGGATCTGTGACAGGTGACAGAGGAAAACTGTGCACTAGAAATGGGGGCGGGGGTTGGGAGGGGAACCTTGTACTTGGAGGTGTGGGGGAGTGGAGCTCTGTATTGGAATAGGGGGGGAGTGAGGGGGTCTTAATAGAGCTCTGGACTGGAATGGGGGGGGGGTTGAGAGGAGAGCCCTAAATTTGGGGGGGGGAGTGGGACTCTGTACTGGAATGGGGGGTGAGAGGAGAGCCTTGTACTTGGAGGGCCAATATAGGGTGATTTGCTTCCCTAGGTAGAGAGAGGCTGCTACATCCAAATACATATATATATATATATAGAAAAAGAAATTCCCCTAAATGGACTTTACTGGCACTTGCGGAAAAATATATATTTACGTAATAAGTGTGTGTAACAGAGTATAAGGAATAAAAAGATTTTTTATTTATTTAGACATAACATAGCTTAAAAACATACTATTTCATAAATTCAACGGAGCATATTACATGATCAACAGGTATGATATTATTAACAAGCAGTAAATTATGCAAGGCTCTTTTTCAAATCCAACGCGTTTCAGGAAAACACAGTGTTTTTGTCCTTCTTCAGGGATGTAGCAAAAAAGAGCAATTCATCTAAAACAATTAGAATATAGAGTAATGAGTAAATTATCATAGCATGTATATGTAGATATGTATTTATCTAATTATGGTCAAATAATAATGGATCACTCACTTATAATATGCTAGGTTGGGTTACTTTAAAAGGGGCATTGGGCATTGTTGCTGGTACAGTTGTCATTAGAACATAACAGTACTGGATGATATCAATTGGTGATGGTCCCATTTACTGGGGCATGGTATCTCACCTATCCCCGTCCCTCCCAGATGCGTGCAGGCCATTGCAACTACTGAGGCAAAAGAGGAGGTAACCCCTAGAAGTGACATAATATAAAGGAGTAAATATTTGGAAATAAAATTCAGACAGAAGTCTACGATATACATAATATCTCATAACAGAGAGTAGTGTTGGGTATCCTGTGAAGTATGTATGGTACCTATATAGTTAAATCTGTGTGTATATGTTTACACTGAATGTATATCCGCATAAGAGGTAATAATGGAAAAGACGTAAATGATTAAAAATGTTATGTTATTTCTACTCCTGATTGTAATATGTAGTATATGTGTGATGCTGGAATATCACAAAGCAATGGACATTGCCAGTATTCATATAGGTAAACGTATCACAGTGCATTTTAAAGATGATGAATCTTAGTGTTCTGTGACATGAACAATGGCCTGTATGTATTTACTTGTTGGTGCTTATATCGAAAGGATGGTACATATAGTGACAAGACTATAGCTTGCCACTAAAGCTGCAGCTTTAGAAGATGTACGAAAAAAGAGGTGCCATAGGTACAGGATTGTGCATCTTATATAGACAGACCCTAGTCACTACACAGTGGTATCTATATAATAGTCATGTATACAGGTAAGAATTTCAGAACAGGATTGTTGCAGAGCCAACAAGAGAAGGATTGTTGCAGAGCCAACAGGAGAAGGATTGCTTAAAAGTTACTTGAGTGAGGATGGACAATCCATATTGCATGATATAAGAAAATTCCCTTACCTATTTAGCTCAAGTTTCAAAATTGCCAGCCGCACATCCCAGCATCCAGCGTGCACAATGCCTTAGCTGGGAATGAGAGAGTCTGGCATTATATGTAAGTGAACTCCCAATCAGCTGGCGTACCTAATCGCGCTCAGCTGATCTGGGTAGTTCTGGATTGGGGAAACCTCATATACGCCCCCTGAGTCGGGGATGTGTGGCGCCGCCCCAACCGCGCATGCGTGAACGCACTTGTACTTGGAGGGAGGGGGGAGTGGAGCACTGTACTGGAATGGGGGGAGGGTTGAGGGGGTGTTAGGAGAGCTCTGGACTGGAATGGGGGGTGAGAGCCTTGTACTTGGAGGGGTGGGGAGTGGAAATCTGTACTGGAATGGGGGGGAGGGGGGTGAGAGGAGAGCCTTGTACTTGGGGGGAGTGTAGCAATGGAACTCTGCACTGGGTTCAGGGTGGGGAGAAGAGCCTTCTAGTCTGCACATAGCACACCCCTGCACTTTGCACCTCGCACACCCCTGCACTCTGCACCTAGCGCACCCCTGCACTCTGCACCTAGCGCACCCCTACACTCTACTCCTAGCGCACCCCTGCACTCTGCACTGGATTCAGGGGGGAGAAGAGCCTTGCAGTCTGCACATAGCACACCCCTGCACTCTGCGCCTAGCACACCACTGCACTCTGCGCCTAGCCAACCCCTGCACTCTGCACCTAGCGCACCCCTGCACTCTGCACCTAGCACACCCCTGTACTCTGCACATACAGTATCTCACAAAAGTGAGTACACCCCTCACATTTTTTTGTAAATATTTTGTTATATCTTTTTAATACGACAACACTGAAGAAATGACACTTTGCTACAATGTAAAGTAGTGAGTGTACAGCTTGTATAACAGTGTAAATTTGCTTTCTCCTCAAAATAACTCAACACACAGCCATTCATTTCTAAACTGCTGACAACAAAAGTGAGTACACCCCTAAGTGAAAGTGTCAATATTTTGTGTGGTCACCATTATTTCCAGCACTGCCTTAACCCTCTTGGGCATGGAGATCACAAGAACTTCACAGGTTGTCACTTGAGTCCTCTTTCACTCCTTCATGATGACATCACGAAGCTGGTGGATGTTAGAGACCTTGCGCTCCTCCGTTTGAGGATGCCCCACAGATGCTCAATAGGGTTTAGATCTGGAGACATGCTTGGCCAGTCCATCACCATTACCCTCAGCTTCTTTAGCAAGGCAGTGGTTGTCTTGGAGGTGTGTTTGGGTCGTTATCATGTTGGAATACTGCCCTGTGGCCCAGTCTCCGAAGGGAGGGGATCATGCTCTGCTTCAGTATGTCACAGTAAATGTTGGCATTCATGGTTCCCTCAATGAACTTTAGCTCCCCAGTGCCGGCAGCACTCATGTAGCCCCAGAACATGACACTCCCACCACCATGCTTGACTGTAGGCAAGACACACTTGTTTTTGTACTCCTCACCTGGTTGCCTCAACACATCTTGACACCATCTGAACCAAATATGTTTATCTTGGTCTCATCAGACCACAGGACATATTTTTAGTAATCCATGTCCTTAGTGTGCTTGTCTTCAGAAAACTGTTTGCGAGCTTACTTGTGCATCATCTTTAGAAGAGGCTTTCCCTTCTGGGGCGACAGCCATGCAGACCAATTTGATGCAGTGTGTAGCTTATGGTCTGAGCACTGACAGGCTGACCCCCCCACCCCTTCAACCTCTGCAGCAATGCTAGCAGCACTCATAGATCTATTTCACAAAGACAACCTCTAGATATAATGCTGAGCAGGTGCACTCAACTTCTTTGGTCGACCATGCGAGGCCTGTTCTGAGTGCAACCTGTCCTGTTAAACCGCTGTATAGTCTTGGCGACCGTGCTGCAGCTCAGTTTCAGGGTCTTGGCAATCTTCTTATAGCCCAGGACATCTTTATGTATAGCAACAATTCTTTTTTTCAGATCCTCAGAGAGTTCTTTGCCATGAGGTGACATGTTGAACTTCGAGTGACCAGTATGAGAGAGTGAGAGCGATAACACATATTAACAAATTTAACACACCTGCTCCCCATTCACACCTGAGACATTGTAACATTAATGCCGCGTACACACGAGCGGACTTTACGGCAGACTGGATTTCGTCAGACAATTCGATCGTGTGTGGGCTCCAGCGGACTTTGTTTTCTCAAAAGTTGGACGGACTTAGATTTGAAACATGTTTTAAATCAATCCGTGGTTGAGTCCGGTCGAAAAGTCCGCTTGTCTGTATGCTAGTTCGACGGACAAAAAGCCATGTTAGGGCAGCTATTGGCTACTGGCTATGAACTTCCTTGTTTTAGTCCGGTCGTACGTCATCACGTACGAATTCGACGGACTTTGGTGGATTGTGTGTAGGCAAGTCCGTTCATTCAGAAAGTCCGTCGTAAAGTCTGACGAAAAGTCCGCCGAGCAAAGCCTGCCGTAAAGTCCGCTCGTGTGTACGCGGCAATACGAGCCACATGACACCGAGGAGGGAAAATGGCTAATTGGGCCTAATTTGGACATTTTCACTTAGGGGTGTACTGACTTTTGTTGCCAATGGTTTACACATCACTGGTTGTGTGTTGAGTTATTTTGAGGGGACAGCAAATTTACACTGTTATACAAACTGTATACTCACTACTTTACATTGTAGCAATGTGTCATTTCTTCAGTGTTGTTACATGAAAAGATATAATAAAGTATTTACAAAAATGTGAGGGGTGTACTCCCTTTTGTGAAATACTGTAGCACACCCCTAGATTCTGCACATGGCGCACCCCTTTACTCTGCACATGGCACACCCCTAAACTCTGCACTCTGCATGTAGTGCACTCCTCAACCCTGCCCTCTGTACATAGCGTACCCCTGCACTCTCTACCTAGCATACCCCTGAACCCTGCACTTTGTACAAAGCACACCGTTCAACCCTGCACTCTGTGTGTAGCGCACCTTTTAACCAGGCACTCTTTATGTAGTGCGCCCCTAAACACTGCACTATGTACATAGGGCACCATTCAAAGTTAGTGTAGTTTGGTCACATGCACAATTGGATGCAGAGCTAATGATGTACAGTAACCTCTAGCAAGTAGTGAGCAATAATGATTTGCAGTAATCTCTAGAAACCAATCAGTGAGCAGTAATGATGTTCTGTAACTTCTAGCAAACAATCATTGAGCGGTAATAAGTGCAGTAACCTCTAGCAACCAATCAGTGTGCAGCAAGGATGTACAGTAACCTATAGTAACCAATCAGCAAGCAGAAATGATGTGCTGTAGCCTCTAGCAACTAATCAGTGAACTGTAATGATATGCTGTAACCTCTGGCAACCAATCGTAATCACTGCCTGATCTGCTGCAGTGAACTCATTATGAGTCTAGCTACTAATTATTGTATGTGTCAGAGTGGGGGGAGGGGAGGGGGGGATCCAAGAAAATGTTTGCCCAGGGTCCAATCAATATTAAAGACAGCCCTGCTTAGGGCCCATTCACACTAGAGGCAGTGTGGAAGAATGACAGGAAGAATTACAGTCACTGTTGGGGCACATAGAAAACAGATGTTTTCTATGTGCCTCATTCTAACTGCAACACAGCCTGGAGTTGTGGTGCAGTGAGGTGCAATAAAATGAAAACATGCTGCATTTTATCGCACATCACTGGATGGCACCGCATGTCACTGCACAAAAAAAAAAAACTCAAAAAGGTATATACCTAGCTTTGATTTTTACTTGGATAAACATCAGCTCAATGTAGATATTCATATCATTATGGGTTTTAAAAACATCACCTTTCTGTATGAAATATGATTGTATATGTACATGAAGGCAGATTTTTTATTCTTGTTATATACACATGCTTGGCTCTGCTTTCCACAGTGATATGATTGTACTTTATTGCTTTTTTTCACCATGAAAGTCAATGAGCTGTCTGACTACATTTATTCCCTGTGTTACTGATATTGTTTTGTTTTCTTTTAAATAGAGAAACATAGCGACTGCACTGAGCCAGTGAAAGCTCCCGCCAGTGGGTAACCTACAATTTGTTAAAAAACAATGATACCTATACACAATCAATTAGCACCACATCCTCTTAATCAAAAAGAAAACACTTTTCAGATGCTGCTTACAATTATAAAATATACAAATTCTTTGCTATAAAAGGATATTTATTTTATTTATTGATTCAAATGTTTTTTTCTTTTTAAAAAAAATATAAAACCAAAAACATTGCAATAAAACAACTTTTATAGAACTATAGTCAACAATTTCCTGATGAAGCAGGTCCTAAGAACTGCATTGGGAAGAGATGTACCCCCACCTTGTTAAATAGATTTGTTGTAAATAATCAAAACACGGTTATACTTGACCTTTTTGAGAAATTGTATATATAATCTAGGGGGTTAGGAGTGGTACTACATAGGTGGAAATATTATTTACATAATTTGCCTGTGACACAATCATGCAAAATATTTGGAAGTAAATTTACGCATTGTTTTGTTAATTTTATACCTTTTCTTTTTTTAAATTGAACATTTGGAGCATTTAAGAAAAGGTTCAATATATCCTATTTTTTAGCAATGACTTTGTATGTGTTTTGATTCTAAGTAGTAGCTGAAAAGTCCAAATGCTTTCTTTCCATATTACATTTTACTATAGTTTATTAAGCAACAAGAGCTCAAAATATGTTCTCCTTAGAAAAAAAAAATATATATTTCATTAGACAGGCTGAATTGCACATATATCTAAAAGCATAAGTTTTAAAAAACAAATGTAACCACTTGTCAACCGCAATATGTATATCTTTCATATTTTACAAAACAAAATGGGGTATGTATTGTGTTTTGTTTTTTAAATTCATGGAAGTCTATTTTTTCCCCCAAAAAATTGAAAAACCGCTGCGCAAATACTGTGTGACATAAAAAATTGCAATAATTGTCATTTTAGTCCCTATTCTGCGAAAAAATAAAAAATATATATATCTATAATGTTTGGGGATTATAAGACATTTTCTGGCAAAAAATTGATTTAAACTTGTAAACAAAAAGTGCCAGAAAAAGCTTGCTAAAGTGGCTAAAACTCTCAGATCCCTCTTCTAACCTACCCCATCTAACTTTCAATCATAATTTGCTATCTGCAAAGTTTTTATCTGCATGTCACAGAAGAGGTTGCTCTGTAAATACATGCTGTCAAGTGACCTTTACAAACTACCTTTTATTAGTTACATTTTACTGGTGCAAGTGCAAGCCTTTGAACATGAACAAGACTTGATTTGATTGTAGCCGTATTAGTGCAATTGTGACAGAGAAAATTGAGTACTGTCCGTGATACTTTTTTTATTATTTGCACTAACATACAATTTTTCAGGACAAGCTTTCGGGGTATGTCCCCTTCTTCAAGGTCCAAGCATGGAATGGCAGTGAACATGGAATGGCAGTGTTAAGTTATGCAATGATCCGGGGTGATTAAGCTCTAATGGTGCATCTGAGTTGAAGAAATCATGTCAGTCCCGACTGCATTTTTGAGGGCATGGCAGCCCATTTTTATTCAAAATAAACAAAGTTAAAAAAAATAAACATCAGGATTCCCTCACAGGGGTATTCAGCATTGCAGTCCTTCTTCCTAAAGGGGCACTTCACCCACCTCTTTTTCCAGGTGTGCTTCCATGCGCACTTCTATTTAATTTTTGGGAGCTTACATTTCTTCTCACCTCCCCCAGATCTACTCTCCTAAGATTGTAGGGGTCCTTTGACATCTGTCTCAACTTAACCCAGCACTTTTTGTGTTTTAGGTTTGCTGATACCTGTGTGGTTACCCCTGGCAACCGTTTTCTCAAAATTACCCAGTTCAAAACCACCAGGAGCTCTGGTCCCATCGCTTGCTAGGAGAGTGTCTGAGGAGGGATCACACAGGGAAGCAGTTACTCTCTATGGGACCTTCCCACAGTTTTGCATTGCACCCTGTTGTCCAACACTCCAACAGCAACTGTTCTTGCAACACATTTTTTTCAATACATCTGACCTGTCCAACAGAGCTCCAGAGTGCCTCTCATACCCAATCCTTTGTATAGAGCAATCCAGCACACTGTAAGACAACTTTCCACATTAATACAAAACATTGCATTAAACGATTCCACCAATTGTGATTTCTACACAATACAGCCTGCAATATCCAGATCCAATAAGCTGTACCCCGTGGTGCAAGTTCTCCAAATGTAGGAGAGGACAGCAGGATATATACTGGCTGTACACTATATGATGCTAACATTTCATTAAGCATGTCTGTCACAAAATACACATTTTCTCTTTTTTTCATTGTGGACACAATTTCCGCTGTGCGTTTACACTCGCTGGGCCCTTCAGTCATAGCGTCCACCACCCCTTTAGCTGCAAAAGCTTCCTCCAGCTTTTCGTCTCTTGGCCAAATCATCCCAGTGGGTATTGCTCTGTTGGACTACATTGTCCCAATAAGATCTAGACAGACCAAGAGGCTCAACAGCATCTGAAACACTGCTTGTAAGTTTTATGCCGCGTACACACGGTCGGACTTTGTAGAAAGCTAGGTCCGACGTACTTGCCGCCAGACTTCCGGCGGACTACCGCCGGACTTTCTGAACGGCCGGACTTGCCTACACACGGCCGGACTTTCCGGAATCCGGTCTTCCCGACGGACTTCCGCCGGACTTTCAGAACGAACGGACTTTCCCACACACGGACAAGTCCGTTCATTTTGAACGTGACTTTGGTACGACGGGACTAGAAAAGGAATTCAATCTCGCTGCTTTTTTTGGCGAGATTGAAACCTTGCGAGCCCCGTCGCAGGCCCTTAGGTCTGGTATGGATTATAAAGGGGAACTCCTACGCCGAAAAAACGGCGTGGGGTCCCCCTAAAATCCATACCAGACCCCGATCCGAGCACGCAGCCTGGCCGGTCAGGAAAGGGGGTGGGGACGAGCGAGCGCCCCCCCCTCCTGAACCGTACCAGGCCGCATGCCCTCAACATGGGGGGTGGGTGCTTTGGGGGAGGGGGGCGCCCTGCGCCCCCCTCCCCAAAGCACCTTGTCCCCATGTTGATGAGGACAAGGGCCTCTTCCCGACAACCCTGGCCGTTGGTTGTCGGGGTCTGCGGGCGGGGGCTTATCGGAATCTGGGAGCCCCCTTTAATAAGGGGGCCCCCAGATCCCGGCCCCCCACCCTATGTAAATGAGTATGGGGTACATGGTACCCCTACCCATTTACCTAGGTAAAAAGTGTCAGTAATAAAACACAACACAGGTTTTTAAAATAATTTATTAAACAGCTCCGGGGGGGTCTTCTTCCGTCTTCGGGGGTCCCTCCGGTTCATCTTCTCCCGGCGTCCGGTTGGTTCTTCTCCGCTCTCCGGCCTCTTCTCCCGGTGTCCCAGGTCTTCGGCCGGCCCCTCCGCTATCTTCAGGTAGCTCTATTGCCAGCGGAGGTCCGGACTTCTGGGCTTCTTGGCTTCTTGGCTTCTTGTGTTCTCTTCTCTTCTCTTCCCCCAGATGTTGACATGACGCTCTCTCCGGCTGGACTGGTCTCTGAGGGCTGCGTTGTGACTTATATAGGCGGAGACCCCGCCCCCTAAAACGTCACAGTCCCAGCATGCCCAGGGACTGTGACATCATATGGGGGCGGGGTCTCCGCCTATATAAGTCACAACGCAGCCCTCAGAGACCAGTCCAGCCAGAGAGAGCGTCGTGTCAACATCTGGGGGAAGAGAAGAGAAGAGAACACAAGAAGCCAAGAAGCCAAGAAGCCCAGAAGTCCGGACCTCCGCTGGCAATAGAGCTACCTGAAGATAGCGGAGGGGCCGGCCGAAGACCTGGGACACCGGGAGAAGAGGCCGGAGAGCGGAGAAGAACCAACCGGACGCCGGGAGAAGATGAACCGGAGGGACCCCCGAAGACGGAAGAAGACCCCCCCGGAGCTGTTTAATAAATTATTTTAAAAACCTGTGTTGTGTTTTATTACTGACACTTTTTACCTAGGTAAATGGGTAGGGGTACCATGTACCCCATACTCATTTACATAGGGTGGGGGGCCGGGATCTGGGGGCCCCCTTATTAAAGGGGGCTCCCAGATTCCGATAAGCCCCCGCCCGCAGACCCCGACAACCAACGGCCAGGGTTGTCGGGAAGAGGCCCTTGTCCTCATCAACATGGGGACAAGGTGCTTTGGGGGGGGGGCGCAGGGCGCCCCCCTCCCCCAAAGCACCCACCCCCCATGTTGAGGGCATGCGGCCTGGTACGGTTCAGGAGGGGGGGGGCGCTCGCTCGTCCCCACCCCCTTTCCTGACCGGCCAGGCTGCGTGCTCGGATCGGGGTCTGGTATGGATTTTAGGGGGACCCCACGCCGTTTTTTCGGCGTAGGGGTTCCCCTTTATAATCCATACCAGACCTAAGGGCCTGGTATGCCCCGCGCTCGCCGCAATAGGAAGATTTGTTTTTCCTATTGCAGCGAGCGCGAGATGCAGTAACCTGCTCCTCCGTCGTATCTGGTCCTTCGGACTAGCATACAGACGAACGGGCTTTCCGTCAGGAACTGAGTCCGGCGGAGGTACGACGTAAAGATTTGAAGCAGGCTTCAAATCTAAAGTACGTCGGATTTCCGCAAAAATCCGACCGAAACGGTCCGTCGGAAGTCCGATGGAGACCACACACGGTCGGACTTTCCGCCGGACTTTGTCCGGCGGCGTCCGTCGGACTTTTGCAGGTGAAAAGTCCGACCGTGTGTACGCGGCATTACACTTCTCAACATTAAACACATCACTTTTTGTTTTACCCTGCATTGTGGCAACACATTTTCAACCACATCCAGTTGCTGTACCCCACCCTCATCAGCATGAGCAGATGGAGTTTCATTGTAGACCTCAAGCTTTTTAACGTTAACACTTGCCTCCCCACTAAACAGAGCACTGCAGCAAGGCAAGTCCTTTTTAGCACAAACAGCGGATCTCCCATTTGGGGTCACTTCCACTCCCGTGTGCACAGTCACATAGTCAGTCTTTCTCACCCACTCTGCAAACTTGCAATCGAAGGCTTCCGGTCAGCCTGTTGCTCTCTCCTGCTGTATTTCCTTGTGCAGTTACCGGGTGAAATTGAAGGCTCTCTGGCTTCCCAGCCCTCTTTGTGGGAATAGTGAGCCACCTCTTCATAGGAGCCCCACCATCCAGACGACACTTCACTGGTTGCTATGGGAGACTGCATTCTCTGCAGAGCTACACCAGCCCTCTCCAGCTTGCTGTAACAGTTCCTTTTGAGCCCATAAGCCAGGACTCTCATCAGGATCATTCCACCATATGTCTCACGATCAACCTTGACTTTGTTGCTACGGGCAACAACATGCATATTTGCAGCAACAGATGCACAGTTCTTTCAGAATTTTTTTTGACAAACTGTCTCCTTACAGCTGAGACACAGTACCCATCACTATGCTTCACAAAGCATCAGCAATACACACAATACACACGGTTCTTCCTTATCTTTTGCCCTTTTTTGGTATCTGAGCGCAGTTTTTACCCCTTTTTTTATAATACACACAGTCTCTTGACACTCACGGTTTCCGGCATGCGAGGATCTGGACCAGCGCCATCTCTGCCCAAAGCCAATTTCTCCACCAACTGTAACGATCTGGGGTGATTAAGCTCTAGTGGTGCATCCGAGTTGAAGAAATCGTGTCAGTCCCGACTGCATTTTCAAGGGCATGGCAGCCCATTTTTATTCAAAAGAAACAAAGTTCAAAAAATAAAAATCCAATTTCCTCGCAGGGGTATTCAGCATTGCAGTCCTGCTTCAGAACAACCAGCATTCAGTCTTCCTGGCTAAAAACACAGCACTCCTGCTCAGGCCTTGGTCTGTCTTTCCCAGACCTGACGTTCAGCACCTCTGTGCTTGCAGCTTCGTGCTGCACTGGATCCCTCCTGACTCCTAGGTAAGGATGAGCTCTGGCGTGTTCGCACACTCCACGTGCAGAGCCCGCCAGAAAGTCGGCACGGTGCTGCGCTAATCACAGGCAGTGAGGCATTTCCCGATCGCTGCAGCTGCACATCGGGAAAATGTCTCGCTGCCTGTGATTAGCGCTGTGCCGACTTCCTGGCGGGCTCTGCACATGGAGTGTGCAGACACGCCAGAGCTCATCCTTACTCCTAGGCCAGAACTCCTGTCTGCCAGGCAGAGCTGTCTCTAATGGTCTGTACACACGATCCGAAAATCACATGAAAAATATTGTTTTAGGCCCTTTTACACGGACAGATAGAATTGTGCTTTTAGCTGCATTTTCTACTGCAGCTAAACGCACACAATGCTTTCCTATGGCCCCATTCACACACTGCGTTTAGCTGCGTTTTGATTACATGCGGTTTTGTGCAGAAAAAATAGAATTGACTGCGTCCAGGAGCGATTTAGCGCAGCTATCCACACATAACCGCAGGTAATCGCAGTGCACTGTGTCAGCCGCGGATAGCAGCGCCGAGCTGGCTCGCTCATCGGGAAAGGAAAATGTTTTTTCCTTTCCCAATGAGTGGCAAGTACGGGGATCCGACTTGGATCCCCGCCAATGTCAGGCACTGTTTGGTATGAATCTTGAGGGGGAACTCCACGCCAAATTTTAAATAAAAAAACGGCATGGGTTCCCCTCCAAGAGCATACCAGGCCCTTCGGTCTGGTATGGATTCCAAGGGGCAAAAAAAAACGGCGTGGGGTCCCCCCGAAATCAATACTAGACCCTTATCCGAGCACGCAGCCCGGTCGGTCAAAAAAGGGGGTGGGGATGAGCGAGCGCCCCCCCTCCTGAACTGTACCAGGCTGCATGCCCTTAACATGGGGGGGTTGGTGCTTTGGGGCAAGAGGGGGGCCCTGCAGGCCCCCCCACCCCAAAGCACCTCGTCCCCATGTTGATGAGGACAAGGGCCTCTTTCCGACAACCCAGGCCGTTGGTTTTTGGGGTCTGCGGGCGGGGGGCTTATTGGAATCCGGGAGCCCCCTTTAATAAGGGAGCCCCCAAATCCCGGCCCCCCACCCTATGTGAATGAGTATGGGGTACATCGTACCCCTACCCATTCACCTGGGGAAAAAAGTGTCAATAAAAAAAACACACTACACAGGTTTTAAAAGTAATTTATTAGGCAGCTCCGGGGGTCTTCTTCCAACTTCGGAGTTCTTCTTCTGACTTCGGGGGTCTCCTGGGCCTCTTCTCCCTCTCTCCGGTGTCGTCTCCATGCTCTCTGGTTCTTCTCCGGTGCCTTCTTCCTTCTGCCGGGCTCCTCCGCTATCTTCTCCTCTTTTGCCGCTCTTCTGCTAGCGGAGGAGCCCGGTCTTCTGAGACGCCTACTTCCCTCTTCTCTTCTCTTCCAGAGATGTTGACACGACGCTCCCTCTCGCTGTAATGCCGTGAGCGAGGTCCGCAACCAATTATATAGGCATGGGGCGTGGCCACCGGGAGATGTCGCTGTGACGGCATAAGGGGCGGGGTCACCCCTTGCCCCAAAGCACCAACCCCCCCATGTTGAGGGCATGCGGCCTGGTATGGTTCAGGAAGGGGGGGGGGCGCTCACTCGTCCCCACCCCCTTTCCTGATCGACCGGGCTGCGTGCTTGAATAAGGGTCTGGTATGGATTTTGGGGGGACCCCCACACCGTTTTTTTTGGCATAGGGGGTGCCCCTTGGAATCCATACCAGACCGAAGGTATGCTCTTGGAGGGGAACCCATGCTGGTTTTTTATTTAAAATTTGGCGCTGAGTTCCCCCTCAAGATTCATACCAAACACAGTGCCTGGTATTGGCGGGGTTCCAAGTCGGTACTCTGTCGGGTTGCTATGGAAATGGCAAACCGCAGCTAAACGCAACCGCAGCTAATCGCACTGTACAAATGCAGCTGATCGCAGTGCCTGGTGTCTTAAATTTAACAGAAAAAAAAACATGCTTTTAACTGCGGTAGAATAGCCGTCCGTGTGAAGGGCGCCTTAGACGCGATTGTACGATAATCGGATCATTAATACAGAGCTTTTGAGAGCCGATCACGACAATTCATCCGATATTATTCAAGCAGACAAGCACGAAAATTTCCCCTGTACGATACCAGATCGTACGATTTCCATTTAGTCATTAGAGTTGTCGTCCGAAAATACAATACAAATACATTACAAACACATGACATCACTTCCGATTTTTTTTTCTGTTGTACGGGAATTTTCATGACTTCAGTAACCTATTCAATTTCTAGTTGCGACTATTAAGTGAAAAAAGTCATACGATCTGTCGTACGATATTCGGATCATGTGTACAGGCCATAAGGATGAGCACTGACCTCTATTCTTGGGATGATTGTGTAGCCAGCGCACAGGTGGGCATTGACAATTAGCAAGCCTACCAAACTCAGGCATACACTGCTCATATGCACCTGTGACACGGGGTCACATCTCCACAGTTACAAAAACAAGCATGGCACAATTATTCCGCCTGTCCGTTACTGAAAGTGATTGTGTCTGCTTGAGTTCACTCGTGGAAAGGAGCATTTAAAGCCATCTTGCATGTGGAAATGTAAGAGTAACATGAACAGTAAGAGACAAGAGGTGCTGGTGCAGAAAACAGGAATTTTTATCTGATGAACCATAAAAATATATTTTGAAAACCCATGACATAATTCACAAATTTAAGTCATTTATTTTCTCTAATGCAAAAACACCAAGTTTAGTAGATAAAATACAGGCAGTCATACAGTGAACACTGACATGATCAGAAAGAGCTGATGTATAAGGTAAGTTTGGTACTCAGTTTATTCTTTTCCATATATCCTAAAGGGACTTTATATTGATTTTGTGTATAGTATTTCTTTTTAAATACATTTTAAAGATTTTTTTTTATTATTAAAATAATAAACCTGTTATACCCGCTTGATCTGTGCAATGGTATTGCAAGAGGCTTGCTATGGGGTAGACATGTGGACTCGCTCCTGAGCTGGGCTGTGTGTACTTAGATCCTGCTCTCTGCTCACAGGATTTGACAGACTGCAATAGGAGCCAAGGGCTCTCGCTGCTGCCGAATCCTACTGTGAGAAAAGAAAGACAGGGAGAAGAACTGCAGCCAGGTTCAGTGCTGGATCTATACAGGTCTCAGGTAAGTGTTTGATGGAGGGGTAAGGGGGTCACAGCAAGTGGAATTTTTTTTTTACCTTAGTGCAAGGTATGAATTAAATATAAACATATTTTAGCTTTAGAACTACTTTGGGTAAATATGATCTAACAATAAAATGCCTTCTCATTTTATGCCAGCAGGTGGAATTTAAGGCTCATTATTCATGTTTTTCCTTAGCTTCTGCTGTAAAAAGTCTGTTGTTTCCAGAGTTCAGTATCTGAAGCTGTTATTTAGACACACAAGTGAATCAAAGTGGTGACTCTTGCTATCTTCTTTTCCCTCCATACTTGTTTAAAACAATATGAACGGGACTGCTGGAAAATCTTATTAAATCAGTGGTTTGCAGCCAATTGACTGCAGCTTTGACCATTAACAATGTATCTATATTGCTGGACAAAGTGCTTGATGATGGATGTGTTTCATAGGATCATTTTTTTAATAAAAATAGTTTTGTGCATTGTTTTTTTTTTCTTTGTTTTTGTTTTTTGAGTGTAGATGAGGAAATCCTGTATCCTGTACACATTAGTGAGAAGACATTACTAGGGGCCCCCGTAATTATGAGGGGCTGACAGATTCCAATAAGCCCCCCCCCACGAACCCCCACACCCCCACACCCTCTTCGGGACCAGAGGTGAGGAAAAGCTGCAATATCAGAACCAGGTGCCTTGCAACAGGGGGGCTTTGCTGCTCCTTCTTACATAGCACCCCTCCAATCTCAAAAGACATATGACCTGGTATGCTGTAAGAGTGCACGCGTGTGTGTTGGGGGCATTGCACAATCTTTGCCCTCTTTTCTTGTCACCAAGACTGCATGCTTGGAAAAGAGTCTGGTTAAAATTTTAACGGAAACCTAATGCTGCTTTGTTTTAATAGGACATTGATGATTCTGCCACACTACTGCCATAAAATGGCAAATATGCTGTATTCAATGTCATCAACCAAGATCCCTGGCTGGTTGGCAATATTTTTGGGCAGTGGGTCATGATGGTGGGTAATCATGATTAACAATGGATTTACGTTGATGGACAACATGACTGATGGTGAATTTATATCAGAAAACATTGTTTACATTCTTTTGCTCTTTTTTTATTAAGGGACTTTTTTCAAGGCGTGTGTGTGTCTAAATTTACAGTATCTCACAAAATATTTTATTTATATCTTTTCATAGGAAAAAAGATAACCCCCTCGGGTAGTTGGTGGGACTTTAACGGAGTAGTAAAGAACAATTTTATTGATACAGATATACAAATGTACAAAAATAAAGAAATACACACATAAATCATATAATGTATAAAAACGCTAAGAAATATAAATATGCTGGTGTAGTAGTCGAATGTATATTCGTGCAGTCTTCCACCTGGGCCTACATGTTTCGGGACTGAATAGAAAGTCCCTTCATCAGGGGCAACTTGTGGGAAGAGTCACACCAAGCATATTCAATATAAGAAGCTCACTGCCAGGTCCCAGAGGCAAATCCGTCATAAGCACCCCGAAATACCAAAGGAAGACGGGGCGTATGGCTGGCCCCACCTTATCCACACTAGTCCACCCGTATGACGCCAAAGCGGCAAGGCTCACCGGAAGACACTGTCCCGGTCGGCGGCGGCTCCATTCCGATGGATGAGCATCATGTCCTGAAGAGCAGTGGGTGGTAGCTCTGGATTCTTCATGACTCTGCTTTTGTGAAGTAATCACCGACTCAATAGATCCATTGGAGCTACCTATCTGTACAGGGTGGTCTTTTCTCCCCTGTACTTTTTGGCTTTGTCTCCACCCATTTTTTGCTAGCCTCGAGGTTCCGTGCTATTATTGGGATACCAATCTGTGTTCCATCTAAGACATTTACATCCTTCCTCCAGTTAGCCTTGCCGCTTTGGCATCATACGGGTGGACTAGTGTGGATAAGGTGGGGCCAGCCATACGTCCCGTCTTCCTTTGGTATTTTGGGGCGCTTTTGATGGATTTGCCTCTGGGACCTGGCAGTGAGCTTCTTATATTGAATATGCTTGGTGTGACTCTTCCCACAAGTTGCCCCTGATGAAGGGACTTTCTATTCAGTCCCGAAATGCGTAGGCCCACGTGGAAGACTGCACAAATATACATTCGACTACTACACCAGCATATTTATATTTCTTAGCGTTTTTATACATTATTTGATTTTTGTGTGTTTAATTCTTTATTTTTGTACATTTGTATATCTGTATCAATAAAATTGTTTTTTACTACTCCGTTGCCGTTAAAGTCCCACCAACTACCCGAGGGGGTTATCTTTTTTCCTAGTATTAGGGATGGTGGCAACTTCTATGACCTAATTGGATGGTATCTCCTTTTTTCATTTTGTATATCTTTTCATATGGCAAGAAATGACACTTTGCTACAAAGTGAAGTAGTGAGTGTACAGCTTGTATTAAAGTGTAAATTTGCTGTCCCCTCAAAATAACGCAACACACAGCCAATAATGTCTAAACTGCTGACAACAAAAGTGAGTACACCCCTAAGTGAAAATGTCCAAATTGGGCCCAATTAGCCATTTTCCCTCCCCGGTGTTATGTGACTTGTTAGTGTTACAAGGTCTCAAGTATGAATGGGGAGCAGGTGTGTTAAATTTGGTGTAATCGCTCTCACTCTCTCATACTGGTCACTGGAAGTTCAACATGCCACCTCATGGCAAAGAACTCTCTGAGGACCTGAAAAAAAGAATTTTTGCTCCGCATAAAGATGGCCTAGGCTATAAGAAGATTGATAAAAAATAGTAAATGTGCCCGCGCTAGTATAGTGTCACATATAAAATACATAAAAAATATTTTCACATATAAAACACATGTAATGTGATAAATAAAACCATACAGGTAAAATATAATGCAAATAACTATAAATGATAAACCAACAAGTGCATATAAAGGTGCAATCGTGGTAGTAACTAATAAAAGTGCAGCGTGCTAAAATATAAATAACAAAACACTTTCCAGTGACAAATGAGTGTATATCCCAATTAATAAATACAAATCACAAAAAACGTGAATAAATAGTGTCCATAAAATGAATAAACATCATGCTTCTTCTGATGGGTGTATAAATCACAACACGTAAAAACTGTGCTCTCCCGTGACACCCCACATGTGCTTGCGCTCACCTTCAGTCCTGTGACACAGTAATTAAACGGTGTCAAAATAAGCATTGGGGCCACTCCTAGGCTCACTCAGGATACAATGATGCAAAGACACTCCTCCCAGGTGAAACTGCTAGGCTCACTCAGGTTACAATGGTGCAAAAACACTCCTCTCAGGTAAAACCAAGATCCAAAATCATAGAAAAAACAAACAGAGGGACTCCATAGTGCAATATAGCCAGGACATTTATTAAAGAATAAGCCCTCCAAGAGGGTACTCACATTGGATGGGAGCTAGAGTGCACCAGACTGTACAGGTAAAATAATAAGCAGCTGATCGTATGGCGTGCGTTATGGCATGTGCAATCCTCCTCCTCTGCTGACAGCTCCGGGGGAGCTGTCAGCAGAGGAGGAGGATAGGACGGGGAGGGGTAGGACGGAGCTGTCAGCAGAGGAAGAGGATTGCACATGCCATACCGCACGCCATACGATCAGCTGCTTATTATTTTACCTGTACAGTCTGGTGCACTCTAGCACCCATCCAATGTGAGTACCCTCTTGGAGGGCTTATTCTTTAATAAATGTCCTGGCTATATTGCACTATGGAGTCCCTCTGTTTGTTTTTTCTATGATTTTGGATCTTGGTTTTACCTGAGAGGAGTGTTTTTGCACCATTGTAACCTGAGTGAGCCTAGCAGTTTCACCTGGGAGGAGTGTCTTTGCATCATTGTATCCTGAGTGAGCCTAGGAGTGGCCCCAATGCTTATTTTGACACCGTTTAATTACTGTGTCACAGGACTGAAGGTGAGCGCAAGCACATGTGGGGTGTCAAGGGAGAGCACAGTTTTCACGTGTTGTGATTTATACACCCATCAGAAGAAGCATGATGTTTATTCATGTTATGGACACTATTTATTCACGTTTTTTGTGATTTGTATTTATTAATTGGGATATACACTCATTTGTCACTGGAAAGTGTTTTGTTATTTATATTTTAGCACGTTGCACTTTTATTAGTTACTACCACGATTGCACCTTTATATGCACTTGGTGGTTTATCATTTATAGTTATTTGCATTATATTTTACCTGTATGGTTTTATTTATCACATTACATGTGTTTTATATGTGAAAATATTTTTTATATATTTTATATGTGACACTATACTAGCGCGGGCACATTTACTATTTTTTATCTATCTACACGCAATGAAACGTGGTTCAGTGCTTGCAGCTTAAATAGTTTACTCCTTAGAGGCATTAGTCCATCTGTGGCTCGCAAGACACCTATATTTTGTCTATAAGAAGATTGCCAAGACCCTGAAACTGAGCTGCAGCACGGTCGCCAAGACTATACAGCGGTTTAACAGCACAGGTTCCACTCAGAACAGGCCTCGCCATGGTCGACCAAAGAAGTTAAGTACACATGCTCAGCGTCGTATCCAGAGGTTGTCTTTGGGAAATAGATGTATGAGTGCTGCCAGCATTGCTGCAGAGGTTGAAGGGGTGGGGGGTCAGCCTGTCAGTGCTCAGACCATACGCAGCACACTGCATCAGATTGGTCTGCATGGCTGTTGTTCCAGAAGGAAGCCTCTTCTAAAGATGATGCACAAGTAAGCCCGCAAACAGTTTGCTGAAGACAAGCACACTAAGGACATGGATTACTGGAACCATGTCCTGTGGTCTGATGAGATCAAGATAAACTTATTTGGTTCAGATGGTGTCAAGCGTGTGTGGCGGCAACCAGGTGAGCAGTACAAAGACAAGTGTGTCTTGCCTACAGTCAAGCACAGGGAAATCCAAACAAGCAGGGCAGACAGACGGGGAGCTTGATCAGGAACAACACATGTTTCACTCTCTATCACAAGCAACCAAATGAGGGTTCAGCTGGCTTATAACAGGTTTAAGTTTCCACCCAGAGACTGATCACATTAATCAGCCTGCAGATGGACAGAAAGACAGACAAGGAGAATGCCATAGCCAAAACCCCGGATGCTGGAATGAGGAACAGGAGCACCAAATGCTCCTGACAAAAATCACAATCAAGGGAGGGTCATAGATGATGTCCTGAAAGACTTGTAGAAATACCGGTAAGTCTAACTAAGGTTTTCTCACCTCTTCTTTCAGGACAGCACCTAGAGATGATAAGCGAGTATTTACTCTAGGGTGGGACCACTGCCTGCAGGACCTTCCTGCCAAAAGATCTCTTTTCTGGTGAGAGCAAGTCCATCCTATAGTGACAAATGAAGGTGGAAAAACTCGTCCATGTGGCTGCTTTGCAGATTCGTCCTGGCGAAGCCCCAGCTCGTTATGCCCAGAATGTTGTCACAGCACATGTTGAATGGACCACTACCCCTGTGGGAAGTTCTACTTACAAGGCCCTATATACTTCTTTGATGGCCATCTGAAGACACCTTCCAATTGTGTTTTTAGAAGCTCCGCAACCCTTATGCAGCCACGAAAACAGAATAAGCAGAGAATTAGATTTCCTAAACTCTCTTGTAACCTCCAGATAGTGTAACAAGCATATACTTACGTTCAAACTGTGAAACTCCCTTTCTTTAGGACAGGATGGTAATGGACAGAAAGTTGGTAGAACTATCTCCTAGGATCTGTGGAAAATGGAAGAGACCTTTGGCAAAAACCCCCAGTCTGTCCTCAGCACTACCTGGTCTGGAAAAAAAAGTCAAAAAAGGTTCATTAATAGATAATGCCTGCAGCTCGCCGACCCTTCTAACCGAGGTAACTGCTACTAATAGTGCTAGTTTCAATGACCAATCTTTAATCGTAGCCTCCTCTGGTGGTTCAAAGGGCTTTTTAGTCAGACCCTGTAAAACCACTGACAAATCCCACTTGGGAAAAGACTTAAATGGAACTGGCCTAGCACTGGCCAGTGCCTTAAAAAATCTAATGAACAAAGGGTCCTGAGCTAACAGTCTCTCTAAAAAAAATACTGACGACACAGCTACCTGAACCTTTAAGGTACTGGCCAAAAGACCCTTCTCCATTCCGTCATGGAGGAACTCAAGGATAGAAATGACTAGACATGTGCATTCCGTTTTGTTCCGAATCGAAATTCGGACAAATTTTTCATTATTCGGAAATTGGTATACATCCAAATTTCTGAATTACGAAAGTAACGAATTTAAACGAATCCAAAATAACGATTCAAACTGGGAAAAAAGCGAATGAAATTTGAATCAAATCGAACCCTGAGATCTATGGATGCTAGGAAGCATTCTGCAGAAAGAAGTTTCCTCACTGAAAAAATCCTGTCCATACTAATTTTTTTTGTACCAAATGGACCTGTCTAAGATTTTTTAATTCAGGATTAACCAAAACTTCTTTGATGGTTTTTAGACTGGGAACATGTGTGAATAAAACCCTAGTCCTTCCTCTTCCTGGGGAACTGGGATGATTACCTTCTGTTGTAGAAGTTCCTGCAAAAAGGGCATCATTGCTAGGGATTTGCTGACAAGGTATGCCCTTCACCCGTCCCCACCTGGAGAGAGCACAGCACACCCCTGGTCCCCTGCAGTGCTTCCACCATGGCGGAGAAAACACTACAACTGAGGCCATGGTGGAAGTGTCCAAACTTTAAAGTGGTGACTGCAGTGTTTCCTGGGAAATGGGTAGAGCTGCTCTAGGTGCTGTCCTGAAAGACGAGGTGAGAAAAATATTTACCGGATTCTTTCAAAGAGACTTTGGTCCTGCACACTATCAAAATGTTTTGATTTTTTTTTCAAAAACAATGACTGCAAATCCAAAAATGCTCTTCCGTACCACACAGCCATTGTCTGAGAGGGCTGATTGGATGCCAATCAGGTCCTGGTTTTACAGCATGCTCGTTCAACAGAACCTGGACGTGAGATCGGCTTCTGTCAGACAAGGACATGTATAAAAGACCCGAATGTAAGCCGGTTTCAACTGTACCCACTGATATTTGGGCTGTGTTACAGGGCGTTCATCCTACTTTTAGTAATCAGTGCTCTAGTCCACCCTTCTTAGTCCTACAAACCTGAAGTAACTAACGACCCAGCACGTAACTGTTTATCTACAGCTTGGGATATGCATCCTTTTCTGAGCTGTACCTTGACAGCTGTGGTTTCTTCCACAAAATTTCCTTCAGTACTGGCCACATCTGCAAAGTTGGCCTTCACAGTCCTGAATCCCACAGTCATACAATTACACGCATACATACTCTGTCACCTTGCAGGAATGCCGACTAACATACAAATATGTCCTCGAATAATGGATGGAAAAAGGAAATGCCTTGAAAAACCTTTGCAGACGTATAGATAATGTTCCTAGAGGGAATTAAACAAGGACCCCAGTACTGACTGATCTAGCAACTGCGAAGACCACCTCTTTGTTTTTATTAAGCTTTCGTATGCCGTGTATAAGTAACTTAACTTCTTACTTCTCTTGGAGATATGCTTGATTTTGTAAAGCTATTATGAGTAGTACTTTCTCCCTAAAGAACACCTGTAATAGCACAAAAATCTTACACTTGCTGTTTTGCTAATTTAAGTGTAATTATGCACCTGCTGGTGTCTATGTCTATGTGTTTTTATTAAGGATAATAAAGAGTTCCCTGCAGTGAACCTAGGCCTCTACACAGATAATCAGCTATCACTCCTAAGTGTACTAATTAGAATTGCTTCTGTTAAATCACAAACTTTTAAAAAGGTTTTGTGGATGTTGCTAACCACATATACACAAACAACAGACCAAAAATAGAAGCTGATAATATTTGATATAAAAGTGCATTCTATATATGTTAGCATGGTGTTTTGATGTAATCATATTCACTTAATTCAGTAGTAAAGTACAAGCGCATCATCAATGATGTGCAATAGTACAAAAACCCAAAGCTGACTTTTTTCCTCTAGGCAAATAAAATATAAAGTTTGATTAAAACAAAAACAAAAAGAACAGAAAGAAAAAATACATTAGGTTGGGGCCTGTTTGCCTGAGCAAGGATGACATCACTTGACTGTCTGTTAGTATCCTGGGAAAGCTGAGGATCCCAAATCTATAGAGAAGGTTTTCCTTCTTAGTGCAAAAGTGAATTCTCATGAGATTTGGGATCCGCAGTTTTCCTGGTATACCTCAAACAGATCAAAAGTTAATTTTTTAATTTTTTTTATATAGTAATTTTTTTGCACATTAGGATAGGGAGTTACCATAATGGGAATAGACTGCAAGGACTGCTTTAAGTACATTTTCCATAAATTAATACATTAATGAAAGGGTTTGTTTTAGGAACTTTTTCTTACCAATAAAAGTCAAAGTGAAATGTAAAACTCCATCTAAGTCATCTACATACATTAGGAGACATTTAAAAAACTTTATTGCAGATTCACACCATTCTTCCATTCTGAAGATATAGTTGTTTTCCTATTTGTCTACTGCTTTGCCAATATCAGTGGCAAGTAGGGGATACTCCTTTACATATAACCCTGTGTTAGAAAAATGTATATGCAGTGAATTCTCTCTCATGGTTTGGATAGTGATGTAATCTGCCATTATGAAGCCATAGCATGGGGTTTCCAGATGCCTGCAAATAGTCTTTTCCAACTACTAAGGCCAAAAATCACATAGAGATTAAATCAAACTGAAAGAAGAGTGGAAAGGGGGCCGAACCAAGTCCCAGATACAACTTGGAAATCAACATTTGCATAGTAGAGTGCTGGAGGTACCAGGGGGAGCTGCTGTATCAAAGTGGCAGACAGCAATGCTAGATTCCACAATAGGTCTTATTTTAAAGGAGAAGTATGGGTTTGAGTTTTCTTTCCTATTCATACTTACCTAGGTGGATGCAGCATTTGTCCGATGCTGCATCTGTCCCCCAGCGTCTCTGCACTGAGAACCGAGTGATCGAACATCGCCGTTGGCTTGGTTCTTTTGGCTCCCTGAGAGGAGAGCTGCTGACTGTCAATCAGAAGATCTCCTGCTCTGCTCCTCCACGCTCACTGGAGCACTGAGCTGTGGAGGCTGAGAGGCTGAGATTGCCGTCAGTCCAGGGGCACCTGGCGGATGGGGAATCCAGACTTCCGAAGTTGGGATGATGCCGTGCCTGGAGTGAACTTGGGGATGTCAGCAGAGAGCAGACTTCAGACCGCTTTCTGCTGAAAACGGGTCACATGAGTGCAAAACGGATTGCACTCCTGTGACCCTTTGGAGAAGTCCAGTTGAATGAGCCCAGGCTGGACTTCTCCTTTAAAGTTGTACAGTCCTTTGTTTCATCTCATGGTTTGATTACCTGACTCAGTGCTGTAGTTCAACTGAGCAGCTACAACATCAGACAAGTGAGATTCAATGTCATTCAAGTGTTATTGGATACAGTAGCTAATGAATCCCAGTTCTGTATGGCTACATAATAGCTATGCCTTGACATATTCATAAAGCAATAGCATTAACATTTGCAATAACTGTGAATGAATCAAAAGCAATTACTATACTTCAGTGTTATTGTATGAATGTATAGGGGAAATGGCTAAATGGCACCATAATGAATTTATCTAAGGGGCTCCATCGTACTGTAAATATTGATGTTTTTTTTCTTTCCTTTTTTTGTGGCATATTTTAAATCATGGCTCTCATGTAGCCTTTAAGGAATTAAATTGAATAGAGTGACTGTTGTACCACTATTAGACTGTGTGAATAGCTAAAAAAAATTATAGATAACGATAAATATATATTGATCTCTACAGTTCCTTGACAGTGTATTTTGCAAATCTGGTTGAACAAGTGATAAAATATTAACAAAACAGGGTTATTTCTCACTAAATTAAAAAACTATTTCACATAAGGTACCTCGCAGTTCCCTCCGAAAAGATGTGCAATTTAAATAAGATTAAATGCCAAGCAGTTACATTTTGTTGCAAAACACTTGGCAGCGCACTACTGTAAGACAAACTGCAGGCCATGAACAAAGGAACATTAAATGTAATTTATTACATAGATTGTTAGCAATAAATTTAAGCAGATCAATGAAGGTCAGCAAGTGCAATGGCCCAATCTTAAATATGTAAGGAATGCTGTAGAGGGACTTAAAATATTGCAATTATAGATACACATTTAAATTTGTTAAAGGTGACATCTACTCCAAAAAAAAAATTAGATTTAGGTGGAGAAAAACAGGGGCTGTTTGTGTGCAAACCTATATTTCCTGTACTGTCCCAATGTGAAGACAGAAAGAGGTAAATCTTACTATCACAACAAAAAAATGGTACGGGGGTTCCTGTCAAAATTAACAAAATATCCTCATCCAGGCTAGCAGCCTAGGTGGCCCGGAAAGGGGGACAGTGAGCATGCTCCCCTCCCTGAACCATACCAGGCCACATACTCCCCCCCCCCTGCAAGGCACCCTGTCCCCAATATTGAGAAGGTAAGTCCCTTATTCCTACATTCTGTACATGGTGGGAAATTATTAGAATCTGGAAACTCCTTTAGAGTAATAGATATCCACCCCCCTCCTGCTGAGTGAGTTTGAGGTACAAGGTACCCTTGTCCAAAAAAAATAGTGAAGAAGTAAATAAAAACACTCATTCTGTGATGTAGATCCAAGGTATTCATGATGACTTGGCGCCCAAAGATGTTGACCCAACAACATGACAATCCACCACACCTGATTACTGTCATCTACTGCTTCTCCCATCGCAAATTATAGATTCACAAATATCTTTAGAATGTAAACAAATAGGCCAGGGATTCTAGGCGACATAGACCAAATATGGTCATGATATGTCATGATATTTGGCTAATGACATCATCTAGATACCTGGTCTTTTTAAATATAAACAAAAGGCAGCTGGAATTTGCAATCTACTGTAAATGACAGATTACCTGGTTTATTTAACCACTTGCCTACTGCAATATGTATATATTTGTTGCAGTTTGCAAGTGGTTTACCAGGATTATGGCTAAAGCTATCAGTCATAACCCTGGTATTTTTTCTTCAGCTGGCCTGAATGGCTCATTAGCCACTGAAACACTTTCAGAAGCAGCAGGGGGGGGGGGGGGGGAACGTCTTTCACTGGTGTTTCTTGGGCTTACCCTTTCCACCGGTTCGCCTGAGAAATGATCTGCCGGTATAGGTGCTGGTCACAGAGCCGATAAAAGACTAGACTAGATCGCCTATGATCGCCTGCTTTGGCCTTGGAGGACCAGAGTGAAGTCATGATGTCTAGGGTGGAAGTAATCAATTTTTTTTTTTTAAAAGCAAAGGATTAAAAAGAAAAAAATGTTTTTTGGATCTTTTGCTTTTAAAGGTAAAAGAGAGATTTGGGGTCTTTTTAGCCCAAGATCTCTTCGTAAAATGGACCTATCATTCTTATTCCTATTACAAGGGATGTTTTCATTCTTTGTAATAGGAATAAAAGTGATTTAAATAAATAAATAAAGGGACAGTGTAAAAAAATAAATAAAAAATAAATACATTTTTAATCCCTCTGTGCTTGAAGAAGTGAACACATATGCAGGTCACACACGCATATGTAAACAGTGTTTGCACCACATATATGAGGTATCGCCACAAACGTTAGAGTGAAAGCAAGAATTTTAGCATTAGACCACCTCTGTAACCTTAAATGGCTAACCTGTAAAAACTTTGAAAGTGTTGCTTATGGAGATTTTTAAGTATCGTAGTTTGTTGCCATTCCACGTGTGTGTGCAATTTTACAGCGTGACATGTTAGGCATCTATTTTCTTAGCGTAACATCATCTTTCATATATTTTTTTTAATTCATTCAAATTCATTGACACAGACAGTGGGACTCGGGCTTGCAGTTTGCTCCCATGTCACAGCATTTGATTGACAGAGCTCCCACTGCTATCAAGCTGCCCAGTGAGGAGGGAGACAGCAGCTGGAGCTGCTGCTGTCATGCACAACGCTGGATGGGATCGGGTTCAGGCAAGAAAAAGGGAGGCTTTTGGAGTGAGCTGCAGCCCAGAAGGTTTTTCACCTTAATGCATAGAAGGCATTAAGGTAAAAAACCTTAAGGCTTTAGAACCACTTTAAGGTATCCCCAAAATATTTGTATATTTTTAATTTTTACCTTTAGGCTGCATTAACCACTTAACCCCAGAAGCATTTGGCTGCCTAAAGACCAGAGGACTTTCTTACAATTTGGCACTGCGCTGCTTTAACTGGTAATTGCACGGTCATGCAATGCTGTACCCAAACAAAATTTGCATCCTTTTGTTCACACAAATAGAGATTTCTTTTGATGATATTTGATTGCCTCTGCAATTTTTATTTTTTGCGATATAAACGGAAAAAGACCGAAAATTTTGAAAAAAATGATATTTTTGACTTTTTGTTATATGAAAATTCCAATAAACTCAATTTTAGTCATACATTTAGGCCAAAATGTAATTAGCTACATGTCTTTGGTAAAAAAAAATGTCAATAAGCGTATATGTATTGGTTTGCGCAAAAGTTATGGCGTCCACAAACTAGGGTACATTTTCTGGAATTTAGTTTGACTGTCTATCTCATTTCTTGAGGTGCTAAAATGGCAGGGCAGTACAACCCCCCCCCCCAATGACCCCATTTTGGAAAGTAGACACCCCAAGGAAATTGCAGAGAGGCATGTTGAACCCATTGAATGTTTAATTTTTTTGTCCCAAGTGATTGAATAATGACAAAAAAAAATGTTTTACAAGAAGTTGTCACTAAATGATATTTTGCCCACACATGCCATGGGAATATGTGGAATTACACCCCAAAATACATTCTGCTGCTTCTCCTGAGTACGGGGATACCACATGTGTAGGACTTTTTGGGAGCTTAGCTGCGTACGGGGCCCCAAAACCAATCATCGCCTTCAGGATTTCTAAGGGCGTAAATGTTTGATTTCACTCCTCACTACCTATCACAGTTTTGAAGGCCATAAAATGCCAAGATGGCACAAATCCCCCCCTCCAAATGACCCAATTTTGGAAAGTAGACACCCCAAGGAAATTGCAGAGAGGCATGTTGAACCCATTGAATCTTAAATTTTTTTGTCCCAAGTGATTGAATAATGACAACACAAAAAAAATGTTTTACAAGAAGTTGTCACTAAATGATATATTGCTCACACATGCCATGGGCATATGTGGAATTACACCCCAAAATACATTCTGCTGCTTTTCCTGAGTACGGGGATACTACATGTGTGGGACTTTTTGAGAGCTTAGCTGCGTACGGGGCCCCGAAACCAATCATCGCCTTCAGGATTTCTAAGGGCGTAAATGTTTGATTTCACTCCTCACTACCTATCACAGTTTTGAAAAGGAAAATGTTTTTTTTCTTTTTTCAATTTTCAAAACTTTGTGACAAAAAGCAAGGTCTGCAAAATACTCACCATACCTCTCAGCAAATAGCTTGGGGTGTCTACTTTCCGAAATGGGGTCATTGGGGGGGGGGTTATGCCATCTGGCCATTCCATGGCCTCCGAAACTGTGATAGGCAGTGAGGAGTGAAATCAAAAATGTATACCCTTAGAAAGCATGTAGGCTTTCTAATGTATTTTGGGGTGTAATTTCACACATGCCCATGGCATGTTTGAGCAAAATATCATTTAGTGACAACTTTGTGCAAAAAAAAAAAAAAAATTGTCTTTTTCCCGCAATTTGTGTCAAAATATAAAATATTCCATGGACTCGACATACCTCTCAGCAAATAGCTTGGGGTGTCTACTTTCCAAAATAGGGTCATTTGGGGGGTTTTGGCATTTTATGCACAACATTTAGAAGCTTATCTCACACATCACCCACTCTTCTAACCACTAATCACAACCAAGACAAAGCCCTTTCTGACACTTTTTGCTTACCTGAAAAATTTTATTTTTTTGCAAGAAAATTACTTTGAACCCCCAAACATTATATATTTTTTAAAGCAAAGGCCCTACAGATTAAAATGGTGTGTGTTTCATTTTTTCACACAGTATTTGCGCAGCAATTTTTCGAACACATTTTTTTTTTGAAAAAACACACTTTTATTCATTTTAATGCACTAAAACACACTATATTGCCCAAATGTTTGAGGAAATAAAAAAGATGATCTTAGGCCGAGTACATGGATACCAAACACGACATGCTTTAAAATTGCACACAAAAGCGCAGCACCGACAAACTTTTTTTGTAAAACCCTTTAAAAGCCTTTACAGGTTACCACTTTAGATTTGCAGAGGAGGTCTACTGATAAAATTACTGCCCTTGATCTGACCTTCGCGGTGATACCTCACATGCATGGTGCAATTGCTATTTACATATGACGCCAGACCGACGCTTGCGGGGGGGGGGGGAGCAGGGGGGGGACAGGGGTGCTTTTTTTTTTTAATTATTTATTTTGCTTTTTTATTTTATTTTTAAACTGTTCCTTTCATTTTATTTATCATTTTTATTGTTATCTTAGGGAATGTAAATATCCCCTATGATAGCAATAGGTAGTGACAGGTACTCTTTTTTGAAAAAATTGGGGTCTATTAGACCCTAGATCTCTCCTCTTCCCTCAAAGCATCTGACCACACCAAGATCAGTGTGATAAAATGCTTTCCCAATGGCGCTGTTTACATCAGGCAAAATCAAAGTCATGGAATGCTTGTAGCTTCCGGTTTCTTAGGTCATAGAGATGATTGGAGCCATTCTGGTCTCTGATCGGCTCTATGGTCAGCTGGCGGAACCACCGGCTACATTCTCAGGTTCCCGGTTGGGACAGGAGAGCCAGAGAAAACCATGGAAGAAGGTGGGAGGGGGTGGGACATTCCCTCCCACTGCTTGTAAAAGCAGCCTAGAGGCTAATTATCTGCTAGGATTGCTTTTACATGAAAGCCGACCGCTGGCTGAAAAGAATGATACCAAGATGATACCTAAACCTGCAGGCATCATTCTGGTATAACCACTCAAAGTCCAGCAACATACCAGTACCTTGCTGGTCCTTGTTGGGCATATATTGTAATCTTTTTTTTTATGCAGCCTGTGGGCTGAACGAAAAAAAGATATTGATCTGTAGGTATGCCCACCATTAAAATACCTCCCTTCATCCACCCACTTCTAATGATGGGCATACATGCACCATTTTGTTTTTAACTGTGGTGGTAAAATCACCTCCTACAGCGCTGGAGTCACAGCTTTATGTATTGTTGGAGCAAACGCTGTTGCTGTCAAGATGGATAAATCAGTGCTTCAGCTGAATGGCCTAAAAAATATAGGCCAAAGCATGGGGGCATCCCTCCGAAAAGTTAGAAGCAAATCGCTCCTCCACCCCTGCTGCCCCCATGCTTCGCATATATGCTCTTTTTTTTAACGGTGGTGGTGAAATCACCTCCTACAGCGCTGGAGTCATGTATCGTGGGAGCAAACGCTGTTGCTGTCAAGATAAATAAATCCGTCTGGAAACAGAAGGGCTCTGACAATCTCTTCCTGGAACTTAAGGAAGGATCCAGTCCGTCCTGAAACTCTGTATAGCACATGAGCATTCAGCAAAGCCAATTGAAATTAGTATACAGACACTTTTTTGTACCAGCGTCTGGCCTTACGGGCAACTAGGTACGACACCAACAACTGGTCGTTGAGGTCCACCCCTCCCATATTTTGGTTATATTCGTGGACACAGAGAGGTTTCTCCACAACACCAGTCGCAGTAGGAATTTGGATCGTCGTGTCTGCATGAAGGGAGGACAGAGCGAAAACATTCTTATTACCCCTCCACTTCACAGCGAGCAAGTTTTTACACTTCAAGCAAGCTCTCTCCCCCAAGCCGCTGGGGAAATCCTCCGCGATTAGATCGCATGGTGCCACATGCGCCAATCTGATGATCAAACAAGTGACTAAAAAGTGGCACACTCGTGTAATAATTGTCCACATATAAATGGTACTCCTTTCCGAATAAAGATGAGATCAAGTCCCACACAATCTTGCCAGCGCTCCCTATGTAATCTGGGCAGTTCGGCGGCTCTACGTGACTATCTCTTCCCTCGTAAACCATAAAACTATATATATAGCCTGTGGCCCTGTCACAGAGCTTATACATCTTGACCCCGTATCTGGCACTCTTGCTGGGAAGATACTGTTTGAAAGAAAAGCGGCCAGAAAACTGAATCAGGGACTCAACAACGCAGACAACTTCATGGGGAGTAACAAGGCTGCAAAACGTTGGTTGAAGTGGTTTATGAGGGGCCGAATTTTGTAGAGCCGATTGTATCCAGGGTCTCCACGAGGACGACAGAGTTCATTGTTGTTGAAATGCATGAACGGCAAGATCTGCTTGTATCGTGCCCTGGCCATGGAGGTAGAGAACACGGCATATGGTAAATTGGGTCAGTGGACCAATATGACCGCAACATACTAATTTTAACTATGCCCAATGTCGAGTGATAGGCCCAGAAAGGTCTTAAATTCAGAATCCGTAATTGGTTTTCAATCTCTGGCAAGGGAGGACTGGGGATTAGCGGCGATGAATTGACCAGCATACAAATTACTTTGGTCCACAATAGATCTATAGAGATCTTCCTTGAAAAACAGTGAATAAAAATCAAGTGACGTAAAAATCAACTGTTTCCACCTGAATTCCGGGTTGGCCATTGAATGCGGGAAGTACGGGTGCTGCAGAAGTGGTGGGCTCCCAATTAGGATTGGCAAATTCTGCAGGAAGGACACTATGGGCCCGACGGGCCTGTCTTTGTCTTCTTGGTGGCAGCGGGACACTACTTGTGCTTGCCACCTCGTCAGCTTGAACTGCACTTATGGGACTCGCCACGTCACCACGTGATACTGCAGTGCTGGATGTACGACCAGGGTGTACTAGGCCTCTGGTGCTTGCCAGTTCACCAGAAGGAGGAGCGGCACTAGTACTTCTCTGCTCCATACGAGAGCCCTGTGGTTCTTGCACCTCAACAACAGCAGAAGAAGATCGGGGGCTTGGTACACCTGACCTTGGCAGGGACCACAACTCCGTCATCAGAGCTATCTGTCATGGAGCTGCTGTCGTCTACAGGATCGTATTCTGAGCCTGAATCTTACAGATGAGTGACTTCCTCTTCACTATCTGTCATGCTCAGAAACGTGTAAGCCTCTTCACTATTGTACCTTTGATTTTCCATTTTGGGCTCTAAATTTACTGGTACAGTAGTGAGACTCACAGGTAACAAAACTCCTAGGCTGTCAGCAACTGTATCAAACGCTTCCAAAAAAACTGCTAGTGATCGCAGGGATCAGGCTTGACTCTGTGAACACTGCAGTTATGTGTTTAGTGTTTTGTAAGTGACAGTGATCGATTGATACTGCACTTGGGTGGGCTGGGCTGGGCAGAGGGGCAAAACGCAGGTGCTAATAGGTATCCGGGCTGATCCCAGTAACACTGCGTTTTTGGGAACCCTAAACTGCTGGGGACGCTAGTATAGATCTGATCAGATCAGATATTGATCCATTCAGACACTATACCACTAAGGGAGGTTTATGCTGCGTGCGTGGGTGTTAGCGGTACTGGCGCTAATCTGATGTTACCTGGGGCGACGCAGACCCTAACTGACCCTAAAACCCAACTGATATCACCCGCCGGGCGATCAGGGGGTTAAACTTTTATTGGGTAATAAACGGCAGGTATAAAAAACAAACTAACTAACCAGCGTCACCCGTAACACTTATACAGTGATCACTGGTGAAAGGGTTAACTAGGGGGCAATCAGGGGGTTAAAACCTTTATTAGTTAGTATATGGGGGTACCTGATGCTATAAAAAGCTGACGGTGAACCTAAATAACTAACAGGCTGACTAGCATCACCCGTGACACTTATACGGGGATCAGAAAAATGATCGATTAGTGACAATGGCGACAGAGGGTGAAAGGGTTAACTGGGGGGCGATCAAGGGGTTAAACCTTTATTAGGGGGGGTTAGGGGGGTACCCTAGACCTAAAAGGGCCTACCACTAATTGCCCTAACACTTATAACCGTCACAAAATGACACCAATGCAGTGATCAGTAAAAAAATAAAAACTGCTATTGGTGTCACTGTGGCAGGGGTGACAGGGGGTGCGATCGGGGGGTGATTGGGGGGTGATTTATGTGCCTATGTGTACTAGTGTTAGTGTGCTGTTGGTGCAGACTCACAGTGATGTCTTCTCTCCTTGGGCCCTGGACGAAAAGACCGACACGAGGAGAGATGACATCACTTACTCTGCTTCTGTTTACATTTCAGAAGCAGAGGAATCTTCCCATTCGTCAGGAGCGATCATAAGGGGGTGGCCATGAATCAGTGGCCTCCACCTCAGGATGGATCACTCCTGCAACGATGCCGACCACCTCGGGCAATGGTTCAGGCAAGAAAAAGGGAGGCTTTTGGAATGAGCTGCAGCCCAGAAGGTTTTTCACCTTAATGCATAGAAGGCATTAAGGTAAAAAACCTTAAGGCTTTAGAACCACTTTAAGGTATCCCCAAAATATTTGTATATTTTTAATTTTTACCTTTAGGCCGCATTAACCACTTAACCCCAGAAGCATTTGGCTGCCTAAAGACCAGAGGACTTTCTTACAATTTGGCAC
Organism: Lithobates clamitans; assembly: GCA_037952925.1. Taxonomy (NCBI): domain Eukaryota; kingdom Metazoa; phylum Chordata; class Amphibia; order Anura; family Ranidae; genus Lithobates; species Lithobates clamitans. Next base: position 838,334 of record JBBGZY010000272.1, read on the forward strand.
TGCGCTGCTTTAACTGGTAATTGCACGGTCATGCAATGCTGTACCCAAACAAAATTTGCATCCTTTTGTTCACACAAATAGAGATTTCTTTTGATGATATTTGATTGCCTCTGCAATTTTTATTTTTTGCGATATAAACGGAAAAAGACCGAAAATTTTGAAAAAAATGATATTTTTGACTTTTTGTTATATGAAAATTCCAATAAACTCAATTTTAGTCATACATTTAGGCCAAAATGTAATTAGCTACATGTCTTTGGTAAAAAAAAATGTCAATAAGCGTATATGTATTGGTTTGCGCAAAAGTTATGGCGTCCACAAACTAGGGTACATTTTCTGGAATTTAGTTTGACTGTCTATCTCATTTCTTGAGGTGCTAAAATGGCAGGGCAGTACAACCCCCCCCCCAATGACCCCATTTTGGAAAGTAGACACCCCAAGGAAATTGTAGAGAGGCATGTTGAACCCATTGAATGTTTAATTTTTTTGTCCCAAGTGATTGAATAATGACAAAAAAAAAATGTTTTACAAGAAGTTGTCACTAAATGATATTTTGCCCACACATGCCATGGGAATATGTGGAATTACACCCCAAAATACATTCTGCTGCTTCTCCTGAGTACGGGGATACCACATGTGTAGGACTTTTTGGGAGCTTAGCTGCGTACGGGGCCCCAAAACCAATCATCGCCTTCAGGATTTCTAAGGGCGTAAATGTTTGATTTCACTCCTCACTACCTATCACAGTTTTGAAGGCCATAAAATGCCAAGATGGCACAAATCCCCCCCTCCAAATGACCCAATTTTGGAAAGTAGACACCCCAAGGAAATTGCAGAGAGGCATGTTGAACCCATTGAATATTAAATTTTTTTGTCCCAAGTGATTGAATAATGACAACACAAAAAAAAGTTTTACAAGAAGTTGTCACTAAATGATATATTGCTCACACATGCCATGGGCATATGTGGAATTACACCCCAAAATACATTCTGCTGCTTTTCCTGAGTACGGGGATACTACATGTGTGGGACTTTTTGAGAGCTTAGCTGCGTACGGGGCCCCGAAACCAATCATCGCCTTCAGGATTTCTAAGGGCGTAAATGTTTGATTTCACTCCTCACTACCTATCACAGTTTTGAAAAGGAAAATGTTTTTTTTCTTTTTTCAATTTTCAAAACTTTGTGACAAAAAGCAAGGTCTGCAAAATACTCACCATACCTCTCAGCAAATAGCTTGGGGTGTCTACTTTCCGAAATGGGGTCATTGGGGGGGGGGTTTATGCCATCTGGCCATTCCATGGCCTCCGAAACTGTGATAGGCAGTGAGGAGTGAAATCAAAAATGTATACCCTTAGAAAGCATGTAGGCTTTCTAATGTATTTTGGGGTGTAATTTCACACATGCCCATGGCATGTTTGAGCAAAATATCATTTAGTGACAACTTTGTGCAAAAAAAAAAAAAAAATTGTCTTTTTCCCGCAATTTGTGTCAAAATATAAAATATTCCATGGACTCGACATACCTCTCAGCAAATAGCTTGGGGTGTCTACTTTCCAAAATAGGGTCATTTGGGGGGTTTTGGCATTTTATGCACAACATTTAGAAGCTTATCTCACACATCACCCACTCTTCTAACCACTAATCACAACCAAGACAAAGCCCTTTCTGACACTTTTTGCTTACCTGAAAAATTTTTTTTTTTTGCAAGAAAATTACTTTGAACCCCCAAACATTATATATTTTTTAAAGCAAAGGCCCTACAGATTAAAATGGTGTGTGTTTCATTTTTTCACACAGTATTTGCGCAGCAATTTTTCGAACACATTTTTTTTTTGAAAAAACACACTTTTATTCATTTTAATGCACTAAAACACACTATATTGCCCAAATGTTTGAGGAAATAAAAAAGATGATCTTAGGCCGAGTACATGGATACCAAACACGACATGCTTTAAAATTGCACACAAAAGCGCAGCACCGACAAACTTTTTTTGTAAAACCCTTTAAAAGCCTTTACAGGTTACCACTTTAGATTTGCAGAGGAGGTCTACTGATAAAATTACTGCCCTTGATCTGACCTTCGCGGTGATACCTCACATGCATGGTGCAATTGCTATTTACATATGACGCCAGACCGACGCTTGCGGGGGGGGGGAGCAGGGGGGGGACAGGGGTGCTTTTTTTTTTTAATTATTTATTTTGCTTTTTTATTTTATTTTTAAACTGTTCCTTTCATTTTATTTATCATTTTTATTGTTATCTCAGGGAATGTAAATATCCCCTATGATAGCAATAGGTAGTGACAGGTACTCTTTTTTGAAAAAATTGGGGTCTATTAGACCCTAGATCTCTCCTCTTCCCTCAAAGCATCTGACCACACCAAGATCGGTGTGATAAAATGCTTTCCCAATGGCGCTGTTTACATCAGGCAAAATCAAAGTCATGGAATGCTTGTAGCTTCCGGTTTCTTAGGTCATAGAGATGATTGGAGCCATTCTGGTCTCTGATCGGCTCTATGGTCAGCTGGCGGAACCACCGGCTACATTCTCAGGTTCCCGGTTGGGACAGGAGAGCCAGAGAAAACCATGGAAGAAGGTGGGAGGGGGTGGGACATTCCCTCCCACTGCTTGTAAAAGCAGCCTAGAGGCTAATTATCTGCTAGGATTGCTTTTACATGAAAGCCGACCGCTGGCTGAAAAGAATGATACCAAGATGATACCTAAACCTGCAGGCATCATTCTGGTATAACCACTCAAAGTCCAGCAACATACCAGTACCTTGCTGGTCCTTGTTGGGCATATATTGTAATCTTTTTTTTTATGCAGCCTGTGGGCTGAACGAAAAAAAGATATTGATCTGTAGGTATGCCCACCATTAAAATACCTCCCTTCATCCACCCACTTCTAATGATGGGCATACATGCACCATTTTGTTTTTAACTGTGGTGGTAAAATCACCTCCTACAGCGCTGGATTCACAGCTTTATGTATTGTTGGAGCAAACGCTGTTGCTGTCAAGATGGATAAATCAGTGCTTCAGCTGAATGGCCTAAAAAATATAGGCCAAAGCATGGGGGCATCCCTCCGAAAAGTTAGGAGCAAATCGCTCCTCCACCCCTGCTGCCCCCATGCTTCGCATATATGCTCTTTTTTTTAACGGTGGTGGTGAAATCACCTCCTACAGCGCTGGAGTCATGTATCGTGGGAGCAAACGCTGTTGCTGTCAAGATAAATAAATCCGTCTGGAAACAGAAGGGCTCTGACAATCTCTTCCTGGAACTTAAGGAAGGATCCAGTCCGTCCTGAAACTCTGTATAGCACATGAGCATTCAGCAAAGCCAATTGAAATTAGTATACAGACACTTTTTTGTACCAGCGTCTGGCCTTACGGGCAACTAGGTACGACACCAACAACTGGTCGTTGAGGTCCACCCCTCCCATATTTTGGTTATATTCGTGGACACAGAGAGGTTTCTCCACAACACCAGTCGCAGTAGGAATTTGGATCGTCGTGTCTGCATGAAGGGAGGACAGAGCGAAAACATTCTTATTACCCCTCCACTTCACAGCGAGCAAGTTTTTACACTTCAAGCAAGCTCTCTCCCCCAAGCCGCTGGGGAAATCCTCCGCGATTAGATCGCATGGTGCCACATGCGCCAATCTGATGATCAAACAAGTGACTAAAAAGTGGCACACTCGTGTAATAATTGTCCACATATAAATGGTACTCCTTTCCGAATAAAGATGAGATCAAGTCCCACACAATCTTGCCAGCGCTCCCTATGTAATCTGGGCAGTTCGGCGGCTCTACGTGACTATCTCTTCCCTCGTAAACCATAAAACTATATATATAGCCTGTGGCCCTGTCACAGAGCTTATACATCTTGACCCCGTATCTGGCACTCTTGCTGGGAAGATACTGTTTGAAAGAAAAGCGGCCAGAAAACTGAATCAGGGACTCAACAACGCAGACAACTTCATGGGGAGTAACAAGGCTGCAAAACGTTGGTTGAAGTGGTTTATGAGGGGCCGAATTTTGTAGAGCCGATTGTATCCAGGGTCTCCACGAGGACGACAGAGTTCATTGTTGTTGAAATGCATGAACGGCAAGATCTGCTTGTATCGTGCCCTGGCCATGGAGGTAGAGAACACGGCATATGGTAAATTGGGTCAGTGGACCAATATGACCGCAACATACTAATTTTAACTATGCCCAATGTCGAGTGATAGGCCCAGAAAGGTCTTAAATTCAGAATCCGTAATTGGTTTTCAATCTCTGGCAAGGGAGGACTGGGGATTAGCGGCGATGAATTGACCAGCATACAAATTACTTTGGTCCACAATAGATCTATAGAGATCTTCCTTGAAAAACAGTGAATAAAAATCAAGTGACGTAAAAATCAACTGTTTCCACCTGAATTCCGGGTTGGCCATTGAATGCGGGAAGTACGGGTGCTGCAGAAGTGGTGGGCTCCCAATTAGGATTGGCAAATTCTGCAGGAAGGACACTATGGGCCCGACGGGCCTGTCTTTGTCTTCTTGGTGGCAGCGGGACACTACTTGTGCTTGCCACCTCGTCAGCTTGAACTGCACTTATGGGACTCGCCACGTCACCACGTGATACTGCAGTGCTGGATGTACGACCAGGGTGTACTAGGCCTCTGGTGCTTGCCAGTTCACCAGAAGGAGGAGCGGCACTAGTACTTCTCTGCTCCATACGAGAGCCCTGTGGTTCTTGCACCTCAACAACAGCAGAAGAAGATCGGGGGCTTGGTACACCTGACCTTGGCAGGGACCACAACTCCGTCATCAGAGCTATCTGTCATGGAGCTGCTGTCGTCTACAGGATCGTATTCTGAGCCTGAATCTTACAGATGAGTGACTTCCTCTTCACTATCTGTCATGCTCAGAAACGTGTAAGCCTCTTCACTATTGTACCTTTGATTTTCCATTTTGGGCTCTAAATTTACTGGTACAGTAGTGAGACTCACAGGTAACAAAACTCCTAGGCTGTCAGCAACTGTATCAAACGCTTCCAAAAAAACTGCTAGTGATCGCAGGGATCAGGCTTGACTCTGTGAACACTGCAGTTATGTGTTTAGTGTTTTGTAAGTGACAGTGATCGATTGATACTGCACTTGGGTGGGCTGGGCTGGGCAGAGGGGCAAAACGCAGGTGCTAATAGGTATCCGGGCTGATCCCAGTAACACTGCGTTTTTGGGAACCCTAAACTGCTGGGGACGCTAGTATAGATCTGATCAGATCAGATATTGATCCATTCAGACACTATACCACTAAGGGAGGTTTATGCTGCGTGCGTGGGTGTTAGCGGTACTGGCGCTAATCTGATGTTACCTGGGGCGACGCAGACCCTAACTGACCCTAAAACCCAACTGATATCACCCGCCGGGCGATCAGGGGGTTAAACTTTTATTGGGTAATAAACGGCAGGTATAAAAAACAAACTAACTAACCAGCGTCACCCGTAACACTTATACAGTGATCACTGGTGAAAGGGTTAACTAGGGGGCAATCAGGGGGTTAAAACCTTTATTAGTTAGTATATGGGGGTACCTGATGCTATAAAAAGCTGACGGTGAACCTAAATAACTAACAGGCTGACTAGCATCACCCGTGACACTTATACGGGGATCAGAAAAATGATCGATTAGTGACAATGGCGACAGAGGGTGAAAGGGTTAACTGGGGGGCGATCAAGGGGTTAAACCTTTATTAGGGGGGGTTAGGGGGGTACCCTAGACCTAAAAGGGCCTACCACTAATTGCCCTAACACTTATAACCGTCACAAAATGACACCAATGCAGTGATCAGTAAAAAAATAAAAACTGCTATTGGTGTCACTGTGGCAGGGGTGACAGGGGGTGCGATCGGGGGGTGATTGGGGGGTGATTTATGTGCCTATGTGTACTAGTGTTAGTGTGCTGTTGGTGCAGACTCACAGTGATGTCTTCTCTCCTTGGGCCCTGGACGAAAAGACCGACACGAGGAGAGATGACATCACTTCCTCTGCTTCTGTTTACATTTCAGAAGCAGAGGAATCTTCCCATTCGTCAGGAGCGATCATAAGGGGGTGGCCATGAATCAGTGGCCTCCACCTCAGGATGGATCACTCCTGCAACGATGCCGACCACCTCGGGCAATGGGGGGGAGTAACGTATGGGTACGTTACTCTGCCTGCCCGTGCCATTCTGCCGATGTATATCGGCGTGAGGGGGCCGGCAAGTGGTTAAAAGACCCTCTCCCCACTGTGTGCAAATTAGCCTTGAAATGCCCAGAAAAAATAACAGGATTCAGCTCCCCTACACAACAGTTTTGTTCTGTGCTATTTTCAGTATTTAAAGTGGATCTTCATTGCATCTAAGCACCACAAGCCAAAAACACTATTTAATTCATTTTTATTATTCAAAGCAAACTCCCCCATCCATCCATGTCTACATGCCTTATTTTGTTGAGAAATCACATTGAAAAATAACCCTAGCTTTTGTGGCTGTGACCATCTTGAATAAGGGCAAATGATTTATGTAGCATTTACTTCCTAGAATCCACCTTTCCTTAGCTTAAGCATGCATGTAGGAGTGTGTGCTTAGCTGCAAAAAAACCTCCTCCTCTCCTCCCCTCTTGAAGACTCCTGAGATATGTGACATAAATTGCCTAGGCAAGAAACCAGGAAGTAACTGAAGAAATGTAAAAGAAAAGCCTTAAAACAAGTAGATATGACATACTTTCCTATATATTTACTAATGCTAGCAGCATAAGGATTAAAAATAATCAATGTTGATTGGGAGAGTGAAGTTCCACATTAAGACCTTCCTGTTCAGCAGAGATGACTGTTTTATGGGATAAATCCTCAGAGTGCCAACCTGGTTTCCTTGTACCATAACTTTGGTCTGGCTACTGATTCTGGTTTTCAATTTTTATTTTATCTGATCATTACGTAAGCAATAATAATTGGATAGTGATCAACAGTAAGAATTGTCCCCCCTCCCCAGTATGAAGGACAATAGCTGAACCAGGGTTACAGTGATCACAATCATTAATAGAGTTAGTATTAGAGATTGGGACAAAGTGGACGCGGAAAGCTTGGAACTCCACCACACTTTTCTTCCACTTTAAGAATATAAAAAGACCTACTTTGTGAGCAAGAAATTACAAAATATAAATAACAATAATCAATCTTAAGGATTGTCATTCACTAACTAAAAAAACTCACAATGACTTTGGAACAAATACAATTTTTGCTATGTATCACTGTTTGCAACAGTGACAACTCTATAGAGAAAAGAGTTTTTGAAATATGTACTGGAGATGGCTAAATGAACTCTATCTTAAGCCATGAATGATAATTAATGCACTAGGATAAAGCGATGCTCTTTTGGAACATGGCTCATAAACTAATCTCAAAGAGAAATGTTGTTTCCATCAGTAATATAGTCCAGATTCAGATCTCTCTAATCTGTTTCATCAATCATTTACCACTCAAAATAAAGTGTTTAGAATTTAGAGGACTGAGCGGAATGTCTAAATAGCTTATATAACATTTCAAGGTCCCCCTTCTGTCCTTCACAGGACATTCTTTCTTACACGTTGTCTATCCTATAAAGATCTTTTTTTTTTTCAAACAGCTCCTCCAGTGATAGCCTGCTTAGTTTTAAACAGATTTATTATCTAATTACCCACAATAAAATAATCATCCCTTTTCATTCAAGTGTTCTATCACTGTGTTGGACGCCGATATATTGGTGATTCCATAGTTATCATAGTTGTGTTTGGAGATTCTAATCTTGCTAGGATTCATGTAGTAATCTGATGAGCCTGAAGTGCCTTCCTAGAATGCTGAAACACACACACCAGGCTCCTTCCTGCATTTTACATACAGAAAATTAAAAAGTATGAAGACATTTCTCACAGTCACTAATGAGGTTCAAACCTTGAAACTTTGAATGTCATTGGTGATGTAGGAAGCAGAGAGGGAGTAAATTGCACAACGCAGACTAAAGGATTATATAGTCCCACTATCTTTCTACTGATCCTGTATAGAACAAGAGATTACACAAGCATAACCATTATGGTAGAGTAAAGATGGCCATACATGGAGCAAAATTTGTTCTGTGGGTGGCTCCATTGGCCTTGTCCCACCAGACATTCTTTGGTAAAAAAACAAAGAAGTTGGGTAGAATCTTGTCAGCCAAACAGCTACTGAACCCAATTAGATGCAAGCTGTGTTTGGGTATTTTATTTCCAATAAGTCTTTATTGAAAGAGATTTTTAGCAGTCCAATAAAGTGTATGACAATCTATAAACTGTATTCAAAAAAGGAAAATTTGGGACTTTAAATGAGGATAGCACCAAAGGGATGCTCGCCTCCATCCCGGTCATTGGTTAAAATGAAAAAGAGAAGTGGGACTTTAAATGAAGCACACAGCAGCACAAACGCAGGTCAAGTGACCAAAATGAATTTCTTTGGTATAATCCATGGTATGTAAAAAACATTTTTGGGCATCCAACCTCTAAAATGCTGTGGGCATCAAGCCTCTATATAATAAACCATGGATTGATTATACATAAAATACACATAAATTACACAATAAGTCATGATCCATTGTCACACAGAGAGCAAAGATAATAATCAATATGCATGTGTACATTTGTTACTGTGATTAGACCCAAAAAGAGCCTGATATGGGAAGATTGGTAATAATCAAAGCTCTACGCGTTTCGCGGTATAGCAACCACTCATCAGGAGCATACGTCATAAAATGATTCTAAAAAATATTTTTTAGTAAAAAAAAAATATTTTCAGTAAATAAGCAGGAAATGAAAAAAGGTTTTGTATACAAATATTTTACTTGCATAGAATAAATTAAAGGTTGTGCGTCCAAACTCACGTCTGCATCAGCGATCCAGTGAAACAGCATCCAGAATCGCAGAGAGCTGCAAAGCAAAGCCACCCGACACCAGGGTGATCTGCGGGAATGGGAACAATGGCCATAGGCAAAACCATTGCTGGTGGGTGCAATGAGTGTAGGATGCGGACCTCCATGTGGGAAACCTATATGAAACAAATCATAGTGATATGTGTTGATGTGTAAGTGTGAGAAAATGTAAAAAAAAGAAGGATGTGGCGACAAACGTGGAAATAAGGAGAGAGAGTGGGATAGGAAGGAGTGGAGAAAAAACAAAGAGAAAAATGAGTCCAAGAAAGAACATGAACAATAAAGACTGATGAAAAAGAAAAATTAGGGAAAAAGGAATAATACCTGGTGTGCACAAAGTGGACAATTCCATGCATGTGATTGTGATGCTGAACAGGAAGGAAAGTGAAGTGTGTGAAGGCCAGCCTTGGAGATGCCTATATAGGTGTTCCATCACTGCCCAGCCCCCCACGTCAAGTCAAAAAACAACACCTGAGAGTGGAGCACTTTCACTTGGGCGGCTCAGCCGTCAGGCGATTAGCACCAATCCTCCCCAGTGTGTCCACTGAACAGCCACACACCGCCGGAAACATAGCGCCACAAGGACGCCTTGCGACCGGCGGATGTGACGTGATGCAGAGAGGGAAGGACCATGCATCCGCCCCCTCCCCAACACCCAAGGGCGGGGAGAGGGGTAGGAGACCCACATGAAACACCGCAGCTAACGGAGACGAACAAATGCAGACAGATCAGCGATATCAAACACACTGTCCAGGGATCGCAGATGCAGACTCAGCAGGACATATCAACCAAACAACAGTGTGGAGGGTTGATTGTGGGACCACTGATACCAATGGCCTACATAGATATAGGAAGTAATTGTGTGACTGCTGCTGTGTGCTTCCATCCCGGGTTATGTATTCAAAAAAGGAAAATTTGGGACTTTAAATGAGGCTAGCACCAAAGAGATGCTCGCCTCCATCCCGGTCAGTGGTTAAAAAGAAAAAGAGAAGTGGGCCTTTAAATGAAACACATAGCAGCACAAACGCAGGTCAAGTGACCAAAATTAATTTATTTGGTATAATCCATGGTATGTAAAAAACATTTTGGGCATCCAACCTCTAAAATGCTGTGGGCATCAAGCCTCTATATAATAAACCATGGATTGATTTTACATAAAATACACATAAATTACACAATAAGTCATGACCCATTGTCACACAGAGAACAAAAAAAAACAATCAATATGCATGTGTAAATTTGTTACTGTGATTAGACCCAAAAAGAGCCATGACAATTAGGACAAATAATTAAAATAATAAAAGAGATTTAATGCCATGACAGATACTTGTGGAGGTAAGTGGAATCATTGAAATCTTGGTATTCCATGATATGGGAAGATTGGTAATAATCAAAGCTCTACGCGTTTCGCGGTATAGCAACCGCTCATCAGGAGAATACGTCAGGGAATGATTCCAAAAAAATATTTTTTAGTAAAAAAATAAAATAAAAAGGAGAGAGTGGGATAGGAAGGAGTGGAGAAAAAACAAAGAGAAAAATGAGGCCAAGAAAGAACATGAACAATAAAGACTGATGAAAAAGAAAAATTAGGGAAAAAAGAATAATACCTGGTGTGCACAGAATGGACAATTCCATGCATGTGAGTTTGATGCTGAACAGGAAGAAAAGTTAAGTGTGTGAAGGCCAGCCTTGGAGATGCCTATATAGGTGTTCCATCATGGCCCAGCCCCCCACGTCAAGTCAAAAAACAAAACAACACCTGAGAGTGGAGCACTTTCACTTGGGCGGCTCAGCCGTCAGGCGATTAGCACCAATCCTCCCCAGTGTGTCCACTGAACAGCGACACACCGCCGGAAACATAGCGCCACAAGGACGCCTTGCGACCGGCGGATGTGACGTGATGCAGAGAGGGAAGGACCATGCATCCGCCCCCTCCCCAACACCCAAGGGCGGGGAGAGGGGTAGGAGACCCACATGAAACACCGCAGCTAACGGAGACGAACAAATGCAGACAGATCAGCGATATCAAAAACACTGTCCAGGGATCGCAGATGCAGACTCAGCAGGACATATCAACCAAACAACAGTGTGGAGGGTTGATTGTGGGACCACTGATACCAATGGCCTACATAGATATAGGAAGTAATTGTGTGACTGCTGCTGTGTGCTTCCATCCCGGGTTATGTATTCAAAAAAGGAAAATTTGGGACTTTAAATGAGGCTAGCACCAAAGAGATGTTCGCCTCCATCCCGGTCATTGGTTAAAAAGAAAAAGAGAAGTGGGCCTTTAAATGAAACACATAGCAGCACAAACGCAGGTCAAGTGACCAAAATTAATTTATTTGGTATAATCCATGGTATGTAAAAAACATTTTGGGCATCCAACCTCTAAAATGCTGTGGGCATCAAGCCTCTATATAATAAACCATGGATTGATTATACATAAAATACACGTAAATTACACAATAAGTCATGACCCATTGTCACACAGAGAACAAAAAAAAACAATCAATATGCATGTGTAAATTTGTTACTGTGATTAGACCCAAAAAGAGCCATGACAATTAGGACAAATAATTAAAATAATAAAAGAGATTTAATGCCATGACAGATACTTGTGGAGGTAAGTGGAATCATTGAAATCTTGGTATTCCATGATATGGGAAGATTGGTAATAATCAAAGCTCTACGCGTTTCGCGGTATAGCAACCGCTCATCAGGAGCATACGTCAGGGAATGATTCCAAAAAAATATTTTTTAGTAAAAAAATAAAATAAAAAGGAGAGAGTGGGATAGGAAGGAGTGGAGAAAAAACAAAGAGAAAAATGAGGCCAAGAAAGAACATGAACAATAAAGACTGATGAAAAAGAAAAATTAGGGAAAAAAGAATAATACCTGGTGTGCACAGAATGGACAATTCCATGCATGTGAGTTTGATGCTGAACAGGAAGAAAAGTTAAGTGTGTGAAGGCCAGCCTTGGAGATGCCTATATAGGTGTTCCATCATGGCCCAGCCCCCCACGTCCTTCATGTTCTTTCTTGGCCTCATTTTTCTCTTTGTTTTTTCTCCACTCCTTCCTATCCCACTCTCTCTCCTTATTTCCACACTTGTCACCACATCTTTCTTTTTTACATTTTCCCACACTTATAAATCAACACATATAGCTATGATTTGTTTCATATAGGTTTCCCACATGGAGGTCCGCATCCTACACTCATTGCACCCACCAGCAATGGTTTTGCCTATGGCCATTGTTCCCATTCCCGCAGATCACCCTGGTGTCGGGTGGCTTTGCTTTGCAGCTCTCTGCGATTCTGGATGCTGTTTCACTGGATCGCTGATGCAGACGTGAGTTTGGATGCACAACCTTTAATTCATTCTATACAAGCAAAATATTTGTATACAAAACCTTTTTTTCATTTCCTGCTTATTTACTATAAATATATATATATATTTTTTCTTTTTTTACTAAAAAATATTTTTTGATCATTCCATGACGTATGCTCCTGATGAGCGGTTGCTATACCGCGAAACGCGTAGAGCTTTGATTATTACCAATCTACCCATATCATGGAATACCAAGATTTCAATGATTCTACTTACTTCCATAAGTGTCTGTCATGGCATTAAATCTCTTTTATTATTTTAATTATTTGTCCTAATTTTCATGGCTCTTTTGGGGTCTAATCACAGTAACAAATGTACACATGCATATTGATTGTTATCTTTGCTCTCTGTGTGACAATGGAATATGACTTATTGTGTAATTTATGTGTATTTTATGTATAATCAATCCATGGTTTATTATATAGAGGCTTGATACCCACAGCATGTAGGAGGTTGGATGCCCAAAATGTTTTTTACATACCATGGATTATACCAAATAAATGAATTTTGGTCACTTGACCTGCGTTTGTGCTGCTGTGTGCTTCATTTAAAGGCCCACTTCTCTTTTTCTTTTTAATCTATAAACTGTATATAACAATATATTAGACAATGCATAAAGGGTGAAGAGGTAAAGTAAGGCCCAGTTGCCCATTTGGGGGAAGAGGACAGGATGGAATAAGGGAAGGTAGAAGAGGGAGAGGCAATGTAGGTAGAGGAAAGGGCAGTAAAGAAAGAAGGGGAGTTGATGTGCTATGACCATGAGCGTGAGTCGATATCACCAGTGTTATAAGGTAAGGTAAACAAACATGTATACAAGTTAGGAATGTACTAAACAAAACAATAGTAAACTTATGTAGGCAGCGTGTAGACATGGATTCCTGATTCAGTCAAAAAGGTGGGGATAAATGGGTAAAAGTGAGAATCCATGGGTTTGTATACTACAGTGAGGGTATCAAGGTTTCAAAGAACAGCTTAGATGGCTTAGCCAGGATTGCCACTGATGGAGAAATCTTTTTTGTAAAAGGTGGGCTTTAGCAATCTGTTTGGGTATTTTAACAGCCAGTGGAGTCAGCTGTCAGAATAAAGTAGCTGCTGTATAGCATAGATGGAGGATTCTTTAGATTCTTGTCATTCAGCTGGCAAACTGGCCAAAAAAAAGAACAATCTATGTGTGTATGTGCAGCTTAAGTGAACTCTCATCCTGCATACGGTTTATGTATTGAATGAATGTTTTAAAAAGCTCCCTCAATTTGACTGAATGTGCTATTTAAAGGGTAACTGTACTTTAAACAGGCTCCCACAAATACCGTCCCTTGGCCACAATAACAATAGCTGCTATAGGACACATGAATTAATATTGATTTTATATGTTTGACAGCTGTGATTGTCCAGAGGGGCTTATTTTAAGGTTTGACCATTAGCTTTCCTTTTTTTGTGACTATTATCTTTCCTTTTTCTTGTTAGTCTTTACAGTTTGTGCAACTCCAGCAAAACTTGTTATTACAAGGAAGGATATAGTCTCTTTTGGGGTTTTACTACTATTTGGATCCCTATAAAGAAGATTTCCCCTCACTTCCTGTCAGGTCAGGAAGTAATGGGTTATCTTTTTTCCAATTTGGACAGAGACTAAAATAAAAACTAACTTTTACTATTTTGAGGATTGATTGGAACTTCTGACAATGATTATATTGCCAACTGTGCACTCCTATCCTAGTGTCTGCACCCCCCCCCCCCCCATTTTTTTACAGGCATCTCAGAGGAAGTAAGTGAAAGAAAATCTCCCCAATAAAGATGCAACAAACAGCAGAAAAAACACACAGGTTATGACTCTTGCCCACACTATCAAAATGTTTAAAAAGGTTTTAGGCTTACCCTACATGTTATAATCTGATTGTACAATCTCCGTTGCATCTACCAACAGGTAGAGACTGCCTGGTTAGGTGTAAATTGATTGAATAAACTGGCGGCAACTGGACTTCCTGATGCTGCCATATTGGTGGAATGCATTGAGGTCGGGTCACTGCTGTTAGTTCCGGGTGTTGGTGACATCACATCCGGTTTGAGGTGGAATGTACGCTGAGCCATAGGAGAGAACGGCTGGGCGGTTTGTAGCAAACACAGGCTGATTGAGCTGGTGCTGGTCTGGGCACAGTATAATGTAAGTGCAATAGACTGGAGTTCGAGATAGACTGGTTAATAAACACGCTGCACTATATACATATTATTCTTTTTGGGGGATTTGTGATTACATATTGGAGGTGAAAAAGTAGAACACACTGGAGGCAATATCCATGCCAATACAAGCATTATATCATATTGCGTTATAATATTAGGGTGGATAGGGATAGGGTAATATTAGGGTGGATAGGAACAGAATTACTTAGTTTGGCACAAAGTGTACCCATATTTGTGCACAATAAGGAGTACATTACTGTACTGTTTATTCCTAACCACTTCACCTCTGGAAGATTTACCCCCCTTCTTAACCAGGTCATTTTTTGCGATACGGCACTGCATTACTTTAATTGACAATTTATGTCCTTTTCTCCCCACAATTAGAGCTTTCTATTGGTGGTATTTGATCACCTCTGTGGTTTTTATTTTTTGTGCTATAAGCAAAAAAGACCGACAATTTTGAATGAAATAAAAAAAATTTACTTTCTGCTCTAAAACACATCCAATAAAAAATTTAAACAATCAAATTTCTTCATCAGTTTAGGCCAATATGTATTCTGTTACATATGTTTGCAAAAAAAATCCCAATAAGCGTGTATTGATCTTTTTTTTTTTTTTTTACTAGTAATGGCAGCGATCAACGACTTATAGCAGGACTGCGTTATTACGGACAAATCAGACACCTAACTGACATCTTTGACACTTTTTTGGGGACCAGTGACATTATTACAGTGAACAGTGCAAGAAATATGCACTGTCACTGTACTAATGACACTGGCAGGGAAGGGGTTAAACATCAGGGGCAATCAAAGTTTAAAATGTGTGCTTAACTGGTGATTCAATGTAGTGGGGGAGGTGCTTTTATCAGTGGAAGGTATGGATCAGTGTTTCTGTTTTACAAAAACACAGGATCCATGCCTTCTATACTGACAGAACAGCAATTTGCCTTGTTTAACTATGCAGCAGTGGAGAAACTACCAGGGTCGCTCTTGCAACTGGGCCCTGGCGTCCCCATGCTGCCAGTTCTAAGAAATGATCGGGACATTATGTTCCACACATAACAGTACAGTGTGGGGGGGGGGGGTACACTGAGCAGGGAGAGGGAATTGACTGAAGCTAAAAGCAAGTGAGTGTTACTCTCCCTGATCCCAGCACCACCATCCCTCTGTCCCTGATCCCACTCCTCCCCACCATCACTCTGTCCCTGATCCCACTCCCCCCTCCCCCCCAACCATCCCTCCGTCCCTGATCCCACTCACTCCCACCACCATCCCTCTGTCCCTGATCCTACTCCCCCCACCACCATCCCTCTGTCCCCGATCCCACTCCCCCACCACCATCCCTCTGTTCTGATCCCTCTCCCCCACCACCATCCCTCTGTCCCTGATCCCATCCCTCCACCACCACCCCTCTATCCCTGATCCCACTCCCCCACCACCATCCCTCCGTCCCTGATCCCACTCCCCCCCACCATCCCTCTGTCCCTAATCCCACTCCCCCACCACGATCCCCCTGTCCCTGATCCTACTCCCCTCACCAACCCTCTGTCTCTGATCCTGCTCCCCTCACTACCATCCCTCTGTCCCTGATCCCATCCCTCCACCACCATCCCTCTGTCCTTGATCCCACTCCCCCACCACCAACCCTCTGTCCCTGATCCCGCCCCCCCACTACCATCCCTCTGTCCCTGATCCCATCTCTCCACCACCATTCCACTACCAGGGTCGCAGCAGTCGCTCTTGCAACTGGGCCCTGGCGTCCCCATGCTTCCAGTTCTAAAAAATGATCGGGACATTAAGTCCCACACATAGTACACTGTGGGGGGGGGGGGTACACTGAGCAGGGAGAGGGAATTGACTGAAGCTAAAAGCAAGTGAATATTACTGTCCTTGATTGCAGCACTACCATCCCTCTGTCCCTGATCCCACTCCTCCCCACCATCACTCTGTCCCTGATCCCACTCCCCCCTCCCCCCCAACTATCCCTCCATCCCTGATCCCACTGACCCCCACCACCATCCCTCTGTCCCTGATCCTACTCCCCCCACCACCATCCCTCTGTCACTGATCCTACTCCCCCACCACCATCCCTCTGTTCCTGATCCCACTCACCCCCACCACCATCCCTCTGTTCCTGATCCTACCCCCAACACCACCATCCCTCTGTCCCTGATCCTACTCCCCCCACCACCATCCCTCTGTCCCTGATCCTACTCCCCCACCACCATCCCTCTGTCCCTGATCCCACTCCCCCACCACCATCCCTCTGTCCCTGATCCCATCCCTCCACCACCACCCCTCTGTCCCTGATCCCACTCCCCCACCACCATCCCTCTGTCCCTGATCCCATCCCTCTACCACCACCCCTCTGTCCCTGATCCCACTCCCCCACCACCATCCCTCTGTTCCTGATCCCACTCCCCCACCACCATCCCTCTGTCCCTGATCCCATCCCTCCACCACCACCCCTCTGTCCCTGATCCCCCTCCCCCACCATCCCTCTGTCCCTGATCCCACTCCCCACCACGATCCCCCTACCCCTGATCCCACTCCCCCACCACCATCCCTCTGTCCCTGATCCCATCCCTCCACCACCACCCCTCTGTCCCTGATCCCACTCCCCCACCACCATCCCTCTGTCCCTAATCCCATCCCTCCACCACCACCCCTCTGTCCCTGATCCCACTCCCCCACCACCATCCCTCTGTTCCTGATCCCACTCCCCCACCACCATCCCTCTGTCCCTGATCCCATCCCTCCACCACCACCCCTCTGTCCCTGATCCCACTCCCCCCACCATCCCTCTGTCCCTGATCCCACTCCCCACCACGATCCCCCTACCCCTGATCCCACTCCCCCACCACCATCCCTCTGTCCCTGATCCCGCTCCCCCCCACCATCCCTCTGTCCCTGATCCCATCTCTCCACCACCATCCCTCGGTCCCTGATCCCCCACCCCCACCACTCTGTCCCTGATCCTACTCCCCCCACCACCATCCCTCTGTCACTGATCCTACTTCCCCACCACCATCCCTCTGTCCCCGATCCCACTCCCCCACCACCATCCCTCTGTTCCTGATCCCACACCCCCACCACCATCCCTCTGTCCCTGATCCCATCCCTCCACCACCACCCCTCTGTCCCTGATACCACTTCCTTTACAACCATCCCTCCGTCCCTGGTCCCACTCCCCCCACCATCCCTCTGTCCCTGATCCCACTCCCCCACCACGATCCCCCTGTCCCCGATCCCACTCCCCCCCACCAACCCTCTGTCTCTAAACCTGCTCCCCCCCACTACCATCTCTCTGTCCCTGATCCCATCCCTCCACCACCATCCCTCTGTCCCTGATCCCACAGCCCCCACCACCAACCCTCTGTCCCTAAACCCACCCCCCCACTACCATCCCTCTGTCCCTGATCCCGCCCCCCCACTACCATCCCTCTGTCCCTGATCCCATCCCTCCACCACCATCCCTCTGTCCCTGATCCCACTCCCCCACCACCATCCCTCTGTCCCTGATCCTACTCCCCCACCACCATCCCTCTGTCCCTGATCCCACTCCCCCACCACCATCCCTCTGTCCCTGATCCCGCTCCCCCCCACAATCCCTCTGTCCCTGATCCCACTCCCCGCCACCAACCCTCTTTCCCTGACCCCCACTGCCATCCCTCTGTCCCTGATCCCATCCCTCTGTCCCTGATCCCACAGCCCCACCACCATCCCTCTTTCCCTGATCCCATCCCCCCACCACCATCCCTCTGTTCCTGATACCATTCCCCCACTACCATCCCTCTGTTCGTGATACCATCCCTCCACCACCACCCCTCTGTCCCTGATCCCATCCCTCTGTCCCTGATCCCACTCCCCCCACCACCATCCCTCTTTCCCTGATCCCATCCCCCCACCACCATCCCTCTGTTCCTGATACAATTCCCCCACCACCATCCCTCTGTTCCTGATACCATCCCTCCACCACCACTCCTCTGTCCCTGATCCCATCCCTCTGTCCCTGATCCCACTCCCGCCACCACCATCCCTCTTTCCCTGATCCCATCCCCCCACCACCATCCCTCTGTTCCTGATACCATTCCCCCACCACCATCCCTCTGTCCCTGATCCCTCCAATATACTTTCTCCTGCAGCATATTCTAACATTATTTTCTACTGAGATAATTAAATGATATGAGATACAGATTTAGCAAACCATCACTCAGGAGTGCCTACAATCCTGCTGGCAGATTCATGACTGCTTATTACTAAACTGCTGAATGACCAAGTGATCTTTTTTGGGGTTTCCCTTAAATGTGTTAAAGTATTTTCCACTGTTTAATGTTGAAGATCCTCAAATAAGATTTTTTTCAATGTCTAGTGATTCATGGTGTAAAAATGTAGTTCCTTCTGGTTTATGCCAAACACACTGCTCATCAGTCATAAATTACGAAGTCCCTGGACGCTCACTGCTTGCTCTGCCGCTGTGATATATGATGATTTTCACAGCAATCATCAAAGACAAGTCACCCTGGCTAATTCTATTTTCTTGCTCTCATAAACCTATTTTAAATCAAGAAATGTGTAATTTATTTGGAATGTGATGACAAAAATTGGGGGCTTCTATAAAATAATTATCATTCAGGATTATCCTTTTTACAAAAAAATGTTTGTGCCTCTTCATCACATATGAGAGACAGTTCTGACATCTGTCATAATATAGGTCAACTAAGGTTGGAGAATCCTTTCCTGGTGTGGATTTCTTGCACACTACAGCTTGTAAACTGCCATTTTTCAGGTGTTGGACATTTTTTTCTCAAGCACCTGATGTCCCTCTATTTTACCCTATATGTTCAAGCGCACATAGGCGTTTAAAGGAGTTTAGGGGAGAAATCTGAACGCACCAAAACTGCGTTCAGGAGAGGAACTTTCAGACATAAAAAATGTCAAACGTGCATAAATGCTTCTTGTGTTTAGGTGCATTTGCATTTTGCCACGTTTATACAGTTTGGTGGTCAAAAGGTAAGTTATAAATGATGATGCTGATGACAGGAAGTTCCCTCTGACCTTGCCCCTGCCCAGTTTTATAAAACATCTGCAGGGAGCTACAATGACTAGGGATGTGAGTCAGTTACAGCTGATCACAGCTGTACAGATGTAATCCCAAATTCGGGACCAGTCTCATCCTAAATATATGGACCACATATCCAAAGGAAACATCTGGAAGGAAACTGGCCTGAGCCATACTGAAGATTATTCCTGCGCACAGACAGAAGAAGGATCAACACAAGTGTCCACATGATTTTATGTTTATGTAAATGTTTTTTAGTATGTAAGCTTATGTAACTTTTATTGTATTTTTTTTTTTATTGACATCCTCCAGATGCCCCTACGTGGCCACATGCATAAAGATTAACAAAAAGAAACAGAAACACCGGGGAATGGAACCCCAAGCACACAAAGCCAACATCCTATGGTGCAAAGCTTGGTTTCCTGAGGAAGTCCATAGCATCCATTCTAGAGAGTATTCTTTTTGTAGGGTGGAGGGGGTTGTGCCAGTGTTTTTGATTGTTTTTTTATTTTTCTCTTGTTATCAATTTTTAATGGGAACATTCTGTAATGTTTTTAAATTTTTACAACTTCTTTTATATTTTTGATAAAAACATTCTTTTATTTTTTTTATTATTTTAATATTTTTATTTTGTCATGTTTACGTTTTTATAGTACAACATCCAACTGGGTAAGACCTCCCACAGAGGAGGAGGAAAACGTGGAGGCTAGTCCCTCAAACCCAGTCACAACAATAACCACAATCACACCATTGTCGATTCTGTTGGAAGCAGAGGTCGAATGGTGGCAAGTGTGGCAAGTATGGCAAGTGTGTACTGACTCCTACTTAACATGAGTCTGAATGTGATTGCTTAATTCTGAACACAGCTACATCCCTAGTTATAAGAGGGTGTACACACTTATGCAACAACATTATTTAGATATTTTGTTTTACACCCCCCCCCCCCCAAAAAAAAGAATTCAGTTTGTTTTTCAATTGAGTTGTACAGTTTATAGGACACATTAAAGGTGGGAAACATTCTGAAATTATTTATCTTTGTCTAATTTTTTACATCACAGAAACCTGACATTTAAACAGGGGTGTGTAGACTTTTTGTATCCACTACACTGCAGGAAACCTGCCCTGATAAATTAAACTAACACTAAAGAAAAATGAAAAAAATGAATGGTCACACTACACTCATACTTGACTGTCACTAGATTCACACTAAACTGATATTCTACACTGACAATAGAATCACAATAGCACACTATAGCACACTAATTCGCTAGTAGCACTGAACATACCCGTGTTCTAACTCTCTCCACGCCAATATCACACTGCAAATGGCCGCTATGAGGAGAATAATTTTATAGTGTGCGACAGCACTAAGAGCAATGACCCATGATTGGATAGAGTCAACATTACTTTCTCCAATCATGGCTTTGACAATGCTCTGTGCCCTAATTGGGCAAAGCTTTCATTGCTTCAGCCAATCAGGGCTTCCAATGCACTGCGTGGTGACGCAGTGCATTGTGGTCATTAGGCGGGCCAAACAAATGGTTGAACACCCCGATAATTTGGGTGTTTATCAAACAGGTAAACAGCCAATATTCGGCTCGAATTCATACTCGCCCAACTCTATCTGGCCCCTCCACTCTTTTCAGCTGCTCCTGGTGGAAGCTTTCTAGGCACTGCCCCTTCAAGTCCACACACTCATCAGTCTACAACTGTGGTATGTCCCCCTTCCCCCTTTTACCAATCCACACCTCCTCCACGTCTGACCCCACCCTTCATGCCTTCCCTATCCCACTATGGATCCCTCCCAATTTCCATCTTCCTACCCTACTTACCACCAACTTTAATTTTATTATTATTTTTTTATGTCACCTTATTTTTTGTAAAAGTTTTTTCTACTTTTTTTTGGCCAGTTGTTGTGGACTTTGTATTTTTGTATTAAAAAAAGTTTTTGCCTTTTTTCATATGTAATAAAAAAGGTTTTCAAAGGCATACTGTTGTGATCTATTTCTTTTTTAAGTTACACACTACATATCCCTTTTTCATGTGGAGTAATCCGTCCATTCTTTATTGGGAAATGGTCGCTTTACCTAACATGGATGAAAACCACTTCACACATTTTCATGCGTGTGGGGTAATGCATCTATTTTTTCATGGGGAATGGCTGCTTTACCTCACATGGATGAAAACCACATCACACATTTTCTATTTCAATCATTTTTATTGATTTTTTCACAAAAAGAAATTAGTACAGCAGTGGTATATGTCATAAGAAAAAGGCATAAAGTACCCAAGAGTTTGCTCAATAATAGATTACCATACAACATGTATTAAGTAGGAGAACCGGAATCAATGGACATTAACGGGTTCTAGAAAGTAGTTTGTATGCTTTAAATGGCACAGAATACTCTCCAGATAGTAAAAGGCAAGGGAGTAAGTAGTAAAAAAGTAGTTAGTAATATCTAAACCAAGTATCACTGCATTATCCGTAAATAGTCTGCTTTTAAGGAAAATGGAATGGACATAAATAGCTATGTAAATAAATAAGTTAGCATGTGTTACCACCCAAAAGCATATGAAAGTGAGCAAAAGGCTCATCAGTAAAGATTAACAAAATAGGGGAAGGAGAATACTATGCAGAAAAGGGAAGGAAAGAGAAGAAGAAGAAAAGAAATGAAGTAAAAGAGATGGGATACCTGTCCAGAGGTCAGCTTCCATCCACCTCATAAATCCACCTTTATCCAGTTGGTAGTTGTAAGCACCAGAGTCAGGGGATCCATAACTTTTCAAACGTTGATTATTTATCTTGTAATACAGAAACAATTTTTTGTTAAGAATAATCTGTGCTAATTTGCATTTCAACAAAGATAAGGTAGGTCAAACTTTGTGCTCTAACAGACCATTGTAATAGTTATCTTAGATTAAGAATATGATATCTATCATTGTTTGAGTATAGCTAGGAATAATTTCAACTGGTTTGTTTAAAAGGACAACCCAAGCATTCTTGGTGATATTTGCCATGGTTACGGAATTTATCAGGGGGAATCACATGACCATGGGGCAGGTCCACCACATGTGCAGTACTTTTTCCAGGTACCCAGATCTACAGAAGCAAGAGGAACAGGATCCAGTGTACATTTTTCATCTCTGAGATTAAGTATCATCTGGAATAAAATGTATATCCAGCTTGAATCCTTTATAAATAGGACCACAAGTGGTTTAGGTCCTCCAATCTTCCTCCTCTATTTCTTAACCTACTGTAGATCTCTTACCCATGCTAACTGATATGACAGCTTGTTAGGCAAACTAACGAACATTTTATACAACATAGAGATACCACCCCTCTTTACTGTATCTTGAAAGCATCTGTTTTCAAAAACTGTTCTCAATGTAATATCAAGAGTAGATTTCCTAGGCGAATGTAGATAATGTGAAATTTGCTATAGTCGCCACATCACACATTTTCGTGTGTGGGGTAATGCCTCAACCCTTTAATGGGGAATAGCCACTTTACCCCACACGGATAAAAAGCACATCACACTTTTTTTAAGTGTGGGAATAATGTATTCATTCTTTAATGTGGAATGGCCACTTTACCTCACACATATGAAAACAACATCACTCATTTTCATGCGTGTGGGGTAATGCTTCCATTGGAATGGATGCCTTACCTCAGACAGATAAAAAAGACACAACCTAAAAACAAGAAAACAATAAAAAGGTCATTTGAATAACTTTATTCAAAGGAAAAAAAATATTTTATTAAGCAGCTAGATATTTGAGAAAATTCAAAGGTACCTGGTATCCGGAGAAATTCAACTACACATGTTGATCTTGCCAGGCCACTTGACTATCTGGGGAGATGTTCATAACTTGAGAAGTGGAGAGAAAGTCCATGAACTGAATACCTTGTGCAAGGTTTGGGGGCGCAGGTTTAGTGGATACTCTCTTCTTTTTATTTAGAAAGTTATGTAGCATGCAGCAGGCTAGCACTACTTATATAGTGTTTTCTGTTAGCTAAGGCATAATGACATTATGTAACTCCTCCCACAGTGCCAAGCAGGTTTCCTGGATCACTTTTACCACCGTGGTGACACCCAAAAGGCAATAATGGTGTAGGAATGCAAAAGTTTGAAGTAAAAAATAAAATAGAATATCAAAGCATTAAAAAAAATGATTGTAACAAATAATGAAAAATTATATTTAAACAAAATCAACATGAGGAAAAGAATATATATTTTTATAATCACACATAAACGTTAAAAAAAAATTAAATACTGTGACTTTTACATAATTACATACCTGAATGTCACCAGGAGATATTCTTCCTCATGTGGGTGTCCATGCGAGTTAGGGTCACAGCCTCTCCAGAAGATCATCAAAGGTGCCAACAGACATCCTTGTGAAAGCAAAGAATTTGTTGTGATAACTCTGCAGCTCCACGTACATATTAGCGAAGTATCCCAAAGATAAGTTCTGAGACAATAAGGGAAGAGTCCAGTAGTAACAAACTCTGCACTTCTCATCCAATTCTCTCCGTCTTCTTACCCTCCACAACAGAATTAGCGAGAATATTTTGCTAATCTTGATGACTCCAGACATAATGAATGCATTGAGGAAAGAGGTAGAGAAGCCTCTGCTAAACACAATTCTCTCTCTGCTCTCGCAAAATGGTAATAAAATAATTAACTATTTAACAATGTATCATGGGTATTTGGAAGTGAAAAATTAACAGAGGGTGGTATTTTGGAAAAACACTTGTAAACACAACGAGCTTAAATGTGCATAAACCCTTATACAAAATGCAGCTTAAATTGTGTTTTTTCAACCGCTGTTTCCTTCCGGCAGTTCTGGCGTTCAGAGGGGCTTTTTCAAACACCCTGTGAGCATAAGGCCTTGGGCTCTGTTATCACTTCAGAGAAATCTATTGCAAATGAGAATACTTTACATAAATCAATTAGAGCTGATGTTTAGGTAAAACAAAAAAAATTGTTCTCTACAGCTTTATGTAAATTACTTACCAGTAATGAAGTACATCCCAGGATATGCAGGCTGTAAGATTCTATAGAACTCTTCACTGCAGGGCTGCCCTGTCTACCTCCTCCTGCTGAATGTCAGGGCTGTGGGTTTTAACAGCCTCAGGTCTTCGGACTCAGGTACACTAAAGATGATCTGATGGTGACCCCTCTTCCAGTGATGAAAGTTCCTATACTGATTACGCTGTCTGTAGCATGATCTGTGAATTGGGGACAGAATTCTGTGACTGATCGGACTCTCCCACAGTCACAAATCATGTTACCGGCAATGTAATTAGTGAAAGAAATTTTCACAATGGAGGAGGAGGAAGGAGGGGCAGATTATCTTTAGGGAACCTGAGCCTGCACCCCCACATCACAGTTCAGGGACAGGAAGAGGACAGGGAAGCTACACAGTGAGGATTTCTACACATTCCAGCAGTCTGCATATCATGTGATATAGTTCAGTACAGGTAAGTAATGTACATAACTAAAGCTGTAGAGAAAAAAATGTTTTTTAACTAAACTTCAGCTTGAAATGTTTGGTTTTTGCTGATGGGCTCATTCATTATAAACAACAGAAAATTTCCTTACCAGCTTACTAGCTAGCCTGCAATAAAAAAACGAAATTAGCCATGCCTAACAGTTCATGTTAAAAACAGAGGGTTTAGTTACACACATTTGCAAATATATGTGAAAGCCAAGGCTCCTCTGTAAACTGTGGTCCTAACTCTA
The DNA here is from genome assembly GCA_037952925.1 of Lithobates clamitans. NCBI lineage: Eukaryota > Metazoa > Chordata > Amphibia > Anura > Ranidae > Lithobates > Lithobates clamitans. The sequence goes on from JBBGZY010000272.1 coordinate 863,658, forward strand.
TAGTTTTGAGAATTTCCAAGTTGGGCTCACTCATCGATAACCACAGGCCAAGACTATATTTACCCACTGGCCCTAGTTGGGCAGCACCTCACTCTTCTGTCCACCTTTGGTCATTTGTGACCAAAAGTGGATCTTATACTTACTCCAATAGTGGGTTCTAGCAATAGGCTTTACTAAAATAATGACATGACACAAGGGGCAGAGTTAGTATAAATGTCTCATTGTTCAAGTGTACCTAAGGCACACAATGTCTATGTTGTACATACAGTCCTGCCACTAAGTGTTTTATATTCCTTATGGATTTTCTCTGGAACATCTAACCAGTGAAGTTTTTAGCTTTGTCCTCTACTTCATAAATAACAAAGGGATCTCATTCACCTTGTTGCTTTCATTGTATAGAATTCAGTGGCAGGATTACTCTACTATGTTTCTGCTAGGAAAAAAAGCCAGATCTTTTTAAATGTGATATTGTAATTTATGATAAGTATTGAAAGTAGTTTCATAAGGTTTTTTTTTGTGGGCGGGTCTCATTCCAGCCTCCCCCACAAGATGTCCCTTCGGCCTTTCTTTAAAATTACTACTTACAGACTTAAAAAGAGAGGTTGTGTAGGCAAAAAGCACTCTTAGAAAATCAGTGAGGCCTAACAGTATGACATTGACATGTCTCTTTACGTCTGTCCTCTTCCCACAAAAGAGAATAACTTTGCAATGCTCGCGGTTGTCTTGCTGAACTGGGAATTCTGGTGGATATATATTAGTCCTGGATGGATCGGGGAAGATAGTATTTCAACTTGATAAACCACATGAATATGTAATGTCAGTTGTGGTTAGGGTTGGTGTTCAATAAGATGCAGTGAAGTGAAGTGCAGTACCCATAACCACATGCAGCCATCAGCCATCCTCCATGTACAGCCATGTAAACAATGAAAACATTTCTGATTGGTATCTATTTGTCATTGCCTCTAACACATTGCTTGTTTAACCTTAATTATATTAAGCCCTTTAGGTCTTATTTAACTTTAATTTGTTTAACCTTTTTGTCTTTGATTAACTATTGTCCTGATTGAGATGTTCACAAAAGGACCATTTATCATTTCTGCCTCATCCTTTATCATCGTTCTTGTTTGTCTGCCTAGAGTGGCATCTGTGTACCAATGCAAATAAAATCCCTGAGGAATTATTGGCAGGTACACAGTTTAGTTGAACATAATGCTCTGTTGATGGCACAATCATTATACAAGCAAAACATAGGTTGAATCCAAAGTTGTCTTTTATTAGACTGTATGAATGGCCACATTAATCTTTGTAGACTGTTATTTCTCTATTTAATTGACAGATATATATTTTTGATTGCCCTACATCATTAACATTTTGTTCTCAGCTTTAACGTGACATTTTTTTTCATGGCCCCTTAAAATTTAATTTGATAAAACGCTCCTAGAAACATCCAGTCTGCACTATTTGTACTTTTATTCAACAAATTGCTTCTTTAGCTTGTTTGATAGCTCAATATTTTGTTTAAAACAAGCATGCTATTTAACAAGTACACGAGTATTACATTAGCATAGTCAATGTCTCTTAGGAAAATGGAACTTTGTAGTGCTCAGTGCTGGCATCTGCATTTGGCAACACTTTTTAATCATCAAATATATTGGCATTGCAATTTCTATGGTTGCCAAAGCCATAAATCCCTCTCTACTAGTTGCAAAGCGGATTACATTGTCAGTTGCTTGATAGAGTTCCCTCCAAGTTTTAGGTGTGTGCAATTAAATAAGCCTATTTTTTAAATAGAATAGTTTAGTTTCTATGACTATGTCCATTTTGATGCAAGACATTTTTTAAGTGAAAGCTACACTGTAAAAAATATTGTGCTGGGTCTACTTATTTTTGCATCAGCTTTTTAAGTACAGTAAACTAAACTTATTTTTGTCTGACTCATTAGAGTAAATACATACAATACAAAATATACAAATAGGAATACATACCTTAACTTGTCTGGAACTATAGTTTTAAGTAAAGCCAACTCAGTTTTTCCAGTTTATAGACCATAGGTTTAAGTAAAGCCAACTCAGTTTTTCCAGTTTATAGAAAAGTTTAAGTTAAGAACACATACATTAACTTTTTTATATATAGCACTGTCAATTTACAGAGCACTTTACATGTACATTTATATCAGTCCCTTCCCTCAAGGTGCTTTCGATCTAAGATCCCAACCTCACATTCATACACATACTAGGGCCAATTTCCCTACCAGCATGTCTTTGGAGTGTGGGAGGAAACCTACACAGGCACAGGGTAGAACATGCAAACTGCAGGCAAGTAGTGTCATGGTTGGGATTTGAACCAGCAACCCTTTTGCTGCTAGGTGAAAGTGATAACCACGATACCACCATGCTGCCCTATAACTAGTTACTTAATTTTAAGTGATATTAACTTGTAACCTACTCAATTTTTTTAAGTTGATAAAACTTATTTTCCAAATGTATTTGATATATGTTTGAAGGTTTTTATATAAAAAAAAAATACAATATGTTTTTAAAAAAAATAGGAATACTCTATTGAGGCAGGCTTTTAAAACAAATTAACATTTATTATGTATAAAGTGTTACAAATGTAATATTATTAAAGCAGAATAAAATGTAAATGTAAACATTTAAAAAAAAAAAAGAAAAAAATGCCTCTTTCTCAGCTAGCAAATCAGACTGAAACACACACATGTATATACAGGATGTATCTGTAAAGAACGTAGAATACAGAATGTATTAACTTTTTTTAAGCCTTTTAGGAAAGTAATTTGCACTTTAACCACTTCAGTTCCGGAAGGATTTGCCCCCTTAATGACCAGGCCATTTTTTGCGATTCGGCACTGTGTCGTTTTAACTGACAATTGCGCGGTCGTGCGACTCTGTACCCAAACAAAATTTACGTCCTTTTTTTCCCACAAATAGAGCTTTCTTTTGGTGGTGTTTGATCACCTCTGTGGTTTTTATTTTTTGCGCTATAAACAAAAAAAGACCTACAATTTTGAAAAAAAATTACTTTTTGCTATAATACATATCCACTAAAAAAAAAAAAAAAAATAACAAATTTATTCATCAGTTTAGGCCAATATATATTCTTCTACATATTTTTGGTAAAAAAAATCATAATAGGCGTATATTGATAGGTTTGTGCAAAAGTTGTCACGTCTACAAACTATGGGATAGGTTTAGAGACCTTTATTTTTTTTTTCTATTGTTTTTACTGGTAATGGCGGCGATCTGCAATTTTTAGCGGGCCTGCAACATTGTGGCGGACAAATCTGACCCCAAATCACACTTTTTTTATTTGCATTGGGTGCAAAGTGGGCGGGGCTTGATGTTACATAATCTGAATTTGAATAGCAATATCTCAAAAACCAAACCGGCTGAAACATTCATCTTTGTGACACAAAATAGTTTATGAGCTTAACAGCTGGTGGTCCCTCACCCTGCATCATGGTTGCGTTATGCCACATGAAGTAAGCGCAAACTTTGCGTGCGCACAAGTGAGTTGTCTCAATAGGTGGTTACAATGGACGTATGTCCATTTATTATAAATATATTAATCAAATAAAACAAACATTAAATGGCATGTTAAAGCGGTTGTATACTCAAATTTACAACTTTCAATGCAATCATGTCTCCTAACATCCCCAAGCTATTGCCATTATAAATTTTTTGCCTACCTGGTTCCTTCCGGTATTATTGCTATATTTCTGACTAATGACGGCACAAGCGCATGCGCCGTATCATCGATAAAATCCGGCAACTCGAGACCCTGCCGGAAAGATTCCTCTGTATGTCGGGGCTGTGTCATTTCCTGTTGTAGACATTAGCCCCGACATCCCGCGATGGTTCCTGATATTTTTCATCCCCAAGAGGATCATGGTTACCTTGTGACTCCTACAGCGAATGTAAATACCCCAGATGATGTCCCCTAGGACGAAACGCGTCGGGACCACTGCTATCACCACCAACATTGCCAAAAGACAATTTACATGCGCTGTTTTTTCATCTCAAATGTGAGTGTTTTTTACCTTCAATAAAACAAATTTTAATCATCTATACAGTATCACGCTATGTATCTCTATATCTTTTCTATATACACTTTGGATGCCTGAGTGGATCTATTCCCTACATTATATTATACTCCCAAGTATCTGGGTCACCTGGATTTACGCTTTTGCGGTACAGACACCATCGTGGATCCCCACAGTTACAAGCTAGATTGACCCGGTGGGTGTACACCCATCTGTGTCCAATCTCTCCGGTAAGCCCCCAATTTAATGAGGTGGTGGATCTTCTATCAACACACAAACAAGTTTTTTCACAATCTTGGGTGCTACATATACCTTCTAGAGACTTTCTTATATATTTTTCTGAAAATTGTTTGATAAGTGTATCACCTGCACTTTATGATTTATATCATGAATATATTACGTACTGGTTTCTGAGGATTATTTTGTATAAATACTATATACACTGTATTATATCTGTTAGCGCTACACTTTTTTCTTTATTTGGTTATAATTACAGGACTAGATCACTTGTAAGTGTTAGCTGCTTATTTACACTTTTTATTTTTTGACAGCGCGATATTTATTTATATATTTTTATATAAGGAAATGCACATACCTTAAAAGTTTTGTCCAGATTACTCAATATTATTATTATTTTTGTAAATGTATTAGGTGTGTTTTAAGAAATAATGAAAATTAAGTAGGGTACTTAAAATATCAAAGTAAATTAATTAACATTTATTTTTATGTTGAAAATTATAACATTTTTATGTTAAAATTACAAGCCAATAGAATTATTTTTTTTTCAACAGAATCATTTTTATCAGTGTATTGTATGTCTGAAAGAACAATTTTAGAGTGAACTATAGGTAAGAAATAAAATATTCAGTTGAAATACATATGCCTGTGGATTTGTTATTCTGTTAAACCATTCTTTAGATTCATTTTCTAGTGCCAGATAGCATCAACAGGTCACTCACCACAGTAAAAATAATAAAGCTTGTTCATGGACCTGACCCAACTTCTGACTGGACAGTAAAGGAGCAAAGGCTGAGGAGTTCATCTCTATGCTCTATTTAGGTCCCTTCACACATATATTTTCCATCTATCCGTTGACGGAAGAAAAACAGACATCACTGCATTCCTATAGAAAAACGGATGACAACGGATGATCATCCATTTGCATCCGTTTTCATTCGCTTCCATCAACATCTGTTTTTTTTTTTTTTTGAAAGGATAAAATCCCTATTTTGAATTTGTCAAAAAAACAGATTGGACAAAAGCTGATGTAAACTGACAAATGGTCAGCTTTTCATTTGTTTTTGCATTGGTAGTGGATGTAAAAAAAAAAAACATGAAAAACTGATGAGCACGACTGAAAAACAGATGAAAAACTGATGAACACTAATGAAAACCGGATGAAAAACCGATAAATACTTCATCCATTTTGACGTGACTGAACTGATGAAATGAACAGTCCGCGTGTGGGAAAGGGCCCTTACCGAAGTATTCAGCCCCAAACCTTTTCTATCTGTTGCCCATTACTCAGCACTGTAGCTCAGGTTTCTGCTACACCTGACCTCATTAGTGGACTTTAAAGTGAGGCCAGGGCTTAAAACCTGCACCTGATCAACAGGGTTTTATCTCATGCCCTGGATAGAGGTGTGGCTGTTTCTAACTTCTATCTGACTGTTCATGACTTGGATCAGTTCTGTGCAGTGTTTGAACTGTGTTTGTACCCATCTTGTCTGTGCATATCTTGATCATTAGCCTGTTACTCCCCTTATTGCTCCATTTTTATCAATCTGCAACCTGAGCCCTGTCTGCACCTAACCTGACCATCAGTCTGTCTGAGGACTTATACTGCTTTATCATCTATTATGCCTGTTGTCGGTTGTTCTCTTGGCAACTCAAAGGTTGCCTTGGATCCAGATCTGTTTTGCCTGTCTCTGTGTCAGGTCAAATCCATTGCACACAGGTAGTTTGAGCATAAAACCGAGGAAAGTGATGGAGAATTAATGCTGCAGATTCTTAAAAGGGTTAAAGAGCTACATTTAATTTTACAGTAATTGTACTTACGCTGGTCTTCATGTAGGAAAGTGCTGTTGTAAGAGGAACTCTGCTGTAAAATGGTTGTAAACCTCAGACATGAAATATGAACAAAGCACATCCTTCTATGTTATGTATCTGTCTCAATCCAAAGCACTGGGTGTGATTTCTCTCTGCTGGCTTGTTCCTGTGTTATCTATATGAGTCATTTCTGACAGCTTTTCCCAAATCCAAGAAATAACTGGGAGGAGAGCTCCAGCACAAAGCCTGTGATTGACAGCCTCAGCTGTGCATGTTCCCTGTATACTGTGAGGAGGGGTTGTGTCCCTTCCCTCCAATTGGGGGCACAGTAAAGAAGAGATGGCTTCAGATAAAAAGGTATAACTTTTGTAGGAGGATTTGTTTCATCTCTGTGAATCACCTGAGGATAGGCACTTCATTGGGTATATTATATAGTTACATAGTTACATAGTAGGCGAGGTTGAAAAAAAGACACAAGTCCATCAAGTCCAACCTATGTGTGTGATTATAAGTCAGTATATGTAAGGGTTTACAACTACTTTAAGCTAAATGAGAAGCTAGTCTCCCAAAAGCCCCCTCTAGTGGTGCTTTAGCAGTCTAGCTGGCATGAGGGTAACACAATGATCTCCAAGTGTAAGGTAAAGAATCCACTTTATCTCCCTTTGTGCAACCTTCGGAGACAGTGACAGCCAGAGTATAATTATTCCTAAAATGATCAAATGTGTATAACTGGGTCCAAGTGAAATTTTGTCAAGCTTTTAATGTCAATAAGAACCCATCAAGAATTTAAATTCCCCAACATACATATATACCTTGATTATTTATCAACATACAAAATACGCCATTGACTATTTTTCATTGAAAGAACTAAGTTACAAATGTTAACTCAGTCACATTTTGGAATGAACAAATGCATTGTGCCGTGCATATTATGGGCAACATTCCTTTCCCATCCCCATCTCTTTGTGGCTTTGTATCGAAGAGACCATCTGGATTCAGAGATTTTAATTTCCCCTAGGCAGCCTTTGCATAATCTATGAAGGTTGTATTTTAACATTTCTATAAAAAAGTGCCACAAACCTAACATTTTCAGGCAATGTTTCAGGCAAAAAGAGTAATCAGTGAACTTGACTTTAATGGAATGTTGGGCACCAATATGTTAATGCTTTGTTAACTGCTGTCTCCAAGAGCTCAATCTGGAACAGGGCCCCTTTAGGCAGCAGTAACCATAAAACGAGGCAGTAATTGCAGCTAAGCCTGCATCATATCTATTTTACATTAACAGCTTTTTGTTTATTATTTCCATGATTGCAGTCTGGGCTCTTTGTGCATCTCCTGACTTGTATTTTGAACTGTAGATGTCTAAAAATCATCATGCACGCTGCTTGAGGCATGGTGATCCTTCTACCAAATGCTGCATGTCATGGCATGTGTCATCCAAAGCTCATAAGTCGCAGCAAAAAGCCAGCGTGTCCTTGTTATTTATCATGCAGAGACAAAAATACACAATCGGAGATGATTACAAACAAAATTACAATTCTTTCCATTCTTTTCATTCTTGCTTAACTGAAATCATTTTAGCCACCTGCCAAAATACTGTCAAGGATATTTATCAAGCAATTTGCCATCAGAATCGGGTGCATATCTAATTCAAACTGCCTGTCAATCATTAAAGGGCTTGTAAGTGTTGTAAAAATCAGCACTAGATTAAGGCTATCATTGATGGTCTTTTGTTAGCTTCAAACACTTTTTACAAAATTTATGTAGATGTAAAACCCACTTGAAGGAGGTTCAATTTGGGTCAGCAGGAGTTCAACTGCAGGTCATATGTACCTGTTAATAAATTCTAAATGACATCAGAAGCCTCTTTAATTGATGTCAAACTTGTGGGCTGGGTTTACTGTACTGAAGTGAGGGACCCAGAGCGAGCTCTCGTTCTTGCCCCCAGAGGCGGGCTGAGGCCGACTTTCACACAAGGTGGCACTGAAAAGTAAGGCTCCTCCACGAGAACACAGTTAACTCTTTGTAGACAATAGCTAACTTTTGTAACACTTCACCTTGTTCACTACGAACACGGGTCCTCATTATGCTTCAGAACACTTCTCTCACTTAAATAGTGCAGGATTTCTGAACCAGTAACGCAGGCTTGTACCGGACTCCACCATACCAGTAACCTGTCACCCCACTCCCAGTGACATTGATTCATATGTTTCACTTGAAGACTGTGAACCTCACTTGTATATATTCCGAGCTTAACATTCTCCAGAGGCCTCACTACATCCTTCATAACGCCCAGATTAGGTACTGGACTCTACAAACCCAGTAACATGTCACCTCACTCCCAGTGACATTGATTCATATGTTTCACTTGAATACTAGGAAACTTACTTGTACATATCCCATGCTTATTTTTCTCTCAAGGCCTCATAACATCTTCCATGATTTCCAGGCTAGGTCCCTAGGGTGCCCTGTGCCTCGATGTTTGTCCCAGTATGTGGGGAACCAGTAGCTAGGGAAAGAAAATAAACACCAAGCTCCGTCACTACCAGCGCCTCCATCACTCTTGCCATATCACCCACTTCCCGACTGGCTGGCTGTTATGCACACAACATTAGTACTGTAGTAATTAGCAATGGAAAAATATCCAGATAGCTCCTCTGCTCGTTGGACATTTGTACAGCATCTTCACAAACTCCTCTTGTCCCCTTGCCAACCTCTAATCTTTGGAAACGTAATGCATGCACCCTTTTAGTGACTTCAGACCAGGCAATTGAAAATGCAACAAAATTATTTTACTGAAGTAGTTAAATGTAACAGCTGAACAGTTCTCAAATACATCTTTCATACATACCAGTGTTAATTTTTATATCAAGTTAAAATTTTGTTTTAGTTATAGCCTTTCGACTTAAATGCCATTTTAGTTTTAGTGGTATTTTAGTCTACTAAAATCTGCAGTGGATTTTAGTCGACTAAAATATCCTACATTTTAGTTGACTGAAATCTCCAGTACATTTTAGACTAAAATCTCCAGTACATTTTAGTAGACTAAAATCTATAGTACATTTTAGTAGACTAAAATTGAATGGGTTTAGCTAAATTGTAATGCATTATTTAAGCATTTCTCTAGAATTTCCAAACTCCTTATATACTCCTGGAGGAAAAAAAATCTAACAACATGTTATCATTTATGGTATTAAGGTTTGAACAAACTACACGGACGTTATATAATGTCTTTATAGGTAAAACCAGGTTTCATTACAAGAATATAGCTTTTTTGGCAAAAGTGTAACATTAAAACAAAAAAATAAATAAACTCTTTGCCTGTGATGCCACCATGCACATTTACATGAACTTTAACAGTTCAAGTAACTGAACACAACAAAAAATTTCAGCAGCTACAAGCACAGGCACTGCCACTGGCATAGTATAAAAAAAAAACAATACTCATGGGTAATGCTTATTTCTACAATAAGAATCAGTTAACTGGTCACAATTTATTATTTCAATAGTTCTAATTCTCAGATACATTCTGTGATGGAAGTCACTTTGGGCAGGGGGCCTGTGGAACCCAGAATCCCTTGGAGAGGTTGGGAAGCCCTTGTTTCAGCTCCCCATGCACCTCCTATGTCTAAGTCATCCTGTGTCCCTAATAGGGGCACAGGGTGACCGAGAACCCTAGTCTGATATGTACTAATCGGACTCACTGTAAACCCACACTGGAATGTTGTGTGTATATATATTGTATATTGTCTCATATTATTGTATGCTCTGTGTTCTGTAATTTGGGGTGTGGCTGTATTCCATTGTTCCATTGTGTCTGACTGCCTTGAGTATTACTTTGGTTGACTCCGAAGTCATCCTGTAGTTCCAAGTCCCCCAATGCCGGTATCCACATAGTACCCCAAATAAATTGTCTCAAACATAGCATTATTCATCCAGCCAACCTCTTCCTCTCTCAGAGAACATATCCGCCGCTGGGGAGAAGTGCGGACTGGCCCTTCTCCCTGGAGTCCTGTCAGCCGCTGAAAAGATGACAGGGTGGCTGGACTCACTTCATCATTCTGTTGGGGATCTAGGCCGACTGCCCAGCATCCCTGGAGTGTACAGGTACGTGTCATGTAGATTAGCTGTGAGAGGGGAGGGGGCGAATTCCTCCAACAGCTCTCTCTGCTGATTGGACAGTCTACCCTGCCTGGAATGCAAAGGAGTGGATCGTCCCGACAATTACCTGTGTTTCAATAAACGGTTTCGTGTTCAGCAGCCAAAACGAGTACTGTCTAGTTATTGGTTGTCAATGGTTTGGAGTATCTGATATCTATACTCAGACTGGAGGAAGCGGTATATGAAGAAAGTACTCAAGCTGAGTGTGGGACATTTCGTTACACATTCAAAGAAAAAGTGTACAGTCTACAATGCCATTAGTGAGTGGATTATAACAATTGCAACTTTTTATCAGCTCCTTTCTCTCTCAGCATTGACAATAGAGGTAAATATCACACTAAGAACATACCATTAACTTACAGTGAGATGAATATTGTTGCTTTAGGAAATGCTGCTGTCAATAGCAGAGAATACCATTCAGTGAATTGACAGCATGAGAGCAGGGAGAACCTATAGCCACTGGTACGGCTGTATTTCTGGCACCACACTGTGGACACACTGGACAGGTGCAAGGTTAGGTCGGGGGGGGGGCAGCCCCACCTTGAGGTCCTGCCGGCTCCCCTAGGGGCAGGACCTCAACGTAAGGCTGCCCTATGCAATGCAAGACACCCTAGCAAATAGACAGATAAGGCACCTGCAGAGCACCCCACTATGGACAGCATTCATAGCAACAATATGCATCTAATTGACAGTTGCAAGTCTATTTTTCTTTTTTAGTAGTGTGATATTTACCTCTATTGTCAAATTTGTCAATGCTAAGAAAGAGAGAGAGGAGTTGATAAAAGGTAGTGGTTTTTATAGTTTCACATACTAATTTGTGCATTTGTGCCTGTGCATGTTTTCTATAAATTTAATTGACAATTAGAACTATTGTTGAATTATTAATTCTTCCTATCACAATAAGCACAACCCACAACTATTAGGTATGCTTCTTATGTTATAAATAACTGGAGAATAAAACACTTATATTTGGTTCAATTCATTTTAAGGAAAGCACTTTGTGCCAACATGACACTTTCTATATCCTACTGGCCTCTAGAGAGGTCACACGTGAAAATGAATACCCTCTCTGCAAAGGCTTGAGAAGCTGGCATAGCCAACAGGTCTAATGCAAAAGGTTTTCAACTGGTGATAAAAAGTGTCACTCTTTACCAGCCAAAAATCTGTTCAGTGATGGCAACTTTGTTCTTCCTTATATTTTCTGACCTGCTGCTCTATGCTGTTTGGGGAGATCCTTGGCCTGGGTCTTCTGCGGAATTTAGAAAGAAACTGAAAGACTGGCTGCTTTGATGTGGATGGTGCTTCTTTCACTTACTGTGATTTTTCAATATTCTCCTCTTCCACATCATCTTCATACAATTTTTCATCTTGTGTGGGGCAATGTGAATTTTCTTACAGCATACTCCTCTGTCTTTTTAAGCAGTTCCTGAATATTATTATCCTCCACATCAACATGGGATTCACAGTGGCAGTACAGATGGAGAAGAAGGCACCATGTCCAAGGGTAATCCCTGTGAACTCAGGTCCTGAGGTTTCTCCATTTCAGACAGCCGGGTGCACAGCAAGGTGTTGCAGCTGAGACAGCAAACCCATTGGGAGAAGTTGGCAGACCTCCAGTGACACTTCGGACAAACTAAGAGTAATGTATCCCTATCTCAGATGTGACAATGGGCCAACCCTATAGTATGCCAGTACCAGCCAGACTGGCTGTAACAGTGGACACATGATCTGGAGCCAGTCCCGCAGGCTACCAATCTTTATTCGGGAGCAAAAGCTGTCTTTGACAGCTTGCTCCCTGTGCTGGGAGTGCACAGTTGAGTGTGCTTTCAGCACAGAAAGATCAGCTGCCCAGCTTATGTGTGACGTGTGGGTGTTAAATCCCACCCTTTGATGCCGCACATATGTGTTACACAAGCAGCAACAGGTTAAAGTTAGGTTAGATTTAAAGCCTTAAATCCTTGCAATTTGTGTTGATCACCCAGAGGAGACAGTTTTTTATCAGCAAAAGTGGAGCTAATCTTGAAAGTGGTTGTAAAGGTAAATCTATTTTACCTTAATGCATTCTCTGCCTTTTTGGTGGTAGCTCACCTCCCAGCCTCCCCTAAATACTTACATGAACCCAATCTGGATCCATGTGCACATCTGCAGCAGTTCTTCTCGCTCTCCTAGCTCCCACAGGCTTGGCTGAGAGCAGTGGGAGCCATTGGCTCTTGCTGTTTTCAATCAAAACCTGTCAGCAGAGAGTGGGAGCGAGGCATCGAGCACACGTGTTTGCCCCCATAGGAAGCCGTGACAGTGTCAGGATCACTTAGTGCTCCTTATCTTCATTCCAGCATCCGGGGTTTGGCTATGGCACTTTCCTTGTCTATCTGTCCACCTGCAGGTTGATTAATGTGATCAGTCTCTGGGTGGAAACCAAGCCTGTTATAAGCCAGCTCAAACCTCATTTGGGTGCTTGTGATAGTGAGTGATACATGTGTTGTTGATCAAGCTCCCTGTCTGTCTGCCCTGGTTTGCTAGTTTGGATTTCCCTGTGTATGACTTTGGACTGGATTATTGGACTATTCCTTGAACTCAGCAACCAGACTGTAATAGACCCACATTATCTGCCTGCTAACTGCAAGTATCTATTTGCTTTGCTCAGTTTGCATCTGCCCTGGCGTGGTGGCCAGGCACTATAGCATTGTGTATAAGTCCTGGGGGCAACCGAGTAACAGTAGACTTGCTTGCCTTATGGGAAAGGGGGCTGCTATAGGGGGAAGCATACAGTAGCCAGGTATAGTGTCTGGCCACCTGTGTTGGGGTAGACGTGACAGACAGTTTACATTTTTGGAGTTGTATTCGATATGTGCAAAGAGAGATCACACAAATACTTATAAAATTTCTTAAAAGTAATGACATATACAGATAAAGATAATATTAGAAATGCTCTTTGCAAGCAACAAAATTACCTTCTAAGGAAAATGTTACATTCCTGAAAAGAAATTACTGGGCTGGCTTGTCCATATAGTCAATTTACAATCACATGGGTCAACTAAAAGTCACCAGAAAAAACAGGATATTTGAGGCTTTTTTAGCAATTTGTGAGGCTACTAGACAACTAATTATAAAAAAAAAATATGCAATTTCCCTATCAGAGGGAAAAATAAAAAGCAAAACTTTACAATCACTTTAAAAATAACACCTGGTGGTCCTGCCAAGAACGCCGTTGCTCAAGCACCTCTTGTTTCTCCTGCATTATCTCCCATCACAAGGGCTTACAATATTGACTGGCCATTTCAATACATATTACTCAGATATAGTTCACTGTTCAGGTCACCATGAGGAAATCCACTCCATTGCTAAAGTGCATGCATGTAAATAGAAAGTGGCTGCAAGGGATAAGTAACACTGACATGCAGCAGAGAAAAAGAGGTACAAACAACCATTTTATTGAAAAAAAATCTGCATTAGATAAACGAAACTGAAATGCAGAGAAAAAAATAGGTTAAAACAACAGTTTTATTAAAAAAATAAATAATATTTGGTTAAGGTAAACACCTGCTTTAAATCTAACCTAACTGTAACCTATTGTACTAACAACCCTACATCCTTGCCATTGTACCATTCAAGGTAAGAGCTGTGTAATATGTAGCCATCGAAGGGAGTTTTCATTAGGGGCAGCCACTGATTGGTTGCCAGCAAGAGGAAGTTGCTGAAGTGTCTGAGCAACTGATAGCTAAGGTAAAAGGTTAGCAGAAGGGATAATTTATGAATCAAGCTATGATATCAAGCTATGATATTATCCTGTCATTTTTTTGTATTACCTCATAAATCAAACTACCTGTTTAATGTTAGCCATACATGTACTGATATTATAATTTCATATAACAATATTCTTCATAAAGATCTTATCTTTTTAGGAAATGTTTGTACTACGCAGTCGTTTCATGATGTAAACATCTTTAAAAAAGAATAATATATTCTGGCAAAAAAAAGAGTTAGATTCAACCAAATTAATCTTCTGAGAGAAAGATTATTTGAAATGATCACATTTGCAATTGATTGTTTATTGTTACTTGTATTGCCAGATTGGGGTGAAGATTTGTTTTCCATTTATGTACAAATCTTTGGTAGGCCATTAAAAGATGATATTATGCCAAGTAAATAGATACCAAACATGTCACGCTTTCAAATAACACACGCACAACATACATTTTACTATCCATAGGCGATGCTTTAAAAGCCTTTATGGGTTACCACTTTAGATTTACAGAGGAGGTCTAGAGCTAGAATTGCTGCTCATGATGTGATGTTCACAGCGATACCTCACATGTGCGGGACCGACACATGCGTTTGTCTTTGCACGCAAGCACAAGGGGACGGGGGAACTTTAAAAAATGTTTTTATTATTTTTTCTTTTAATCACTTTTATTGCTGTCGCAAGGAATGTAAACATCCTTTGTGACAGGGATAGGCACGGGATAGGTACTCTTTATGAGGGGATCTGGAGTCTAGAAGACCCCAACTCCCTCCTCTACCCTTTAAAAGCATTCAAAACACCAAGATCTGTGTTTTTGAATACTTTAAAAAAAATTTTTAAATGGCGCCGTTGACATCCAGGTAAACCGGAAGTGATGACATGTCATTGTTTCCAGGTTATCATAGCAGAGACCCGATCAAAGGCGATCCTGGCTATGTTTGGGTGTCTGACTAGTCAACGGAAATGCTGGTTGATGCTTTGGGTCTCCCATGGGAAGGGAGAACCTGAGCAAGCCGCAGAAGGCGGCGGGGGGGAGCCCCCTCCCGCTGCTTGTAATAGCAATTGAGCGGCTAGTTAGCCACTCCGATTGCTATTACAAGTGAGCTGCAGGCATCACCCCAGTACAACCACTTGAAGTCAAATGACATACCAGGTACCCCCCCCCCCACTCACACACCTTTTTATTGCAACAACAAATAGCTAAGTTAGTTAAATCCCAAGCATAGAGCCCTCTTTTATCTTCCAAAATTAGCGGTCACATGACAAACTGGGTCTTGAGTGTTCTATCCTTTTCAGTGCAGAGAAAAAGATGGGTCCTTCTTCCAGTGCCCACATCGCCAACTGATAACATGGACACTTGCTGTCCAATAGCCGGGTCCCCTCAGGCTCCAAAAGAATGCCCAGCATGATCATATTAAAAAAGGGGGACCAGTCAGAACAGGCATAGACAGCAGGTACAGATTGCAGCTCTGGGTTACCGGGTTACCGGTTCACAACACCAGAATAGGTGCTGGTAGGGGATATAGGCATTGAATTCAGGTAAGAAGAAACACTGTTGGAGCATTTCTCTAAATGGGGAAATTGGTAAGAGGGAAGAAAGGGGGCGATTAAGATGGGTCCTTCTTCCAGTGCCCACATCGCCAACTGATAACATGGACACTTGCTGTCCAATAGCCGGGTCCCCTCAGGCTCCAAAAGAATGCCCAGCATGATCATATTAAAAAAGGGGGACCAGTCAGAACAGGCATAGACAGCAGGTACAGATTGCAGCTCTGGGTTACCGGGTTACCGGTTCACAACACCAGAATAGGTGCTGGTAGGGGATATAGGCATTGAATTCAGGTAAGAAGAAACACTGTTGGAGCATTTCTCTAAATGGGGAAATTGGTAAGAGGGAAGAAAGGGGGCGATTATGTATGCCCAAAAGTTGGCTCTAAATTGGAGCTAAAGCCCAACTTTAAAGTGTATCTAAACTCAAAAGTGAAAATGTAATATATTGAAGCTTACCAATGGGACATTATGCAGATCCAGGCCTGGACTGGCCATAGGGCACACTGGGCATTTGCCTGTTGATGAGTGCAGGGACAGGAGGAGCCGGAGATCTGTACACTGAGTGCAGGGATCCGTGGTTGCTAGGCAGCAGGTTGGATCCAATTAAAACAGCGATTGTGTCCGCGAACGCGCGTTACGGCCGGCGGTAGCTAGGCAACGAGGGACGCTGCCAGGGCTGGGGTCACTGATGTCATGGAAACATATGATGTCAGGAGACTCCGCCCACCTAGACAGATTTCGTCCATTCAAATAAACCAAGGTGAGTGAAGGAGACAGTAAACGTGAGAAGTGTAAGTGCACAGAGAGAAGTGAAGCCATCAGATCGGGAGTGCATACAAGGAAAGGAGACACAGAAGGAAAATGGGTAAATGAGAAAAGAGAAAAGAAGAGAAAGAGAAAAAAGGAAAAAATAAACAGAAAAAGAGAGACAAAGGAGAGGAAATGTCTGTTGCTCATACGTCTGTCATATATTTTTCTTTAGAGTGTGCATACGTTCCGCCATTTTGTGTTCAGTTCTGCTCAGTAAGTGCCATGTGTCTAGTTATTCACGGTTTGGGTTCATAAGTTTCCTCTCATATTGTTGCACACAGGTTTCCCTTGGTGACGGTCACAAGGGAGGCTGGGGCTGGGACTTTATGTAGGGTGGTAAGGCATGGTAGGTTGGTTGGGGCTTATGTTTGTTAGAGTCATTAAGTCTCACTTTGTTCAGGGCCACATGGGGGGGTTCAAAACATAAATATTAGGTGCTGCGCTAGCCCGGTAGAGTGAAGAAATGTGCTAACATGTAACAGTGTAAATCCAATGAGTGGGACTAACGGGTAATGAGCTCTCATGCACAGTATCTGGAAACAAAATCCAAAAGTGTATGGTGAATAGATATCTAACCCGTATCACATAAACCCTGTGCAAGGACTGTAACAACACAGTGTGTGCAGGGAACCAGCAGAAATAGTCCTCATACACACATACTGCTATTGTGGCATGTGCAAAATAAAGCCTAAAGTGCTAATGTGCCACTGTGCAGCCCATAAAAACATATGAATAGAATATGGTCATAAATATGTGTACAAAAACAACAGTATCATAGCAAAAATCAGACAGTAAATACCACATGCATATTTGATACTAAAGTGACATGTACAAAAATATAGTGCAAATGGAGAAGAAAGTGCAAATAAATTAGGAAATTATGCAAAAAAAAACGCATCAGTGCAAATAGGTGTGTGGCATATATCCATAAATCACATCTCGAATGGTCTTGCCAAAAACAACAAAAAGTATTATAGTGTAAAGTCCAAACAGAGTCTTTAAACACATCAAACGTGTCTGCCAGTGAAAACTCAAAAATGAAATATTCAGTGATAGTAATCCTTTAAAAATCCAATGTGCAACAAATAACCAGTGGGGTGCCAAAAGAGAGAGGGTGTATATCCTCTTCGTGCATAAATACACACACAAGTGGGTAATGGCCCATTACCTTGCGGTAATGGGACAACCGCATAAAAAGAAAATGGAGGAGATGGTCTCTCTTTGGGGTCCCTGGACCGGAGCCGGTGGTCCCTGTGCTTCAGTCCCTCAGTATCAGCATCAGTAACAGCAGAGCCAACATAAGGAAGAACAGAAGGGTACCAGATAGTGTAGTATTTTGAACAAACGGTATTTCATTGAAGTTTTAGAAGCATGTACTCACATGAAGTAGATGCACATCGCATATATCTCCTACGAGCGGCGAGCTTGTCAATCCAAGTCTGTGTCAGTGCCTATCCTGTCCCTACGCGTGACATCACCCGATCACATGACTTCATCAGGATCTGTTGCTCTAAGGTATCTAGCTTAAAATTCCTTGATTCCGTCGGAAGAATTTTCATTGCAATATGCATCTGTGGATCAGGCTATCTAACAAATCATCAGGTTGGGGTGGGTGCTTGGCTGTCCAAGGCAGATACAGCAGATGCATTTAAACTCCTTCCAATCATGCCATCACTCTGGCAATGGCATGGGGTGAAGTGGAGGGGGGCTTTATTATTTTGCCACCAAACTCACCTTTGGTTCCAATAGCAGCCCCCGGTTGTATGATACCTTTGCGCAGGCACTTAGTTGGGTTCTTACTCATGTGGAAGGCTGTCATGAAGTCATTCACTATTTGGATGATTTCCTCCTCATAGAGAGTTCCAAGCAGGCCCCGGCTGATCTACGGAAGTTATTGTCAGTTTTTGCAGCACTCAACGTCCCCTTGGCAGTCAAGAAGATGGAAGGCCCGGTGACATTGCTTACCTTTTTAGGGATCACTCTGGATACACAGGCCATGCAGGCCAGTCTACCTACAGATAAGCATGTTAGAACCAGAGATTGTATTCATACTTTTTCATACTTTTACTCTCTCTCAAGCTTGTTCCAGAGTAGAGTCTATCAATCTGTTAAACTTCGCCATGAGAATCATTCCAAAGGGTAGGTCTTTTATTTCAAGGTTATTGGCTTTGTTGCCATCAGCCCCTGACTCAGACTCTCGGGTCAAGCTGGATGCTGC
This sequence comes from Lithobates clamitans, assembly GCA_037952925.1. NCBI lineage: Eukaryota > Metazoa > Chordata > Amphibia > Anura > Ranidae > Lithobates > Lithobates clamitans. Next base: position 882,249 of record JBBGZY010000272.1, read on the forward strand.
AGCTTTGGCTGTCCTGCGCATGTGGGATGAGTTCCTCCAGTGTTGGAATGGGATTGCCATGTTTATCCCTGCGGAGTCCATGTCCTCTCCTCAGATTGTGAAGGATGCAGCGGCTACTGTAGGTTATGCTGCCATTTTTGGCCCCCAGTGGCTTGCAGGGCCATGACCGGAGGAGATTTTGGATATACCAGGGTTTACAGAGTCTTCAGCGTTGTTTCGAGATCTATCCTATAGTGTCAGTGGCCCAGGTTTGGGGTAGGTTTTGGTCGGGGCAAACTGTTGTTTTCTCAACGGACACTCAAGCTGCCATGGGGATTATCAACAAAGGCAGATCTAGGTCATTAATCATAATGTCCTTTGTACGCAGGCTGATTTGGCTGTAGGTTTATCAGTGGGGCAGAGAATGTAGTAGCAGATTCTCTATCGCGGCTTAATTACCCGTTGTTTTTTCAACAGATCCCAGAAGCAGATGCCTGCACCACGCCATCCCTGCAGTGCTCACTACTGTTGATTGTTTTGTTTCCCATTGGGTTAATGCTGCATCTTTGATTGATAAATCTTTATCGGTCAACACTAGGAAGGCTTATGTCACAGGTTGGAAAACATTCCACTCACAACTGAAGCTGTCATATGGCACGATCAAAACGTATCTGGCAGGGGTTCAGCATTTTTTGTCCTTACAGGACCCGAATAGACCGTCCATCTTTTCAGCCCATTCCATCAATGCCATTTTGAGGGGGATTCGGAGGAGTAGTCCTCCTTCTTCCATCAGCAGACTCCCTATCTTGGAGCATATCTTCCGGGGCATGTCTGATTTACTGACCAGGTCGCCTTTCGGGAGGCTGCTCATCGTGGTCCTCAAAGCAACTACGGTATATATTTGGCATTCTATGGGTTCCTTAGGCCAGGCGAGTTCACTCGTACCAGCTTGAGTTCCCGTGTGCTCACAATTAGCCATTTGGTTAGACATCCAGATCATTTCCGGTTACATTTGGTTGTGTGCAAGATGCAGCAGTTTGGGGCCGGTACAGACGTCAAGTTTTTCAAGACTGTGAGTGCCTGGTGCCCCATTGCAGTTTTGGACCAGCTTATTGCGCTGGTTATAGACCGCCCTAGGCATAGTCCCTTGCTACCCTCCCCTCATGCTCCCCTCACAACGGCACAGTTTACCAAGCATTGCCGCACATTATTGAGCAACCTGGGGTTAAACCCAGCAGTTTTTTCTGGTCACTTCAGAATAGGGACAGCTTCCGCAGCTTCTCATCAGGAGATCCCGGCACACATTATTAAGAAGTTGGGTAGATGTAACTCAGCATGTTTCCACATGTTGAGATGTCTCAGGCTTTCAGGCATTTAGCTGACTGATGTTACGTTTATTTCAAATAAATCTGTTTGCTAATTTATCCTACTGTCTTTATTTTTTCCCCCTTTAGGCGTACTGACCACGTGACTTTTGGCACATCCCAGGTCACTCCTTATGTTTTCCTTTATCACGTTTTTTACTCGATCTTCTTTTACAAATTTTTTCAAAATGTTTCCATTCAGGGCAAAGCCAACGCAAACGAGGAATGATCCCTGAAAAAAACAGGACATAATTTGGAAGGACATTGTGAATGCACAGCAAATCTGATTTAATATCAAAAATTATTTCCAACGTTCTGCTGAGACCCATGTCGTTACCACACAAATGGAAAACAATAATGTCAGGAACAGGCCATTGTAAATTTAACAAAGATAACGTTTTATGTAAATCAGTCCATTTCATGTCACGTTGACCGTACCAATATAGAGCAAAACGGGATGCAGGTAGACCTAAATTCGAACCATAGCATCTAAATTCAGCCCTTCTATGAGCCAAAAGACATATGAATGTCCAATGATCCAAGTAATGTACGGAGAATCTGAAATTCAAAGGCAAACATTAGAACTGTAGCATTTAGACTTCCACCTAACAATATTTTTAAAAACAGCTTCTGAAAACCCAAATTAAGAAAGAATGGGAGGAAATTGGAAGATGGTCATTCTTCAATATTTTGAGACATCTGCAAAAAACTGCTTGAAATTGATAAATAGTCAAAGGATCACTATTAGCATGGACCAGGAATTGTTTATTAGAAGGTGTCAGTAACCTCAAATAATGTTGGGCTGAAGATACTGCACATATGGACTTATCTACATGTTTGTGGACAGTAATTCAATGACCATGGCCAAATTGGTCCGTTTTAATTTTGAGCAACTGTAAGCGAATAATCACGGAATGGAGAACCACTGAAGAGAACAGTAGACCAGAATCAGCATTTCGATTAGGAGGAAGCAGTTCTGATATCCTAAAAGCACCATAAAAACAAAGACAGAAGGAAAGCGTAAATAATAACAATTTGAATGGAGAAAAACAAACCACTGCAGTTGTAGAACATATTTTAACCAAAAGATCTCCTTTAATTGGTAGTTTTTTTAATCAGCTATCATGTGTGTTTTGTGATATCCTTTCAAGGCTTGATTTACAGAAAAAAAAAACTCATGCAGAAAGTTTATCCTCGTAGATTCAGGAAAAAAGACACTCCTGCCAATGTTTTCAAAATATGTGAATAAGAGTATGTATTACTCATTAAACCATTCAAAAATTACAGTATCAATTCTTCAGTAATGTAATCATTCGACACCCCGCAATGTTGCAAAAATGAACATCATAACCTCCACGCAGCTTCATAACATGACCACGTAGAAGGAGGTAATGTATTCCGAAAAGCAAGCCGCACTGGAGTGATATCAGTCTCCACAAATGGGGAGGGCTCGATAGGCTGACAAGATCCGCATCTGGAACCAATTTTCTAAATCTGTCCATCTGTTGGTGAGACAACGAGCCTGCAATGAGATTGTTAATACCTGGAACATATTTAGCTTTAAGCCAGATATTCAGATTCAAACATTGTAATACCAGATAACGAAGAATAGAAATGACTGGCAAAGATTTTGAAACCAAACTGTTAATTGCAAACACCCTTGTTATCCGAATGCAGAAGAATCCTCCTATCTTTAAACTGTTCACCCCATAATTCCAGAGTCACAACAACAGGAAATAATTCTCAAAGTACAATATTAGTAGTAAAAACGTTTTCAAACCATGAAGAATGCCATGCGCTCGCTGACCAATGTCCCTGCCTAAAAGCCCCGTAACCACAAACTCCAGAGGCATGCGTAAACAGATTAAGAGCTGAAGAAACACAAAATGGTGCTTGCCATAAAGAGCAGCCATTAAAAGAGTATAAAAACTTATGCCAAATTAACAAATCATCACGAATGTCAGCAGTGACCCTAACAAAAGGATTAGAGGAAGTAACTTCTGAAATAGCCCTAATATACAGTAGGCATTTTGAGAATACCCTGCCCATAGGTATCACTCTGGATAAAAATGCAAGCAATCCTAACAATGACTGAACTGTTCCCAATCGCACTTTTCGTTTGGACAAAAAAAAACCCAACATCGGTTTTATTTTTACATTTTTTTCCATAGGAAGACGGAATTCCATAGCTACAGTATCAATTTGAACACCCAAAAAATCTAAACATGTGATTGGGGAGACAGACTTCTCAGGAGCTAAAGAGACCCCGAATAAACGACAAATTATTTGAAATTCAGTGACAATATATAAACAATCTAAATTATTAGCCTTACCTATGCATAGAAAATCATCTAAATAGTGTATACAATTACAAGAACCGGAATGATAACTAACTACCCATTCTAGAAAAGTAGAAAAAAAATTGAAATAATGACAAGAAATAGAACATCCCATCTGCAGACACTTGTCAAAAAAATATTCACCCTGAAAAACAAAACCTATGGAATTGAATGCATTAGGATGTATTGGCAACAAATGGAATGCAGATTTAATATCACATTTTGCTAAAAGAGCACAGTTACCTGTTAACTTCGCTAATTTTAATCAATGCGTCCTCAAAAGAGGAATAAGAGACAGAGCATAAACTAGAATCAGTTTCATCGTTCAAGGAAAAACCGACGGGGAAAGATAAATGATGTATAAGTCGAAAGGAGCCAGGTTCTTTCTTAGGAATGAACCCTAACAGGGAAACCCTAAAATTCTGAAACGGAGGAGTATTAAATGGGCTGGCAATTCTCCCTTCTTCAAGTTCTTTAGAAAACTTAATCCAAACATTGAGATGTAAACTATCCGAAGCTCAATTATCAAAAAGCACGCAACCTATACCAGAAAATCAAGGTAAACCAATAACAATATCTAAATCCATCAATTAGCATGACCGCTTTCTTGCGATCTGGATAAAGATGAAGCCAAGGTAACATGTTTTCCAATCTCACCGGTGTTACTGCTTTTATGAAAGAGATCTTTAGAAGTAGAAACAGTATGTGGACATAATTTCTTAAAGCAACACACAGCTGGGTGTGGTCCAGTACAATGAGCACATTCGTGCTTGTATCTGCAATTGTTAGGCCATTTACACTGACCCTCATTAAAATTAAAACACAATCCTTTACGATATGGTCAAGCAGCAGGTGTAATTGGCTTAGAAAACTGCTTCTGTGGCAATAACAGATTTAGCCATAGGCCGACATCTTTCATTCTCCATTTTAAAGAATGGTGTATCAAAAGCTTTTGATGAAAAGAATTGTCATAAAAAAACAAAAAAAAAACAGGAAAGACCTAGAAAATTTTTATAAGCTTCTAAAATGATCTCTACGTGCTGGAATAGACCACTGCATAATTCCAGACAATGTTCCCTAATAATGCTAGCATATATACAAAAAGCTTGAAACCAGTTGTTGAAGTTACGAGGAACTGACCTGCATCTATAATCCTTAAAATTTATCTCCATCCTTTTTATCAATTCTATTATCCTTATTGGAAAGCAATAAAGAAAGTAATTCAATATTTTCCCTTTTCCATACCTTCTCTTTGATGGCAATATTGAGGTGGAAACCTAACAGCGTCAGTTCACACAAAAGAACTTCCTTCATACAAGCCTCAGGTAAAAGAGAGGAAAAAGCAGGGAAAGGCCCTGCTGACATCACAGGGACAGTCAAAGAAACATTATGCACAACAGGAGAATTAAGAGTATTAGGTATATTCTCCCTCCATACAGAAGCTAGTCCCAAAAAATCAGAGGATTGAGGTAATGTAGAAGAGGATGGTAACAACCTAGACAATAAAGTAGACATAGATAAAGCAAAGTCCTGCAGAATTGAGGTATCACCTCTAGATGCTTGTATATCTGACCTTGAAGGGTTAACTGTGCTGTCAAGAATCAGTTCAACCGCTGCAACACTAGAAGGCATATAAACTTGCGCGTCGCTGTTAGCCATAGCAACCACATTATTCCCAGATAGTTCTTGTACCAGCTCTCCAGTAACCAAGGGATTAGCAGGCAAAACCGCTGTGGCTATCAAAATGTACAGTGTCACTATCATGACATGATGGTTGAAATGTTTGTTTTTTACCTCTGTTTTTAGGTAAAATTGTCTTCTTCCCCCATCCTGCATCTCTTGTCCTGGACAGGGATTTGAACTTGTGAGGCCTCTTGCAAGTTCTCTTCGCCGAAGCCGCGGGGCGATGTGCGCATGCTCCAGCAGAGATCGGAGAATATCGGCGACGTCTTCGTCCATCATCGTAGTTATCATCTTGCGTTGTGGGGTCAAAGGAAGGTACCCATTGGGAGGAAGTCCCAGGAGCAGGAAGATCCTAAGGCATAGGTGGGAGGACATCAACAGGAGGGCCAAGGATGAATGGAGGCTACGCTGAAGCAGCCGGAGGGGGAGAAGTGGGCGATGTGGAGGAAGGAGGTGGTGGTGCTAGGCCGCTCCATCCCTCGTCTCAAAAAGAACTCCATGGTACAGCCATAGATGTGCTTCTTTCTTCAAATCCCAGCCGAATGAGCTACTAATGACGCTTTTTTCTTTTTTTATAGGTGACTGCTCATACCAGGACCGTTACTGATGATCAGGACCAATCACAGGTAAGTACAAAAAACAGACACAAACTAGTTTAACTGCTTTATTTGGTCTGCCAATACCCCATATGTGTTGGACGGGGACATTTCATGCCCCATCCCCCACTGCTATTCTTAGATGTGGTGGCTGCATTTGTTTTCTTTTTGCTTTTTTCCCCTTTATTTTCACCTGTTTATCCAGCCAATAAGTCTGGCATTTTTCAACTTTCCTTAACAGACCAAGCTGTCCAGCAACAGTGGCAGTTAGAGGGTTGAAAAAAACAGAAAAACTAAAAACTAAAGTAGCCACCATATTGAAGGATTGGAACAAAAATTTGGATTACCCTTTAAGGTACTTTACTTCCTCCTCCCCCTCACCAACACTTCCATATAATAGCATATAATTGGACACAATTTTGTAGTTATTAATTGGTAAAATGACTTCAGTTTTCATTTTGTAAAAAGATTTTGTAGACTCATTACTCATCTTCTTGGGTTTAGAACACAGTCATCAAGCAATAGCAATTTGCTCTAATGATCTTTATTGTCAGGCGTCTGGTTATTGTTTTCAGTTTTCATTGGTGCTCATTGCTGACAATAAAGATTGTTATGGCAAATAGTAGCTATAGCTTAGTGAATTAAGTAGATAGAGTTAAATATTTCATGACACGCTTGGGAAAGGTGATGCACACCCAATTCCAGACCCCAAGGGGTGCAATTTTTCTTCTTATAAGTGAACATTGGTGTTCTTCAGCTTTCCCGTTACTTTACTCTGACTTCCATTCAGCACAGTAAATGGACCTGAACTGACCCCAGGGTACATTGTACTGTAGACAGGATCCTGAACGCAGAACTGAACTCAATCCTAAAGATTTGTGTATGCTTCTAAATTCAAAGGCCCATCCCAGCCATACATTGTTCCCAATAAAATTAAATGAGCCTTGTTGGTAAAATCTGTTCAGTACTGTATCCTGTAGCTTAACATGCACTGTAACATGAAATTGCTAAGAAATGCCAACCAACCAACACTGAGTTGTTCCTAAAGCAACTCTGTCAGTTAAATAAAAAACACAACACAGAAGCATGCTGTAAAACTTTGTGGTTGTAAACCTCAGACATGAAATATACACAAAACGTATCCTTCTAACATGTGTACTTCTCCGACTAAGCGAGTGGCCTCTATAAGTAAAAATTACAATGACAAACATAAACATGTACCATCATCCAGAATTAATAAATAATGAGGTTGGAAGCCTGATCCCCAGTCAGGCGACCAAAAAAGTGGGGGCATGTTTGGACTATTGCGGTACAGTAATTGTTGGTAACACTTTAAGGCATAAAACAGTGGTAGTAAAATTGAAAGTTGATTTATTGATGCACGGGACAGATCAAAATTAATACATTAAAAAACTACCGTATTTATCGGCGTATAACACGCACCGGCGTATAACACGCACCCCAATTTAGGAGGGAATTTTAAGGAAAAAAAAACTTTTAGGAGGGAAGTTGAAGGGAAAAAAAACTTACATTTAAACGCCCATCACTGCAGCCTTCTCAGTGCAGCCATGTCAGTGCAGCCTTGTCAGTGCAGCCATGTCAGTGCAGCCATGTCAGTGCAGCCTTCCCCAGTGCAGCCTTGTCAGTGCAGACTTCCCCAGTGCAGCCTTGTCAGTGCAGCCATGTCAGTGCAGCCATGTCAGTGCAGCCTTGTCAGTGCAGCCATGTCAGTGCAGCCTTCCCCAGTGCAGCCTTCCCCAGTGCAGCCTTGTCAGTGCAGACTTCCCCAGTGCAGCCTTGTCAGTGCAGACTTCCCCAGTGCAGCCTTGTCAGTGCAGACTTCCCCAGTGCAGCCTTGTCAGTGCAGACTTCCCCAGTGCAGCCTTGTCAGTGCAGACTTCCCCAGTGCAGCTTTCCCCAGTGCAGCTTTCCCCAGTGCAGCCTTCCCCAGTGCAGCCTTCCCCAGTGCAGCCTTCCCCAGTGCAGCCTTGCCCCAGTAATCCCAGCCATTCTGGGCTTCAAAATCGCCGATCGCGATTTGAAAATGGCGCCGCCGGCGCCGAAATACACAGTGCCGGTCCTCGGCTCTTTCCGGCGGCTGTCGTTCACTTTCGGCTCCACTCGTAGTCCCGAGCGGAGCTATCCGAACCTAGCCGAGTAGGTTCGGATAGCTCCGCTCGGGACTACGAGTGGAGCCGAAAATGAACGACAGCCGCCGGAAAGAGCCGAGGACCGGCTCTGTGTATTTCAGCGCTGGCGGCGCCATTTTCAAATCGCGATCGCCGATTTTAAAAATGTGACAGGTGGGGATCGGCGTATAACACGCACCTGCGATTTTCCCCTGGTTTTAAGGGGAAAAAAGTGCGTGTTATACGCCGATAAATACGGTAATTACAAGTACAAATATGTCAACAATGGGATCATTAGTATACAGTACAGCACGAAATCTCAGATATCATATTCCTCGACTAGTTTCGCGGATAAACCGCTTCATCAGGAGGGAATCTGGAGATAGTTGATTCTGACTAAACAGTCTGAGCCTGACAGATAAGAAGACATATAATGAGATTGACCAAAAGACAAGAACAATGCAAATAAAGTTTATGTTACAGCATCAAGATTGACAAAGGTAATATGCAATACATGGGGAAAAGGGGGACGAATCTGCTTACCCATGTCCCAACCGAGCCCAGGCGCACAACCCCACCACCAGGGGGTGATCTCCCACGGCGACCTGGGGGGGCTAAAGGATGACGGGGATAGTAAAGATAATGTATGTCATAATAAGGTAAACTAAATTGCCACACACGGGACAGGTGAAACATATAGTGACAATGATGAAAATGGTGATAAGAATACGGGGAAGGTGAATAGTGAGGATGTGGGAAGTGAGGAAATAAATAGCAAAGTGCAAGGAGTAAAAAAGACTGCATATAGTGAAAACCAAGGATGAGAACAATTGTAAAATGAATGGTGTGGTGTGGTGTAGGATAGGTAGAATGAATTGAAGGAAAGGAGATGGAAAGGGAAGGGGATGGGTGAAGGACCAAAGGGGAGGGGGGAGGGAGGAGGGAAGGGGAAGAAGGGGGGGGAAGGTGGGAACGGGATAGGAAGGGGAATGAGGAAAGAGAAGGGGAGGGAGGGGGGGGTAAAAGAAGGGGGGGGAGGAAAAAACGGGGGGGGAGGGGAAAAGGAGGGGCAAGGAGGGAAAGGATGTGACCATGTATATTGTGCAGTGAAATGGGCATAAGGATACCTGATGCTGATAAAAACATAGAAAAGTTCCCGGGGAAGGCGTTGTGCCAGGATTGAAGCCACGACAAGGTAACTGGGGGGGGTTTGGTTAATAGAGACTGCAAGTGACGGGCGAACACATAGCAGGACAAGTCCACCCCAGCTTAGAACATCTAAAGGAGAAACATGGTATGTAATATAACCAATGTTAGTGCCCTGGGATGCGGGACTTACATAAAAGGATACATTGGGTAATACCCTCAAACTTACCATTGGTTGGCTAACATGCACAGACCCGGGAACCAGAAACCAGACCGTCAAACAGACAGGTAAGGCCCGTCATTTATAGCTCCCGACCCTGCGACGCTGTACCGTACGCCAGCAAGACGCCGGCGCATTACGTCACAGGGTCAGAGGTCCCACACGGCGCGCGCGCGAAGGAGCCGCGCGCGCACGCATGCGCAACCACCCTACGGCCATAGGAACAAGTCCCCGCCCGGATAGGTGCAAGAGGAGGGGGCGGTCCCGCTGACGAGACCGACCCCTCCACCAGGGACCTCACCAGGCCGCCGCGGGAGAAACCAGGGGGAGGGGCCCGCGCCGGCGCCCCAGCCAGGAACAGGAGAAGGGGAAGCAGAGGGTCCCAGTACAGCGGAAGGATAAAACGAATTGGGAGGTGTATAATGGACATAAACAAAAAGATAAATAAAATTTACACTTAGCATAGAAAACCTAAATAGGTAAATTAGGGATTGAAAATACCCTAAAGAACCGGTGCAATCGCCCCCCCGAGACAATAAACCCATGGACCTAACTGCATAAAAATGCATAAACGTTAAGAAAGGCCGAAGGCAAGCCACATGATCGGGTAGAGACATGTGAATAATAGGGCGGGTAGCCACGGTAATAATGCCTGGCCAAACTAATGGGAATCTGTCTCGGAGGGTTGCAACGGGACTAATTATTAATAAACAATGGTAGTATAAGAGAGTAATAGATTCTATAATAAGAGGCCCACCCCCAGAGGACACAAACCGTATGTGTCAATGGGGGTTGATTTAAAAATGAGGGGTGGGACAGCCTGGGTCCGTAAGGTGGAGGGCAATTGGCCATGTCCACTCAGACGGCTCACCCAAGCATCCCACACGACATGGTGCCGGGTGTGTTATCCACCCAATGTATACGACTAAGCGAGTGGCCTCTATAAGTAAAAATTACAATGACAAACATAAACATGTACCATCATCCAGAATTAATAAATAATGAGGTTGGAAGCCTGATCCCCAGTCAGGCGACCAAAAAACTGGGGGCATGTTTGGACTATTGCGGTACAGTAATTGTTGGTAACACTTTAAGGCATAAAACAGTGGTAGTAAAATTGAAAGTTGATTTATTGATGCACGGGACAGATCAAAATTAATACAATAAAAAACTAATTACAAGTACAAATATGTCAACAATGGGATCATTAGTATACAGTACAGCACGAAATCTCAGATATCATATTCCTCGACTAGTTTCGCGGATAAACCGCTTCATCAGGAGGGAATCTGGAGATAGTTGATTCTGACTAAACAGTCTGAGCCTGACAGATAAGAAGACATATAATGAGATTGACCAAAAGACAAGAACAATGCAAATAAAGTTTATGTTACAGCATCAAGATTGACAAAGGTAATATGCAATACATGGGGAAAAGGGGGACGAATCTGCTTACCCATGTCCCAACCGAGCCCAGGCGCACAACCCCACCACCAGGGGGTGATCTCCCACGGCGACCTGGGGGGCTAAAGGATGACGGGGATAGTAAAGATAATGTATGTCATAATAAGGTAAACTAAATTGCCACTAAATTACCCAATGTATCCTTTTATGTAAGTCCCGCATCCCAGGGCACTAACATTGGTTATATTACATACCATGTTTCTCCTTTAGATGTTCTAAGCTGGGGTGGACTTGTCCTGCTATGTGTTCGCCCGTCACTTGCAGTCTCTATTAACCAAACCCCCCCCAGTTACCTTGTCGTGGCTTCAATCCTGGCACAACGCCTTCCCCGGGAACTTTTCTATGTTTTTATCAGCATCAGGTATCCTTATGCCCATTTCACTGCACAAAATACATGGTCACATCCTTTCCTTCCTTGCCCCTCCTTTCCCCCCCCCCCCCGTTTTTTCCTCCCCCCCCTTTCTTTTTTCCCCCCTCCCTCCCCTTCTCTTTCCTCATTCCCCTTCCTATCCCGTTCCCACCTTTCCCCCCCCTTCTTCCCCTTCCCTCCTCCCTCCCCCCTCCCCTTTGGTCCTTCACCCATCCCCTTCCCTTTCCATCTCCTTTCCTTCAATTCATTCTTCCTATCCTACACCACACCACACCATTCATTTTACAATTGTTCTCATCCTTGGTTTTCACTATATGCAGTCTTTTTTACTCCTTGCACTTTGCTATTTATTTCCTCACTTCCCACATCCTCACTATTCACCTTCCCCGTATTCTTATCACCATTTTCATCATTGTCACTATATGTTTCACCTGTCCCGTGTGTGGCAATTTAGTTTACCTTATTATGACATACATTATCTTTACTATCCCCGTCATCCTTTAGCCCCCCCAGGTCGCCGTGGGAGATCACCCCCTGGTGGTGGGGTTGTGCGCCTGGGCTCGGTTGGGACATGGGTAAGCAGATTCGTCCCCCTTTTCCCCATGTATTGCATATTACCTTTGTCAATCTTGATGCTGTAACATAAACTTTATTTGCATTGTTCTTGTCTTTTGGTCAATCTCATTATATGTCTTCTTATCTGTCAGGCTCAGACTGTTTAGTCAGAATCAACTATCTCCAGATTCCCTCCTGATGAAGCGGTTTATCCGCGAAACTAGTCGAGGAATATGATATCTGAGATTTCGTGCTGTACTGTATACTAATGATCCCATTGTTGACATATTTGTACTTGTAATTAGTTTTTTATTGTATTAATTTTGATCTGTCCCGTGCATCAATAAATCAACTTTCAATTTTACTACCACTGTTTTATGCCTTAAAGTGTTACCAACAATTACTGTACCGCAATAGTCCAAACATGCCCCCACTTTTTTGGTCGCCTGACTGGGGATCAGGCTTCCAACCTCATTATGTGTACTTCTCCCAAATTAGAGCACTAAGTGTAATTTCTTCTGACAGGTTTTCCTGACACCAGGAGAAAAAAGGTGACAGGGGAGGGATCTCCAGCTGATTGACAGCCTCAAAACATGGGGCTACCTATGTAGGAGGAGGAATCACTGTGTATCACTTAAAGCCATTCACTTCACCAGGGGCACCCCCTCTATCCTCGCCACCCACTCTATGAATAATAGATTCATGCATAGGTGAAAGGTTAGGCGGTCCTATTGGACGCCTAGGAGGAGGGGAGAAGATGCACGGCGGAACTCGTCTTGATCTCAGAAGGGAAGAGGACACTGAAGACGCTGCAAGATGCCTGCTGCAGCCTGTCCCCCTGCCCGATGATACCCGATGTGCCCGCCGATCGGGTAAGTGCTGGTGGACCAGTAAACAGCGGGGGAGGGAGTTGAGGTGCCACGGGGGGGGTGTGGTTGTTTGCCACCCCCAAACAAAAAAAAATGCCAGTTACCACTGGACATCACTGGGTATATGTTAGGGTTTACAACCACTTTAAGGCTCAATTCCGGGCAATTCTGAGAAGCAAAATGTCACTAATTTTAGATAGTGTTGGAGCTTGCTGCTAACCCTCACTTTGGCCTATAACTATGATAAGCTGCTTCACTGGCCAATAGGACTATGCAGAAGACTGGAAGATATGGGCAAGCTTCTGATAACTTTGGCATTCAGTCATAATTTCAGTGCCTAAGAGGTTGTTTCAGGTACATGCATGGTTGAAAGCATCACTTTAAGGTGGCTTTATACATTTTAATCCTTTTGTACAGTCCCAATACAATCGCTCTTAGATTTATCATAGGATAAGGGCATACCTAAGAAGTGAGGGCATACCTAAGCAACCCATTCAATTTGCATCCTATATGGCAGGTTCTTGTGCTAAATAGTTTTTGGTAGTTTTAAAGCAGATTGTACAATACATGGAACAAAAACACACACAGATCCATAGCTCCTGCACATGGACAACCTGGGCGCTGGGCATCACAGTCCGTCTCCAGCCTTCCTTGATGCGTTACATCATTCCTGGCTTGCTCACCAGGATGGGGGAAGTCCACCTTGATCCAGGTGTTCACCCAAATGGCACCTGAGGATCTACATATTGATTTGAGGTTGAAGTATATGCAAATATACATACATAGTTAGTCTGGCTGAAAAAAGACAGAAGTCATCTAGTTCAACCAAAAAAGGGGGGGAGAACATCAGAAAAAAAAGTAAAAAAAATCCTAAAAAAACCCCTAAAAAATATACAATCCTATATACACAATTCTATACCTACCTACAGTTTATCTAGAGGAAGGTAAAAAAAGACACAGCAAAGCATGATCCAATTTGCCTCCCTGATCCCCCAAGAGGCAATCTGATATTCCCTAGATCAACTTTACCTAAAAATGTTAATATCCAGTTATAATTTTGTAGCGCTGGTAATTTTTATCTACCGCTGATAGGTAAATCTAGTGGGTCACTTATTATAGGAAGTTATATTTGCCCCTGTTTCAGCTTGGCTAACGTTGCGTGTAGTTCCACACTGTGCCAGTGGGTGTCGTTGTCACCATCGGCTGGTGTTGGAAAAGCAACGTGTTGAAGCGTATGAGTGCTCCTCTGTCCCGGGGACAACTGGGTAGAGGTGGTCTTCCGAGTTGCATTCTGGGAGAGGGTATTTATGGGACAGACGCCATGTTTAGGGGTTCATTTTCAGCCACCTGCTGGCCCTCCTGGCCGACAGGTATGTGTTAAGAGTACCACCTCGTGGTCCTCCGTTCCGGAGGCCCACGATGCTGTGGCGCGTGGATGGGCCCAGAAGCCTGTCTGGGGCTTACCACAGCAGCAGAGGAACGGTCCTGAGCTGTCTATCCAGAGTGAAGAAGCTGGAAAACTGAGGAGATCCCAGGGGAGGACCCGTCATGGAAGGATCATGCAGAGTGCTGGTCTGGAGAGGGGCCTGGTGACTCGGTTGGAGGACGTATCCTGAAGTAATCTTACTGCATAGTACTGCCGGGTTGGCTTAAAGGTTCAAGTACTGTGTCTGACATTCATTGCAAACCAATACATCCTGTGGCAGAGGATTGTATGGGTTTTATTTCAACCAAGTCTGTGGCAGAGACTTTTGTTCGTGCTACGTACTGGCTCCTATACAAGTGAGAGAGGTCTATCCAGGCGGGCAAAGATTGAATCCCACAAAGGGAGTGCATTCAACTACAAGTGTTCAATTACTAAGAATGTTCTGAAGAATACTAAGGAAAGGTATTTGAGCTTCCCTGCAGCTTTCCTTCTGCCTCTTACCTGCTACTTCCTTTATTTGTTCATTAAAGCATTGGAAAACCTACTCAAGTGTTTGGTGCTTATATCGTCCAGAGGTAAACTCAACGGAACCCTAGACCCGGTGTCGGTGAAACAGAGGTATCAAGAGTGAAGGTAACAAGCCCGATTTAAACCAGCAGCTCCACCGAGAGTTAGTGCTACATTATGTACATTTAGGAAAGAATCCAGGCCTTTTTTAAAGTTTTTTCTAGTGAGATGGCCAGAACCACCTCTGGAGGGAGTCTACTCCACATTTGCACAGCTCTTAGAGCCCTTTCACACTGAGCCGCGGGCAGTGTTAGTGGTAAAGCACCATTATTTATAGTGGCGCTTTACCGTCGTTTTAGCGCCGCTATTTTGCCAATAGCGGGGCACTTTTAATCCCCACTAGCAGCTGAAGAAAGGGTTAAATGCATCCGTGTAGCACCGCTGCCATATCACTTTGCAGGCGCTTCAACAGCGGTGCCCATTCATTTCAAAGAGCAGGGCGGTGGAGGAGCGATGTACACACTGCTCCTCCACTGCTCCAAAGATGCTGCTTGCAGGACTTTTTTTAACGTCCTGCCAGTGTAGCGCCCCAGTGTGAAAGCACTCGGGCTTTCGCATTGGGGTGGCAGGGAAGGTGCTTTACAGGCACTATTTTTAGCCCTTTAGCTCCTGAAAAATGCCTCAGTGTGAAAGGGGTCTTACTGTGAAGAAACCTTTCCGTATTTGGAGATTAAATCTCTTTTCCTCTAGACATGAAGAGTGCCCCCTTGTCCTTTGTGATTACGTTAAAGTGAATAACTCAACACCATGTTTACTATATGGACCACTTATACATTTACTCATGTTTATTATATCCCCCTTAATCTCCTCTTCTCAAGAGAGAGTACATTCATTTCCTTTAATCTTTCCTCATAGCTGAGCTCCTCCATGCCTCTTATCAGTTTGGTTTGGTTGCCCTTCTCTGCACTTTCTCCAGTTCCCTGATATCCTTCTTGTGAACTGGTGCCCAAAACTGAACTACAGATTCCAGATAAGGTCTTACTATATAAATATATATATATGTATAATACACATTTTGTATATGTTTATAGATTTACTATAAATTTATATACAGTAAATCTATCTGTCTTGGACCCACAGAATCCGCTCATCTGTGTCAGGTCCTGATGGTAGCTGAGTCCCCCTGTTTTTATCTCCTACCATGCTTTTTCTTGGGCAATATAGGGAACTTCAATGCCCTAAATATTTTGCCATCAGCCAATCATTCAATAAGTGATATAAGCAATATTTTTGTATGAATTTTAGATATGTATATGGTTGTAACTGTGATACTTGCTTTTTGGGATTTGTATATGAATATGTCAATAAAACAAAAGATTGTTAAGGAAATATAATATGTATGTGAAATACATTTATGTGGCTCCTGGAAGATCCCAGCATGTTTCAAACTCATTTGAGATTTTTAATATATGAAGAGGATGTTGTGCACAGACTTGGGAGGCCAGCCAAATTATTATTAAGTACGCTATTCAGTTCACTGCTGCCGTATCCACTATTAATAATACTCATCAAGTAACAATGTGATATATTTTCCCTTTTAATTATGTGAAGACAATCACAGGTAATAAACATGCTTTAGAGATATGCTGGCAAATAGACACAAAAGTTGTAGTCATATTGATTGCAGCAGAGAATAAAGAGGGGGAGGGCACAGAAATAATTGTTTAAATGATTAAAAAAAGGATATGCAGATTTTAAAGCTAATACACCTCAGTTGTTAGCCTTTCAATGAAAAAAAATATATATTTGAAATTAAACCAAGAAAATGAAGCAATGTTAAAACATGAAAAAATATCCAATCTCTTATTAGTAATGTAAAAATGAATGGAAAGCATTAATAAATGCTCCTTTATTAAAGAACAAACAAGAAGAAGCCAGACATTACAATATAATAAAATCCCTGAAGGCATCCTTTTCACCATCTCCCCTATAATAGTCTAGATAAGTGGAGATAGGCTTTGTATATGTGGAAAATGGAATGCGGAGGTTCTCGAAATGTAATTTAGAGCTTGGCCTTGATATTATTGTACTGTGCTGTGCCCTATTGATAATATTTAAGGTTCATAATTATTAAGCCAAGGCGATATTATGAATATAAGGCAAAAATTCAGTAATAGCTGCTTTCTTGGCAACCTTATATAATTACACTGCTTAAAAGAATATATATGTAGCGCTGGTAGATTTTTCGATCTACCGCTTATATGTACATTTAGTGGGGTCATCTGTTCTGTATATAGTTCAGATTCAATGTGTTGATAGATTAGCCTCTGTTCCAGTTTGGCTGTGTTGCGTGCAGTTCCAAATTGTGCCTGTGGGTGTCCTTGTCCCCATAGGTCGGTGTTGGAAAGTGACAAGCTGAAGTATATGAGTGCTCTTCTTTCCCGAAGACGAATCGGCGGAGGTGGTCCTCTGTGTTGCATTCTGGGGGAGAGTATTTATGGGCCAGATGCCATGTTCTAGGGGGAGTCTTTACCTCGTGGACCTCCTGGCCTAGAGGGATGTGCTAGTCCGTTCTACCTTGTAGCCCTCCGTGCTGGAGGGTTGCGTTGCTGCAGCCGTGCGGGTAGACCCAGAAGCCTGTCTGGGGCCTGCTACTGCTGGGATGGTCCTGTGCTGTCTGTCCTGCGGGAAGAAGCCAGACAATTGAGAAGAATCCAGGGGAGGACCCTTCTTGGAAGGGACCATGCGGAGCGCTGGTCTGGAGAAGGGCCTGGTGACTCAATTGGAGGAGGCACCTTAATCTAATCTATCGCACAAGTACTGCCGGGTCGGCTTAAAGGTTCTGGTACTGTGTTTGCTGTTCATCGATAACTACTACATCCTGTGGCAGAGGATTGTACAGTTTTGTTCTACTCAAGTCTGTGGCAGAGACTTTTTGTTTGTGCTGCGTTCCGTCTGCTAGGTTAGTGAGAGAGACCTATCCGGGCAGGCAAAGATTAAATCCGGAATGGAGGATATAATCAAGTATTAAAGTGCCTGGTGCCTACATTGTCAGATGATAAGCTCAACGTGGACTCTAATGCCCCGTACACACGGTCGGACTTTGTTCGGACATTCCGACAACAAAATCCTAGGATGTTGGCTCAAACTTGTCTTGCATACACACGGTCACACAAAGTTGTTGGAAAATCCGATCATTCTGAACGCGGTGACGTAAAACACGTACGTCGGGACTATAAACGGGGCAGTGGCCAATAGCTTTCATCTCTTTATTTATTCTGAGCATGCGTGGCACTTTGTCTGTCGGATTTGTGTACACACGATCGGAAATTCCGACAACTGATTTTGTTGTCAGAAAATTTTATAGCCTGCTCTCAAACTTTGTGTGTCGGAAAATCCGATGGAAAATGTGTGATGGAGCCTACACACGGTCGGAATTTCCGACAACAAGGTCCTATCACACATTTTCCGTCGGAAAATCCGACCGTGTGTACGGGGCATTAGTCTGGTATCGGTGGAACTACAGGTAAAAAGGTAACAGAAACAGCTCGCTTTAAATCAGCAGCTCCACTGTGAGTTATTGCTACATATACTTTTATATGTTTTATTTATTACATTTCATAGCAAAAACATATTGTAATGTTACATTTTGATCAGTAATGTTCTCCCTAAGATTTTTTTATTCTGAGTAGAATAAAGTGAATAGTGGTAAATAAAAAAAAATAAAAATGTACAGTATTAAAAAAAAACAATCCTTATACATTATACAATGTCATGTAAATGTGTATATACAGTATATACTGTATAATATATTTATATTATTCACCTGTTATTATATCTGCTTGAAAAATTAAAAATGATATTACACTTGTCTGTTTTCATTGTTTTTATTGCTGTCATTATGTTGTTTGCTGTACAAGAGCTTTACATATGTGTTTTGTCTTTGTTAAGTTAAATGATACCATTCTTTTTTATATTTTAATACAATATACCTTGCTAAGAATTATTGGGCAATAGTTGGGGGGATGGCTGAAATTATACAATGATAGGTTGGGTGACAGTGGTAAGGGGAAGCACACTGACATTGCAAGAGGAAACAGGGTGGTTGGGGGCTGGCTGACTTTGAAGCGGGGTGGGGGAGGGGGTTAGGTGATAGTGCAGGGGTGTGCGGTGAAGCAAGAATCAGCTACAGAGGTGTTAGCAGCCTGCATGGATGCTGATAAGAGGGCTCCCTCTATGCACCAAACTCAACCTTTTTGCTGCTCACACTACAGAGGGAGTGACTGATCAGGGGGGTTGCATTGGAAGAGACAGGGAGTGGAAGAGCAGAAATCACTACTGGAGGCAAAATCCCCTAGTGGCAAAACCAAACTATATATATATATATATATAAATATATATATATATATATATACTAAGGCATTATACTCAATGGGATAGTGAAACTGTGCTTAGAAATGCCACATCATGTGCCACCTCATGTGTGGGTGTTTTGCTTACAGTAGATTATGAATGTGACCAAAGCAAACATAGGAAAACACCAATCCTTTTAATTATATGCTTGGGAAACACCTTTAAGCTGTGGTGTTACAGAACAGTATGATTCTCACATGCAGCGTCAGCAACATTGTGTTCTGACATCTCATATTTTAGATGTTTTTTTAACTTTTTACATTTTTTCGTGGTTTAAATGCATTAGCAGCACCCCAGTCTACTTTAAATCAGAGGCCACTGTTTAAAAGCCAGTAAATGCATTATTGGTAATCAGTTGCTATTACGTTCGTTTATCATTTCCCAAACTGAGAACAACTTGGGTTTAAGTCAAATTCATGGTCGCCCTGAACCTGAAGCCTATGCCTACATGTGTGACTTACATGTAGTTTTTATTATCTCTTGTTTTACAAGTACAATGCTGCTGTAAATACTTCTCATGCGCTGTGCACTGGCTGTAATTTTGAGCATCTTGTTCTGTATGTATGGGCACTATACAGTAGCACTTATCTTGTTCTGTAGCTAAATATAATACTCAGTAACTGGGTGGAACTACGTCCCACACTTTATGATTAACCCACAGCTGCAAGATTTAGCCATGCCCCCTATCTTTAATGGACACACATGCAGTATCTCACAAAAGTGAGTACACCCCTCACATTTTTGTAAATATTTTATTATATCTTTTTATGTGACAACACTGATGAAATGACACTTTGCTACAATGTAATGTAGTGAGTGTACAGCTTGTATAACAGTGTAAATTTGCTGTCCCCTCAAAATAATTTAACACACAGCCATTAATGTCTAAACCACTGCCAACAAAAGTGAGTACACCCCTAAGTGAAAATGCCTAAATTGGGCCCAATTAGCCATTTTCCCTCCCCAGGGTCATGTGACTCGTTAGTGTTACACGGTCTCCGGTGCGAATGGGGAGCAGGTGTGTTAACCACTTAAGCCCCGGGCCATTTGGCTGGCCAAAGACCAGAGCACTTTTTGCGATTCGGCACTGCGTCGCTTTAACTGACGATTGCGCGGTCGTGCAACGTTGCACCCAAACAAAATTGATGTCCTTTTTTCCCCACAAATAGAGCTTTCTTTTGGTGGTATTTGATCACCTCTGCAGTTTTTATTTTTTGTACTATAAACAAAAAAGTGCGTCAATTTTGAAAAAACCGCAATTTTTTTTACTTTTTGCTATAATAAATATCCCCAAAAAATATATAAAAAAACATTTTTTTTCCTCAGTTTAGGCCGATATGTATTCTTCTATAGATTTTTAGTAAAAAAATTCGCAATAAGCGTATATTGATTGGTTTGCGCAAAAGTTATAGCGTATACAATATAGGGGATAGTTTTATGGCTTTTTAATTATTCATTTTTTTTTACTAGTAATGGCGGGGATCTGCGATTTTTATCGGGACTGCGACATTATGGCGGACACGTCAGACAATTTTGACAAATTTTTGGGACCATTGGCATTTTTGCAGCGATCAGTGCGATTAAAAATGCATTGATTACTGTAAAAATGTCACTGGCAGTGATGGGGTTAACCACTAGGGAGCAGTGAAGGGGTTAAGTGTATCCTAGTACTTGTTCTAACTAAAGGGGGGAGGGGACTGGGCAGGGGACATGACAGATCGTCTGTTCATACTCTGTATGAACAGACTATCTATCTGTTCTCCCCTCAGAAAACCGGAAACTGTGTGTTTACACACACAGATCCCAGTTCTCGGTGTGCCCCGAACGATCGCGGGAGCCCGGCGGTGATCGCGACCACCGGGCACTCGCATCAGCTCCGCGGGCGAGCAAGGGGCAAGCGTGCGCCTCCGGCGGGTGCACGCGGCTCCGGCGGCGTGCACGCGCCCCCCTAGTGGCCGTCTATGGTACCGACGTACCATGACGGCAATTTGTGCAGCCAAGTCATGTTGCCGCAACTGCGGCGGCTGATCAGCATGCCGTTAAATTTGGTGGTAAATTTGGTGTTATCGCTCTCACGCTCTCATACTAGTCACTGGAAGTTCAATATGGCACCTCATGGCAAAGAACTCTCTAAGGGTCTGAAAAAAATAAGTGTTGCTATACATAAAGATGGCCTAGGCTATAAGAAGATTGCCAAGACCCTGAAACTGAGCTGCACCAGGGTGACCAAGATCATACAGCGGTTTAACAGGATTGGTTCCACTCAGAACAGGCCTCACCATGGTCGACCAAAGAAATTATGTGCACATGCTCAGCGTCATATCCAGAGGTTGTTGGAAATAGACGTATGAGTGCTGCCAGCATTGCGGGTGGGGAGTCAGCCTGTCAGTGCTCAGACCATATGCTGCACAATGCATTCAATTGGTCTACATAGCTGTCGTCCCAGATGGAAGCCTCTTCTAAAGATGATGCACAAGACAGCCTGCAAACAGTTTTCTGCTGACAAGCAGACTAAGGAAATGGCTTACTGGAAACATGTCCCGTGGTCTGATGAGACCAAGATAAACTTATTTGGTTCAGATGGTATCAAGCGTGTGTGGCGGCAACCAGGTAAGGAGTACATAGACAAGTGTGTCTTGCCTACAGTCAACCATGGTGACGGGAGTATCATGGTCTAGGGCTGCATGAGTGCTGCCGGCCCTAGGAGCTTCAGTTTATTGAGGGAACAATGAATGCCAACATGTATCGTGACATACTGAAGCAGAGCATGATCCCCTCCCTTCGGAGACTGCGCCGCAGGGCAGTATTCCAACATGATAACGACCCCAACACACACCTCCAAGACGACCACTGCCTTGCTAAAGAAGCTGGCGGTAAAGGAGATGGACTGACCAAGCATGTCTCCAGACCTAAACCCTATTGAGCATCTGTGAGGCATCCTCAAATGGAAGTTGGAGGAGTATAAGGTCTCTAACATCCATTAGCTCCATGATGTCGTCATGGATGAGTGGAAGAGGACTCCAGTGGCAACCTGTGAAGCTCTGGTGAACTCCATTCCCAAAAGGGTTAAGGCAGTGCTAGAAAATAATGGTGGCCACACAAAATATTGAAAATTTGGGTCCAATTTGGACATTTTGACTTAGGGGTGTACTCACTTTTGTTGCCAGTGGTTTAGACAACCACTTACGGACCGCCCGCCGTCATTATACGGCGGCTCTTTGAAGTGGAATATCGTTGTTATGGCAGCAGCTAGCTGCCATAACCCCGGTATCCACTTCTTCAGCAGGAGGTCTGCTTTCAGATAAAAGTGGTCTCAGCGGCGCATTCGCAGTAAGATCACTTTTATTGGTGGCGGGAGAGGACCCCCCTCCCATCGCGCTCCGGTGCCCTACGCCACTTACCAGAGCCGCTGGCATGGAGCTGAGTGAGGGGAAGATGGCCCCCACCCAGCTCCATACCATTGCAGGTATTTCAAACGACATTTTTTTTTAAATTTTTTTATTGCATTTTAGTTAAAATGTGAGATCTGAGGTCTTTTTGACCCTAGATCTCATATTTAAGAGGTCCTGTCATGCTTTTATTCTATTACAAGGAATGTTTACATTCCTTGTAATATGAATAAATGCGACAAAAATTTTTTCAAAAGAACAGTGTAAAAATACACATTTTCACCTACCTGTGACAAACTTTCCTGATTTGTTTGTACTTTTGTTGTTGTATATTGTTCACATTGATATCTGACCTAAAAGTTACTATCAGCTTTATATTTGCACGTGAGGTAATACTTCACTTTCGCACTTTGTTACACACTAGCGCTGCATTTTTCATCTTTTCACTTGTTTGTGCAGTTTACTATACTGTTTATGCTAGCTGCTTTACTATTTTTTACCTACTTTTAAGTTTTATCACTAGTAGCGCGACTTTGTTTATATTTATTCAAAATAAAAATAAAAAGTAAAATAAATAAGAAAAAAAAAAATATTTTTTAGCATGTCCCATCCCGCCGAGCTCACGTGCAGAAGTGAACGCATACATGAGTAGCGTCTGCATATGAAAACGGTGTTCAAACTACACATCATCTTTAACAATATAAAAAAACTGGGCTACCTTTACTGTGGTCTTATTTTTTAATTCAAAAAAGTGCGCTTGCAGGACCGATGCGCAAATACGATGTGACAGAAAGTATTGCAACAACCGCCATTTTATTCTCCAGGGTGTTAGAAAAAATAAATATATAATGTTTTGGGGTTCTAAGTAATTTTCTAACAAAAAAAATGATTTTGACTTGTAAACAACAAGTTTGAAAAATAGGCCCGGTCCTTAAGTGGTTAAAGGCTGTGTGTTGAGTTATTTTGAGGGGACAGCAGATTGACACGGTTATACAAGCTGTACACTCACTAATTTGCATTGTAGCAAAGTGTTATTTCTTCAGTGTTGTCACATGAAAAGATATATTATAAAATATTTACAAAAATGTGAGGGGTGTACTCACTTTTGTCAGATACTGTAGCTTATTGTTCTTTCAGGTTGACAGATCAGATGGTATCCAGTGAATTTACACATTTCTTATCACCTAACAGGTTAAATGTGCATCAATACGACAACATAAAAGAGCCACGGTGTAATGGGCACTGATGCACTTTGTGTGGAGACTACTCTGTACAATTTCTCTTTTTTTAATTATGCTTATTTTTATTATTCTTCAAAATCAAAAGAAGAACATACAACATCATAAAATATCATATAACATCTACGTGTACAAAAAACAAGATTTTTATTACTTTATCTTCCCTCTCCCTCCCTCTCAACCTACTCCCACCCTCACACCACCCAATCATTAGTTGTGCATGTACTTCTGATAGTTATATGGTCAATGGAGAAGGTGGAAGCCTTCTCCCTGGGCAGGAGAAGTGTAAAAGAGAAAAGCATCCAGGGCCTCGTAAAGGGGAAAAGCAAAAACAAGGGGGTGGCAAGGAACTAGAGAGAATCTCTTGCCATCCTCTTATAGGGGGTACCCCATCTCGACCAGCCAAGGTCTCCACATTCTTACAAACTTACTGTGATTACCCTGCCTAATACATGTCGCCCTCTCACTCCAAACCATTGAATTAATGGTCTCATCCCAGTTCTCCACTGTCGGGGGAGACTGTGCCTGCCATTTCTGTACTATTAATTTTCTTGCCTGAAACAGGCATCTCAACACTACTTCGATGGCACCGGACAGGACTCTACCTTCCTCTAAGCTTCCTAATAGGCAAGTCTTGACCTCTGGTTCTAGTGTGATCCCAGAAGTTTTATTTATCCTAGCTACTAACTCTGCCCAGTATCTAAATAGCTTAGGACACTTCCACACCATATGGATCACGTCTTCTGACGCCTTACATCTGGGGCTCATCATTTTGTCTCCTTCCAAATGTAAACATTTTTTGGGGGGTATAGTAGACTCTATGGATTAGGAACAAGTGAGATACTTTCTGAGAGAGAGAAATCGAGACCAAGTCTCCTCGTTCTAAGATCCTATGCCATTGTTCCGTAGTCATTGCCCCCACGTCTCTCTCCCACCACGCTCTACTCCTGGAAGGTCCTACTCCACTTATTATTCTAGCCCCCAATCTAGCATATAACTCAGAAATTAGTCCTTTAGTTGCAGCTAGTTTAATTATTTTTATAAGTATGGGGATCTGAGTCCATCCAATGGTTTGTGACCTAAACTGTGCTTGAATGGCATGTCTGATCTGCAGATATTTGTAAAATGCCTTGTTTGATATATTAAATTCCTGTCTTAAGTCCGCAAATGTCTTTATGCGCTTGCCCTCATATAGTTGAGCCAATCGGCTAATACCCTGCCTCTCCCATTCCCTGGGCCTCTCTATACCCCTTACTTCAGCCAAATTTTTGTTGTTCCATAAGGGGGTGTATTCTGTTACCCCATTATATCCCATTAAGGACTTCGTTACCTGCCATACTTTACTGACTAATTTTATCGTTGGGCATCTATAAATAAATGAGTCCGCCTCTAGCACCTCCACTAGTATGTGGGGCCCCCATTATCATCATTCTGTTGCAAGGGTTCCCTCCTCCCAGGTCTCCACAACCCGTTAAATGTTCGTGAATCCAATATTAGATCACATGGGTGTATTAGATATTTGTCCATATATGAAAATCCAGCATGCTCCAAATGATCTCAGTGCACCAATGTGGAAAAAGGGGAAAAATAGAGGATCTCCAAGATTCCATCCTGGCTGTTGGTTCATTACTTAAGCCTGTTTGACTCATAGAACGTATGTTCTTTTGAGTTCAAACTATCTGTTTTTTCTCTCATATTTTTGGAGCTGCTATTCCAACTGTGCACCTGGATATCATCATTGAGCCGTGGGATGGCTCTAAAGCATGTATAGACTTAGTTTCACAGCTGAGTCACACGCTCTGAGGTGAGCGGTATTCCTGGGGGGTCACTGGATGACACTGGAGCAAGGTTTTATAGCACTGAGATCATCTGGAGCATGCTGGATTTTCATATATGGACAATTATTTATTACACCCATGTGATCTAATACTGGATTCAGGAATCACTTTTGATACAGTTTTCTGATTGTATATCACATTTAGGCCCCTTTCACACTGGAGCGGTTTGCAGGCGTTATTGCGCTAAAAATAGCGCCTGCAAACCGCCCCTAAACAGCCTCCGCTGTTTGTTCAGTGTGAAAGCCGAGGGCTTTCACACTGAAGCGGTGCACTGGCAGGAGAAGGAAAAATGCCTGCAAGCCGCATCTTTGGAGCGGTGAAGGAGCGCTCCTAAACCGCTCCTTCCCATTGAAATCAATGGGACAGCGCGGATATACCATGGTAATACCGCGGCTATAGCAGCGCTATACGAGGGGTTTTAACCATTTTTCGGCTGCCAGCGGGGGCTTAAAACTGCACCGCTAGCAGCCGAATACCGCGGTAAAACAGCGCTAAAAATAGCGCTGTTTTACCGCCGACGCCCCCTACCGCCCCAGTGTGAAAGGGGCCTTACTGTGTGGCACTGTGCACTTATTGCATATTACACTAAGATATATTTGCTTTGTGATATATGCACATTTGCACTTTATTGTGTATTTATTATGTACTTATATTTGATTATATAGATTTGCATATTTTCTATATTGCACTGATACATTAACACTGATTTGTGTGGTTTTTATATTCTTTATATTTTTTATATTGCGCTCATATATTAGCACTAATTTTTGTGGTTTTAAACACTATATATTTACGGTTCATACATACTTATATTATATTTTACACATTTGGTTATCATTTACACCTCAGCGCAGTGTATTTTTTTTTCCACATTGGTGCACAACATATGAGATGTGTTTTACGTAGGCAGCTAGGTGGTTTTATTCTTTAGGCATTAGATCATTGTGGCTCACAGGGTTTCTCTCTTATTTCATTTTGTAGACTTGTTGCTTATCTAGCCATTCCCTTTGCCTGTCTGGAGTTGGGTCTTCAACATATCGCCTCTCTGCATGCAATGTCCCGTGCCTAATGTCCCTTTCCCACTCTCTAGATTTCCACTTGGTTCTTGTTGGATCAAGAGGCCTCTTAGATAGGCCTTCAAGGAGTCCCAGACCACTCCAGCTGACGCAGTGCCTGTATTGATTTGCACAAATTAGTTCAATCTAACCACCACATCTCCAGATTGCCTATCAATTCCAGCCAGCAGGGACTAATTCTCCATTCTCTAAAATGGGCTTTGCCCCCTGTATTTATTGTCAACACCAGCGGGGAGTGGCCTGAGACTCCTCTTGGACCATACTCTATACTACTTACCGATGGCAATACCTCACAATCACCCAAAGCCATGTCTATTCTAGAGAGAGTAAGATAGAAGTTTGAAAAACATGAGTATTGTCTTTCTTGCGGGTGGCGCATACGCCATATGTCACTCAGCCCCAACCTCCTCCCCCCCAAGAATCGAGATAGATTAACCTCAAGCTTAATTGGGGGGGGGGGGAATGTATATATTTGCCAACACATATGGTTTATTCTCAATCAAACAAAACAAAACAATATACCGGCCCTGTTCATCAATACAGCTCTCTCTGCAGGAGAACGCCACTCCTCTCCCAACCATTATGTCACCCCTCCTTGAATAGGAGGAATGGACCGAATGGTATTGGGATTGGAACTTCTGGTTGCGGAGTTGTACCACCGTGTCATCAGTCAAATGCGTCTCCGGCAAGCAGAGGAGTCCAGGCCCACTCCCTTCCAGTGCCGACAGGACCATGGCTCTCTTAAATGGGTCCCCTAAACCTCGGACATTCCAAGAGGTTATACTAAATGTCCTACCTTGCATGAAAAAATATAAAAAAGCTAGAAAAAAAAACAAAAGTAAACAACACACACACACAAAAAAAAAATCCGTCTGACAATCTCACACTCTCCCCTCCACCTTAAATATCTTCTCCGATGTACGTATTCCCTCCCTCCATATCTCACTCTTCTCACTGTTTGTGCCTTCTGTCGTATTAATATTAATATTTGTGGTGTGTGTTTCTTACCCCCCACCCTACCCCCATCCCACCCCCTACCCCCCTCCCATGTCCTCCCTCCCATGCCCTTCTGGGCCTACCCTAGGGGCTTCACCTGTAACCTTACCATTCCACCCCCACCATTCCCACCTCCTATTCAACACCAGTGTCATTAACAACTTTAGTGTAGAACATAACCAATTTGGGAGCCCCATTTGCTCCCTTGTTCCTTGTTCATTCAACCAAAAAATAAAATGTGTCTCCCCTCCTCCACTAACTCCAATCAAATTAGTCCATCTTATTACAATAAGGTCGTACAATTTCTCAGTTTGGTATACTTGGTGGAATTCTATCCCTGTCAGGGCCAGGATATGAACCCATGATCTTTGTTGCATCCAGCAGTAGCTATTCTTGTGAGCCACCTGAGATGCTGGGCAGCTCCCTCTCTGATCTTTTAGAACAATCTTGCCCTGAGACTTATTTTGCAATGCCTTTGAACCTCGTGTGTGTTAGATTATTGTGCTCTCTCTGGCAGACATCTTGCTCCTTTGTGTACCTGCAACTGTCTTATCTCCACTAACCCTTGTTACTGACCTATGGCTTGTTCTTCGACTACGCTTCCACTTGATCCCAACCTGCAACCACTTATTATTGACCTTTGGCTTGTTCCTTACCTTCCGCTTGATCCCAACCTGCAAGCACTTGTTACTGACCTTTAGCGTATTTACCGACTACGCTTCTGCTTGATCCCTACCTGCTATATCTGCTACTGGACCCTGGCTTGCTCACCTCCTGGTGAGGCAATTCTGAGGACTGCAACCTCTTACTAACATGCAGCAAAACAAAAATCTCCACCATCAGGAGCTCTGATGAATACCAGTTAGTGCTTAAACCCTGCACCTCAGGTGAGCCTGTGTCATCCGCCAGGGTGACTTGTTTGTGTACCAATCTAGCTGGTTAGTGGGAGCCTCTATTGCTACAACTACTGGTCTCCTAGCCTGACCCCTGACTGTAACAATCCCTCTTTTATCACACATAAAAGCCACTGTCCCAAGATTTAGCCATGCTGCTTCCTTGGTGCATGCACATTGCTTCCTGCTGTGTCCAGGTTGACATCCCTGATAGTATAGAATGAGCAAAATTTCTTCTCAATGTAATAAGCTGACTGTTGGTACGTGTGCAAAAGTGTACATGTACATCTTAAAGACAAACAATAAGATCACTGTAAAAAAAAGCTATTCAATCAATGAATATCTGAGCAAGAGCAAGGAAATTACATATAAATAAGTACCTCTCAGACCTTTAACTACAAAAGCTGTCAGTATCTTGCTGTTTCCATTAAAATGACTCATACTGTATGTACCCTACCAAAATATTTCACATGAGATTATTCATTTTAGCAAAAGCAATAGCTCGGAGGTAGGCCAGTGATTCACCCTGTGCTGTGAGCATGAATTGCTCAGCAGTGTAGGCTGACTTCTTTTCAATATTGAGCATTTCTCACTGACAGATCATATGTTCTGCTTGCCCATTATTGTGTGATATTATACTTTGATGACACATAATATGATGCAGAGGTTCTAGCAACAAATATGCCTTGACATTCATCAATAGCACATCAATAGTATATACTGTTTTATGTTCTAACAAATTTGTATCTGTAAACACAAGCATTGCATTAATATTTCAGCCATACACTATTACATTTCAGAATATGTGAATGAGGTGTGCCTGCTTTCACAAGATCTGTAGTGTTTGGGTTCATGTAACCCCAGCTATATGATTAATTCACCATATTGACTGTTTTATATTGTAATATAAAGCGGACATAGGATTTGGGGTGAATTGTCCAGTCTTTGGCTTTCTTCCATATTTGCTATTATCCTTGAAAGACATATTACCTCACCAGAAAGATTTCCTAGTAGCCATTAGGGGTGAGAAAACTGTTTTAACCACTAACATTAGCACATTGTCATAAGATGAATGGTGCTTTGTACTTGTACTTTTTGCAAGGTAAGTTGGATGATAGTGGTGGGGGGGCTGGCTGACATTGCAGGGGGGGGGGGTAGGTGATAGTGCAAGGGTGTGGGGTGAACTAATCATCAGCTACAGAGATGTTGGCAGCCTGCATGGATGCTAATAGGAGTGCTCCCTCCGTGCAACAAACTCACCCCTTTTCCTGCTCACACTGCAGAAGGAGTGAAAAAATAGGAAAAACCTATAAGCCAGATCGCAGGGATCTCATCACTCACATTGATAGAAGATCCATGGTGGTGGTTCACGGACACTTAATTTGATTTCAAATTTCTTTGGAAATTATATGGACATTTATTTTAGTGTTTTAGCATATACATTTCTTATGAATTTCATTTATGATTTTTTTGCATTTTTTTGTATGTATATTTGAGTACTAGAGCGTGGTATGAAATGTATTTGATTTCTTTAACACGCAGAAGGAGTGACTGATCAGGGGGGTTTCATTGGAAGAGGTGGGTAGTGGAAGAGCAGAAATCACTACTAGAGGCAGGATTCCCTAGTGGCAAAACAAAACTATGACTAAGGCATTATCTGGTGATTTCAGATAATCTTTGGGTGTGTTTCCTGACTGTGCCCTTCTCTCCCCTTTTGGTACTATCTCACCAGAGTGGATACGGCCCTTGTTACTCAACCTTGTTCTTGTATAGAACCCTCCAGTTAGGCTCCTTGGTTTTGGTTAGGCAAATCTAGTTTTTGACTCACCTGTAATCAGCAGAGCAGTGTGTGTTTTTGTCTCTAAAAGGAGATATGCATGCGGCCTAACACAACAGACTTTAAGACACATATGTGAATTTGTATCTCTTGTATCTGTTTGGAGGACTATATTCACAGAGATAGCTTTGGTTTTGGTTTGACAAATCAAATTTTTAGCTCTCCTGTAATCTGCAGAGCAGTGTGTGTGTGATTGCTTTGGGCTGCTCTGGGTTCTGCAGGGTGCAGATTTGACTGCTTTTCCCTGTTTTCTTGAGATTTCCAGAATGTAGTCGGTGGGAGAGTCAAATAGGCAGTCTACACATTAAAGCAACCCCAGCCAATCCCTGTAGAGGTGTGCCCAGATCGTGGCTGGGAAGTGTATAAATAGTCTGGAACTCCATAGAACAAGGTTCTTATTTCCCTGGAGAAAAGGTTCCCAGCCAGATGGGCTGCCTGCCTTCCTGGCTGTCTTGCTGAATGTCCAGCCTATCTATCAGGATCCCAGCCATGCTGAGAGGGCCTGCTCAGCGACAAACCCTATCAGGGGCCTAAGAGGTGTGCCACTAAATATCTGCCTTAGGAGTTCACAGAGGGGCCTGCTTGCTGGAGTCAAAGAGACATTTCAAGCTAGGGACACTGTGAGTACTGACCCAAAGGGGAAGGATTTTAGTGACTATTGCTTTTGTTACCCCTGGAGAAAGAATGAACCCCTGGGGTGGGACTTTTAAGGCACTCAAATCATGTATGTTCCATAAAAATATAACAATTTATTTGGAAAACATGATTAAAATCGTATCAAAAGTGGAAGCACATGGAATTGACAAAATACACTGGAAATGTACATATACAAAATTGTACTATCGATGGATGTCCTCAACCCAACGCGTTCTGGACTCTGTGTATGTCTCCTTCATTAGGGATAAGAGAGGAATCATACATCTAAAATGTAAGCACAGCAAATCAACATACAAATGGCTTATATTCATTACAAAAAGTATATAGAGCAAAAAATAGAAAGATTGCTCTCTACTTACAAACATTCCAGTAGTGTATACATTCCATGACAAGTTTAAAAGCAAAACATGGTCTCGGGAATCCTTGGTCACCTTGATCATGGTAGGTTTAAGTTATACTGGTATCTACCAATTAGATCATGACCACTGAGGTCAAGCAGACAGAGCCCTACAAAAGAAAAAAATCTGAACATATGATAGGAAACAAAAAGAACACTGCCATATATAGGACCTACTGGCGTCACATCTAGAATATATTGCGGCCTACCTGTGATTTGAGGCCTACAGTCTAAGATGGAGGGCTGAAGAGATCTGCCAGTATGTTCAAAGGCATACACTGAAAAAAGTATAGTAAGTATAGTATGTAAAAGGTAAGTGTAATTGTATGATTGTCCCCAAAGGGGGACTTAGATTTAAATATGTATTCATCTATTCACAACAATAAAGGCGTGTATGGTAAAAACATTATTGTAAATAAATATTAGATGTATGTTGTCAGTATGTAATACACGTATATATAGCACAGAAGGTGGTCTGCGTGTATATCCTGGCAGAGGTCCCTAAATGGTCCCCCATAGAATGTCAATAGTTAAAACGTACAGAGTTAAGTCTACATATTAGGGTATGGGCTAAACATTGACAATGCTGGCTTGTTATTTCAAGGTATTCTATAATGCCGCGTACACACGATCGGATTTTCCGACAACAAATGTTGGATGTGAGCTTGTTGGCGGAAAGTCCGACCATGTGTATGCTCCATCGAACATTTGTTGTCGGACTTTCCGCCAACAAATGTTGGCTAGCAGGTTCTCAAATTTTCCACCAACAAATGTTTGTTGTCGGACTTTCCGATTGTGTGTACACAAGTCTGTGGGACAAAAGTCCATGCATGCTTGGAATCAAGTACGAGCCGGAAGCGCTCGGTCTTGTAAAACTAGCGTTCGTAATGGAGATATCACGTACATCTTGTACGTCACTACATTCGTAATTGTTGGCCAACATTTGTGTGACTGTGTGTATGCAAGACAAGTTGGAGCCAACATCCTTTGATCAAAAATCCACGGTTTTGTTGTCGGAAAGTCCGATCGTGTGTAAGGGGCATTAGTATAGATGCAAAATATGTATATTGAAAATACAGTCAGTCTGTCCTTAGATAAGTAAAATAAAAATTGCAAAAGAGTATTCGAGTTACAAACGTGGGTGATTACCCCAAATTAACCATGTTGCCACCCAGAAATTCATACCTGTTAAGATCATATAGAATGCTCAAACATCGTACTTGCCTAGTGAAGTTTGTGGATCCTGTAAAATGGACAATTATAGTGTCCAGCGTCTGCCCTGAATTAGAAAGCTTGCATTGCCTTTCTTTAAATAATCCTCATCCCCTCTATGCTGCCCACCATGATTGGTGACAGCTGTGTGCCAGTAAGGGGAGGAGGCTAGGGTCCCGTCTGGTAATAGCCCTCCTGGGCAGTCCACACACCATGCCTCCACACCGCGCATGCACATATGACATCATCGTGCATGCACGGCGGAGTGACACCACGCATCAGGCGTCCCACCAACATGGCGGGCTCCATAGAAACGGCCGAATTCTTGTCCACTCATTTCTGATTTTCAGCTCCCTCTTCTCAGCCCTTTCTGTTTTTCAGTGCGTTCTGACCAGCCGACCGTTTTGAAGCCATGTTGCGTTTACGTACTCGTCGTAGAGTTCGTGCTGTGCGGGGGCTTGGTGTTGGGGTTCTTGCTTTGACCCAAGCCCAGTCCATGAACAGGGTGTGGAAGAGTTCATGGACGAAGAATTGGTTGCTCCAGCATGACCAATTCTGTCATATGCCTTTGTTGCGGGAGATCCAGGAGAATAATCCTGATGATTTCCGTAATTCTCTCCGGATGATGGACCCCGTTTTTCACCGCCTGTTGGCTTTGCTGTCCCCTTATATTACGAAGCAGGACACCTGCATGCGGCAAGCCATCACTTCCGAGCAGAGGCTCATCGCCACGTTGCGGTACTTGGCGACAGGGAGGAGACTGCAGGACCTCAAGTTCTCAACAGGCATCTCCCCCCAGGTTTTGGGGATCATTATTCTAGAGATCTGTTCTGCTATTATACAGGTCCTGTAGAAGGACTATATTAAGGTAAGTTTTCTCCTTTAACATCACATTCTATGTATTTAATGTTTGCTAATGTATTGTATTTCTTTCATCATTCCCTAATTATCATGATTGTAATATGCTGTGAATGTCCCCTTTATCCTCATGCATGCTGTAAGCTTTTAATGCTCCTTTTTTGTCCTTCATGCATATTTGCCTTCACTAACCTCCCTAGCATGCTATCATGGGCCCATACACACCTAGCCTAGTCACTTAACAATGTATTTTATCAGCTCCATAGTAGTGCTTTACCCTAAACACCCCCTAAAATGTGTACAAATGTTATTGTTGTCCTTAAATTTAGGCAGAGTGCCATAATCTTTTTTTGGGGTCTCAAACTCATCTAGAACCCCCCCCCCCTAAAATTTTTACAATGCGCCATCAGAGGGGTGAGGAATCTGATATGTGTACCTTATCTTTTTGTCTTTAAATACTCCTTAAAATAAATGTTATACTGATGTTGGCCAAGAATGTTTGTGTCTAATCTGCTTGCAATGTTATGTGCAAAAGTAGTAATTTTATTTTTTTTAGTTTGACTCCACAGTTTCCTTCAACGCCACAGGAAAGGCAGACTGTGGCCTCCCAGTTTGCCGAGCGGTGGGACTTTCCCAACTGCGGAGGGGCAATCAATGGGAAACATGTCCACATTGTCCCACCACCCCACTCGGGGTCATACTATTTTAACTATAAGGGTTTTCATAGTATAGTGTTGATGGAGGTGGTGTCAGGGACATATGAGTTTTTATATGTGGACGTGGGGAAGAATAGCCGGATGTCGGATAGTGTAGTCTTTGCCCAGACCCAGAGTTCTACCGACATCTCCAGAGTGGTGGCTTGGGATTGCCACCTGCTGAAGAGAACGTGGAAGGACTCCCATTTGTTTTTGTCACAGATGAAGCATTTGGTCTGGGTAAACATCTGATGAGGCCATTCCCCAAGAGGACCCTCACCCCGGAGAAGAGGGTTTTTAATTACCGGCTGGCCAGAGCCAGAAGAGTGGTGGAGAATGCGTTTGGTATAATGGCCAGCCGGTTCCGCCTATTCCTTATGGCAATCAACATGGCGGAGTATAAACTGAATCACATAGTGCTAGCATGCTGTATTCTACATAATTATTTAAGGAAAAATCCTCAAATTATGTGGCCTCAGTTGGGCCTGAGGCCATGATTCAGGACATAAATCCAATGACGGCCCTGGAAGCTGGCCGTCCTGGCTTGCCCCCCCAAAGCGCCCGTGATGTGCGGCAAAAGTATCTGGACTATTTTACAGGTAGAGGGGCTATTGCTGTGCCAGCAAATTTTTGATTCATTTCTAAAATTTAAAATTATTTTGATCTGAAATCATCTTGAATTTGATTTACTGCTTGTGTTTCTTTTAGCTGTCTCCTAGGTTCTCCTAGTGCACTTGTGGTGCAAAGTGGATTTTGCTTTATTAAATAACCCCCATTGTCACTGTAAACACCAACTTAATACAAAAACTGGTATTGAGCATTGAAAGAAGAAGCCACACATTGTTGAGTATAAAAACTTTTACTCCGTGCACATTCACATGTGCATTGTAAAACATTTTTCCACCAAAAATACTTCTTTGTTTAATTAAGTTTGACATTTTTAGTTTTATATTTTGCTTTAACAGGCATGTTTCAAACCATAACATACACAACTCTGGAACTTAAAAAAAAAAAGTTCAATGTACAAAAAGTGAAGGCAATATCAGACATGAGTATGTCAAAACTGTGTTGATCTTGCCTTCATCAGATGGGGTGATGTCACCCCTGTAAAAGCCAAATTTTGAAGATGCACAAAAATTGGGATTCAAAATGGGGATTTACCTCCTGATCCCATGCCTAATGTCAACATGTGCTAGCTCCCATCATGGGGGATCAAAGGACGTGTTTTGGGGGTGCAACCCCTTCCTCTCACCTACTTGAGTTGTGAGAAAGGAGAAAGGGGTTGCACCCACAAAATGCGTACATTGATATTCCATGATGGCAGATAGCACATGTTGACTCTCTGTGCATCTTCAAAATTTGGCTTTTAAATCGTATTAAAACTTTAGGAAATTTCTCCAAAAAATTCTAAAATGGTGTAATTC
Organism: Lithobates clamitans; assembly: GCA_037952925.1. Taxonomy (NCBI): domain Eukaryota; kingdom Metazoa; phylum Chordata; class Amphibia; order Anura; family Ranidae; genus Lithobates; species Lithobates clamitans. The sequence goes on from JBBGZY010000272.1 coordinate 917,819, forward strand.
TGTTGTTATTTAGATTCTCCCTAATACATCAATCATGTTCTTCATTTTTTGTTCAACATCATTGTTTTTTTGCTTTATAATGTCTAAATCCCGACTACACACCATTATGTCCTGGATTAGGATTTGTGCACTTGCACTGGTAAAATGAGGAGATTGTTCTTCCACAACATGCACATCACCTAAAATCAAAAAAGACACCATGTATTATAAATATGCAGGCATACATCTATTACCTGAAGCTGTGGTCTCAGACACTGATTTGTTGTGGTCACTATTTCATCCACCTCTCCTTCCTCCACATCCTCAGGTTGTGGTATGCTGAGTTCCCCTTCTTTAGGAGGTGGGGGGTCCCTGGTGTTCTCAGATGTCCTGAGTCTTTTTTCCCCTATGAGAATTAAACAAAAGGTATACTTAGCACACAGATATTTGAGGCCAGAAATAGGAATATGAAACATTGCTTGGAAGTGTGGTACAATTGTCTGTTTTGGCACAGTTCCAAGCTGAATACATGATTTTCTCCCTTACCAAAGCTGGAATACTTACCTTTTTTAGACAATATTCACACATGGAGATACCCCTAGAGCACCTGTGTGGGACACCCTAAAAGTTTGTTCTGGTGTCCCACACTAGTGCTCCTGAGTCTAGATGTGTAAAGAGCTGCCGAGTGTCCTCTCCTTACATTACACTGAATCAAGTTTGCATTTCATTCTAGTTACAAACACATCTAGACAACAATGTACTAAACTTATTTTAATACAAATATACATGACCAAATGTAGTTAACCCTGTATCTGCAAAAATCATCGTATTATTAGTGGGCGAACAAACAATGTTTACTACGACCGATTACTGTGCCCACAAGCCTGAAAGTTGCCATTTAAAACTGTACAACAGTAAAGAAAAGCACATGGAGCAGCATGCAAGTAATAATAATAATAGGAACACAGGACAAATACTTACTTTTTAGAAGCCGTTTCTTGATCCTTCTGTACTGATCATGCTCCCTCAATTTCAGGTCTGACCAGCGTTTCCTCATTTGCTCCTTGGATTGTCGTACCCCAAAATTCCTGCGCAGACTTTTCGGAACTTTAGACATGATCTTGGCCTTTCTCACATTAGGGTTGGTGTACGGTCCATACTTCCTATCATAGTTGGCCCTGTTCAAGATGTCCACCATCTCCGCCTCTTCTACAAAGGACATATTTGAGGCCTTATATCTCCTCCGGGATCGGGACGTTTCTGGCTCCGGGCTTTCTTCGTCGTTACTGGAATTATGCACCTGCTGTGTCTCCGCCGTGTCCTCTCCCAATGCGCTGAAAGAGAAGGGGCGGGGAATATTCTAGAAAGAACGTCAGGGGCGGGCGACGCGGGTGGAGTTTCACGCATGCGCAGTGTATATAAAGCATAACGCGCGTGCGTCGGACGTACGATCTGTGAGTGGAGGAAGTGCCGATCGTGAGAACAAAGGTAACAGTTTAACTTGGGGTATCAGTGGCCTATACTTCTTCTAGATTGAGGCCTATATTGTGATAAGATTATGAGAGTTTAGCCTGACATTAGAATTTTTCTCTTGTTTTTTGTCTTGCAGAAATAATGAATCCGTTCAAAAAGCCTGAGTTTATGAGCCAGTTTATCGATAGGTACAGGGAGCTGCCCAGTTTGTGGCAAGTCAAACATAATTTATATCATAACAGACCAACTAGGAAGGCAGCGCTGGAAAAACTGTTGGAATTTGTGAAGATGGAGGTCCCCAACACAGACAGCGATTTTTTGGACAGGAAAATTGGTAGCTTGAGGAGCATATACAAGAAGGAGTGTAATAAGGTCCTGGCATCTTAGAGGTCAGGAGCAGCAGCAGAAGACGTGCATGTACCCATTCTGTGGTACTACAACAAAATGCGTTTTCTGGAAAACCAGACTGAAGTGAGGTCATCACTTTCCACACTTCCTTCCCCCCAGCTGAGGCTTCCGAGGACCACCTGGGCCTTCCATCCAGGAAGAAGTGGAGGAGCCCAGCTTGAGGCAGGTATAGTATTTTTCTACATATTTCTTGTCCTAAAATCAATGATGTTAACTTGATGTTATTATTGATAAGAAATTAATGATTGAACAAAAAGTAACAGAAAAGATGTAAAAATTAAAACCTCAAATGAGATACTATTAAAACATCAAAGCGGCGCTTCTATCAGGCAGAAATTATAAACCTGATAGATTAGTTTGCAATTACTCAAAATTACAAAACTGTAAACCTCTCATTTGAGGTTTTAATTTTTACATCTTTTCTGTTTTTTTTATTGACTTTAGTGGCTGCTGAGGGAAACCTCTTCTTAAATGTATATATATATGCACTAGTGATTATTCTATATAGTAATTTGCATTCTAGTGTATATTAATTAGCATTTCTGTCTTGAGTGTTTTAAGACCTGTTTTCACATAGCTCTGAGATTGGAGGAGTGCGTTTGGTTTATAAGGGTTTTTTCCTTCAATTTGTGTATATATTGAACAAAAAGTGTTTACATATCAATAGACAGTAGTGGCCAAAAATGATTGGGACAAGAATGAAAAATGCTGGGGTCAGAATGATAGTCTTTTCTATTTATTAACATTCAATTTGCAACAGTCATGAGCTGAAAATTGTGTGTGATTGATGAAGCAAAAACTATGTCCCTTTTTAATACACAGGAAAGCATCAGCCAGGATGAGGGTCTGGAATGTGGCAGGCAGGAGGTGGCAGGGGGAAGTGGCAGCCCGGGCCCAGTGGACTGACCCAATCCCAGGTCCCTCCCCTCCGCCTTCCACCCAAAAGGCCCAGGAAGGGAAGGAACGTGGATGAGGCAGCACTTGCCGTCATTCGGGATGCACATGCGACCCTGAGAGACCCCCCCAGCGTTCAAGAGGGCTATGCCTGCATAGTAGCAGTGAAAATGCAGAAAATGGAGGAGGGCCAACGCCTCATCTGTGAGAACATAATTTTACAGACCCTAGATAAGGGGTTGAGTGGCCAACTGACAGAAAATACACACCTTTCTGAGTTCGTCCATCCTCCTCCTCCTCCTCCACCTCCTCCACCTCCTGCCACAACTCGATGATTAAAGCCACAGCGTGCAGGGAAGCGTGCAAGTAAGACAAGAGAGTGATGGCCTGGGCCTGGGTTCAGTCTGGTCTGACAGAAGACACAGACTGTTGTAGTACCACAGCCTGGAGACATATATGTGATCTGCTGCTGTTCCTGATTTCTCGGAGTCCAGGACCAGATTGTGCTCCCTATTGTATGGACTCCTCAGGCTACCAATTTTCTTTTTCAAATAGTTGATGTCTGCCCTGGGGTCCAAAGGCTTCGCAAATTTCTGCAGTTTCTCCAGCGTTGCCTTCCCTCTTTCTTTTGTTATGACTCAGAATAAATGGTAATTTTGTTTTCACCAAATACTTGCCTATGTGTTTTTATTAAAAAAGGACAGTTTGTTTGTGAGTAGGCAGGTACATTTCAAAAATACAATGTCAAATTAACAAGGGACACCAACCTCCTTGAGGTTAAAAAATACAAGATAATAATGTTGTTGTGGTAACTTGACACACAAAAAAAAAAAAAATTATGGAGATCACTAGAAAATAATTTTAAAATAATCAAAATAAAGGAGATCTTGATTTAAATAAAAAAAGGAAAAAAAATCACTATAAAAAATAATTCTAAACATTATTAGATCTGACCTTAAAAACTAAAAATATTATTAAGGAGATCACAAGAAGTAATAAAGAAATAAGTTTGTCAGAACTCTGTGTGAATATCAGCAGCAAAACAACTTCATTCTTCTAGCATTATAAAGAACAAAAGAATGTGATGCATTAAAAGATCCAAAAATTTACAGCATGACGAATGTACTATCTCCATTACGAACGCTAGTTTTACCAGACCAAGTGCTTCCGCCTCGTACTTGATTCTGAGCATGCGTGGTTTTTGCGCGTCGGAATTGCATACAGACGGACAGAATTTCCAATAGGAACTTTTTCCGATGGAAAAATAGAAAACCTGCTCTCAATCTTTTGCTGGCGTAAATTCTGCCAGCAAAAGTCAGATGGAGCATACACACGGTCGGAATATCGGACCAAAAGCTCACATCGGACTTTTGCTGGCGGAATTTTTGATCGTGTGTACGCGGCATAAGATTTAGATTGGACTCATTTCTCATTTTGTCTAGGGGTCTAGGCATGTCTAGGGGTAAGGTAAAACGTACCTTATTCCTTTTCCTATGTGTAAGGGTCCTCTACACCCTCACATATAAAATAGGACCACTACTCCTGCATTGTACAAGATGGCATTGGAGAGGCCGCAACTGAACAAATAGTGAAAAAGAGTGTCTTCATTATTCTGGCCTTTTCCTTTTCCGCTGCAAAACAAGAAATCAACTTGCAGTGCACAGGAAAAAGGGGCACTGCCTTGTCAATTTGTAGAACTGATTAGAGTTTACGTGGTTATAAACTTATATTTTTTGTAACTTGAAACTATCGTATGTATTTTACAAATGACTATTTATTATATCATGCTTCCATTACACTTTGCCTGCAAAGCATACTGGACTTTCTAATTGTAATGAATACAATATTATATATTTGGCAGAATAGTTTAGACATTCTGGGCTAGCACACGGGGAGGAGGCATGTATTCCTCCTCTGAGACTTTTGTAACACAACAGCTGCTATCTGTGACTTCAGCTGCTTTCTAGCTGCAGCTGCTGCCTGAGCCACCTGTTCACACTGAATCTGAGTTTGAAATCAACTTCACTTGAATGTGCATGATTACAAATCTGCAGGTCAGTGCAGGTCAGTCACTTCAGGTGTGACTTAGCTGACATCTATGCAGCTTCCTGCACAGATGTCTATGCAAGTCGCACCTTAAATCACAAAAAATAGTGCAGGAATCTTTTTTTTCAAATTGGTGCGGCACTGCAAAGTTAGAGTCACACCAATTTGAACAGTTCCATTGCCGACAACAGGGTGAGACTTGCCATGCGATTTGGACCTGTCACTTCGCATGACAAGTCGCACCGGTGTGAACGGGGGTTGAAAAAGATACATATTAAATATCCATATTAGCCTGATTGAAAGGAAACAAAAAAAATATCAAAAAATTAAAGTCTCTTACATAACAAAGAAAGAAAATACATAAATAAAAAAAATGTAGATTCCCTATTAAGTGTATCACTCCCAAAGTCAAAAGGTTCTTATTCACCTTTCTGTTCAGACATGGTATAACCGACCCAATTACCTATAAAAAAAAAAAAGTAATTTCACTGTGTTATTTGCAGCTGTATCTGTTAAAAATTAAATAGACTGCCAGTTCTCTCAGTCACATTTGATATTAACAGAAAATCAAACAATCACCATAGATAGGGAAAACTGGTATTTCTGCAAATGCTTAAGAAGTTAAAACATTAGTTTATAAAATAAGGACTACGTCATTTAATTTAAGATTTAAGAAATTATATAGTTAAAATGTTGGCATGATTAATAAGCAATTATACCAATAAAATTCATTTTTTATTTATCATTTTCCCAAAAAATACACATATACAAAAGAAAAAAGACACTACAATACCATCTATGAAAAGCAACCCCCCCCCCCCAAAAAAAAAGAATTACATATATTCCCCTCTAAATAACAATCCCAATGCTCTATTAACGAGTGGAAGAAAAGAGAAGACCCGTCTCTATGCCCAATAAAAAGCAGTGCTCCTACCCTCATTCGCCCCTTCATTACCCAGGATTATGTTTTTCCAACCAATGGGACTGATATCTACATATTTCTATGCACGTTTTTAAGCTACGAAACCACCCTATTATATCAATAAAATAATGATCTTTTTTTTTTTTTTTTTTTTTTCAAGTCGTTTTTATTGATTTTTCAAGTTATACACTATTCATTATAAAAATCAAACAGTCGTGGACAAGTCATTAATACATATATTATCCCATATCGAATTAGAAAAAACAAGTGAAAATATCAACCCCTTGCTCTACCCCCTTTTATCCGCCCCCTTCCCATCCCACTCTTAATCCTCCCCATATCCCTCCCCCCACCCCCACAGTTGCTTTCCAAAAATATAAAAATATCTTAACTTTAACACAACTTATTACCAACCATATACATACTCCTAAATACAATTTCCCTCAGATCTCTATTCCTAGTTACTAATAGTCCTACCAGCACTAGAGTATTATATATTCCTACCCTGGCACCACGAACCCCAGATCTTTGAGAATTTCTTATAACTTCCCCTTCTAATGTAGATTGTCCTCTCTGTTCTGACCAGTGCGTTCATTGTGCTAACCCATTCTTCCGAAGTAGGGGGCGTTGCTGATAACCATGCTTTCGCAATCAGCTTCCTCGCCTGGTATAGACCCCGCACAATTGCTATACCTATGTGGTCCTCCCCCATGTTCTTGCTAATTAGCCCCAGTACACACGCCTTAGCCTCGTATTCCACTCTTTTCCCAAATCTAGCTTCTATAATACTTAGGATCTCAGTCCAATACCTAGCTAATTTCGGACACCTCCACATCATGTGTACAAGGTCGCCTGTCTCCAAGCATCTAGGGCACTTGTCATCTGGTCTTGTACCAAATCTATACAGTTTCTTGGGGGTATAATAGGCTCTGTGTACCAGTAGTAGGTGCGATGCCCGTTGTGATGGGGAGAGGGACACCAGTGGACCGAGCTCCAATACTTTCTCCCACTGATCATTACTCAGCTGCCCCACATCGGCCCCCCACCCCTCCCTTGCACGCGAAAGTGGGGTCAAACTAGTTGCCCTTACCGTTAACTGGTCGTATATCCCTGATATCAGCCCTTTAAGACCAGATACCCTCACCACCCTACTAAGCAGAGGTGCACTACACCATTCCAGTGCCGTGATCCTAAATTGCTTCTCTAGAGCATGTCTAATCTGGAGGTAGAAATAAAATGTTTCTTTGGGAATTCCAAACTCCTGTCTCAGGTCTGCGAAAGATTTTAATGAGTTGCCATCAAATATTTGCTTCAGTCTATTTATGCCCGCCCTTTCCCAGATCCTATTTACTCCTATAGAGTTCAGTTCTTGTAGCTGCCTATTCTGCCAGATAGGTGAAAACTCCGTGGGCCCCCTGTAGCCCATTTCGATCTTCACTGACCGCCATACTTTTGTAACCAGCTTATATGTTGGGAGTACGCTTCCCAGTGTCCCGGCTTCCAGTGCCCCTGTCAGGGATTTATGCGGATTCCCTGATAGCATGATTTTCACGCAGGTATTCGGCTCTCCCCCATACTCACTCCCCCCCAGATTTTGCAGCTGGGCCGCCAGGAAATATCTATATGGGTGGGGCACCGCCAATCCCCCCTCCCTATTAGGGCGCTGCAGGGTCTGGAGACTAATCCTGGCCTGACCCTTCTTCCAGATTAACTCGCGAAAGAGGGAATTTATTTTTATAAACCATTCCCTCCCAATCCAAACTGGTGAATTATGTAGTATATACATTAATTGTGGCATCCAGATCATCTTGATCAAATTTACGCGCCCTGCCATAGATAGAGGGAGCCGACACCAGATCTCCTTTTTCCTTTTAAACTTTTCCAACAACGGCACTAGATTGTCTCTAATATACTGCATTGGGGTATTAGTTATTACTATACCCAAATATTTGAGGTTCTCCACCACCCTAAGATGAGGTATCTCCTGCGGAAAGGAACCCGTAGTCGAGTCAAGCGGGAGAATTGTAGATTTCTCCCAGTTGACTGATAGTCCTGAGATCGTTCCAAACCCCTCCACCAGCTGCATTGCCCTAACTAATGACGGCCCCATATCCCCCAAAAACAATAGCACATCATCAGCATAAAGTGCAATTCTTTCCTCACCGTCCTCTCTTTTATAACCCTGTAGGCCTGGGGACTTTCTTATTACCTCTGCGAACGGTTCCATTGCCAGGGCGAACAACAGGGGCGACAAAGGACACCCCTGTCTAGTCCCCCTCTCAAGGGAGATCCGCTCTGAGTATGTATTATTTATTTTTAATCTAGCATTGGGGTGATGATATAATATCTTAAGCCACTTTATAAACCGGGGACCAAACCCAAATTTTTCCAGTACCCACCATAAATAACCCCACTCCAGGGAGTCGAATGCCCTGGCAATATCCAGGGACAAGACAACCCTGGAGCCTACGTTCTTTACCGGCGTCTGGAGATTCAGAAAGGTTCTTCTTATATTTTTACTAGTAGACCTATTCTGAATAAACCCAGACTGGTCCGGGTGTACCAGACCAGATATACATTTATTGAGCCTGGTAGCCAAGACCTTTGCTAGGATCTTGGCATCCGTGCCCAACAACGAAATCGGTCTATATGACGACGTTTCCAGCTGGTTTTTCCCCTCCTTCTGGATCAGTACTATAATAGCCTCAGACATTGATAATGGTAAAGTCTCAGCTGCAGCTGACCAATTATATACCTTCAGAAGTTCCGGGGCCAAAACCTCCCCAAATTGTTTATACACCTCAACTGGCAATCCATCAGGGCCCGGGGACTTTTGGCTCTGCATATTCTTTATTGCTTGCTCTATTTCTTCCAGTGTTATCGGAGCTTCCAGACTGTTCATATCTGTGTCCGAGAGCACCGGCAAGACAGTTCCTCCCAAGAATTCCTCCATCTCTTCTTGTACAGGAGAGTGGCGTTTCTTATATAGATCACTATAGAACTCTACAAATGTATCAGAAATTATCCCCGGGTCTGATGAGATGTCCCCTTTCTTTGTTTTAATCATAGGAATTGTTGAAGAGGGAGAGTTGGTTTTGGCCAGCATAGCCAGCGTCCGACCGACTCTTTCCCCCTCGTCAAAACTCCTTTGCCTCTGAAAAATCTTCCTGTTCTCTGCTCTTTTAATTTCTTCATTTTTATATTCTTGCTGCTTCAGTACCCATTGGTCTCGGTTTTCCATAGTCGGATCTAGCACATACTTTCTTTCTGATTCCCGAACCTCTTCCCTAATACTCTCTCCCCTTGCCCTTGTTTGCTTCTTTAACTTGGAAATCTGTTGAATCAACAGCCCTCTGAGAAACGCTTTCAAAGAGTCCCACATCACACCCCCCGATGCAGTACCTGTATTAAAGTCAATAAATTCTCTCAGTCTTGCATTAATTTCGTCCCTATTCCCTATCAGTCCCAACCATGTTGGATTTAGTGACCACATTCTCGGGCCACCATTATCCCGCATGGTTATTGTCAATATCAATGGCGAATGGTCGGACACTCCCCTTGGGCGATATTCAATCTTTTGAATTAGGGGTTGGATTTCATTATTACCTATGGCCATATCAATACGGGAGAGCGTTCGGTGGGTCCCTGAAAAGCAAGAGTATTGCTGACTAGTGGGATTACGAACCCTCCAAATATCGCACCACCCTACCTCCTCAAAGAACTGTGCCAGCCTTCCCTCTGATCCTCTACTTCGACTAACCCCTGGCGGAAATCTGTCGATCCTACTATCAAGAACTGCATTGAAATCCCCAACTATCACCACTGGGACCTCTCTCTTATCCTCCAGGAACCCCAATAACAAAAACAGGACCTCCATTTTAAAAGGTGGGGGAATGTACACATTTACTATGACAAAAGGCCTTCCCTCAATCAAACAATACAGAAAAATAAAACATCCCAATTTATCAATACTGACATCCCTGCAGGAAAACATCAGACCCTTCCTAATCAGAATACTCACTCCCCTTGAGTAGGAGGAGTACACAGGGTGATATTGTAATTGAAATTTTTTATTTCTAATTAATAACTTAGTCTCGTCAGTCAGATGGGTTTCCTGCAGGCATATCACCTCAGTAGCGCACGATTCTAGCTCCTGGAACACAGTGGCTTTTTTCATAGGGTCGCTCATACCTCTAATGTTCCAAGAACTAATTCCAAATGATCTAGGTTGCATTCAAAATATACTTCAACAAAGAGCTATGCCAGTTATGCAAGTACTGGGATAGGTCCATCCTTCTACTAATAGGTTGATGCTTCAAAGGCATACAATTATGCTGTTTTAACCTGGCACTTTTTTGAAAAGAATTACAAGGAAGAAGTCTCCAGCATCTAGACTGATCATACCAATTCACCACATGTGCCCTTATTCCCCCTAGCCTTTTAACCTTCTGTTTCAAATCAGTAATACCCCCTCTTACCACACTCAGTGCTATTATTATGGGAAGGGGGCCAGGTGGGTCCAGAGGAATATTACCCCCGTACCCCCCACCCCTTCCATACCAACATGAATTTCTCATTATATTCAATCTCATAAGATTCAAATAATTATAAAAAAATGTTTTTAACCATGTGCTATATATTTTAAACATAGTTAAAGCAACTGTGTTATCCCCTAGTTTAAATAATCCCTTCTGCCCCCTCCCTTGCCTCACTCGGCGTGCCCTGGGAGCCTTCCTTGTGACCACTCTATTCCCCTCATCCCACCATCCTCCCCCCTCCTCCCCCCACCCCCCCAATGGATCCATTGACCCAAAGATTACAATAACACCTATCATCATTCTAAACCATGCTCTCAACCCACACATAATCCACCCAACCCTCCCTCTCCCAGCCCCTGCTGCAAAAAAAAACAAAAAACACCATCAGTCATCTATATGCGACTTCAACTTTATAGGTTCTTTTTGTTCTCTTCAAACCAGTCCGTGACACCTTTGACAGTTTCAAAAAACGGATAGTTCCTAGGGCCTCTATGCGCAGCCGTGCTGGATACAGTAACGCATATGGAATGTTATGGTTCCGTAATGTGCGCTTAATATCCAGGAAACCTGCTCTTCTTCTTTGTAGGTCTGGGGAATAGTCTGGGTATATCGCTATTTTAGCTCCATTGAAAAAAAAGTCTCCTTTCTCTCTAGACCTTTGCATTAAATTCAGCTTATCTTTATAACAAAAAAATCTCAATATCATTGGTCTCAGGCGGTCTCCTGAGTATACTGATCTAGACGGCACTCTGTGGGCACGCTCAACAGAAAAAAACTGTGAGAACGCCTCAGCCCCAAACACCTCTTTAAGCCACTTTTCCATAAATTCTTCAGGGCAGGAACCCTCACTTTTCTCAGGGAGACCCATCACTCTTACGTTTTGTCTTCGGGACCTATTCTCCCATTCATCCATTTTAAGGCTGTTGGCGTCTAGCTGTGCTTGCAATTTTTTGAACTCATGCCGCATTGGGGTTACGATATCTTCTACTTGGCTAACCCTTTCTTCCACCGTTTTAACTCTCTCAACTGTTTTCTGGAGCTCTTGTTTAATACTGCCAAACTCCTCACTCAAAGCTTTCAGCTCTTCCCACATCCCGCTTATCGAGCTTCTGCATGCATTTATGGCGCATAATACCTCTTTTAAGGTGGGTTCTTGGTCACAGGCTACTTCTACAGTGGGACTGCTATCCCCTGCTCTTCCGGGCTGCTCCCTCTCCGGGCTTTTTTTATTTGTTACTCTTGTGCTGGCTGTCTGGCTATCCGGCCCTTTCCCCAGACTCCTTCTATCCCCTATGCCCCCTGCTGAAGATTCTCCTGCGGTCGGTTGATTATTTTTGGCTGGAGATAGCGTAGCGCTGTGTGCAAATTTTTCCAGCTTCGCAGCAACTGTTAATGCAGATGCATTTTGAGACCCCTTTTCCTTTTCTTTGGCTGCCCGGGTAGCTTGAACAGGCATGTTTTCTTGGGGCTGCTGTAGCTGTTCTTCCCCCTTCCTCTTGGTCATAGCCAGCTAAGATAGTTTAAGCACCCTATAGCCCACCAAGCTAACAAATTCACCAAACAGTCCTTCCTCACTTTAGCAGACCGGTATTTGTATAACAAAGGACAGGTCCCAAGCCCCCCGCTCTACTATACAGTCTCTGTAATATGTAGTTATATAGTCAGAGTCTTTACCTCTCTTCCATTAGCTTTTGAGGAGTCTGTAGGGCCTCAGCAGTGCTTCAACAGAGCTCTTTGTCTCAGCCTCCCGCAGTGTCAGTAAGATATCCCCAGGCAGCCAAACACAGCCAGTCACAGCCACAGGTACGGCGGCGGCGTTCGTTCCTGGCTCTCTGCTCCGCTCAGCTGATCTTCCCAGCCTCCTCGCTTACGCCTGATCAGCGTACCAAGCCTCCCGCAGCTACGGTGTGGCGTCGCTAAGCAACCCGGCGACGCCACCAGCACAGGTCCCGAGCTCCGCTTAACTCAGCCGCACAACAGGGAGAGATAGCAGTTAATCTTCCTCAGCCTTCTCGTAACCTTCTCTCTTGGCTCTTGTCTCCCCAGCCAATCAGCCTGCCGTCCCTCAATATTCCAGCAAAGAAAGCCTCTATGAGTCAAAGGCAGGGATCCGGAGCTCACTAGGTTTTCACACAGCCGGGCAGACCCATTCAGACAGAAGCGCTAGTGCAGCATCAGGGCCGGGAGAGAGCACTCACTCACTGCTCACACCTGCATCCGGTCACGCCCCCCCTTTGATACTAATGATGATAAAAATAATGATCTTTAACCAACTTTTCTTTAACTCTGCAGTGATTGGCAGCATAGGAAACAGGTGAATATTTAATCATTGTTAATGCAAAACACAGTCTGTTTTAAGTGACAAAATGCTTTAATGGCTTTTTTCTTAGTTGGAACCTCTCAGGACAGGAATATGGTGAATCTACTTGCTGACTCCATAGTAAAGCAAGAACAGAGCTAGAAAAAAATGCCCTTACATTTGTAGTCAGTAGGAAGAATGTTCCTTACATTGGTGATCACTGGGGAGAATGCTCACCTTACAGTCATGTCCATAATAGCATTGGGGTCAAGCTGATAACTTTGCCAAGTGGTGTTGGCCTTGTAACTATATAGGCACAATCAAATTAAAGGTCAGTCAGTCACAGCTCAAGAAACTCCAGCAGCCGTTAAAGGAACCCTAGGGTTACACGGAGACCTAGTTGAGAATGGCTGCTCTAGAATGTAAAATGTCAGGGTCACTGTGTATTAATGACACCAGATTGCCAGCAACCAGAGGACTTCATGCCATAGTGTGGACTAAGATAATGGAGTGTTGTGATTAAGGGTTCCTTTAAATAGTAGAACCATCTGTGTTTGTGGCAACCATAGTACAATACATATTTTCTTAACAGTCTCTCTCTTTATTTAATGGTTTGTTGACTTTTACATCCCAACATAATAACCTTACCAGTTAACCTCAGATATGTTTAAAAGAAGAATAGCATTGAGATTTTTTCTCAGGTACTAATGAGCAGGAGCTTGTGCTGCAGAATAACACAATTACTTAGTAATGACTCTTTGGCTGTATTCCTTCTATCATGAACGATCAAAACAAAACAACATCCTATGCCCTAAATGGACGTGTTGGTCAGACTCCTTTAAGTTGCTCTAGTATTTTATTACATCTCTGAAAACTGCTTCCAAAAAGGCGCTTGTAGCCGGTGTATGCAGCTTTCTAACCAGGGAATGTGTGTTGTCATATACAGTATCTCACAAAAGTGAGTACACCCCTCACATTTTTGTAAATATTTTATTATATCATTTCATGTGACAACACTGAAGAAATGACACTATGCTACAATGTAAAGTAGTGAGTGTACAGCTTGTATAACAGTGTAAATTTGCTCTCCCCTAAAAATAACTCAACACGCAGCCATTAAAGTCCAAACCGCTGGCAACAAAAGTGAGTACACCCCTAAGTGATAATGTCCAAATTGGGCCCAATTAGCCATTTTCACACCTCAGAGTCATGTGACTCATTAGTGTTATAAGGTCTCAGGTGTGAATGGGGAGCAGGTGTGTTAAATTTGGTGTAATCGCACCCACTCTCTCATACTGGTCACTGGAAGTTCAACGTGGCACCTCATGGCAAAGAACTCTTTGAGGATCTAAAAAAAAAGAATTGTTGCTCTACATAAAGGTGGTCTAGGCTTTAAGAAGATTGCCAAGACCCTGAAACTGAGCTGCAGCACAATTGCCAAGACCATACAGAGGTTTAACAGGACAGGTTCCACTCAGAATAGGCCTCCCCATGGTCTACCAAAGAAGCTGAGTGCACATGCTCAGTGTCATATCCAGAGGTTGTCTTTAGGAAATAGACGTATGAGTGCTGCCAGCATTGCTGCAGAGGTTGAAGGGGTGGGGGGGTCAGCCTGTCAGTGCTCAGACCATATGCCGCACACTGCATTAAATTGCTCTGCATGGCTGTTGTCCCAGAAGGAAGCTTCTTCTAAAGATGATGTACAAGAAAGCCTGCAAACAGTTTGCTGAAGACAAGCAGACTAAGGACATGGATTACTGGAACTACTGTATGCCCTGTGGTCTGATGAAACCAAGATAAACGTATTTGGTTCAGATGGTGTCAAGCGTGTGTGGCGGCAGCCAGATGAGGAGTAAAAAGACAAGTGTGGCTTGCCTACAGTCAAGCATGGTGGTGGGAGTGTCATTATCTGGGGCTGCATGAGTGCTGCCGGGACTGGGAGCTACAGTTCATTTAGGGAACCATGAATGTCAACATGTACTGTGACATACTGAAGCAGAGCATGATCCCCTCCCTTGGGGGACTGGGCCGCAGGGCAGTATTCCAACATGATAACGACCCCAAACACTCCTCCAAGATGACTACTGCCTTGTTAAAAAGCTAAGGGTAAAGGTGATGGACTGGCTAAGCATGTCTCCAGACCTAAAACCTATTGAGCATCTATGGGGCATCCTCAAACGGAAGGCGGAGGAGGGCAAGGTCTCTAACATCCACCAGATCCATGATGTCGCCATGGAGGAGTGAAAGAGGACTCCAGTGGCAACCTCTGAAGCTCTGGTGAATTCCATGCCCAAGAGGGTTAGGACAGTGCTGGAAAATAATGGTGGCCACACAAAATATTGACACATTAGACCCAATTTGACCATTTTTCCTAGGGGTTTACTCACTTTTGTTGCCAGCAGTTTACACATTAATGGCTGTGTGTTGAGTTATTTTGAGGGGACAGCAAATTTACACTGTTATACAAGCTGTACACTCACTACTTTACATTGTAGCAAAGTGTCATATCTTCAGTGTTGTCACATGAAAAGGTATAATAGAATATTTACAAAAATGTGAGGGGTGTACTCACTTTTACTAGATACTGTACATAACATACATATAGGTTTAATTCCTTTTTCATATCTCTGTATATGTCTCTGTATGTAGCCTCATTGAAATTATGAAGTGTAAATTGATCTAAGGCCAGGTTCACACTAGCTGTAGCCGCAGGGCACAGCAGGGGTCCGGTGTGTCCCTGTTCCCTGTTTCAGGAACAAACCAGGTCCAGATTTTTGCCTAAATTCGGATCTGAAACGGAGCCGAAGACGCACAGGGCCCTTTTTCATTGCGGACCACAGCCGCCCGGAGGTGTGTGAACTGGCTTCATTGAGAGCTGGTCACAGTCTCCTGTTATGCTACTTGGATGCGGGGAAACGCGCATCCAATTTGCATAAGTGTGAACCCAGCCTTAGTCTGCATTGGTGTATTATTAATAGTTATTTTAAGAACCTTTTGGTGTTCTTATACTGCTGTAAGTTGTACTGAAAGTGATACTAAACAGGGAAGTGTTAATTGTCATGATTCATTCACATAAATCATACATATGATGCAACTATATATTTTTTTTAATCCTCTAACTACCTTATTCCTTCAGCACTGTTGTGTGGTCACATGATCTTTCCCTGTTATTTGGCATCCGCTTGGAAAGATCTTTGGGAAGGGCTTCTATTATTCTGCCGATGTATGCTCTATACGGTATGACTCTGTGTCAGGCTAACCCTGGTTGATGCTGTGGCAGTCACAAGACTAAAAAGAAATGTTTTAAGGAGAGCAATTCAAATTAGATTATAAATATCCAATAACTGTTTTACAGCTTCCTATAAATCTTTATTAAACATCAAATGTGTATTTTTTGTGCATTAATATGGTGCAGTCAAAGACGATTGACACAAGCTTTTTTATTTTGTTCAGATGGCATCTGCTTCCAAGGCTCTTTATTTATTTACAGTTAATATCAATTACATTAGATATATTTAATATTGATTATATTAAAACAAAGTGTTTTTTTGTGAGTTTCTTAGTGAATGTAATCAGTATACTATATATCCTGCCCCCATAGTGTTTAGCAATAAGAGGACATGGAAGAGGAGGGGGAGGGATATGTCATTTACCAATCCGTATATGCCCACATGTGTTACTCTATAAATAATGTTGGCTGCACTGGTTAAAAAAAAAAGGAGAAAATGAAGAGCATACTCCTTAGAGGATACCAGCTGGTCTACACAATCTGACCCTGCAGCGGGGACACAGAGAAGATGGAAGGAACAGCTAAAGGCAGAACATAGGGGTGCGCAGGGGGTGTGCTGGGTGTGCCTGGGCACACCCTAATCACCCTGTGTGGCACAGATTCCCCAACTGATATTTCACCAAAGCCCCCCCAACGTGGCTCCTAAAAAAATGTAAAAGATAATAAAAAAGTAAAATAATAGAAATAAAAAACTACTGACACCATCCACTGCCCTACTGACACCAACCTCTTCCCTACTGACAAGTTCACTGCTCTACTAACACTGTCCATGTTTTAATACATTTGGGGTGCACACCCTAAAGCAATAGGCTGCATGCACCTATGAGGCAGGATCAACAAGGTATATTTCACTCTACACAAACAAATGCTTTGGTGGCTTTGTGAGTATGAACACTCTGTTATATAGCATGTGATGAGAGTTTTTCATAGTCTGGGTTTAATGACACTTGAAATATTGCAACCACCATCGGTACATGACATATGTCTGCTTGTTTGACACTTTTATTTATTTAAAAAAAAGTCTAATGATGATTTCTCAGAAACTCAGCTGGCTGTGTCAACATGAACAATGTGTACTATGCAAATCATAGTGTGATGAAATGGCTGTGGTGACGAGATTTGTCAGATCCTAAAATGTGCCATTGTTCAGTTCTGTGACACTGCGTACACTGCACAATATATTCCATTCAAATTAGAAATATATAAAATGTATACTGCTGTAATAGTATAAATGGAAAAAACTCTATATACTGTATCACCTTATAGAATGTTTATGATAATAGTTTGTTGCCATAGTATACTACCAGAAACACTTGAAAATGTACCTTTGAGAAATGAAAGTGTCATTAAGCCCACATCATTAAAACTGTCAGTATGTGTTGTATTACATGCTGTTCATACTAAGTTACTATGGGATTCGTTTTACGAATGCTGAAAAAAAACTTGTTGATCCTGCTGTTCACTGTCCCTTCCTCCTTGTCTGTATCCCCCCTGCAGCCTGAAATTGTGTAAACCTGCTGTCGCCACATCTATTGAGCATGCTCCAGTTTTGGTTCTATTCGGTTCATTTTCTCCTTTTTCTTATTTAAGCAGCCTACCTGACTATACACACTGGTAAATGACAGCCTATTCCCTCCCTCCTTCCCCATGCCCAATAAACAGTTCTACACTATGGGGACAGCATGTTGATTGATGGAGACATCACCTCCCTTTTATGTTTTTACTCACACACAAACAATAAACATAGGCTGTAGGGCCATGAAACAGGCTGTAATAAGCAGAGCCTCCCCCTAGATAGCCCACACCATGTTTTTCAACAAAAATAATAAATATTTAAGTTCAACTACATATTTGTATGACGAATGAAAACATTTATTCAAAATGAATTATGTTTTTTGCCTCCGTATTCCGAATGCTGTTTTTTTTAACATGTGACTGGCAGCAGAGCTCTTTCTGCTAATATTTCTCAGCAGACAGGCTGAGAAAAAACTGGGTCATGCACCAGCTGTATATAAATTCTGAAAAAATATATATATATTTTTTTTTTTATAAAATAAATACAGTGCCATCATCCATATACAGTATCTCACAAAAGTGAGTACACCCCTCACATTTTTGTAAATATTTCATTATATCTTTTCAGGTGACCACACTGATGAGACCAAGATAAACTTATTTGGTTCAGATGGTGTCAAGCGTGTGTGGCGGCAACCAAGTGAGGAGTACAAAGACAAGTGTGACTTGCCTACAGTCAAGCATGGTGGTGGGATTGTCATCTCTGGGGCTGCATGAGTGCTGCCAGCACTGGGGAGCTACAGTTCATTGAGGGAACAATGAATGCCAACATGTACTGTGACATACCGAAGCAGAGCATGACCCCTCTCTTTGGAGACTGGGCCGTAGGGCAGTCTTCCAACATGATAACGACCCCAAACACACCTCCAAGACCACCACTGCCTTGCTAAAGAAGCTGAGGGGAAAGGTGATGGACTGGCTAAGTATGTCTCCAGACCTAAAACCTATTGAGCATCTGTGGGGCATCCTCACACGGAAGGTGGAGGAGCGCAAGGTCTCTAACATCCACCAGCTTCCTTGATATCGTCATGGAGGAGTGGAAGAGGACTCCAGTGGCAACCTGTGAAGCTCTGGTGAACTCCATGCCCAAGAGGATTAAGGCAGTGCTAGAAAATAATGGGGGCCACACAAAATATTGACACTTTGGGCCCAATGTGGACATTTTCACTTAGGGGTTTACTCACTTCTGTTGCCTGTATATCCCTGTATGTTGTGGTTGTTCAGGTGCTTATCTAAAAGTTTTTTTAAACTATCGATGCCCCCCCCCCCCGCTGAGACCACCGCCTGTGGAAGGGAATTCTACATCCTGGCCGCTCTTACAGTAAGAACCCTCTGCATAGTTTATGGTTAAACCTCTTTTCTTCTAATTTTAATGATTGGCAATGTTTCATGTTAAACTCACAAACTCAATAGTAACAGCTTGGCATTGCATGCCATTGCTGAGCCTATCATCTACTAGGACCCCCAGGTCATTTTCCATCCTAGATTCCTAGATTCCCCCAGAGGTTCTCCCCCTAGTGTATAGATTGCATTCATATTTTTGCCACCCAAATGCATTATTTTACAATTTTCCACATTAAACCTCATTTGCCATGTAGAACAAAAAAAAGAGGAAACAAAAGGTGGGACTTTATAAGAAACATGCACACCAGGAGATGACACGATAACCATGAATATGGCGGGTACCCAAAAATAACAGAACCAAAAATGTTGCATAGAAGCATCACATAACTACAATTGGCATTAAATAATTTATTGGTATATAAATTATAACAAAATTCTACACACCTCGCACCTCATGCAAAGTTCCACTCTGCTGCTTTGCTTTTAAATTGTATTCATTTGCATGTAGTTGCCCACCCCGTTAATTTGTTCAGATCTTCTTGCAAGGTTTCCACATCCTGCAGAGAAGTTATTGCTCTGCTTAGTATAGTAATGTCTGCAAATACAGATTGAACTGTTTACCCCATCCTCCAGGTCGTTTATGAATAAATTACCGGTAAATAAGATTGGTCCCAGTACAGAACCCTGTGGGACCCCACTACCCGCCCCTGACCATTCCGAGTATTCACCATTTATCACCACCCTCTGATTTCGCCCTTGTAGCCAGGTTTCAATCCATGTACTCACCCTATGGTCCATGCCAACTGACCTTAGTTTGTACAGTAAATGTTTATGGAGAACTGTGTCAAATGCTTTTACAAAATCCAGATACACCACGTCTACGGGCCTTCCTTTATCTAGATGGCAACTCACTTCCTCATAGAAGGTTAATAGATTGGTTTGGCAAGAACGATTCTTCATGAATCCATGCTGATTACTGCTAATGATACCGTTTTCATTAGTAAAATCTTGTATAAAGTCCCTTATTAACCCCTCCAAGAGCTTGCATACTACTGATGTTAGGCTAACTGGTCTGTAATTGCCAGGGATGTATTTTGGGCCCTTTTTAAATATTGGTGCTACATTGGCTTTTCTCCAATCTGCTGGTACCATTCCAGTCAGTAGACTGTCAGTAAAAATTAGGAACAATGGTCTAGCAATTACTTGACTGAGTTCCCTAAGTACACTTGGGTGCAAGCCATCCGGTCCCGGTGATTTATTAATGTTAAGTTTCCCAAGTCTATTTCTAATTCTGTCCTCTGTTAGCCATGAGGGTTCTTCCTTTGATGTGTCATGAGGATAAGCACTGCAGTTTTGGTTACTAAAGCCCCCAATTCCCTCGTGAAGACTGAAAAGAAGAATAAATTTAATACCTTTGCTATCTCCCCATCCTTTGTAACCAGATGTCCTTCCTGATTCTTTATGGGGCCAATATGGCCTGTCCTCCCTTTTTTACTGTTTACCTACTTAAAGAATTTCTTGGGAGTTTTTTTGCTCTTCCCTGCTATGTGTCTTTCGTGTTCTATCTTAGCCGCCCTAATAGCACCCTTACATTTCTTGTTGCATTCTTTATAAAGTCTGAATGCTCATGATGATCCCTCAACCTTATATTTTTTGAAGGCCTTCTCCTTTTGCTTTTATATTCATTTTTACATTGGAGTTAAGCCACCCAGGACTTTTGTTCGCTCTTTTAAATGTATTATCCAATAGGATGCACTGGCGAATGCCCTTAGATAATATGCTCTTAAAGTGAGTCCATCTCTCCTCCGTGTTCTTTGTTTATAAGATCTTATCTCAATTTATGCCTTCTAGCAAGGTTCGTAGTTTAGGGAAGTTGGCTCTTTTGAAATCTAGTGTCTGTGTGTTCCCCTTATGTTTCCTATTTGTGTGATTTATACTGAAGCCAATTGACCTGTGATCGCCGTTTCCTAAATTGCCCCCAATCTCCACATCCGTGATCAGGTCTGTATTGTTGGTAATCAGTAGATCTAGTAACACTTTATTTCTAGTTGGTGCGTCTACCATCTAGAACTGGCGAGGTTTAGATGAATGCATGGTTCCCTCCGCCCAGTCTATGTCTGGATAATTAAAATCCCCCCATTATGATGACACTTCCCATCCTTGCTGCTAATCCAGATTGTGATAGGAGGTCCACCTCCATCTCCTCACTCAGGTTAGGGGGCCTATAGCATACTCCCAGTATTATTTTCCCCTTAGCTTCATCCCTTTGGAACTCTACCCATAAGGATTCCACCTCCTCCCTAGCTCCCTTAGTGATGTCATCTCTCACATTCACTTGTACATTATTCTTGATATATAGACATACCCCTCCCCCTTGTATACCCTCTCTATCCCTGCAATAAAGGCAATACCATTGAATGTTTGCCAGCTAATCATGAGAGCTGTTGAACCAGATCTCTGAAATTCCCACAAAATCCAATTCCTCCTCGTACAACAGCTTCTCTAGTTCACCCATCTTGTCCGCCAGTGTCACGTACCTTGTGGACGAGCCCGACTTGCAGGGGACGGCCTCTCTTGCGGCTCCGACTCGAGGGCCCTGGTAGGGTATACAGGAAGCACAAGAGTCAGGAGTGGCACGAGTGCCTGGCAGGATCAACAGCAAGAGGTAGGTCTGGAACTCTGGAAACACTGTGCAGTGGAGATTAAGCTGAGCTGGCAGGTAGACTGGAACACTGGTGCAGCAGACTGGAACTGGATAGCAGGCTGAAACACACAGGACAGCAGACTGGAACACTGGTGCAGCAGACTGGAACCACACAGCAGACTGGAACTGGATAGCAGGCTGGAACACACAGGACAGCAGACTGGAACACTGGTGCAGCAAACTGGAACCACACAGCAGACTGGAAGTGGATAGTAGGCTGGAACACACAGGACAGCAGACTGGAACACTGGTGCAGCAGACTGGAAGGTCAGACAAGCCGGAATGATAGCCAAGCGGACTGTAGATGAGCCAAAGGGTCAGGCAGAAGAATGGTCAGACAAGCCGGGTCGGATGCAGGCAGAAAGCAGGGATGGTCGGAGACAAGCCGGGATCAGATGCAGGCAGACAGCTAGGATAATCAGGAACAAGCCGGGTCTAGTACAGGAAACTTCTATAACTTCTATAGTACTGGTGACTGACTGAGAAGTCGGCCCAGTCCTCCTGGAACCCAAACCCCTCCTTACTACACCAGCTCCTCAGCCACATGTTTACTTCCCTAATCTCCCTCTGCCTTTCTGGTGTGGCTTGAGGTACCAGTAGCATTCCTGATGAATGTGCGGAGCCCGAGGCACCAGTAGACAGCATACAGTTCGGCGCTTCAGGTCTTTGTCACAGATTGCCCCCTCTGTTCTTCTAAGAAATTAGTCCACTAAAACCAGAATCTGTCTATCCTTTCCCTTCGCTCCCCCCCCACTCTCACTGGAGGAGTTCTTCCTCTGGCAGCAAGGAGATTCCCTCAGCTCCAGCAGTGCTGATCCCTAGCTGGTTTCACCAATGTCACTCAATGGAGCGTACTTATTGGGATGCTCCAGCCTTGGATCGGGCCTCCCTGGCACTTCCCCCTTCCCCACGTGAACTCGCAGACTCACGTGCACTCGCAGACCCACGTGCATTCTCGGACCCACGTGCACTCGCAAACCACGTTCACTCGCAGAACAAGCTGGCCTAAGGTAACTGATGCGACCACCGTCAGCACTGTACAAACTGTATGTAGCATCAGCTATACACAGTATACAGCACTGTTCCAGCGGTGGTATTGGGACTTTCTATCTGTTGCCAGAACAAATCTGAGTCAAGCTGAGTGCTGCTTAGCCATTCACAGGAAGTGTTGTATTTTTATGAATTCAAGGCTTCCTCTGATTGGGCAAGGCGGAGAAGTGGGTGGATGACGTCACAATCTCCACTTGAGCCAATCAGAAGAAGCATTGTATTCATTGATTTAAATACAAGACTTCATTTCAATGACTGAGAAGCACTCAGCCCCGCTTGATTTTGTTCCAGCAGCAGATGGGAAGTCCTCTGTTTCACTGCCAGAACACAGTGCTGTATACTGATGCTGCATACAGTTTATACAGCACTGACAGCGGCTGCAACAATTGGTAAATAAATTGTTTACTTTTGTCAGCTTGGCCCAAACCAACAATTTAAACTAAAGGAAACCTGGAGTTTGGCTTTACATCCCAAAAAACTGACCTGTGAATTGTGTATATAGTACCTAAAAGGGCTTGTTTGCATCTTTAGTTGTTTTATATTCTAGAGCATCCTGAGAACTTCAAAACCCAGAGTGTTTTGGCATTCATCTAGAAACTTGACCTCACTCCCTACCACCTCTTGAGCTTTACTATTGGCCATTATTTGTGATGAGTGCTCTTACTGGTCGATTGAGAGATGTAGGAAGTAGGTCGGCCAAGCATCGACTCATCGACTCTCAAGCCTGCTATATGATGCAC
Organism: Lithobates clamitans; assembly: GCA_037952925.1. Taxonomy (NCBI): domain Eukaryota; kingdom Metazoa; phylum Chordata; class Amphibia; order Anura; family Ranidae; genus Lithobates; species Lithobates clamitans. The sequence goes on from JBBGZY010000272.1 coordinate 941,080, forward strand.
AGATTAACCAGTTCTGGACCGCCCACCGCACATATACTGCGGCAGGGCGGCCCACCTGTGCGAAACAATGTACCTGTACATTGTCCATGCGACCTGGTCTGGGGCACGTGCGTGCACCACCAGTGAACCGCTCTCGCTGTGATTGGACACAGCGGGAGCCAATCAGCGGGCCTGGTGGCCGCAATGGCCGCAGGCCTCCCGCGATCGCTTCAGGGAATGAAAGTACTTTGTACTTTGAATACATACCTCATTTTTTAAGTTCCTTCTATATCGGTTTGTCCCTTAACTTTTTTTCTAAAGGCATTCACAACGGATCCTTTTTATACTTATGGTACCTCAATTTTTTGTTTTTAGGGGTGCCTCTCTCGACCCCAGTATATCGCTTTGGCTCATGCGCGCCCGGGTCAGGCGGGATGGGTGAACTGGTACATCCTCCTGTGGTGATTGCTGCTTATTAACATCCAGCCTTTACTACCTAAGAACAGCACCTGTACCCACTATATTACAACTTGCCCACCTTTCCATCTTGCCTTTTCTTGTGGTCTTTTTTTCAAAAAGAATCTCCTTTTCAGAAGTAATCAATGAAACTCTTTCAGGTAGGTGATCAATTGATCATTTAAACCTTCAAACAGATATCCAGTGGTAGTTTTATTACAACATCTGATTCATGCATCAATTTTTTTCAATTAATCCAGATGAACCCCTCTATTCAACTATGCCCCTGAAGAAGGACCCAAAAAAAATTAAATACCCCGAAACGCGTCGGGCTCGAAAAGAGTCTCTCTGTTTACCTCATCATTGTTTACTGTTTGATGTTCATTATGTCGAGTATGTATTACCATTGTGCTACCTAGGATATCCACTTTGTTTTTAATAAATGTATTTCTTTACCAAATAAATATATTCTTTTATACTGTATATTAGTCTATACTCCTATATTTCTTCTACCTCTGTGCAAGTGCCGGGAAAGTCCACTTAGGGGAACCCGTTGTTTTATGTCAGGGAATGAAAGGATGGCGTTCTGCTGATGTAAACAAAGCAGACCGTCAGTCTGTCAGACAGGAACAGAGAGATCTGTGCTTCCTGCTAATCAGGAACACAGATCTCTCTGTTCCTGCAGTGAGTCCATTCCCTACACAGTTAGTAAGCACACTAAGGGAACACATTTAACCCCTTGATCGCCCCTGATGTTAACAGTGCATTTTTTAGCACTGTTCACTGTAATAATGTCACTGGTCCCCAAAAAGTGTCACTTGGTGTCCAATTTGTCTGCCGCAATGTCGCAGTCCTGCTAAAAATTACTGATCGCCGCCATTAATAGTAAGAAAATATAAATAAAAATGTTATAAATCTATCTCATAGTTTGTAGATGCGATAACTTGCGCAAACGAATCAATATGCGCTTATTAGGATTTTTTTTACCAAAAATATGTAGCAGAAAACAAATTGTCCTAAATTGATGAACAAATTAGATTTTTTTACATTTTTTTATTGGATATTTTTTACAGCAGAATGTAAAAAATATATATATTTTTTTCAAAACTGTTGTTTATAGGACAAAAATAAAAACCGCAGAGGTAATGAAATACCACCAAAAGAAAGCTCTATTTGTTTGAAAAAAGGACATCAATCTAGTTTGGGTACAACATCACACGACCGCGCAATTGTCAGTTAAAATAACGCAGTGCGGTATCACAAAAAATGGCCTGGATAAATACTTCCCAGGGCTGAAGTGGTTAATATATTGTAATTAAATTCCCCACAGAGTTTCTACAAGACATAGGCCTGGGGTTCTACTTCATTTTAGGAATGAACATTTACAATTATGGCAGGGGCTTCACAAATTGTGCTGTACTGATTTATAATTTGATCAAAACATTTTTAATAATATTCTTCATTGCTGAATGATGATAGTTCAACATTTTAAACAAGTAGGTTCTTCATATCCAAAATAAGTGAGGTCTAGAGCTATATTTACTTTATCTCTCCATTTAAGCTTCACTTTTAAGGGTCTTAGCAATCCTCCAATCATGGTGGGCCCTAGAAATTCTTTTTTTTTACTCTTTTGAAAAGACACCAATGGCTGCCTTAATAAAGGGAATTTGTCTCCAGCATTTTAAATCATACCAACACATGTACAGAAATCTGAGTTATTATTACTATGCTGTATAGAGCCACATTTTTATCTTTAAAAAGCTTAGAAGGACTTAAGTAAAAATCGAGAACTGCTTAGCGCTCAGAACGCACTGGAAATTTTCCCTGCACTTGCTCTGCATTGTCATTTTATTAATAAACAGGGGGGCATAAGGAGACTTATATAAAAGTGGCTGTGGTTGGAAACTGCACAACTTCTGTGTTTTAGTAAAACAATACAATTTTGTTAACTATATTCAACAATATAGCAATATTCTGAACTGTCTTAAAAAATAACTCAGATTAAAAAAATATGCAAATTGCAGAAATTGTTAGGTTTTCGGCCTGCTCTAGTGATCTCCTATAGAATGTGTTAGTGGTGAGCACAGAAAAGTTGGCATTTTTCTCCCAAATGTAAAACAATAACCTGCTGTTTAATTAGACTGGTATTCTCTGAGATGCAGCTGTAGTTCAGCAGGATGCATAGAAATTCAGCTCTACTTCAAACAATGGGTCATCAATATTTATTGAAGAAAGCAATTGGCCTACATCAGTTTATGGTGTTTGTCCGAGTTGGCTGTTTATTTCTTGTGTTTGTTTTTCTTTTCCAGTATCCCTATGGCTGAAGCACTGTATAGATACCAGCCTGTACTGTATGCCCTACAGCATTAGATCAGGAACAAACGCTGCAAGCGTATTGTGCATAATATATTTTCAAAAAATCGGTTAGCATGAAAATGGTGGGGCTGCCATTGACAAATCTTTTTTATAGGTACATGCTTTGTACCGTGGCTTGTCTTCATTATCCTTCTTCACTGCTTGGTGAATCATTGAAGTGCAGCACACATTAGCATACCAATTATCCCAGTACTTTACTGGCTAAAGCTCAGTTCAGATCACAAACTAGTAAAAGAATACTAATGACAAACCAGAACCTGTATGTTCAAAACAATTCCCAATCCCATAGCCCATAGCACACTTCAGGAGCAAGCAAGAGAGGGTGGCTAGGTTTCTACTTACAGTGGGACCATGAAGGAAAAGAGTAGCCACACTCTAACAAGAAATTGGATCACAGGAGCAAAAAGCACTTCTGGTGCTCGTGCGCAGTCTCAGGACGCAAGCTGTGATCGCTGTGTCTGGTGGACACCAATCAGGGAACCCGGCCACTGTCATTGGCCTTGATACCATGTGATCTCTGTGACCAATCACAACAATCACATGAAAAGTAGTAAACTATGGCTGTCATCAGAGGCGGCTCTCTAATTAGGCATATTAGGCGGTCGCCTTAGGCCTCGCACTGACAGGGGCCTCGCGGCCGCCTGATCTGTCCAATTAAAGAGCCACCTCTGAGGCTAACTTTCACCAGCTTCCGAGGCCCCTCCTCCTCCCACATGAAAGTCAGATGATGGCTTTTAATTTCAGCACATCGATCAGTTGCTGCTTCTATCCATGATAATCTCCTCCCATGTGGGCGGTACCAGAACCGCCTCCATTCCAGCATACTCGTTGGTGAACTGGAGGTAAGTGAGAGGAGGGGAGAGGGGCCAAGTGAGAACAGGGGGAGGGGCCAGCAGACACAGTAGCAGGAATGGCAAGGATCCTCAGAGGAAGGTAGAGGTAAGGTGCTGTATCATGTCTGACTGTACTTATTACACAGCCTGCTGCATGTACATAATAGGGACCATCTAGAGAGATAGAGAGATAGATGGGGCAGAGAAGGGGATATACGGACAGAGCAAGGGAATAAGAGAGATGATGGCAGTTAGAGAGTACATGGGGACAGACAGAGCAAAGGTGACGGGACAAAACAAAACATCAATGTGCCCCCTTTCACATGGGACAGATTCTGCTTTGCAGGGCATCTGTCTGCTGACTACCCTCTGAGCAGAGCAAGAGGTTAACAGGTCCGCGTCTGCTCCGCTTATGCCAAGCGGACACAGACACAGCCCACACTGCTCTATGGGCTTTCAGGTGTAACAGACCACCTGTCTGTTTATACCCAACTGGCATTCATTCTGATCAGCCCAGACAGAGGATAATGGATCCCCCTTCAGTTTGTTTTTTTTTGGGTCCGATTGAAGGTAGGTGGGTGTAAATGGACAAAAGTCCATTTACATCCACCGCTCCATAAAGGAGGATGGAGGGTCAGATCAGGTCTGCCTGAAAAACTGACAGGTGGACCCGATTGGATCCTTCATGTGAAAGTGCCTAAAGTGCAATGTGATAGATGTCAAGAATTATATATATATATATATACACACACACACACACACACACACATACTCCAATTGTGCTGTGATAATCTTGCGCAGATCCACTGCAAGCTGTTTGCACAGACTTCGGTGTACCATCACCAAAACAAAGCACATACCATTTGCTTACCAAAAAATGCACTTACATGCACTTGTCACCCACTTTACAGCTGCTTCACTCAAAAAAGTGACAATGCAGTTATAGTAACTTTCTTCCAGGAGCAGCCTTTCACCACTCTGCCTGGTCAGGTACCAACCACAGCAACCCCGTGTATGCAAAGAATAAAACATACTGTATGCATTACCAAGACATACTGCATTGCTTTATTAAAGTAATCTGCTTACAGCACACTTTACTAGGATAAAGCAACAAATTGTTTACTTGTCCTGGTACTGCTTCATTATTTGCATTTATGGGGGTTCCCTGTGGTTGATACCGGACCAAGCTACTACGCCTGCAGTGTTGTTTTTTGAGTGAAGTGGTTGTAAATATCCAGCAGATGACAAGTGCATGTGACCTCATAAGTTTAAGGAGTCACATTTTTTTGGTAAGCAAATGGTATGTGCTTTGTTTTGGTGATGGTATCCTATGAAGTCCGAGCAAATAGTTTGCCGTGGATTTGCACGTTGTCAGAAATTCCAAACGTCAAGAACGTGGTGACGCACAACACGTACGATGAGCCGAGAAAAATTAAGTTCAATAGCCAGTGCGGCTCTTCTGCTTGATTCCGAGCATGCGGGGTATTTTGTGCGTTGGAATTGTGTACACACGATCGGAATTTCCGACAACGGATTTTGTTGAAGGAAAATTTGAGAACCAGCTCTTAAATTTTTGTTGTCGGAAATGGAGCCTACACACGGTCGGAATTTCCGATAACTAGCTCACATCGAACATTCCGACCGTGTGTATGCGGCATTACTGTTTTCATTCTATCAAACAAAACTAAAGACATCTACCTGTCCTGTTTGATATTTGTTTTTCAATGTTATTTTCTCCGATGTCTTTACTTATAACACTGTATGCTACTCCAGGTTTATGGAACTATCTTAATGTTGTGTTCACTATGTTTATATGTTTATATGAGAAAATTCATTTAAAAAAAAAGTATTTTAAAAAAGTGAACTAAAAAAAGTATAGCTTTCTTAAGAAATTTGGAGCGAGATGTTTTGATGCCACTATTGTGCTGCTCACTGATCTTGCAGGAGAGATAGTATTGTGCCATCTCCAAATCATTTAGTGGAGGGTGGATTATGGTGTGGGTTGTTTTTCAGGGGTTGGGCTTGGCCTCTTAGTTCCAGTGAAGGTAGCTTTTAAGGCGTGAGCATACCAAGACATTCTGGACAATTTCATGTTCCCAACTTTGTGGGAACAGTTTGGGGATGGCCCCTTCCTGTTCCAACATGACTGCGCACCAAAGCAAGGTCCATAAAGACATGGATGAGCGAGTTTGGGGTGGTGGAACTTGACTGGCCTGCACAGAGGCCTGACCTCAACCTGATAACTTTGGGATGAATTAGAGTGGAGACTGCGAGCCAGGCCTTCTCGTTCAACATCAGTGCCTGACCTCATAAATGCGCGTCTTGAAGAACGGTCAAACATTCCCATTGACGTACTCCTAAACCTTGTGGAGAGCCTTCCCAGAAGAGTTGAAGCTGTTATAGCTGCAAAGGGTGGGCCAACTCAATATTGAACCCTACTGACTAAGATTGGAATGCCATTAAAGTTCATGTGTGTATAAAGGCAGGCGTCTCAATACTATTGGTAATATAGTGTATATGTAAAAGCTCAGCTTCAGAAAATCCACAGGCAACATCTGTGACTAGTACTTGCATTTTTGGGCAAAGTCTCCATAGTTCAGTTCATCTTTAAACTAAAGCCTCGTATACACAATGGGATTTTCCGCAGACAGAACCTCGGACTTTTGTCCGAAGGCGTGTGCCTGGATTTTGTCTTGCATACAAACGGCAAGGAACTGTCGGCCAACAAACACGAACGTACTGACGTACTACATGGTTTTTCAGCTCTTTAGCGCCACCCTTTGGACTCTGCTAATTTCCTGTTAGTAGAAGTTTGGTGAGTGTTGATTGGCACTTTTCATTTCACGCTTTTCATTTAGCGCTTTTCAGTTCACACTTTTCATTTCATGTTTTTCAGTTAGTTTCTGAATGGCCGTTCGTCAACCAGACATGTTGCGTAATCGGAAGAGATAACGTGTTATTTATTATTGGCCTTGGAGTTATTGCTTTGACCCAAGTCCAGTCCAGGAACAGGACTGGACAGGAGGAGGAGGAGTTCTTGGACCAAAAATTGCTTGCATTACTAATAGTGACCAATTATGTCATATGCCTTTGCTGCTTACTCCAGGAGAATAATCCAGATGATTTTCGGAATTATCTCGGGATGACGTACCCCTGCTTTCACCAACTCTTGGCATTGTTGACCCCCTATATTAAGAAGCAGGAGACATGCATGAGGCTTTTATTTTATTTTTTGGTTGAATAATAATGATTTGTTATATTTTCTATATTTTTTTTATATTTTCTATATAGTTCAGTTCATCTTTAAACTAAAGCCTCGTACACACAATGGGATTTTCCGCAGACAGAACCTTGGACTTTTGTCCGAAGGCGTGTGCCTGGATTTTGTCTTGCATACAAACGGCAAGGAACTGTCGGCCAACAAACACGAACGTACTGACGTACTACATGGTTTTTCAGCTCTTTAGCGCCACCCTTTGGACTCTGCTAATTTCCTGTTAGTAGAAGTTTGGTGAGTGTTGATTCGCGCTTTTCATTTCACGCTTTTCATTTAGCGCTTTTCAGTTCACACTTTTCATTTCATGTTTTTCAGTTAGTTTCTGAATGGCCGTTCGTCAACCAGACATGTTGTGTAATCGGAAGAGATAACGTGTTATTTATTATTGGCCTTGGAGTTATTGCTTTGACCCAAGTCCAGTCCAGGAACAGGACTGGACAGGAGGAGGAGGAGTTCTTGGACCAAAAATTGCTTGCATTACTAATAGTGACCAATTATGTCATATGCCTTTGCTGCGGGAACTCCAGGAGAATAATCCAGATGATTTTCGGAATTATCTCGGGATGACGTACCCCTGCTTTCACCAACTCTTGGCATTGTTGACCCCCTATATTAAGAAGCAGGAGGCATGCATGAGGCTTTTATTTTATTTTTTGGTTGAATAATAATGATTTGTTATATTTTCTATATTTTTGGATGCGTAGAATGCACTTTTTGGTTAAGTTCTATTGGCACATAGCATTTCTAATTTTATTTGTTTTCTTTTTTTTAATGCACAATAAAAAAATTGTGTAGAATAATACTTGGCTATGTGTTTTACTTCAAATGACAGTTTGGGAGTAGGAAGTTACATTTAAAAAAATACAATGTAAAATTGACAAGGGACACCAACATAGCTGTATCTTTGATCCTAAAACCTACGGGATAATTGTGTCGTGGTATCTTGTCCAAAAAAAAAAAAAAGCATATTAATTGTATTCTTGATATCACTAGAAAAAAAGGCCTTTGAAAATTTGTTTGCAATAACTCCATCAGTATAATCAGCAAAGCAGCTTCATTATTATCCCATTAAAGAAGATGAGAATGTGCGCTGCATTTCGAGATTTTATCATTTGCAGCATCACGAATGTTAATTCTCCAATACGAACGCTAGTTTACAAGACCGACCGCTTCTGGCTCGTCCTTGCTTCGGAGCACGTGTGTTTGTACTTTGGACTTTTGTTCGACAGACTTGTGTACACACGCTCAGAAAATCCGACAACAGACATTTGTCTGCAGAAAATTTTAAAACCTGCCATCCAACATTTGTCCGCGGAAAATCCGACAACAATTGTCCGATGGAGCGTACAGATGGTCGGATTTTCCACCAACAACGTGTCATCACACAATTCCCGTCGGAAAATCCGATCGTGTGTACGTGGCTTTAGTGAGGCTGATTTTCTAGAACCAGTGTTTACTAAATTTTTCTCATTCCAAAAGTTGAAGTTCTTTTTGCAATACAAAGCTAGTTGTAGAAACAAAAGCAAACAGAGAGATAGTGGACTTCGGAATTATTGATTCAGCTTTAGCTCTAGTCTAATTTGCCATCAGAGTAAGAAGATGGCAACTGCTAAAAACATTCTCATTATTTTTCTCCTGGGCTATTTCTGCAGAGCGGAAAAAACAGGTTTGTTGCTTCTAATTGTCTTACAATGTGTTCCTTCTTTTTATCTGAAAAAGGCATGATAAGTGTAATTATGGGCAGTTGGAACATTATAGTATTTTCTAAGTATAGCAATACAAGTCAGAATCTGTTGCATATTTAATTGCAAGAAAGACTACATTTTCCATGCTCACATAATGTTCCAAATGTACCAAAATATGCAGAAGTCATTTTACCTACAAGCTATAATCAGACTAAAGTAAACAGAGAATAATGAGATCTGGACAAAATAGAAAGGAGTATATCTTAGTGAGAGAGAAAAATGATGTGCAGGCTTAAAACAGATACCAAATTAAATTTCACCTTTCTGGGACTTTTGACATCAGTAAAGTGAAATATGATTATTTGCCACTAAATAACTGTGCTTTGCTCATCACAACTGCTCTGTGTAACACTTTGCTGTATATGTCCTAAGATTTTTCGGTTTATCTATATCTTATGGTGCTGCACATAGCTGGCTACAAACTGTAGATTTCTCATTAGGAATAAAAGGCTGGACCCCATCTATTGGATGGATCCCATCACAACCACTCTTCCTGACTCATAACAATGTGGTGCACATTCTTGAGCGATCTTCAGCGATCATTACTATTTAGTAGCAAGCAGGGTACAGTTGCTGAATGGCTAACTTTTTATAAAAGAAAAGTAGAAAATTTGCCCACAGTGATCATTTAGGAAGCTCAAGTTTGCCAACTCTATTTACATTTTGTTAATACAGTACTTGCATGATCCTAACTAACCTAATTTAGTTGCATATTTGTTGATAGTCACATGTTCTTAAAAATTCATTTTAAACAGTTATATAACATGCACATGCACATTTTTTCCAATCTAGGTGCCTACATTATTTGATTTTTAACTCTGATGAATGGGAAGTGCTGAGCCCCCGAAACATGTTGGCTGTTACAAAACAAATAAAAATCTTTTTAAGGACTAGCTGGTGTGGCTCTCGCATTCATTCAAAACTTTAGTAAACCCCTCTGGAGGTCCAGCAAGACCCGACATTTGTTGGTGAGCAGCCTCTAGGATGGGAGGGCTTTAAACCGCCCAATAATAAATTAAGTGCAGCGATTTTCATCACTTTCTGTGCCAATGACAATGGTCATCACAACAAATTAAAAGGGTATGTTCCTAGGAGGACACATACAGCAGTAAAACCCTGGCCAATATTCTATCCTTTCCCCACTTTTGCTGTTTTTTTATTGATTGCAAAATGCACTAAACCACAATGGTCACCTATAGGTGGGAAAGTTAGAGTAATGTCATTACTTACTAATGGTGTGGAGGATTAAAAAAAAAAAAAAAACACGCTTCAGGTAGCTTAGGTCTAAGTCAGGCATTGGATGTTAGGTCTGAACTAGAAAACAAGACTGGATTTTACTTACCTTTGTGTTTTTTTACAGTGTTTCTGTCTGATAAAGCAGCAAGTGGTGTTCTTGTGAGACAAAAAAGATACAACAGTGGTACTTTTGAAGAATTTGCAGCAGGCAATCTTGAAAGAGAATGTTTAGAGGAAAAGTGCACTTATGAGGAAGCCAGAGAAGTCTTTGAAAATGATGACAAAACAGTAAGTACTATCTTAGTTTGCAGATATGTATTGACTACATTAATTATCATAAAAGTAAAAAGGGTAACAGTGAAGATGGGAATCTATCTATCTATCTATCTATCTATCTATCTATCTATCTATCTATCTATCTATCTATCTATCTATCTATCTATCTATCTATCTATCTATCTATCTATCTATCTATCTATCTATCTATCTCTCTCTCCCCTCAAAAAATGTAGCCACGCTCTTGTGCATCTGTGGCATCAGACTAAGGGGATGATTTACGAAAGCCGTGCGCCATCAGTAGAGGCGCACGGTGAGGCGCAACGCACATTTCAATATTTATGAAACGGTCCATGTGTAACAGTGCGCGAATACCCTATTTACTATAGCGATCTCGGCGCACGGGAGAATGCAATCTGTGCGCCACTATAGACATGGCGCACGGCATCTCCAAATCAATATTGACAGAAGATGGAGTTGCCAATATTATGGGGTGATGTGGGGAAGTTTAGTAACAACTGCCCAAGTAACAAATATGCCCAAAATAGAATGAGAAAGTAAGTTTTTCAGAAAAAGTCTGCTGTGTCTGCAAGTACGTTTTAGAACTGCGTGAGATCAATGTAAGCAATGTACATGCGCAAACAGCTCTTGCGCTCATTCACATGCGCTTGTTCACTGTGCGGCCAAAATTTTAGTAAATGTAAAGCAAAGTACATGCAATTGCATGGGTTGAATGGGCGCACCTTTAAACTTGGCAAATGTTTTTTTATGCTAGTTCACCTTTATGTCTTTTTTAAGGAGATTTGCACACAGGTCATGTTAGCAAGTTACGTTGCCAACATGTGACATGCACCTTGTTAAAATGGTGTAAAAAGACTCTCGCTCCTCTAGCTCCTCCTAAAAGGGCATTTACCTTCCCCCTCTAATGCATATGATTTCCCTGGGCTAGCTTTTGCTTTTAAAGGGGAACTCCACATTTCACTCTATTCTCCAAAGGCTGTGAGCTGGCTTCACCAATCCAAACCACATCCTTTTTCAGAGCATACAGCAAGGCCAGCTAGGAAAGGGGTGAGAAGAGCGATCGCCCAACCCCCTCCTGAACCATACAAGGCCACATGCACTCAACATAGCTGGCTGCTTTTGGGGCATGTTGGGCTCAGCCCAATACCAACCACAAAGCACCTTGTACCCACTAGTTTAAAGGGGCTTTCCACATTCCGTAAAGCCCCCTGTCTGCAGCCCCCCACAATGGTCAGGGACTTCAGTTTTTTGTGCTTTTTTGTGTGTGAACAGCACTTGGATTTTTCTGGGCATGCTCAGAGAGTGAGAGAGAGAGCAAGTATTTTTTACTTTTGTTTATTTTTATTTTTTTGGGGGGGATATTTTTCAATGAAATATTTTTGATGTTGTCAATATGTGTTGTTTGTAGGTTGTTAGTTTCACTTTGATTTAATTGTCTGTGCTGCATTATTTTGCAAAATCTTCCTCAAGATGTTGTGACTATTAAATGTTTAAATCCTTAAGAGACTGTCCGTTTGTGGGCAGAGTCCTTTTAACTCCTATTAATCTCCTCTGCAATATGGTCAGACCTCAAAACCATATTCTGTTAGTGTCTCAAATTAACATACATGTGTTTTTTGCTTTCCTTGCTCTTTTCCATGTCCTGTTTTGTTGAACAATAAAATTTGTAGCAAATTTTTATGTTTTATGTGTCTTGTTAATAATTTGTTTTGCAGATGCATGCTCAATCCAAGTAATGCATTTTACACTCCCCCCCCCCCCAAACAATTTCCATGCAACAGATTTCCCAGGTGCAGCTTAACTAGGCTGATTGGCATGGCAAAACAAAAAAAGGTGTGATTTGTCTAAAATCTACTTTCCTGGTGCCTTCATGGTAGCATATTCATGGATTGCACATATGATGCCATGGATAGGAACCAGGAAAGGAAAATTACAGAGAGGTAAGTATTCAATTTCTCCATTTTAACGCAGTGGTTCTCAGCCTCAGCCCTCAAGTACCCCTGATAGGACATGTTTTGGGAATTTATCTTAGCTAAAATAGCTGTCCAAAATACCAAGCCATTGACTCTGATTTAAAGCACCTGTGCAAGATGAATGGCAAATATGCAAATATGGCCTATTGGGGGTACTTGAGGACAGGGTTGAGAACCACTGATTTAGAGCATTGAGCTAAAATCTAGCTCCAGACAGTCCTATTCTAATTGTGGGCATTTGAGGGAAACCAAGTGAGCTTCCCTTCCTGTCACATAGCCAAACAGGAAGTGAGGGTAAAACCCTACCAATGTCTTTCCTTGGGGACACACAGGTCAATCTAACTAGTGTCCCCATTAGGCAAATTGCACTCTAGCACTTTGTTGTGTACACCCCAAATTAGTAGGTATTTTGGGCTTTATTAAAGGCAAATCCACTCTGCAATACAATTGTACTCGCTATAAATCTGATGTAGAAGCAAAGATGCTGTTTTTTATTATCCTTGCATGTCCCACTCGGATCTCCAGCAACTGCACTTCCAAGTGCACTTGTAGTGAAAAGTTCAAGATACCTAATAATTTGGGGTGTACACAGCAAAATGCTAGAGTGCAATTTACCTAATGGGGAAACTATTTAGATTGACCTGTGTGTCCCCAAGGAAAGACATTGGTAGGGTTTTACCCTCACTTCCTGTTTGGCTATGTGATCGGAAGTGAATAAATTTGAAGGGGAAACTGGCAAAATTTGGGAGGTATCTTCACCCTATCAGGGGTGCAGACATCCTCAAAAACTGAAAACACTTCTAATCCCTCTGCACTCTATCCCCAAGCAAAAATAAGAAAGGATTTCATTTAGTTGAACTTTTCTAAAGACACATTCCTAAGTTCAACTGTGATGCATGTCAATGGCCCATTTAGACCTTGTTTAATAGAAAACACCAGTTGCCTTTCACTATAAACATTTGTTAGTCCAGCCCTGGAAATCTGCATCTGCTTTACTATTAATTTCCATAAAAATTGTGTTCCTGCAGCTAGATGCGCCAAATGCATCTAGATGCGTGACCGCTGTGTATGTGAGATGCACAACTGCTGTGTAGTTTGAAGATTCCTGATCACTCTACCATGTCTTGAAAAAAGGTGTTTTTTCCTTGTCAAAAGAAGTTTATTGAGTATACAGTATTATAAAGATACATAAAGTAAGTTTACAAGGATCTATAAAGTAAGCTCATTGTTTTACAGTAGGGTTTATATAGGTAAATATCATGAAATTTCAAATATTAAACATTGGGTTCACGTAAACCTAAATTAAATATATATATCATTTCCTTAGTTACTTTTGTAGGTATCTAAATGATTTATACCTACTATACATATTGTTTACAGGTAGGGTGTATATAGGTCAAATAAATTCTGATAATGAGCTTTAATCGTAAGGTGGAGAAAAGGAAAGAGAAAGAAGAAAAAGGGTAGAAAGGCAGAGGTATGGTCCACAAGGTTGTCCCGCTCGTCAGTTTATTATTCTTTTTAGTTCTCTTTGAAGCCTTAGAATGGGTATCTCTGTAAGTCATTTAATCTGTTACCATGGCAACAGGACAGAGTCATTAAAATTTGACAGGAACTGTTGTTTTATCCAAGGATGCCAAAGTTTTTCAAATTTTGGAATTTTATTTTGATCGATGGCTACCATCTTAGCATGGGACATTGTATTATTCATTCTGTGAATTGTTTCTGCTAGTACCAATGTAGGAGATTTCCATGCCTTAGCCACTGTTTGCTTTGCAGCCGTTATTAGTTGGATCATAAGTTTGAATTGAGAGAGTGTTAACCATTCCGGTTTTAGATTAAGTAAAGTTATATATGGATCTGGTTGTATTATTTTTTTAAATATTTTAGATGCAATCACGAAGACTTCCTTCCAGAAGGTTTGGATTACTGGGCACGTCCTCCATATGTGTAAATGTGTGCCTATTTCTGGGCATCCTCGAAAACAAAGAGCTGAGGTATTAGGTGAATATTTTGCCACTCTAGCGGGTACAAGGTACCAGCGAGTTAGGACTTTATAGTTTGTCTCCAGTGCTAAGATGTTGGGTGAAGATGACTTAGATGTGAGCCATATGTTAGACCAGTCCGTGTCTTCTAAAGTTCGTCCCAGGTCCTCCTCCCACCTCTGAACGTAAGAGGGTCTATTAAGATTTACTACTCCATAAAATTGATTATAAAGTGATGAAATTGTACCTTTAGCAAATGGATCTTTTGTACAGATTGATTCAAAAATGGATAATTGGGATAATGGTGTATACTCCTTTAGGAATGGTGTATAGAAATTTTTAATTTGGAGATATCTAAATATCTCAGAGTTTGGTAGATCATATTTTTCTCTAAGCGATGGGAATGAAAGGAATCATTTAGATGCTATGAAGTCATTTAGTGTCTGAATGCCTGATGTTGTCCAAGCTTTAAAAGAATTTGGGTAGATCCATGCCGGATAAAAGGCCGGATTTCTGATAAAAGAAAGGAGAGGATTGTGTGGAGATTGTAACTGATATTTGGTTTTTAGTTTATCCCAGAGAGATAAGAAGTGTTAAGTTATGGGATTATGAATTTTAAAGCGGTCTTTAGGATCAAGCCATAACAAGTTTGATATTAATAGAGGGTCATTTTCTGAAGCCTCTATAAATACCCATAATGGGATTTCCTGTTTTGCATGGTATTTGGACAGACTGGCCAAATGTGCTGCTCTGTAGTAGTTATTAAAATTAGGGTATCCCAGGCCTCCTTTATTTTTGGGAAGATGTAGTGTGTGTATAGGTATACGTGGTTTAGAAGAGCCCCATATAAACGAAGTTGCTCTTTTTTGTACTATTCTCAAAAAATAGGAAGGAATTGGAATAGGGAGGACTCTGAATAGATAAAGCAATTTGGGTAGAATAGTCATTTTGATTGCATTAATCTTCCCTATCCAGGATAAAGGAAGTTGCGACCATTGTTTTATTAGATTTGTGATCTGTCTTAATACAGGAGGATAATTGGTTGAGAATAAGTCAGAATGAGATGCTGTTAAATGAATTAAATGAAATGAAGATATGGGATTGATTTTTCTGCCCATGTGAATGGGAGTGCAGCCCTAGCCGGGATCAATTCCATGTTTGTGAGCGAAATATTAAGCACTAGGCATTTCTTAGGATTAATCATAAGGCCGGATAGGGCTGCAAATCCATCAAGAGCTAGTATTAAGTTAGGACCAGAGACCTGTGGTGATGATAGAAAAAGTAATATATTGTCTGCAAATATACATAATTTGTGTGTAATACCTCCTACTTTAATGCCAGTTATAGTTTGGTTTGTTCTGATGTATTGGGCCATGGGTTCGAGTATAAGGGCAAATAATAAGGGAGATAATGGGCAACCCTGTCGGGTACCTCTTTCGATATTAAAGGCATCAGATTGTATCCAGCATATTTTATATAGGCTTTGGGTTTATTATATATAGCTTTGATCCATGGTAAAAAGTGGGGTCCAAAACCCCATTTTTGTAATGAATATTGCATATATTGCCAGGATACTGTATCAAATGCCCTCTTAATATCGAGAGATAGAAAACATAAAGGGATTTTCTGTTTTTTAGCAATATGTGCCAATAACACTGTCCTGCGTATATTATCGCCTGCCTGTCTATTTGGCATGAAGCCTACTTGATCTCTATGTATTAATTTTCCTATAATGCTATTGAGGCATTTTGCTATTATTTTTTCTAATAATTTAATATCAAGGTTTAACAGAGAGATAGGCCGATAATTCACACAGGAAGTATCATCAGAAAGGGGTTTTGGGATCATACAAACAATTGCCATTAATGTTTCTTGCCGAAAAGAATGTCCTTCTAGAAGTTTGTTAAAAGTTTCAGTGAGAATAGGAGAGAGTATTTCTGAGAATGTTTTATAGTATAAAGCCGAGTAGCCGTCTGGGCCTGGTCTTTTGTTAAGTTTTAGGTCTTTTATGGCGTTAGCAACTTCATCTATAGTTATAGGCTCATCCAAACTGCTTTTTTGATTCTGAGACAACTCAGGTAAGGTTATTTTTGAGAAGAAGGATTCAGGATCTGTAGGATTAAATTCATTGTTTGTCTTGTATAAAGTTGCGAGGTGTGAGTGAAATTTATGGACTATTTTAACTGGATTACAAGTGTAAACATTTTTTGATAATTTCAAACGTATTGGTTTGAAAGATTTGTTAGTTGAATTTAATGCCCGAGCCAAATATTTACCTGGTTTGTTTGTATTCATGTAGAAATTGTGTTTGGAGCGTTTGAGGGATTTATCAACTGACTCAGTGAGAAATAGATCGTATTCCAATCTAGATTTTTCCAGATGAGATTTTGTACTCTGAGAAGGATTATCTTGGAATGATATGTAGGCTGCATTAAAATTGAGTTCTAGTTTTTTTGCTAGATTTTTGCGTTCCCGTTTAAATAGTGCCATTTGTCTTTGTATTGTACCACGCAAGACAGGCTTATGAGCTTCCCACAGTGTTATTGGGGAAATGTCTGTTGTATTATTAATTGTTATGTGTTCCTTTAAAGCTTGTTCAATGGCCATCTGATGTAGTGGGTGTTTGAGCATTATGTCCGGTAAGTACCACGTTGGGTCTTGCGCTTTTGGTATGGCTGAGGCTATAGTAGTGTATACTGCATTATGGTCAGACCACGGAATCGGAATTATATCTGATGCAATAATTTCTGGTATCATTCCTATTGTTAGAAAAATATGATCTATTCTGGTGAAGGTTTGATGAGGGTGCGAGAAATAAGTGAATTTCTTTTTCATTGGGTTACTTTCTCTCCACGAATCTACCAGATTGTATTTGGAAAGAAGTTGAGGAAAAGGTAATCTAGAGGTTATTTTAGATGGTGTAAAAGGTGATTTATCTAGAAATGGGAGGAGGACCTGGTTCGAATCCCCCCACATTATCACTGTTCCTATTTTGTGTGTATTAATCACTTGTAATATATGTGAGAGGAATGGTGTAGGTTGTTTGTTAGGAGCGTAGTAGGAAATCACCGTGATTGCTGTATCCATTATATAACCCATGAGTATCAGGTATCTACCTTCTGGGTCTTTAATTTCTGATGATAAGGTGAATGGTGTGGATTGGTGAAATGCAATTAGAGTACCCCTTTGTTTGGTACAGGCAGAAGCCGTGTAAATTTGTTGATAAAAAGGAGAAATATATTTTGGAGTAGAATCTTTGGTGAAGTGTGTTTCTTGGAGGCATACTATGTGAGCTTTCTTGTTATGGAAAGTACGGAAGGCTTTGGTCCTTTTTTGAGGGACATTTATTCCCTGAACATTCAGGGAAAGTATATTCAGTGGTGCCATGGTAACAGATCAAATAGTTTTGACTTACTTTTTGTTATGCAGAGCTGACTGCGCAGATCAACCTGTGTGGACTGAAGAGATGAAAAGATAGGAAAGAAACCAGTGAATTCTGGAGTAAAGAGTAAACAAAAAACATATGAGATTAGATGATACATTGTATAAATTATTTTTTGCAAGTAATCACAATTTACCCGTGAAAGAGAATAAATATCTCTCTCAGGGGAATAAGTGCCTTCGTCACACTCCCACATAATATGGTTGGGAGAATGAGGAGGGCTAATGGGGGTACATGGATCTTCCGCTTACAGGAGAGAAGTGCTATGTCAAAAGACATCAAAATGATTATTCATTAATTGGAGTGCAGAATATGGTTTTTGTTGAAATTATTTATTCCAGGGTGGTTGTATATGGTTAGTCTTGCCCTAGGCTAAATAATTCAGTTAGAAAGGTACTGTTAATAACTTTGGTATTGAGGTTTGAATTATTTTGGGATTTTAACCCTTTTAGAGTAAACAATTACATATTTTATTCATATGTAACTGTTTAGATATGTTAACTCATAAAATTGAGGTTGTATTGCTTCAGATTAGAATAAACAAAAACATAGTTCTAGGAACTAGTTAGGTAATAATATATTTGTTTTAAGAAAAGAAAGAAAAAGCTTCCATTACTTCTGGATTATTGAACATATTTGTCCTAAAAAGTAATAAATCTATTGTTATTACCTGAAAATATATAACTGAACAAGAATTTCCTTGTTTCACTTATATATTCTAAGGCTATATGAATCAGAAGTAATAAGAAATATAACTGGAATGTAACATGATCCCACACAGTGTGTGACTATCAGAATGCAGTTACATTCAGTTATAAATACAGGTTTTTTATAGAGAACCATCTCTTAGTATAATAAATGAAGAGATATCAGGATATAGGATGTCAGTCCATTGAATCTTCTTGGTCCATGGATGATGTGGCATAACGGCCTCTTTTGTGAGAATGATGATTCCCATTTTGTTCTGATATTTTCTGGGTGCTGCCTGAAGGTGAAGATGATGCCATTCTTCTGCATGTGGGAGAGTTGCTGCTTGTGGGTTCTGTCAGATTTAATTTTAAAAGGGTTTGTTGTAGTTCATCTGCTGATCTGCTTCTGTAAATTGTACCTTGGTAGTTAAATCTGACTGAAAAGGGGAAACCCCATTGATACATAATGTTGTGGCGTTGCAGTTCCATTAGTTGGGGTTTCATGGATCGTCTTTTAGTAATAGTAAGTTGGGATAGGTCAGCAAAAATTTGATAATTGTGTCCTTGAAAATTAAGTTCCTTTTTTTCTCTTGCAGCAATTAGTATTTGTTCTTTTGTTCTGTAATAATGAAATTTTGTGATTATATCACGTGGGGGTCCATCTTTCTTTTTGGCTGTGAGGGCTCTGTGTACTCTGTCCAGTTCTAAACGTTCAGTAGGGATATCTGGCTTTAGTTCTTGTAATAGAGCAGTAATAGTAGATTGCAGGTCTGTCACAGTTTCAGGTATTCCCCTTATGCGCAAGTTTGAACGTCTGGCTCTATTTTCGTAATCTTCAAGCTTAGTTTGAAGTATTAAATTCTCTTCTTTTAATTGTTCCAATTCTGTTATATTTTCTTGGGTTGTAATTTCAATTTCATCCATTTTTATTTCTAAGGCTGCGGTGCGGTTTCCCAGTTCTCTTATTTCTTTGGTTAGGCTGTTTGTTATTTGGTCTGAGGTTTGTTTTAAAGCCTTATGAAGCATCTTTTCAAATTGTAATAATATTACTGGGGATGCTGAGGAGGCTTGTGGAGAAGTTTGTGAGAGGATTTGTTCTGTATCTGACTCAAATGGAGAGTCTTGCTGTGACATTTTCTGTCTCTGAGAGCGCCCTGATGCTGTATATTGTGAGGTGACTGGAGCTGCTTTAGTTGCAGTGAGTGCCTGTGAGCTCTTTGTGAGGTGATTTTTATTTCTGCCACGGCTTCCTCCCAGTACCATTTTTCCTGCCCAAACTTTCACAGTTTGTTCCCTGGGGCAAAAAGGTTCAAATGGATACCTTTTGAGCCTGCAGGCTCCGCTTTGTCCTTCTCTTCTCTCCTGAGCGGTGTGGAGCTCTAACAATGCATGTCTGCCCTGCTAGACTCCGCGCATGCACCCCTCAAAAAGGTGTTTTATTGTTTATTGTTAGGAAAATACAAGTGGGTCATGGCACATCTACATTCCAAATTTGGCACTTAAGATGGTCATGCACTATGCAATCTGATTGGCCAATCTCTGTACAACTCAATATTTAGGCAAAATAGGTAATAGGAAGACACACTTGCACAATTAATTCAAAATATAGGGAAACAAACACTAAACACTTGCACTAAATCTAATTTATTTAACCACATGCCAACTGGGCCATAGCCAAAAGACGGCTACAGCGCGGTCGGCATATCCTGAGAGGGCGTCCTCACAGAATCGCGCTCACGCGCGCCCCCTGGGGTGCGCACTCGGGAAAGTCCGTGACCGTCGGGTCCTCCGGACCCAGCGAATCACGGAACGGGGTAAAGGGCCAATGACAGCGGGCCTTTACCACGTGATCGCTCCGTCCGAGCGATCACTTGTCAACAAACCGGAGCTTGTCCGGTGCAGCTCCTCCCCTCTCCTTGCACAGATCGGTACAGTGTGCGAGGAGAGGAGGGAGCCGGGTACAGCAGTGCTGTGGGCTGTCTCTGGAGTGCCCACAGTGCTGACCTGTGCCCATCCATGCTTCATATGTGCTCATATGTGCCCATACAAGCCTATATGTGGCCATCTATGCTCCACCTGTGCCCATGCATACTACATATGTGCCCATCCATGCTCCACCTGTGCCCATGCATGCTACATATGTTCCCATCCATGCTCCATCTGTGCCCATGCATGCTACATATGTGCCCATCCATGCTCTACCTGTGCCCATGCATGCTAAATTTGTGCTCATTCATGCTCCATCCATTCCTGGATCATCTATGCTCCATCCATCCCTGGCTCATTCACACTCCATCCATCCGTGCTCATTCATTCTCCATCTATCCTTGGCTCATCTGTGCTCCATCCATCCCTGGATCATCCGTGCTCCGTCCATCCCTGGCTCATCCGTGCTCCATCCATCCGTGCTCATCCATTCTCCATCCATCCCTGGCTCATCCGTGCTCCATCCATCCCTGGCTCATCCGTGCTCCATCCATCCCTGGCTCATCCATGCTCCATCCATCCTTGGCTCATCTGTGCTCCATCCGTGCTCATCCATGCTCCATCTGTGCTTATCCATTCTCCATCCATCCCTGGCTCATCCATGCTCATCCATGCTCAATCTATCCCTGGTTCATCCATGCTCCATCCATCCCTGGCTCATCCATGCTCAATCCGTGCTCATCCATGCTCAATCCGTGCTCATCCATGTTCCATCTGTGCTCATCCATGCTCCATCTATCCCTGGCTCATCCATGCTCCATCTATCCCTGGCTCATCCATGCTCCATCCATGCTCATCCATGTTTACCCCTGCTCCATCCGTGCTCATCCATGGCTCATCCATGGCTCATTCATGCTCATCCATGCCTCTTCTGTGCTCATCCATGCCACATCAGTTCTCATCCATGCTGAATCCTTGCCACTACAGTGTCTCACAAAAGTGTAATAGGTAGTCAAATTAGATTTGAAATGCATGTCCCTGATGGTGCTCCCTGAATGTTGGGCCTCTGTATGTGGCCAGGCTGTGGAAAAGTCTCCCACATGTGGTATCGCCATACTCAGGAGGAGTAGCAGAATATATTTTTGGGTGTCATTTTTCCTATGTAAATGCTATGTGTTAGAAATATCTTATAAATGGACAACCTTCTGTAAAAAAAATGTGTTTATTTTCTTTCCACGTTTTCCAAAAACTTGTGGAAAAAAATGACATGTTCAAAAGACTCATTATGCCTTATAGAATATATGTTTGGGTGTTTACTTTCCAAAATTGGGTCATTTTGTGGACATTTCCATTGTCCTGGTGCTCCAGAGCCTTCAAAAGTGTAAGAGGTAGTCAAAAAATGAAATATGTTATTTATGTCCCTAGAACGCCTGACATTGCTCCCTGCATGTTGTGCCTCTGTATGTGGCCAGGCTGTGTAAAAGTCTCACACATGTGATATCGACATACTCAGGAGGAGTAGTAGAATGTGTATTGGGGTATAATTTGTGATATGCATATGCTGTGTGAGAGAAATTACCTGTTAATATGACAATTCTGTGGAAAAAAAGAAAACAGAATCTTCATGTTGCAAAGAATTGTAGGAAAAAATTACAACTTCAAAAAACTCACAATGCTTCCTACTAAATACCTTGGAATGTCTACTTTCCAAAAAGGGGTCATTTGGGGGGTATTTGTACTTTCCTGGCTTGTTAGTGTCTCAAGAAATGAGATAGGCCATCAGTACTTCAGGCGTGATCAGGTGAGATCAATTTTCAGTGATTGGCACCATAGCTTGTAGACTCTATAACTTTCACAAAGACCAAATAATATACGATTAATATAAGATTGATTCAATTTGTGATGAAATCTCCACTCTACAGGTATCCCCCCCATGTAACACCACATGTCCACAGGTACAATGGACACTCCCCTATTCAACCCTGCTACTATAGACGAGGCTGCTAAACTTATTTCTTTTTTTTTTTTTTTTGGTCCAATAGCTTTTTATTAAAGGTTTTCCAAAAAAAAAAGAAAAGTATTTCACAAAATTATACCATACAAAGTATTTCCAAAAATGGTATAACAGTTTTACAAAGTCATTGATACATCCCCATTCACTTTTTACATTTAAACCGCAGCTTCTGTTTAAGCCATCTTGGATTGATTGTAATTAAGCGTCTATGTTGTCAATCAGAACAATGAACTGGAGAGTATATATCTTAAACTTAGAGAATAAGAAAAAAAAAAAAGAAAGAAGAAAAGAAAACTTTATTGATAAAGGAATGAGGGACTCTGGCTCCCTATAGCATATCCAAGAAAGGAAAAAGACAGAGAAAAGTATACAAGTGTAATTTTTATGCAATTTTTCTGAAACTAATCCAAGGATCCCATTGTTTATATAAACGATGTGTGTTACCATGTATATTTGCCATCATCTGTTCATATTTAAAAGCCTCATCAACTTTTCTGATGACATCGCTAATATTTGGTGAGCTGCTAGATTTCCACTTTCCAGTGATTGTCAATCTGGCTGCCATTAGAATTTGTATCACTATTGGTCTAAGAACAGGAGGGTATTGGTCTATGTTTATGCTTAAAATGGCTAGTTCTGCTTCACCTTTTCTAATGAAACCTGTAATGTTTGAAATTAGTTTGAATATTGCTCTCCAGAAACTCCAGAGGTTAGGGCAATCCCATATCATATGGAGAAGAGTGCCTACTTTACCACAGCCTCGCCAGCATTCATTGGAGCTGCTGCTGGAAAATTTTGCAGTTAGGTAGGGGGTATAGTACCATCGAAGTAGTAGTTTTTGGGCTGTTTCCCAATGAGCTGTAGATCTGGTATAGCAGTGATTAGATTTAATAGCTTCCTGCCATTGTTTATCTGAAAAGGACGTGGAGAGTTCTAACTCCCATTTTTGGTGTGCTGGCAATTTAATGTATGAATCTTTTTGTTGTATTAAGGTGTAAAATAAGGAAATCCCTTTCTTTGAGGAAGAGTTGTAATTCCAGTAAATCCATGCCTTTTGTGGAATTCTAGTAGGTTGCAGCTGGTGAGAATGTAAGAATGATGAGATTCTTATGTACATATAATAATCAGAGGTAGGAAGAGAATATTTCAGGGCTAGTATGTTGAAGGGAATGATTTTCCCTCGGTCAAACAAGTCCGAGGTTAGGGTTATTCCTTTATTTTCCCATTGAGTTGTTTGTAGATCTTTAATATGTGTGCAAATTCTATTAATTGGAGTGGGAATTTCCGTAAGGTCCGAGTTGTGTCTTATATCGGAACAGAATTTCTTCCATGTATCTAGTACTAGTTGTATGATGGGGTGCTTAGATTTGAAATGAGTATTTGAGAAAGAATTTGCTAGTAATATGGATTTTAGGGAGATGGGATTTGACCAGGCTTGCTCTATAGTGGCCCAGTGTTTAGAGGAATGTTTTTGGAACCAGTATTTTGTTTGA
Source organism: Lithobates clamitans (assembly GCA_037952925.1). Lineage (NCBI taxonomy): Eukaryota > Metazoa > Chordata > Amphibia > Anura > Ranidae > Lithobates > Lithobates clamitans. The sequence continues at coordinate 964,801 of JBBGZY010000272.1, forward strand.
TCCAATATGCAGGCAGCAAAGTAGTCTTTTAAAATTGGAAGTCCCATTCCCCCTGCTTTCCTATGTCTCGAAAGGGAAGACCGAGAGCATCTCGGTTTTTTATCTGCCCACACAAATTTATGTAGCTGCGATTGCGCTGTTGTAAAAAATTTTGCTGGAATAGAGATCGGAAGAGCTCTAAAGTAGTACAGTATTTTTAGTAATATAAGCATTTTGTATGCCGCCAGCCTTCCCATCCAAGACAAACAGAAGGATTTTAGTCTAGTGAGTTCTGATTGGATAGAGGAAATAAATGGAACTAAGTTCACTTTAAATAAATTGCTGCTGGGTGTCGTTAATTTTATCCCTAAGTATTGGATAGGTTTGTCAGCCCATGGGTACGGAAAGCGTGAGTGTAGGGATTTACGGAGATTTTCTTCTATGTTTATAGCAAGTAGATTGGATTTTGATGCATTAATTTTGTAGTAGTAATTTTGTAGCTATTTACATTTAGTGCAGTGCGTCCTGCTCACAGTGTTCAGCTAGATCCGTTCCTGCTATTTACATTTAGTGCAGTCAGTGCGTCCTGCTCACAGTGTTCAGCTAGATCCGTTCCTGCTATTTACATTTAGTGCAGTCAGTGCGTCCTGCTCACAGTGTTCAGCTAGATCCGTTCCTGCTATTTACATTTAGTGCAGTCAGTGCGTCCTGCTCACAGTGTTCAGCTAGATCTGTTCCTGCTATTTACATTTAGTGCAGTCAGTGCGTCCTGCTCATAGTGTTCAGCTGGATCCGTTCCTGCTATTTACATTTAGTGCAGTGCGTCCTGCTCACAGTGTTCAGCTAGATCTGTTCCTGCTATTTACATTTAGTGCAGTGCGTCCTGCTCACAGTGTTCAGCTAGATCCGTTCCTGCTATTTACATTTAGTGCAGTCAGTGCGTCCTGCTCACAGTGTTCAGCTAGATCCATTCCTGCTATTTACATTTAGTGCAGTCAGTGCGTCCTGCTCACAGTGTTCAGCTAGATCTGTTCCTGCTATTTACATTTAGTGCAGTCAGTGCGTCCTGCTCACAGTGTTCAGCTAGATCCGTTCCTGCTATTTACATTTAGTGCAGTGCGTCCTGCTCACAGTGTTCAGCTAGATCTGTTCCTGCTATTTACATTTAGTGCAGTGCGTCCTGCTCACAGTGTTCAGCTAGATCTGTTCCTGCTATTTACATTTAGTGCAGTGCGTCCTGCTCACAGTGTTCAGCTAGATCTGTTCCTGCTATTTACATTTAGTGCAGTGCGTCCTGCTCACAGTGTTCAGCTAGATCTGTTCCTGCTATTTACATTTAGTGCAGTGCGTCCTGCTCACAGTGTTCAGCTAGATCTGTTCCTGCTATTTACATTTAGTGCAGTGCGTCCTGCTCATAGTGTTCAGCTAGATCCGTTCCTGCTATTTACATTTAGTGTAGTGCGTCCTGCTCACAGTGTTCAGCTAGATCTGTTCCTGCTATTTACATTTAGTGCAGTGCGTCCTGCTCACAGTGTTCAGCTAGATCCGTTCCTGCTATTTACATTTAGTGCAGTCAGTGCGTCCTGCTCACAGTGTTCAGCTAGATCCGTTCCTGCTATTTACATTTAGTGCAGTCAGTGCGTCCTGCTCACAGTGTTCAGCTAGATCCGTTCCTGCTATTTACATTTAGTGCAGTCAGTGCGTCAGTGCATCCTGCTCACAGTGTTCAGCTAGATCCGTTCCTGTTATCTTCCTACTGACAGGCAGGCTTGCCTGGTTACAGTATATAAAGCTACCTGAAGAAAATTACAGGTGTTCTATCCCAGCTTAGTGCAGCTACAGGCCATTAGTATGTCTGGAAGGCCAAGAAGGAGAGGCAGACAGTCACAAGCCAATAAGAGAGGGCAAGCAGGCTCTGTGTCTAGTGCTGGTCGTGGAGACGGTGCATCCTCATCAGCCCGTGGCCATGGGACACGCTTGGCCTTTTTTTCGGCAGCTGGCCGTGTTGACCTGCAACATGCAGAAAACTTGGTCGAGTGGATGACCAAGCCGTCCTCATCCTCCTCATCCTCTCTCACCCATGCCCAGGGTGCTTTGTCTGGCAAAGCAGCGGCCTCTTCCCTCAGCTCAATGTCATCAGTGACTCCTTCCCTAGCTCCACCATGTCCTCCTGAGGATTCCCTCGAACTGTTTGACCACAGTGTTGGGTACATGCTCCAGGAGGATGCCCAGCGTTTGGAAGGCTCTGATGATGATACTGAGCTTGATGAAGGCAGTAACATGAGCACGGACAGAGGGGGTGCCCAAGAAGGACAGCAATCTGGCAGTCATGCTCCCCCTGCTGCAGCATACTGCCAGGTTTGCTCCAGTGATGAGGAGGGAGGGGATGATGAGGTCACTGACTCAACGTGGGTGCCTGATAGGAGAGAGGAGGAGGAGGAGGAGGAGGAGGCGGCACATCACCAACGAGGCAGGTTCCCCTTCAGGGGCCAGCCTAAGGGCAGCACATTGACTGCATCACACCCCAAAGCTCCACATGTGCAGGGCGCTGCAGTCTCTGCGCGTTATTCAAAAAGTTCTTTGGTGTGGGCCTTTTTTGAGACGAGTGCATCAGATCGCACCGCTGCTATTTGCAACATATGTCTCAAGCGTATCTCGCGTGGCCAAAACATCTCCCGCTTGGGTACCACATGCTTGACCAGACATATGTTGACCTGCCATGCAGTTCGTTGGCAAGCATATCTAAAAGACCCACACCAAAGAACAAAGAGGATCTCTCCTTGCTCCTCATCAGCTGAGATTTCCAACCCCACTAGACCTTCAGTCCTCTCTGAGACCTGCAGTGAGAGGAATGAAGGTGTAGAATTAGGTGTGTCACAGCCAAGTACTTGTGGGCAATCTGCTTTTGGTACACCGACGTCAGATTGTACCAGGCAAATTTCCCTGCCCCAGCTGCTGCACCGCCGAAAGAAGTTTGCTCCCAGCCATCCACATGCCCAGCGGTTGAATGCTAGCTTGGCAAAATTGCTAGCACTTCAACTGCTGCCTTTTCAGTTGGTAGACTCTGCCCCCTTCCGTGAGTTTGTGGAATGTGCGGTTCCTCAGTGGCAGGTACCCAAACGCCACTTTTTCTCACGGAAGGCGATTCCGGCTCTCTACCGGCATGTGGAAGGCAATGTCCATGCCTCGCTGGACAGGGCGGTCAGCGGTAAGGTGCATATTACCGCTGACTCATGGTCCAGCAGGCATGGACAGGGACGTTACTTAAGTTTTACGGCGCATTGGGTGACTCTGCTGGCAGCTGGGAAGGATGCAGGACAAGGTGCAGTAGTGTTGGAGGTTGTTCCGCCACCACGCTTCCAAAATGCTGATTGTGACACACCTCTCTCCTCCACCCCCTCCTCTTCTTCTTCCTCCATGGCCTCTTCCTCGGAACCAGCGGTGCTCCGTAGGCGTTCAAGGGGCTACGCAAGTACGCAGGCCAAAAGATGCCATGCGGTGCTTGAGCTGGTGTGCTTGGGGGACAGGAGCCACACTGGGGCAGAGGTTCTGTCAGCTCTGCAGGGGCAGGTTCAGAGGTGGTTGACGCCACGCCAACTTAAGGCAGGAATGGTGGTTTGCGACAATGGCACCAACCTCCTCTCTGCCCTCCGACAGGGACAACTGACCCATGTGCCCTGTTTGGCTCACGTCCTTAACTTGGTGGTGCAGCGGTTCTTGGGCAGGTACCCGGGCTTACAGGATGTCCTGAGGCAGGCCAGGAAAGTCTGTGTGCATTTCTGCCGGTCATATAATGCCAGTGCTCGGCTGACGGACCTCCAAAAGGAGTTTAACCTGCCCAAGAACCGCCTAATCTGTGACATGCCCACCAGGTGGAACTCGACATTGGCCATGCTGCAGCGGCTGCACACGCAGCAGAGGGCCATCAATGAGTACCTGTGCGACTATGGCACCAGGACAGGGTCAGGGGACCTTGGTTTTTTTCCCCCACGCCAGTGGGCCATGATCAGGGATGCATGCACTGTCCTGTCACCATTCGAGGAGGCCACGAGGATGGTGAGCACTGACAGTGCATGCATCAGTGACACTGTCCCCCTTGTCCACCTGTTGGAGCACACGCTGCGTGGAATAATGGACAGGGCACTTGAGGCAGAACAGAGGCAGGAAGAGGAGGACTTCCTTAGCTCTCAAGGCCCCCTTTATCCAGACAGTGTTCCTGCATGCCCGCCGATCACACAGGAAGAGGACGAGGAGGAGGAGGAGGAAGATTGTGTCAGTATGGAGGTGGAGCCTGGCACTCAGCATCAGCAGCAGTCTTTAAGGGATCAGTCCCAAGGAACACATGGACTTGTACGTGGCTGGGAGGAGGTGGCTGCGGACGTTGTTGTCCTTAGTGACCCAGAGGACTCCGGACCAAATGCCTCAGCAAACCTACGCTGCATGGCCTCCCTGATCCTGCAAAGCCTGCGTAAGGATCCTCGTATTCGTGGTATCAAGGAGAAGGACCAATACTGGCTGGCAACCCTCCTTGATCCACGTTACAAGGCTAAGGTTGCGGACCTTATCTTGCCATCGCAGAGGGAGCAGAGGATGAAACATCTACGGGAGGCCTTGCAGAAAGGTCTGTGCAATGCGTTCCCAGAGACTGGGAGGTTACAAACTCCTGTTTCTGGACAACGTGTTGCTGAGGCTTCGGTCAGTCAAAGAAGGAGCGGTGGAGAAGGTGGCCGTCTGACCGATGCGTTCAGACAATTTTTTGGTCCGCAGCCCCAAGGTATGATCGGTTTCAGCAACCATCGCCAGCGTCTGTTTTACATGGTGCAGGAATACCTAGGGGCAAGATCAGACTTGGACACCTTTCCCACCGAAAATCCTCTGGGTTATTGGGTCTTGAGGATGGATCACTGGCCAGAGCTTGCACAGTATGCAATTGAGCTACTGGCCTGTCCTGCATCCAGCGTTCTTTCGGAACGCACATTCAGTGCTGCTGGAGGCGTGGTAACCGATCACAGGGTGCGTCTGTCCACTGACTCGGTCGATCGGCTGACCTTCATAAAAATGAATCAGTCTTGGATCACCACCAGCTACCAAGCACCTGATGCTGATGTAACTGAATAATTTTTTTCAGATCCCTTCAAAGACTGCCTATGCTGATGCTGAGTGACTATCCCTGAGTAATTATCCTCTTCCTCCTCAATCATCACGCTGATAGCTTGTAAGAACATTTTTGGTTCTGGGCGCCACCACCAGTGCCTAAGGCACAATTTTTCAGCCCCTGTTTAACAGGGGCGTGTAATTACAATTTTTGATGTAATACTTTGCAGCAGGGCTCGTTCCTGCATTCCAACTATAGTGTCTGTGAGGGGTTGCAGTGTTGTGGCACCAGCACCAGTGCCTAAGGCCCAATTTTTCTGCCCCTGTCTAACAGGGGCGTGTAATTACAATTTTTGATGCAATACTTTGCAGCAGGGCTCGTTCCTGCGTTCCAACTAGAGTGTCTGTGAGGGGTTGCAGTGTTGTGGCACCAGCACCAGTGCCTAAGGCCTAATTTTTCAGCTCCTGTTCAACAGGGGCATGTAATTACAATTCTTGATCTAATATTTCACAGCAGGGCCCTGTGAGGGCTTACAGTGTTTTGGCCACAGCAACACCTAAGGCCCAAATTTCTGCTGAGTATATAGGGCAGGACCCTACTTTCAAACATCTAACTTACAAACGACTCCTACTTGCAAACGGAAGGAGACAACAGGAAGTGAGATGAAATCTACCCCTAGGAAGGGAAATTCTCTCATGTAAGAGTTAATATGGGAAAACAATTTCTCCTTTCCACTGATGCTTTCCAATCCTTGTTCCACAAAAAAACCCAAATTTTCAAAAAACATTTTTCATTGGGACAAAAAAGTGAGGTGAAATCTTCTGAAGAGGAGGAAAGACGCAAAACAAATGTCACAGGGGTGATAACCCTTCCCTATGTTTTCCAAAAAGCTTAGAAAAGATTTTTTGGCTGGAGCTAAACACGTTAAAAATGTTCAAAATTACAAACAGATTCTACTTAACAACAAACCTACAGTCCCTGTCTTGTTTGCACCGCCTGTATACTGCTGTTCAGAGTATATAGGGACCTTTCCTTATTTTAATTTGGGTGCGGGGTTCCCCTTAATATCCATACAAGACCCAAAGGGCCTGGTAATGGACTGGGGGGTACCCATGCCGTTTGTCTCACTGATTTTCATCCATATTGCCATGACCCGACATGACATTAAACCCGCAAGCAGTTTTAAATGAGATTTTTTCCTTTAAAAATGACATTTGGTGCAGGGACTGTTCTAAACATGGGAAACACGCGTCACTTTACAGGCATACTATAGACACCCCCCAGGTACGATATTTAAAGGAATATTTCACTTTTTTTTTTTTACTTTAAGCATCATTAAAATCACTGCTCCCGAAAAAACGGCCGTTTTTAAAAGTTTTTTTTGCATTGATACATGTCCCCTGGGGTAGGACCCGGGTCCCCACACCCTTTTTAGGACAATACCATGCAAATTAGCCTTTAAAATGAGCACTTTTGATTTCGAACGTTCGAGTCCCATAGACGTCAATGGGGTTCTAACGTTCGTGCGAACTTGCGGTCCGTTCGCGGGTTCTGGTGCGAACCGAACCGGGGGGTGTTCGGCTCATCCCTAGTCATTAGTATTAAAGAATTCATGCAACTCTTTAGTAATTTTATGCTTATGGTCTGGATGTGTGTAAAGAAAGGTATCGTTTTTCCATCTGTTTGCCCTTGTTTCGGTGAGAGATCCCTCCACCATAATAGAGACCGGAGCATGGTCTGACCACGTAATATTGTGTACGGTGGACACACTAACGTTCTGTAACAAAAACCTGTCTACCAAGAAGAGGTCAATTCTTGAATATGTGCGATGCACACTCAAGAAGTAGGAATAATCCCGCTCTGTCGAGTGTTGACATCGCCACACATCATGTAGATTTTCTGAGGCCATGAAGCGCGAAAGGGTCACTCTTTCCCGACTTTTCGGGGTCTCGGCCGAGACATCTAGGAGTTTTGTTTGGTATAGCGTTGAAATCTCCACAGATTATGGTGTACCCCTTTTGCACTGCACGTACTCGTTTCCAAATTTTGTTCAAGAAAGAGATTTGTTTCACATTAGGTAAATATACATTTACTATAGTGTACATTGTGTTGTTTACCTCACCAACCAGTATAATAAATCTACCCATGTCATCTACATCTTTGTGGATTTGACGAAAAGAAATGGTGTCTTTGATGAGAATAGCTACTCCCCTCTTCTTCTTTGGAGCATTGGAACAAAAAATTGTTGGAAAGTTCTGATGGGAGAATTTCGGAGGCTTGGATATAGAGAAGTGGGTCTCTTGAAGACAAAGAATGTCACTTTGGAGTAGTCAGGCTTCTTTCCAAAGCATTGACCTTTTTTGTGGGCTATTCAGTCCGCGGACATTAAACAAGGAGATTTTGAACCCCATGTTGTTGATCTTGAAGGGTGAGTGAAATAAAGTTCCTAGGATTAGTAATCTGGTTAAACTGAGGATTGAAGTACAGTTCCTTTGTTGAAGAAGTATTTTAATAGTGAACCAGAGTCCAGATGTTGGTAAGCTGTTTAGGTAATGTCTTGGAGATTAGTATAGCAGAAACGAAAAATCTCTAAGTAAAAATATAGAAAAAGGAAGATAATAAAAATAAAATTATTCGATTCAACTGAATCTGTTGGGATAGTATCCCGTAACTTCGGAGGAGCGAAAAGAGAAACCAATAAAGTTCCACGGGTGCACCGGAGCACAACTTAGTGTAATAGTGGTTATGAATATCCTAAGCCTCAATCAATTGCATCTTGTGGCCAGGTAGGAGAACATGGGCGAGGCGATGAGGCACTTGAAGGTGGATCTTCCATCTTGTCTAATATATCCCATACTTTTAGTAACCATATACCGTCTTCCACTAATTGGATAGGGAACGTTTTCCCATCCTTGGTGATGAGCAATTTTGCAGGGTAGGCCCATCTATAGGTAATATGGTGGTTTCTTAGAGGTTTGGTTATGGTAGCCAGATTCTTCCGTCTTTGCATTGTATATGCAGACAAATCAGTAAAGAAGGAAAGGCCTTGAATGCAAGGTAATGCGTTGTCAGGATTCCGCATGCATTGAAGAAATTTCTCTTTAGTTTGATAGAAGTGAATCCTTGCAATTGTATCTCTGGGCAGATGGTCAGGAATGTGCTTGGGTTTCGGCAGTCTGTGGATCCTGTCGATAGAGAGATCTGTCATCGAAGCATCAGGAAGCATTTCTTGCAGGATGTTTTGGAAGTAAGCATTCAAATCTGGTGGTTTAACCGACTCGGGAATTCCCCTGATTTTAATGTTGTTTCTTCTCGAACGGTCTTCGAGGTCGGCCATCTTGGACTTTAATTGGTGTATTTCGTCATCTTTCTCATTATGAGCATCAATCACTTCATTGATGGCACCCGCAAACTCTCCCATCTTGTGTTCAATATGGGTAACCCTGCTGTTGACAGCCTTGAATTCTGTTTTAAAATGACTGGTAAGGGATAATATGTCCGCATGCAGGGTGCTACGGAGGGACACTAGCATGTCCTTCAATGTTGTGTCAATAACCGGCTGGTTTTTAGTAGGAAATTCCAAGATGGAGTCCTGGAGCTCCCTGGTGTCATTAAGGGATGTGTCTGTTTCCTCCTCATCCACATTCTTTCCCTGCATGTGTTGCTGTTTAGCCTTAACTGGGCTGGATGATGCTGAAGATGACTGGGAATTAGTATAATTTCCCTTGTGCCCCTTGTGAGGATGAGGTATGGAGCGTTGTGTGTTATTATTGTAGCTAGAGAGCCTGCCACGCTCTCCGCCGTTGTGCTTACCGGCGCCATCTTGGGCCTGTGTACTGCGGGGAAGCGTGTAGAAGTCCGTCATTCTGCTGATCTTCCCAGTTTCTTTTCTCTTCCTGGACATGTTCCCAGGGTGTGCCCGACCTGATGTGGGTAAAAATCGCCGCTTTTTGAGGCTCAGGAGTCGCTCTATGAGCTCCGGTCCGCCCGTGGATGTCAGAGCTCTCTCACACTGCGGCCATTCACCTCGGCTGCTGGCCACGCCCCCCCTGCTAAACTTATTTCTAATGCCCACCTAACGACCTATCCCCTGGACCCAGTTCCCTCTCAAATACTGCGGTCACCCTCTCACTCAACCCTAACACCTAACCCGCATCTTCAACAGAATCTTCATGTTGCAAAGAATTGTAGGAAAAAATTACAACTTCAAAAAACTCACAATGCTTCCTACTAAATACCTTGGAATGTCTACTTTCCAAAAAGGGGTCATTTGGGGGGTATTTGTACTTTCCTGGCTTGTTAGTGTCTCAAGAAATGAGATAGGCCATCAGTACATCAGGCGTGATCAGGTGAGATCAATTTTCAGTGATTGGCACCATAGCTTGTAGACTCTATAACTTTCACAAAGACCAAATAATATACGATTAATATAAGATTGATTCAATTTGTGATGAAATCTCCACTCTACGGATATCCCCCCATGTAACACCACATGTCCACAGGTACAATGGACACTCCCCTATTCAACCCTGCTACTATAGACGAGGCTGCTAAACTTATTTCTAATGCCCACCTAACGACCTATCCCCTGGACCCAGTTCCCTCTCAAATACTGCGGTCACCCTCTCACTCTACCCTAACACCTAACCCGCATCTTCAATCTCTCCCTCTCTTCTGGCATCTTCCCCAACTCTCTAAAATATGTACTAGTCTCCCCCATACCTAAAAAGCCTTCCTTGAACCCCACTAATTACAGCCTATGCCCCATCTCCTTGCTCCCCTTTTCCTCCAAACTCCTTGAATGCCTGGTCTGCAACTGAGTGACCACCTTCATGGAACTTTTTGTTTACAAGTTTAAATTAGTATTTTTTGCTATAAAAATACTTGGAACTCCCAAACATTATATATATATATATATATATATATATATATATATATATATATATATATATATTTCTTTTTTTTTTTCCCAGCAGAGACCCTAGGGAAAAAATTGGCGATCATTACAATATTTCACATTGTATTTGCGCAGTGGTCTTTCAAACTAAAAAATACACTTTAATGAATAAAAAAAGAAAAACACAATAGCTACCCCAATTTTTTTGTATAATGTGAAAGTTGATGCTACGCTGAGTAAATAGATACCTAACATGTCATGCTTTCAAATTGCGCACGCTGGTATAATGGCAACAAACTAAGGGACTTAAAAATCTCCATAGGCGACGCTTTTAAACTTTTTACGGGTTAACTGTTTAGAGTTACAGAGGAGGTCTAGTGCTAGAATTATTGCTCTCACTCTAACAATCGTGGCAATACCTCACATGTATAAACATCATTTAAATATGCGGGCGTGACTTACGTAAGCGTTTGCATTTTTTTCTTATTTATTATGCTTTTAATGTTTTATTTTTACACTGTCCCTTTACGTTATCTTTTTATCACTTTTATCCCTATTAATGTAAACATCCCTTGCAATAGAAATAAGCATGACAGGTCCTGTTTATTGTGAGATCTGGGGTCAAAAAGACACTAGATCTCTCATTTACTTTAAAAGCAAAAAACATTTTGATACTTTGATCTTAAAATAAAAATGTATTTCTTTATGCCTGAGAACCGGAAGTGACGTCAGAGGTCACTCTGGGCCTCCAAGGGCAAAGAGCCGAGTGGGGGCCATCTTGCCCTTACTCGACTTTCTGCCTAGCCATCGGCAGAGTCGGATCAGTTCCAGGTTTTAAAGACGGCTCCGGTCAACCCGTTAACAACCGGGAATCAGTAGTAGGGGGGGTAGGGAGCCCCTCCCGCCACCCTAAAAGGGATCTTGTGGCGAATGCGCCGCTAGGATCACTTTTATCAGACGCTAAATCGCCCACAGAAAAAAATTATACGGGGTTATGGCAGCTAGCTGCTGTCATAACCCCGGTATTAAACATCAAAGTAATGATATATATATATTATATATAACGTTGTAAATCTCTGTGCAAACTGTTTGCGCTATATAAATCCTGTATAATATATATAGAGAGTGACACCTGATAGCACATGGCAGGCACCCCTGCCTGCCGCCAGAAAAGCCACAGCCACGGTGAGTCCTCCTATAGAAGGCTGTCTGCTGACTGTCATGTGCCAAGCCTGACTCCTCGGTGTCACCGCACACTGCATGTACTCAGCAACTTCTGTGCGCCTGTCTCCCCCCACCATCCAGTCCCAGTGTCTTCCCTCCCAGCAGCCTCTGCTCCAACCCCCAATACACATGTCCTGACTGCCCGAAACAGCCAATCTCTGATCATAACCCCCCCTTCACTAACTCTATTTACCCCCTCTCCTCCACCCCCCAACTCTGCTCACCCCCCTCTTCTTCACCCCCCGCAACTCTGCTTACCCCCCACTTCTCCATTCCCCCCAACTCTGTTCACCCCCACCTTCTTCACCCCCCATTTCTCCAACCCCCCCAACTCCATTCACCCCCCCCGCTTCTCCATCTCCCCAACTCTGCTAACCCCCCTCCCCCTTCTCCATCCTCCCCAAGGGAGAATTCTGGAGCTCTGTACAGTTCTATGCTGGGGAAGGGGGGCTGGAAAGGAGTCAAGTCTGTACTAAGGTGGTGGGGGCGGAACCAAGGAAGGGGGTCTGTACTGAGCAAGGTGGTCCATACCTTGTGGAGAGGGGGTCTGTACTCCTCTGCAGTGCAGTCTTAAACCAAATTTCTCACAGTCACTGCTTTCTATGGCCAACACTAAGGTCCCTTTCACATGGCGGGTCAAATTAGGGCCGCCTGTCAATTTTTCAGGTGGACCTGATCAGATGATCCATTCACCGAGGCGGGTGTAAACAGATCAGCACACCAGAAGAGATAGATATGGGACAGCAGCTTCCCTCGCCTCTCTGCACATGGACGAAACCAATTCTGTACCACACACTGTACCCTCCTGAATTGTGCTCTATGTGCTTCTGATCCGCTGTACTGTGCCCTACTGACCTCCCTGTCCTCTGACATGCTAATGCCCACATCTACAGACCTCTGGAAAACGCCTTACATACTACAGACCTCTGGAAGCTCCCCTACATACTACGGACCTCTGTACACTCCTCTGCATACTACCGACCACTGTATACTGCCCTACATACTACAGGCCTCTGTAAACTGGCCTTCCTATTGCTGACATCTGTACACTGCCCTACATACTACGAACCTCTGTACACTGCTCTCCTGACTACTGACCTCTGTATACTGCCCTACAAACTACCAACCACTGTACACTGCCCTACATACTACTGACCACTGTACACTGGGGATGAGCCAAACACCCCCCGCTTCGGTTAGCACCAGAACACCTCGAACAGGCAAAAAGTTCTAGTGAACATGTGAACCCTATAAAAGTCTATGGGACATGAACATGAAAAATCAAAAGTCCTCATTTTGAAGGCTTATATGCAAGTTACATAGTTACATAGTCGGTGAGGTTGAAAAAAGACACAAGTCCATCAAGTCCAACCTATGTGTGTGATTATATGTCAGTATTATATTGTATAGCCCTGTATGTTGCGGTTGTTCAGGTGCTTATCTAATAGTTTTTTGTAACTATCGATACCCCCAGCTGAAACCACCACCTGTGGAAGGGGATTCCACATCCTTGCCGCTCTTACAGTAAAGAACCCTCTATGCAGTTTAAGGTTAAACCTCTTTTCTTCTAATTTTAGTAAGTGGCCACGCGTCTTATTAAACTCCTTTCCGCAAAAAAGTTTTATCCCTATTGTGGGGTCAACAGTATGGTATTTGTAAATTGAAATCACATCCCCTCTCAAGCGTCTACTCTCCAGAGAGAATAAGTTCAGTGCTCGCAACCTTTCTTCATAACTAATATCCTACAGACCCTTTATTAGCTTTATTGCCCTTCTCTGTACTCGCTCCATTTCCAGTACATCCTTCCTGAGGACTGTTTCCCAGAACTGGACAGCATACTCCAGGTGAGGCCGGACCAAAGTCTTGTAGAGTGGGAGAATTATCACTTTATCCCTGAAGTTTATCCCCCTTTTAATGCATGCCAATATTCTGTTTGCTTTGTTAGCAGCATCTTGGCATTGCATGCCATTGTTGAGCCTATAATCTACTAGGACCCCCAGGTCCTTTTCCATCCTAGATTCCCCCAGAGGTTCACCCCCTAGTGAGTAGATTACATTCATATTTTTGCTACCCAAATGCATTATTTTACATTTTGCTACATTAAACCTCATTTGCCATGTAGCTGCCCACCCCATTAAATTGTTCAGATCTTCTTGCAAGGTTTCCACATCCCGTGGAGAAGTTATTGCTCTGCTTAGCTTAGTGTCGTCCCCAAATACAGAGATTGAGCTGTTTATCCCATCCTCCAGGTCGTTTATGAACAAATTAAACAGGATTGGTCCCAGCACAGAACCCTGGGGGACCCCACTTCCTACCACTGACCATTCCGAGTATTCCCCATTTATCACCACCCTCTGAACTCGCCCTTGTAGCCAGTTTTCAATCCATGTACTCAACCTATGGTCCATGCCAACGGACCTTACTTTGTAAACAGTAAACGTTTATAGGGAACTGTGTCAAATACTTTTGCAAAATCCAGATACACCACATCTACGGCCCTTCCTTTATCTAGATGGCAACTCACCTCCTCATAGAAGGTTAATAGATTGGTTTGGCAAGAATGATTCTTCATGAATCCATGCTGATTACTGCTATCGATACCGTTTTCATTACTAAAATCTTGTATATAGTCCCTTATCAGCCCCACCAAGAGCTTGCATACTATTGATGTTAGGCTAACTGGTCTGTAATTCCCACGGATGTATTTTGGCCCTTTTTTAAATATTGGTGCTACATTGGCTTTTCTCCAATCAGCTGGTACTATTCCAGTTAGTAGACTGTCAGTAAAAATTAGGAACAATGGTCTAGCAATTACTTGACTGAGTTCCCTAAGTACCCTCCGGTGCAAGCCATCTGGTCCGGGTGATTTATTAATGTTAAGTTTCCCAAGTTTTTTTTTCTAATTCTGTCCTCTGTTAGCCATGAGGGTGCTTCCTGTGATGTGTCATGAGGACAAACACTGCAGTTTTGTTACTGAAGCCCCCCAATTCCCTCATGAAGACTGAGGAGAAGAATAAATTCAATACCTTCACCATTTCCCCATCTTTAGTAACCAGATGTCCTTCCTCATTTTTTATGGGGCCAATATGGTCTGTTCTCCCTTTTTTACTGTTTATATACTTAAAGTTATTGCCATAAAAAGTGTATGGGGACCCGGGTACTGCCCTAGGGGACATGTATCAATGCAAAAAAAAGTTTTTAAAACAATTGTTTTTAAAGGAGCAGTGATTTTAATGATGCTTAAAGTAAAACAATAAAAATAAAATATATTACTTTAAATATCGTGCCTGGGGGGTCCCCTTAGTCTGCCTGTAAAGTGGCGCATTTGTCCGATGTGTAGAACATGCCTCAGCAATAATGACATTTCTAAAGGAAAAAATGTCATTTAAAGTTGCTCGTGGCTGTAATGTATTGCTGGCTCCAAGCAATATAGATGAAAAAAGGGGAGATTGGATGAAAACAGAAAATTTTTAAAAATTGGCGTTGGGTCCCCCCAAAATCCATACCAGACCTTACCCGAGCATGCAGTCTGGCAGGTCAGGATAGGGGGGGAAGAGCGAGCGCCTCCCCCCACCCCGTACCAAGCCACATGCCCTCGACATGGCGTCAGAAGGGGCGGGGTCACTCGGTTATGTCACCGGTGGCCCCGCCCTTGCCTATACATTAACTATCAAAGCGAAGAGACAGCAGTTGCCAGGGGGCCTCCCATGGAGGTGGAGCTTTTTTTATTTTTTCAATTTTTCAGGGTCCGTGATTGAACATGGATGTACATCGCGGGACACTTTTTTTTTCTTTGTTAATAAAGGAATTGTCAAACTGTCTCTTGTGGCTTTTACTTTTTGACATTTTTTTGGTGAATGGGTAGGGGTAAAATGTACCCTATACCCATTTGCATAGGCGGGGGGGATTCCGATAAGCCCCCCGCCCGCAGACCCCAACAACCACTGGCCAGGGTTGTCGGGAAGAGGCCCTTGTCCCAATGTTGCACCCCAAAGCACCCTCCCCATGTTGAGGGCAAGCGGTCTGGTATGGTTCAGGAGGGGGGGGGGCGCTCCCTCGCCGGACCCAAAGGGCCTGGTATGGATTTTGGGGGGACCCCACGCTGTTTTTTTTTTATTCTGTCATAGGGTTCCCATTAACCACTTCAATACACTGTATTATATAATCTGCACTGCACTATATACTCTGAACTGTATTATATATACTACACTGACTGCACTATATACTCTGAACTGTATTATATATACTACACTGACTGCACTATATACTCTTAACTGTATTATATATACTACACTGACTAACTGCACACTACACTCACTACCTGCCTAATCTCCATTCATTCACTATATATGGCCGCCGTGTAAGCAGCAGCCTTAAATAGTGTGGGGCGTGGGGCGTGGACTTGAGCCATGATTGGCCAAAGGCACCCTGCCTTTGGCCAATCATGGCTCTCACAGCACATTGTGCTGTGATTTGCCAAAGCATACAGGTCAGGTGCATGCTTTGGCCAATCAGCAGCCGTCAATGCACTGTGATCTCGCAGTGCATTATGGGGCACTCTGTGGCGGGCGAACGTCCCGCGAGCGCCCCATATGTTAATTTGTTCTACAAGCAAATGAACGCCTGATGTTCAAGTTGAACACTGTCCTACAATTTACCAACCTCTGTACACTGCCCTACCTACATTCCCTATATATTATCACATTCTCCACCATGTACGTCTTCTCAAACTCTATTTAACCACACCTATTTAAGCCACGCCCAATATTTAGTCTAATTTAAACTACGTCCATTTTTGTGTTCCGCCTTTTTTCCCTCCTGGACCACGCCTACAAATAAATGTCCACCCCTAATTAAAATAGTACACCGCCTGAAAAAAAAGTGTCCCTAAAATTTTGGGGGAAATGTTGACAACTATGAACATAGTTCTCATTGTCCAGCAGCACAATTCACTGTCTCACTGGCTCCTGGCTATTCTTCCCCAGCAGGCACAGTCCCCACACAGCAGCAGTAGTGTTAACCCTTCTCTCTCCTTACTCCACAATGGGTTGATTTACTAAAGGCAACTCCACTTTGCACTACAAGTGCACTCACTTTAGATCTGACGGGAAGATCTGAAATGAGGGGAAGATCTGAAATGAGGGGAAGCTCTGCTGGTTTTATCATCCAATCATACACAAGCAAAAATGCTGTTTTTTATTTTCCTTGCATGTCCCCCTCAGATCTACAGCGACTGCACTTCCAAGTGCACTTGTAGGGCACTTCTAGTGAAAAGTGGATTTGCCTTTAGTAAATAAACCCAGATGTCTCTATATCTCTCTCAAGTCCTTTCCAATTGAGGCTGGGTTCACATTATCTTTGCATGCGGCTCACAGAAAGGATTCGATGCATGGCCGTTCACCGTTTCAGGTCTGATTTCAGCCTGAATTTTTGGCTGAATTCGGACCTGAAGCGGACCAAAAGACACAGAGGGCTCCTGTGCAAATTTGCAGAGAGAGAGCTGGTCAAAATCTTCTGCTATTGCAATAGTGTGAACCCAGCCTGAGTACACCAGTCCCCTTGGCCCTCTTCGAGATGTAGTCCCTCTCTTCCTCCCAGAGCCAGGGCTCTGCTGCTTTAGGGACTACATTCTCCAGCCTCCTGCAGACCACTTCTCCTTGCGCTGTTGCATCAGCCAGTCACCGTCCTCCAGACCCTGCCAAGATGGCTGCCCCCTGCACTAGAGACAATCCATAGATAAGCATTGCAAAGTGGTCTCTCTGACTCCTTCCTATCCCCTCACCAACATACCAATGACATCTATTGAAATAAAATCTGTTTTCATTACATACCTTATTTTAGACCCAGTGACATCATCACTGGGTCTCTATATTTCTCTATGCAATTTAGGCAGGTGGGAGGGACTGGCAGGGTGCTCTACTTACCTTCCTGATAACATTAAAGCACCCTGCCTCAGTACTCCTCTTAAGAGTTCTCAGCCCTAATATAAAGAATACGTTGGCTCTTGGGAGGGGTTGTGCGATTATCCAAATACCTTAATGGACGCATGTTAGTCTGGAAAAGTGGGTGTATCAAGCAGACAGCATCTGAATTCAAACTACGCTTGATAACACCCATATGTGATGCTGCAACTCCATGATTGAAAGGACTGAAATCCAGTGATGGTGCAGGCACAGTCAGGCTGGGGAGGAAAGAGCTAGATGATGCCAGACATCCTCCAGCCAGGAAATGAGGCAGGCTCTATCTGACTTGTTGCAGTATCTAATGCACACTGTTCGAAGTTCACAGTGTGCAGTGAAATCAAAGTGGAGTGGAGCCTGTACAACTGTACAAACTGAAGGGAAGGCTGGAGTTCAGCTTTAAAATTGTGAAAATTCCTTGAGGAAGTATATTTGTAAAACCTGTTTGTATAGAACTGTTTATTTTGCCTACCGGCTTATTCAGACAGATTGGAATGAATGGGTGATAAAGGTGTAGAACAAAATGTTGTCTCCCATTCATTTTGGTGCTAATTGCTGTGCTCTTTCTTCATTTGTTGTCAATTAAGCCTTTGAGTCTAATCCGATGTAAAGCATATCTAATTAGGACAGCTGCATCAACCTTAATAAAAATAGTTTTTTACTTTCTTTTGACACGAAAGCAACAGGAACACATAAGAACAGGATATAAATAGGTTTTATTTATGCAGTGCCATTATACTCTTACGTAATGTATACTTTTCATGTGTGTGGCAATTTTTTCTGGCGCATGCTGTTCGTTTATTACATGAGCCGTAATGGTACATTCCAGATGTGCAAAGAGATTGACCCCCCTGGCGGTATGATTATTTCAGATTTTTACGTATCAAAGTGGTACAATTGTTTTGCATAGAAATTTGGCGTTTTATATTGTAGGTCTGTAATTATTAGCAATAGCACACTTAGATCTGTCCACCAAGAGTCTAGTAGACATCCCGGGTATGATGAAGTTTGAAACACAAAATCATAAATTATAATATAATAAATACATATAAATAATTATAAAAAATAATAGTATAATAATAATAATACTAAAATAAATTTCCCCACGATTCACTATCGCTCAATTCTGCAATTGTTCTAATTTACTATCGCTGTTTTCTAGCTGGTCTAAAACCACTTTTGATGTAAAGGGACACTTTTTGGACTGTATGCAGAGCATTGGACAAAGCACTGGGGATATAAGGGATGTGAAATGATTTCATGCAGTAATGTATTCTGTAAGATTACAGTGTACTGTATGTGTTATGAATTTTAACTTTTTTGAATTTGCCGTCAAGCTCCACCCCCGTGCGACGCGACGCTCGCAGGGAACGGCACACAGAGGCATTGGGCGGAGGACACAGCCCTCGGACACACCAGGGGGGACATCACAGGATCCTGGGGACAAGGTAAGTATACCGCACCAGGATCCTGAGATGTATTCCCGAGTGTGGCTCAGGGTTACCGCTAATGGTGCTGAAATTTAACTCCGAGCCACACTCGGGAATACCGCCAGGGAGGCTACAAAGTGATCCTGGTTAACAACTAATCTGAGCCCTCTATTCATTTCTACACTAACATTGCTTGTTATGGGCAGCACAAACATTCCAATGTCATTCAATTTATATGTATTTGAATCCTGTTTGTATACATTTCTGCCATATAGGAGCCTTTCTTCCATATAGGAGCCTATACATTGCACTGAGGCAACATGTAATATCACCCTAGGGTACCAATTTTGAATAGTTGAAATGGAGGCAGGTTTTCTTGAGGGATTTGGTTAAAGTAGAACTATAGGCAAAACTTTTTTTTTTTTAAATTTTCTTCTATTTTCTTCAAAACTTAGGAGTTTCAATTTGTATGCAATCGGGCAGGCCCTTGCACTACATGGTTTTGGTGAATCTGAAGACAAAAATCTGCAGAAAATCTAATAGTGTGTATGGGGTCTTAAGCCTCGTACACACGATCAGATTTTGGAATGATCGTTCGTCCCTTTTTTGTTGCATGTTAGTCTCATGTCGAAAGTGAAGAAGTTACTCACAATACAAAAATTCTTGTACAACAGAATACAAGTTCAGAAGTGACGAAATGTGTTAAATAGTTTTGTATGTATTCTTTGAATTTCTGAGAATGCGTAGTCTTGCTCTTACGATTTTTTGGGGACGAAAACCACACCAATTAAAGGAAAATCGGACGTTGAGTTCACATATGACAAAAATTTTATAGTTTGCACATCCAGCTTTTGTCGGACGAAAATTCGGAATCGGCCGACGAAAGCACCATACTAACAATCTGAAAATCAGCAGTTAAAAAAGTTAAAAAATTTAACTTCCGATTTTCGTATTGTGTGTACGGGCCTAAGGGAGGGTTATAACCCCTGTCAGATTTTTTTTGCCATCTGTGTTCCATTGTGGAGATTTCACTTCCTGTCCCAAGCCAAACAGGAAGTGAGAGGAAATCCCTGCAAATTAAGGGAATTCCTTGGGGACCCCCCAGGTCACCAGAAATAGTGTCCCCATTGGAAGGTTTCCACTGCATTACTTTTCTGGGGACAAACCAAAATTTAGGATTCTTATTTCACATTCACGTTTAATGATAATGGTAAACAGAACAAATAGGGTTTTAAAGCGGAGCTCCACCCAAAAGGGGGAATTCCGCTTTAAGGACTCGTCCCTCGCTCCTCTTGAATGATTGGCACTTTTGAGGAGCAGGAGGGGAGCAGGTACCCAATTTATACAGGTACCAGCTTCCCACTTCCGTTCCAAGAGCTGCTCGGAAATGGAAGTTCTTCTCCCTCCCCCCTACAGTCTTCTGGGACACTGACAGGTCCCAGAAGACTGCATCCACCACTCACGATGCACAGCGCGATTCACGCATGCACAAGGGGCACCCGGCTGTGAAGCCGCAAGCTGTCACAGCCGGGTGCCCCTGGCGAAGATGCCGGCACCGTGGACTGAAGACAGCAGGTGAGACCGACTGGGGTAAGCACACCACTGGATCGTGGGACAGGTGAGTGGCTGTTTTTTAAGAGTCAGCAGCTACAGATTTTGTAGCTGCTGACTTTTATTTTTGGCTGGAACTCCTCTTTAATGAGATAAGACAGCAATAAAAGCTGGCAAACATTTTAATCCCTCTGCGCTCAATCCAACACTAACAAAAAAGTTTTGCCTTTAGTTATACTTTAAAGCCAGACTCTGAGATACAATTAACCCCCTCCTACTCTTTCTCCTTAACTCTCACTGATTGGTGGGATGAAAAAAACACCTTTTCTAAATACCCTTTTTCATTTACTTTAAAGTGGTTATAAACCGCTGGTGTTTAAAAAAAAAATTCCTGCCAATGTTATAATATGCTAGTATGCATCACATACTAGCTCATTATGAGGAACTTACCTTAGAACGAAGCCTTTCTGAGCCGTGATGTCACTGCTGAGATGGCTGTCATCTTCCCCTGGTCTTCCTTACGGGTTCACGGCCTCCGACTACATGAGTGGCCAGGGGTGCGATGACATCACTCCCGCACATGCACGCAGGAGCTGTCGTTTCCAACACAGGCTCTGAAGGTCCAGCACTGTAAGCCAGACCTTTGTCATCGGCTCCATGCACTCTGAATATCTCCCAAACTGTGCAAGTTAAGGAGATATTCACAGTACCTACAGGTAAGACTTATTATAGGCTTACCTGTAGGTACAAGTGGTAGTACAGAGTTTGCTACCACTTCAAAGGTGAAGTTACTTTGCAAGGCCCTTAAAGACATAAATGAGAGTTTGGGGTGGAGGAACTTGACTAGCCTGCACAGAGTCCTGACCTTAACCTAATAGAACACCTTTGGGATGAATTAGAGCTGAGACTGTGGGGGCGTGGCTGAGCTGGCGGCCTGAAAGGACGTGTGTGAGAGGAGCTCCGCTCCCACCTGCCTAAAATATCCGAAAATTAATCCTTCATTTGACTAACAGACACTGGAGGCTGCTAGGGCATGAGAAGAAGCAAATCGGGTCCGGGTAGGAAGGCTAAACAAGCCCCTAAACCAGCCCAGCAGCAGCAACAACGGCCAGCCATAGATTGCGCACACGTGGCATCTCAAGCCAACATGGTGGACCCAGCGACGGCAGAGGAAGACCGCTTTCAGGCCTTAATGCAGGCGATCACTGGATGCCAGACGACCCTAACAGCAAAAATCGATACCCTCCAGACAGAGTTTGGGTTGCTGTGGAGGGACATGGAGAAGATGAGAGGACGATTGGGAGAGGCTGAGCTTAGGGTTGGTGAGACGGAGGATTCCATTCGGGACCAGAGGGCCTCTATTCACACCCAGCAGGTCAAGGTGAAGGCCCTGGAGTCTAGGGCGGAAGATGGCGAGAACAGGAGCCGACGGAACAACTTGCGGCTCGTGGGGCTACCAGAGGGAGTAGAGGGTCAGGACCCCGCGGCCTTCACTGAACAACTGCTCCGTACCCTGCTTCCGCAGGCCCAGTTCTCTCCGCACTTCGTTATAGAGAGAGCCCATCGAATGCCTCCTGTGCGAGGCCCCCCGGGATCCCCTCCGCATACATTTATATTTAGACTCTTGAATTTCTGGGAGCGGGACCTGGCACTACGTGAAGCCCGCAAAGTTCCTGAATTGCGCTTTGACAATAAGAAGCTAATGCTATTCCCGGACTATTCTATTGATACGCAACGGCTCAGAAGGACTTTTGATCACGTTAAAGCACAGCTTCGCACAAAAGGGCTCAAGTATAGCATGCTCTTTCCGACTCGCCTTTGGGTTATTGACGGTGAATCTACCCGCTACTTCACCTCCCCAGAGGATGCCTCTCAGTGGCTGGACAGCCTTCCCCGTGCCCGGTAACGTATAAGCTTCACTATTGATCCGGTATAGACTGGCTTTTCCTGTTCTCCCTCCCCAGCTACCCTCCATCTCCCCTTGCTTTTTCGCATCGGAGGGAGAAGGATTACTTTGATCACAGTCTTTGCCTGCTGACTGACCTTCCCCCTCCAGACGAGTCGGATGGTATCCACCCGAATCTATGCGATGGAAGGATGTGACTGTAACCTGCATCATACTCCCTGCTAGTATACCCAGACGGAGACACTCACATGCAGGAGGATGTACCGCTGAGATGATGTACTTAACCCACCCCATATTATCCTGTCTGAGGCAGCTATGTGGAACATTCTCCCCTGGGGTAGTGCAGTGAGGAAACACTGTGCTGTTCTCCTATCTGGAACAGCTACGCTGGCTAGTACCAAAGTGAGTGACTTGGGAGCACACTAGACGCTCGTTTTCATGCTCTCTTCTTTTGCTATACAATTTTCTTTTCCAATCTCTACCTGAACGGCTGGGACAGGACAACATCTTGCAGCGCTGACACAGTTAACCTCCTACATATTACATTACTGCAAGGCTGCTATGCGGTCAACTCATACACTCGGTAGTGTTGGGAGGAAATAGTGCTCTTCCCTTGCGGTTGGTCCTTCCAACATGTGGGGGGGGAGGGGAAATCTATGAACAGGGCCGGAATCTGCTGGATCACCACGAGGCAGCTCTGAGGGACTTGCATGCTCATGCCACTGCTAGAGGGATAGACTGTTCTCCCTATATCTGTGAAGGTTAAGCTGGCTCAGTGATGAAGTGTGTGCCCCTAGTTCTTACTAGGTGTTTTTTTATTTTCCAGTCCAACTTTGCCTTACAAACTATACATCTGACAAGTTTAAATGCTGCCATAGGCGTGCGCACAGGGTGTGCCAGGCGTGCCTGGGCACACCCTAATCGCCTTGTGTGGTGCATATTCTCCCCTGTTTAGACCACTGATATTTAATCACAAAAAAAATGTTAAAAAATAAAAAAATTTAAAAATAATAAAATTAAAACTACTGACACTGTCCACTGCCCTACTGACACCATCAGTACATATACACATGCATATGTATTTGAGCTTTGGGGTGCACAACCTAATGCAAGAGGCTGCGCACACCTATGAATGCTGCTATATTAATTTGCAGAAGTTTCTTTCCTTTGAGGGATTTGCATGCTAGTGGCACTACTAGGGGGATAAACTGTTCTCCTTATATCTGCGGATGTTAAACGGGTAAAATGATGAAGTATGTGCCCCCAGCTCAGACTAGGTGTTTTTTTATTTTCAAGCCCAACTTTGCCTTGCAAATTATGCATTAGACAAGTTTTAACACTGTTATTTACTTTGCAAGAGTGTGTTCTCTCTGAGGGAATTGCATGTCCCTGATACTGCTAAAGGGATGAACTATTCTCCTTATATCTGCAAAGGTTAACCTGGTTAAATAATCAAGCCTGTGCCCCTAGTTTATACTAGGTGTTTTTTTATTTTCAAGCCCAACTTTGTCTCACAAATTATGCACTAGAAAAGTTTAAATGATGCTAGATGGTTTTGTAAAAGTTTCTTTCCTTTGAGGGATTTGCATGCCAGTGACACTATTAGGGGGATGGACTCTCTCCCTATATCTGCAGATGGTAAACTGGTTAAATAATGAAGTATGTGCCCCTAATCCATATTAGGTGTTTTTTTATTTTCAAGCCCAACTTTGCCTTGCAAATTATGCATTAGAAGATTCCAAATGCCGCTATAATATTTTGCAAGAGTTTGTTTTTCCTTTATTTTCTAGTTAATCTTTTTTTTTTTCCATTTATATGCTGCTATGCTGTAGGCGTGGGAGCGGAGATCTCCAATCTTGTGGGAAGTAGTAACGCTTGTGTGAGGGAAGGCCGCCTGCCTCTCCATTGCTCTCACAGGAGACTTTCCTACAACATAATGGGATCAGTTTGGGATACAAGCACTCCGAGTTCCCCAACGGATGTGCGGGGAGGGGGAGGTTGGGTTTTTGGGTTGCGGTTGCTCCCTTTTTTTGTTGCTTTTTTCCTTTGTTTCCCTTTTTGTTCTGGTTTTATTCAGGTTGATACGATTATAAGCGGTGGTCTACTTGGGTTATCTTTTCTGGCCCCTGGCTTTGCCTGGGGCCTGCTGACCAAGATGTTACGAATGAATTCCTGTATATTGGAGGGTGTGTGTCCCACTCCGGGTCAGTCCTGTCAATACTCCCATCCTAAAAAACATTGTTATTTTTAAGGCTATGGCGCCTCTGAAAATTATATCGTGGAATGTTAGGGGATTAAATGACAAAATAAAGAGAACCCTGGTCATGACGTATTTAAAAAAATATAGCCCGCACATATGTATACTTCAGGAGATCCACTTGGTGGGCAGAAAAGTCCTTGGTCTTAAAAAAAACATGGATAGGGCACTCCTATCACTCGTTATACTCAGGTTACGCCAGGGGAGTTAGCGTGTTAATACACAAATCCCTGTCCTTTACCTTACTTGCTGTCAGGACTGATCCGGAGGGCAGATTTGTTTTATTACATGCTGTGATAGATACTGTTGAGATGCTAATTGTGGGTTTGTATGTGCCCCCTCCGGCTACTATGTCTCTCCTTAAATTCCTGACTCCTATACTCGCTTCATATTCCACGGACAATCTTGTTATAGCTGGAGATTTCAATATGGCTCCGAACCCGTTCGTGGATAGATTGAATCCAGGGACGGGTTCTGACTCTCCCCTCAATGGGTGGGCTACCTTATATGGATTAATGGATGTATGGAGGTGGAAATATCCATGCGATAGAGCATTTACTTGCCAGTCTGCCTCATATCGTACACTATCCAGGATAGACTTGATTTACATCGCTGGGGGGCTGCTCTCTCGCGTAATAGAGGTGAAAATGCTCCCTAGGAGCATATCAGACCACTCCCCTATGCTTCTTACCTTGCAAACACAGACCCCCCCCCTCAGAGAGACTATGGAGGCTGTCCCGTTATTGGATCTCGGAGGGTAGTGTTGCGACAAGCATAGATACATCTATAGCAGATTTCTGGACCTCTAATGCTAACTCCTCGGTGCTGCCTATTAGGTGGGATGCCTTTAAGGCTTATACTCGGGGAAGCTATCAGACCGCGATTTCCCTTGCTAGACGTGACGCCAGGGTCTCCATTGAGGAGGCTGAGAATAGGGCACAAGACCTTGAGTCCCGATACATTCAGACACAGAACCCAATTACCCTGTCTGATATGCAGGCGGCGCATCGTGAGGTGATGCTCCTCCGAGTAGCGGGGGCTAAAAAACAACAGCTGACACAGACACAACGTATATTTGAACAGGGTGAAAAGACAGGACACCTGCTGGCCTGGTTGGCGAGGGAACAACAGCCTGCGTCTACCATAGCCCGTATTAAAACTGATGATGGGAATTTGGTGACCGATCCAGTTGCTATCAACGCTTGTTTTGCCACATACTATAAATCCCTATATTCCTCCAGGGCGGGCTACTCTGCGGAGGAGCTGGACTCCTTCCTTAGTCAACTCGCCTTTCCTACACTTACTGAGGAGACCAGAGACTGTTTAGACGCACCCATCTCCTTAGAGGAGGTGAAACAGGCCATAGGCGAACTTCAGATAGGGAAGACTCCGGGCTCGGATGGCCTCCCTCCTGAATTTTATAAACAACACGGGGAGCAAATGATACCCAAAGTGCACGAGATGATTGTGGGGACCCTGAAAGACTCTACACTACCGCCGTCCATGATAGAGGCAATAATAGTGGTCATACCTAAGTCGGGTAAAGATCCTGAGTTTTGCACCTCCTACCGCCCCATATCTCTACTTAACGCAGACGCCAAGATACTTGCCAAGATCCTTGCTAAAAGACTCAATGGAGTTATACATAATCTGGTTCATGAAGATCAAACTGGCTTCATGCCGGGTAAGGGGACAGGCATTAACCTTCGTAGACTATACACGGTCATGGGTGCCAGGGAATATTTGGCGGAATCCGACGCAGTGGCCTCCCTGGATGCTGAGAAAGCATTCGACTCAGTAGAGTGGTGTTATCTATGGGAGGTCCTGCGTCGGTTCGGCCTTGGTCCTAAATTTATATCCTGGGTACAAACCCTTTATACCTCTCCACGGGCTAGGGTTCGTACGGGAACGACAATCTCGCCACCCTTCTATCTGCATAGGGGTACCAGGCAGGGCTGCCCACTTTCCCCTGCCCTGTTCGCCCTGGCCATAGAACCAATGGCAATCCTCCTTCGATCCTCCCCTTTAGTTACCGGTATTATGATTGGTATGGTACTTGAAAAGATATCCCTATACGCGGATGACACCCTGCTGTACCTTAGGAATACCAGTGATTCCCTGGGTGCTGCCCTGTCACTTATTAATACCTTCGGTGGGTTCTCTGGCGTCTGTGTTAACTGGACCAAATCGGTAATTTTTGCATTACATCCGGGGGAAGCCTCGATACCTGCAAACACTCCCCTCAGAAAGGTCTCTCAATTTAGGTATCTGGGAATAGAAATACACAGAGACTTTGCGCAGTTTATTCCCCTTAACCTATCTCCTATAATGTCTACTCTGACCCAAAAATGCACCATTTGGAAAACATTACCTCTGACCCTCGTAGGCAGGGTGAACTTGATAAAAATGTCCATATTGCCGAAATTTCTTTATATCTTTAGACAGACACCTGTACACATACCGAATACCTTTTTTTTTAAAAATTGACACCGTGATCACTGCGTTTATATGGAACGGTAGCATACCTAGAATCTCTAAATCTACTCTACAACTCCCTCTGACACTAGGGGGACTTGCTTTACCGTGTTTCCAAAAGTATTATTGGGCGGCGGTGTTGGTTACCCTCCGCTGGTGGCTGTCTGAGGAACCAGCAAATCCTGCTTCCACTTTGGAGGCGGCTTTGCTGGGCTCATACTCAGAACTGAGAAACCTGATACACAGAGGGCCCAGATCTAGCTCTTGTGTTACCACCTCAATGAAAACTACTCTGAAGGTCAGTTCAGTTGGTCCCCCCGCACACCCTTGTGGGGGAATCCGTGGTTACCTCACTTCCAGACCATCCCGGACCCAGTGCTATGGGCCTGTTACGGAATAACCACCGTGGCGGACATAGTGTCACGGGATGGCCTACTTCCCTTTGATACCCTAAAACAACAAAAAGGACTACCCAACAACATGTTCTTCAGATACCTACAGCTCAGACATGCCTACCACTCCCAATTTCTCACACCCCCGACACTCATAACTACTGGGCTTGAGCGACTGCTGGGCGAAGAGGGTGAGGGAAGGGTCCTATCCAATCTATACACGGCCCTGGCGGGCCTGGACACATCTAAAGTCTCACAGTTGTTTTTGGTCTGGCAGAAGGACATACCTTTGTTGGCTGATGACGATTGGGAAGAGAGTATCCAGCAATACTTGCCCCTGGTAGTCTCTGCCAGAGACAGATTCATCCAGCAAAAATTTTTGCACAGAGCCTACTTCTCCCCTCAGCGTCTAGCCAAAATATACCCCACTAATAACCCGGTTTGTACCAAATGTGCAGCGGAGGAAGGTTCCTTCTATCCATGTGGTTTGGTCTTGCCGCTATATACAGAAGTTTTGGAGAGGAGTGGTTAACACGATAAATCGAATTGGCTAATTAAAAGTTCCCTGCGACCCAATACCCTTACTGCTCAGAATAGTTGACACATTAGATGCTTCCCGAGCTAAAAAACTCTTTATATTCTATGCAGCCCTCTACGCCAGAAAGGTGCTCTTGCTACACTGGAAGGGATCTGCCCCCCCATCGATAGGTTTTTGGAAAAACCTCATTAATAAGGCACTACCGATATATAAGTTAACGTATCTAAGCCGTAACTGCCCAAAAAAATTTGGGAAAATCTGGGATCCCTGGATAGGTGCGGAACATCTAGACTTAGAATAGAGAGTTGACACGCAGGTGCAAAACTCCTCCTCATGCGCAGTGGGCATGTCGACTCTGACCTGTGTAATCTATTTCTACTTTGCTGATCTCCATGATGGGTCATTTGTGAATCAAGGGAGCCCCCCCTATGCCTATATAGTATATAGCTATACTGTACAAGAAGCCGAAGTCACTAGTCTACGGAAGGAAGACTAAGGAAACGATGAGGAGGTTTTAGAAGGGATGTAACCACAATATTCTCAATTCATGTGTACCCCCCCCCCATCATTGTTCCTACTGACCTACTTCTGGTGCTTATATATGTATTATATGACTTGCTCTGTGACATCTGCTGCTAAACATCTGTACACCTTGTACTGTAACCACTGCACAATGTATCAACTGTATGTTTTTTTGTATTTGCTTTTATTAAATAAAAAAACTTTAGGTTAAAAAAAAAAAAAAAAGAGCTGAGACTGTGAGACAGGTCTTCTCGTCCAACATCAGTGCCTGACCTCACAAATGCGCTTCTGAAAAATGGTCAAACATTCCCATAGACACACTCCTAATCCTTGTGGACAGCCTTCTCAGAAGAGTTGAAGCTGTTATAGCTGCAAAGGGTGGGCCAACTCAATATTGAACCCTACAGACTCAGACTTGGATGCCATTAAAGTTCATGTGCGTGTAAAGGCAGGTGGCTGATTGCTTAGCCTCAAGATTCTATTGCAATGGCCGACAGACAGGTGCCTCCCACCCCTTCATTCTTTGCAATATACAGTATCTAATTGCCTGTGAAAATCCTTACCACTAATTTTGAGTAAAACAGTTTAATAAAAAATGGAACAATTATATCATTGCAACTCATGTGTTACATTTTACATGTTCTAGTTATGACTACTTAAAAAAAGCAAGCAGCGCAGTCAGCATCCCTTGCATTGCAGGAGGTGCTAAGGGAGGGAACAAGGGGAAAAAACTGAACAGGCCCCTCTGTCATCCCAAACCCTATACTAGGGTATCTCTGACAATAGAGCTGCCACTGTTCTGATGTGTTTTATATATAATGATAAAATCTACTCATTATCCAGTATATTTATGGTTTTGCTTTTTCTTTTTTTTTTTCTTTATAGAGTGAATTTTGGAAGCAGTATGTTGGTAAGATGAATTTCCCTACACGCTTTAGACACACTGAAACAGTTAATTCTTTGTTGTAAATATCGGGAGCTACATATGTTACCCAATATATTCATATTTATCTCATTTTATTTGCTTTAATTGCATCTTTGAACCAGACATTGTAATTAAAATGTATATATTCTGCGAGAACCCAGCTGCTATAATGAGATAAAGGTTCCCTAACCAATATATTGAGAAACTCTGTTGAATACAGATGGCTAAGCTAACCAAGAAAAACACAGAATAAATTATGACACTCGCTCATGGGCTTATTCAAACAGTGCCAAGAGTAATGTCTAAAGTGCATTAGCCTGCAACCATCAACCATCTTAACTGAGATGACTTTAAGAAAGTGCTACTGGTTACTACACTTTAAACCTCATTAAGTGATGGATTCAGGGGAGGACTAGAAACATTTGGCACGGCAGGGGAACACAATCAACTGGTCCTTTCATTGTAGAGACAGTTTTCTGTGGACTAAAGAAAGTACTTAAAGTGATACTAAAGTCTTGTTTTTAAAAAAAAAATAAAAATAAAAAACTTGTTATACTTACCTGCTCTGTGTAGTGGATTTGCACAGAGCAGCCCAGATCCTCCTCTTCTCGGGTCCCTCTTCTGTGATCCTTGCCCCTCTTTCCTGTTGAGTGCCCCCAACAACATGCAGCTCGCTATGGGGGCACCCGAGCCGAGCTGCAGCTCTCTGTGTCCATTCAGACACTGAGCAACGGCCCAGCCCCACCCCCTTTCTCTCCTCTTTGGCTCACTGACTTTGATTGACAGCCGTGGGAGCCAATGGTGTTGCGCTGTTGTCTCAGCCAATGAGGAGGAGAGTCCCAGGCATCGCAGACACTCCTACAACAATACTGGATCTAGATGGGGCTAAGGTAAGTATTAGGGGGGCTTGAGAGGGGCTGCTGTACACAGAAGGTTTTTTATTCTAATGCAATGCATTAAGATAAAAAAAACCCTCTGCCTTACAATCACTTTAAGGCAAAGTGTGTCACAGTCCAGCAGAGATTAGTGACCATGGTGAAAAGTGGATGTTGTCTTTAAGAACCTGGTCCAGGAATGGTTGCAACTCTTCACCAGGAGTGAGCCACAGATGCTGACAACAGGAGCCAGCTAGAGCCCCAAATGGCAGAGTGTAGGAGCAAGGAGTGAACTACGTCACATATCATTCACCCTAATACGAGCAAAGAAAGTTGGGCTATGTCATTGTAAAATCATAAACAAAAAATAAAACAAAAAATAAAAGATCAAAAGGACCTAAAACAGTTGTATTGGAATAAAAAAAAAGTATTGTAATTGCATATACATTATAAAAGTGCACAGATATATATGTATATTTATCTCTCTCAAGACCATACAAAAACAATCAATGTAAAATTCAAATATTTTGGGTGAAACCAGAGATAATAGCTGGGCGCTATTGTGTGAAATGAAAACAAATACTATAAAACATATGATACAATGTATAAACATAAAAATGTCTGACCACCTGCGTATACACACACACACACACACACACACACATACATTATATATATATATATATATATATATATATATATATATATATATATATACACACACACACACACACACACATATACACACACATATATCTCAGAAAAGTGAGTACACTCCTCACATTTGTGTAAATATTTTATTCTATCTTTTCATGTGACAACACTGAAGAAATGACACTTTGCTACAATGTAAAGTAGTGAGTGTACAGTATAACAGTGTAAATTTTCTGTCCCCTCAAAATAACTCAGCACACAGCCAATAATGTCTAAACCTCTGGCAACAAAAGTGAGAACACCTCTAAATGAAAATGTCCAAATTGGACCCAAAGTGTCAATATTTTGTGTGGCCACCATTATTTTCCAGCACTGCCTTAACCCTCTTGGGCATGGAGTTCACCAGAGCTTCACAGGTTGCCACTGGAGTCCTCTTCCACTCCTCCATGACGACATCACGGAGCTGGTGGATGTTAGAGACCTTGCGCTCCTCCACCATCTGTTTTGAAGATGGCCCACAGATTCTCAATAGGGTTTAGGTCTGGGAACATGCTTGGCCAGTCCATCACCTTGGAGGTGTGTTTGGGGTCGTTATCGTGTTAGAATACTGCCCTGCGGCCCAGTCTCCAAAGGGAGGGAATCATGCTCTGCTTCAGTATGTCACCTACATGTTGGCATTCATGGTTCCCTCAATGATCTGTAGCTCCTCAGTGCCGGCAGCACACATGCAGCTCCAGACCATGACACTCCCACCACCATGCTTGACTGTAGGCAAGACACACTTGTCTTTGTACTCCTCACCTGGTTGCCACCACACATGCTTGACACCATCTGAGCCAAAATGCATCATGGTCTCATCAGACCACAGGACATGGTTCTAGTAATCCATGTCCTTAGTCTGCTTGTCTTCAGCAAACTTTTGCAGGCTCTCCTGTGCATCATCTTTAGAAGAAGCTTCCTTCTGGGAGGACAGCCATGCAGAGCAATTTAGTGCAGTGTGCGGCATATGGTCTGAGCACTAACAGGCTGACCCCCCACCCTTTCAACCTCTGCAGCAATGCTGGCAGCACTCATACGTCTATTTTCCAAAGACAAACTGGATATGACTCTGAGCATGCGCACTCTACTTCTTTCGTCGACCATGGCGAGGCCTGTTCTGAGTGGAACCTGTCCTGTTAAACCGCTGTATGGTCATGGCCACCATGCTGCAGCTCAGTTTCAGGGTCCTGGCAATCTTCTTAGGCCATCTTTATGTAGAGCAACAATTATTTTTTTCAGATCCTCAGAGAGTCCTTTGCCATGAGATGCCATGTTAAACTTCCAGTGACCAGTATGAGAGAGTGAGAGCGATAACATCAAATTTAACACACCTCCTCCCCATTTACACCTGAGACTTTGTAACACTAATGCCGCGTACACACGAACGGACTTTCAGGCAGACTTGGTCTGGCGGACCGGACTCCATCGGACAATTCGATCGTGTGTGGGCTCCAGCTGACTTTTTTTCCCCAAAAGTCCGATGGACCTATTCATAAAACATGTTTTAAATCTTTCCGACGGACTCGAGTCCGGTCGAAAAATCCGCTCGTCTGTATGCTAGTCTGACGGACAAAAACCGACACTAGGGCAGCTATTGGCTACTGGCTATCAACTTCCTTATTTTAGTCCGGTGTATGTCATCACGTATGAATCCGTTGGACTTTGGTTGATTGTGTGTAGGCAAGTCCGTTCGTTTGAAAGTCCGTCGGAAAGTCCGTCGGATAGACCGTCGGACCAGTCCAGGCGAAAAGTCCGCCCGTGTGTACGCGGCATAACGAGTCACATGACATCGGGGAGGGCAAATGGTAATTGGGTGCAATTTGGACATTTTCACTTAGGGGTCAGTAGTTGCCAGTAGTTTAGACATTAATGGCTGTGTGTTGAGTTATTTTGAGGGGACAGCAAATTTACACTGTAATGCCCTGTACACACGATAGGATTTTCCAACAACAAAATCGTGGATTTTTTTTCCAAAGGATGTTGGCTCAAACTTGTCTTACATACACACGGTCAAACAAATGTTGTTGGAAATTCCAAACGTCAAGAATGCGGTGATATACAAGATGTACGATGAGCCGAGAAAAATGAAGTTCAAAAGCCTGTGCGGCTCTTCTGCTTGATTCCAAGCATGCGTGGACTTTTGTGCGTCAGAATTGTGTACACACATACACACACAAATATACGCACATATACAGTTGTGCTCATATGATTTCTTGGCCATTTTTCAGAGAATATGAATGAAAACACAAACTTTTCTTTCACTCATGGTTAGTGTTTGGCTGAAGCCATTTATTATCAATCAACCGTGTTTACTCTTTTTAGATCATAATCACAACAGAAACTACCCAAATGACCCTGATCAAAAGTTTATATACCCCAGTTCTTAACCACATGCAGTTCTTAACCACCCACCTTCAAAGGGCAGAATGGCTCTCCTGCACAAATCGCTGTAGCTGTATGGCAGCCGCTTTAAGGGGTATAGGGGTTGAGCGCCCGCTGCCGCATCATTGAGGAGCCGATGCACGTGTCTTTTTAAAGAATAAATGATGGAGATGCATCAAATAGAAGTTTTCCTATAGATATGTCATCCAAATGGGTGGAGAACCCCTGAGACCCTAAATGTCCCTCACAAGGATCCACAAAAAGTAGCTTGGCAACACATATTGGACATACTTTCTCTCCACGGTGGTTTTTCTCCTCTAAATCCCCTCTGTTAATGGACGATAGTAAAAAATATCCATTCTCTCTGAATGCATTTTTTTCCCTCCAATATTGTCATTGTGTGTACTAGGCATAATCCTTGTTGTGTCTCCTAAAGCAGCGGTTCTCAACCTTATTGAAACCAGGGGCCGTTTTGTGGCAGACAATTTTCCCAGGGACTGGGGGGGGGGTTTATTGGTGGACGAGTCAGGGGATGTGATATTCATGAAGTCTGTCCTCAGCCCCCCTTCACGCCACAACCCCCCCTTTTATCACAGTCCCCCCTTTATATCAGTGTCCTCAGTTCCCCTTCACATCACCCCCTTTACATTACAGTGCCCCTTTACAGTGCAGTCCCCTTTACATCACAGCTCCCCTTTACATTAATCTAACGAGGACTGCTCTGTAATCATCATTGCAATCTTGTCTGGCTTATGACAATAAAGGCATTTCAACAGCATCCTTTGGATTCAAGTATGAGATCAATTTTCTTCTCTTCTTGACATTACTCATGGTGATGAGCCGGGATTAGTACCTTGGACCGGGTGTGTCCACTTTTTGCCTGAAATGGTGTGTGTGCCATTGTTCTGTTTTCTGTAAAGGGGGCACTGTGATGTAAAGGGGACTGCACTGTAAAGGGAGCACTGTAATGATTACAGTGCCCCTTTACAGTGCAGCCCCCTTTATCTTACAGTGCCCTTAGCAATCATAACCTCCTCCATCACAGTGCCCCCGCAGTCAGCCCCCCTTCCTCTTTAACATCACACTCGCCTCCTATGGCATCTCTGCCTCCCCTGCACAGGACTCCTACCTTTAGCAGGGCAGAGACTGATCAGTCTGGGTGTCCTTTCCCGCCTCCCCCGCCCTCACGAAGATGTCATCCATCAATAGGTCAGGGGACAGGCGGAGCTCTCCATTACGATCTGCAGCTCCTCCTGCCCCTTAATAGGATGACATCGTCGACTGGGTGGGCGGAGGAGGTCGAAGAGGACACATGGCCATGGCTGCACAGCAGAAGATGAGCGGCAAGCACGGTCTGTGATAGCTCTGTGCGGACTGTGGTTGCTGCTCACATTCTGCTGTGTGGCCTGGTTATCACCAGGCCACAGACCAGCACTAGTCCATGGCCCTGGGGTTAGGGACCCCTGTCCTAAATGACTCAGCACCTGCTGCACAAGACATCCTATTTGGGCAGTAGAGAACATTGGTACTGGCTGACCCCATTAGTAAAGAGGATAGTTTAAAATTTTAGGGACTTAGGAGCTAAATTGAGGAAAAGGACCTCCAAAGTAGTATTCTCAGAAATACTGCCGGTATCTCAAGCCACACCAGAAAGACAGAGGGAGATTAGGGAAGTAAACAAGTGGCTGAGGAGCTGGTGTAGAAAGGAGGGGTTTGGGTTCCTGGAGAACTGGGCCGACTTCTCAGTCACCCATTCTATAGAAGGGACGGACTGCACCTAAATGAGGAGGGTGCAGATCTACTGGGAGTAAAGTTAGAGGAGCTTTTAAACTAGGCGACGGGGGCGGGGGGTGGTCCAGAGGTAGAGATATTCAGCATGGAACATATTCCAGAGGGTAGTATTGGGGGAATTAGTGGTAGGTTGACTAAAGCACATAGACCCGAGGTAAGTATAGAAACAAGTCCTATTTGAAACCTCGGAACACCCAATAAGAAGACAGTATGCAACCGGTCTAAACTATGTGGCATGTTCACCAATGACAGGAGCCTGGCGGAGAAGATGGGAGAACTAGAGATACTGTTGTATGAGGAGGATTTAGACTTTGAGGGAATTTAAGAGACTTGGTTCGACAGCTCTCATGATTTGCTGGCAACCATTCAAGGGTATTCCCTTTAATGCAGGGATAGAGAGGGTAAAAAAGGGGGAGGGGTATGCCTGTATATCAAGAATAATGTACAAGTGAATGTGAGAGATGACATCACCAAGGGAGCTAGGGAGGAGGTGGAATCCCTATGGGCAGAGCTCCAAAGGGTTGAAACTAAGGGGAAAGTAATACTGGGAGTATGCTATAGGCCCCCTAACCTGGGGGAGGAGGGGGAGATGGACCTGCTGTCACAATTTGGATTAGTGGCAAGGATGGGAAGTGTCATCATAATGGGGGATTTTAATTATCTAGGCATAGACTGGGCGGAAGGAACCACGCATTTGTCTAACACTCGCCAGTTCCTAAATGTCTTGCAGGACAATTTCATGGGTCAGATGGTAGACTCACCAACTAGAAACAAAGTGTTACTAGACCTACTGATTACCAACAATACAGACCTGATCACGGATGTGGAAATACAGGGCAATTTAGAAAACAGCAATCACAGGTCAATTAGCTTCAGTATAAATCACACAAATAGGAAACATAAGGGGAATACAAAGACATTGAATTTTAAAAGAGCCAACTTCCTTAAACTATGAACCTTGCTAGAAGATTTAAATTGGGATAAAATCTTAGGAACACAGAACACAGAGGAAAGATGGGTTTGCTTTAAGAGCATATTAATTAAGGGCATTAGCCAGTGCATCCCATTGGGAAATAAATTTAAAAGAGCGAACAAAAGTCCTGGGTGGCTTAACTCCAATGTAAAAATGCATATAAAAACAAAGGAGAAGGCCTTCAAAAAATACAAGGCTGAGGGATCATCATCAGCATTCAAACTTTACAAAGAATGCAACAAGAAATGTAAGGGTGCAATTAGGGCAGCTAAGATAGAACACGAAAGACTCATAGCGGAGGAGAGCAAAAAAAAATCCCAAGAAATTCTTTAAGTATATAAACAATAAAACAGGGAGGACAGACCATATTGGCCCCATAAAGAATGAGGATGGGAATCTGGTTACAAAGTATGGTGAGATGGCAAGTCCCCGGGGCCAGATGGCTTGCACCCGAGGGTCCCTAGGGAACTCAGTCGAGTAATTGCCAGACCATTGTTCCTAATTTTGACAGTCTACTGGCTGGAATGGTAACAGCTGATTGGAGAAAAGCCAATGTAGCACTAATATTTTAAAAAGGGCCAAAATACATTCCTGGGAATTACAGACCAGTTAGCCTAACATCAATACTATGCAAGCTCTTGGAGGGGATGATAAGGGACTATATACAATATAAGATTTTAGTAATGAAAACTGTATCGTTAGCAGTAATCAGCATGGATTCATGAAGATTCGTTCATGCCAAACCAATCTATTAACCTTCTTTGATGAGCTGAGCTGTCATCTAGATAAAGGAAGGTCCGTAGACTTGGTGTGTCTGGATTTTGCAAAAGCATTTGACACAGTTCCCCATAAATGTTTACTGTACAAAGTAAGGTCCATTGACATGGACCATAGGGTGAGTACATGGATGAAAACTGGCAAGTTCAGAGGGTATTCATAAATGGGGAGTACTCGGAATGGTCAGGGGTGGAAAGTGGGGCCCCCCCAGGGTTTTGTCCTGGCACCAATCCTATTTAATTTGTTCATAAACGACCTGGAGGATGGGGTAAACAGTTCAATTTCTGTATTTGCAAACAATACTAAGCTAAGCAGGGCAATAACTTCTTTGCAGGATGTGGAAACCTTGCAAAGAGATCTGAACAAATTAAAGGGGTGGCAACTACATGCCAAATGGGGTTTAATGTGGAAGAATGTAAAAATAATGCATTTGGGTGGCAAAAATATGAATGCAATCTACTCACTGGGGGAGAATCTCTGGGGGAAACAAGGATGGAAAAAGACCTGGGGGTCCTAGTAGATGATAGGCTCAGCGATGACATGCAATGCCAAGCTGCTGCTAACAAAGCAAACAGAATATTGGCATGCATTAAAAAGGGGATTAACTCCAGAGATAAAACGATAATTCTCCCACTCTACAAGACTTTGGTCCGGCCTCACCTGGAGTATGCTGTCCAGTTCTGGGCACCAGTCCTCAGGAAGAATGTGCTGGAAATGGAGTACAGAGAAGGGCAACAAAACTAATAAAGGGACTGGAAGACATTAGTTATGAGGAAAGGTTACGAGCATAGAACTTATTCTCTCTGGAGAAGAGACGCTTGAGAGGGGATATGATTTCAATATACAAATACCATACTGGTGACCCCACAATAGGGATAAAACTTTTTCGCAGAAGGGAGTTTAACAAGACTTGTGGCCACTCACTAAAATTAGAAGAAAAAAGGTTTACCTTTAAACTAGAGGGTTTTTTACTGTAAGAGCGGCAAGGATGTGGAATTCCCTTCCACAGGCGGTGGTTTCAGCGGGGAGCATCGATAGTTTCAAAAAACTATTAGATAAGCACCTGAATGACCACAACATACAGGGTTATACAATGCAATACTGACATAAAATCACACACATAGGTTGGACATGATGGACTTGTGTCTTTTTTCAACCTTACCCACTATGTAATTATGTAACTATATAACTGTGCCCCCTAGTAAAATCAACCTTTCAAATATACCAACAATAAATCATGCTTTCCTGAAATATTTTATAATTATAAGAAAAATTGCAGTGCCTGTTGTCATAGCTTATTCAGGCTATGTGGGGGAATATATACATTCAACCAAGAAAACTAATAAAAAAAAATCTCATATCATGGGAGGACACAATATTATTGCATTGTTCACAAAAAAAACTGCAATTAATCATTTTGATAGAAACATAAGCACTGGAAATAAGTATGCTTATTCTACATAATAAATACTCTGTAGAATAACTGTTTTGCAAAAAAGTAGTGTTTAGTCGGGATATCAATGTAGAAATGAAAGGTTTGACTGGGTCACTGAAAATGATTTGGCAACCTCATCTTTGTTTCCACATACTATACTGTGCAAAAGTTTTGGGCAGATGCGAAGAAATGCTGTAAAGTAAGATTTCGTAAAAATATATATATTTTAATTGTTTTTTTTTTTAATCAATTTACAAAATGCGAAGTGAGTGAACAGAAGAGAAATCTAAATCAAATCAATATTTGGTGTAACTACCCTTTGGCTGCAGACAAGCATCAGTTCTCATGCCCTGTACACAGGATTGGATTTTCCGACAACAAATGTTGGATGTGAGCTTGTTGGTGGAAAGTCCGACCGTGTGTATGCTCCATCGAACATTTGTTGTCGGACTTTCCACCAACAAATGTTGGCTAACAGATACTCAAATTTTCCGCCAACAAATGTTTGTTGTTGAACTTTCCGATCGTGTGTACACAAGTCTGTCGGACAAAAGTCAACGCATGCTCGGAATCAAGTACAAGCCGGAGATATAACTAGCGTTCATAATGGAGATAACACGTACGTTTTGTACGTCACTACGTTCGTAATTGTTGGCCAACATTTGTGTGTATGCAAGACAAGTTGGAGCCAACATCCTTCGAACAAAATCCATGGTTTTGTTGCCGGAAAGTCCGATCGTGTGTACGGGGCTTTACACTTAAAGTCAGGGATTTTGTAGAATTTAGAGTTAGGTTTATGATTACCCATTTATACCAATGGGATGCTAATTAACTTCAATTTTATATGTAGGTTCAACCACAGTCATTAACTTAAACAGGAACAGCTGTGTAGGAGGCTTCAGACTGGGCAAGGAACAGCCAAACTCTGCTACTAAGGTGAGGTTGTGGAAGACAGTTTCATGAAACAGGTCATACACCATGGTAAGACTGAGCACAGCAGCAAGACAAAAGGTAGTTATACTGCATCAGCAAGGCCTTCAAGATGTGCTTTTTAAGTTCTTTTGAAGAAGCACAAAAAACAACAGGCAACACTGAGGACCATAGATGTAGTGGCCAGCCAAGGAAATAATGCAGCAGATGAAAGGCACATTATGCTTACTTCCCTTCTACCTGAGAAAAATTTCAGCAGTGCCACCAGCACAGAACTGGCAGAAACCATTGTGACCTAGGTACACCCATCCACTGTCTGGAGATGTCTGGCCAGATAAGGTCTACATGGAAGAATTGTGACACTCAACTCATAACTCAACTATGCATGAAAACATAGGCAGAAAAATTACATCAGGTGCTCTGGACTGATGAGACAAAATTTGCAGTCAACAGTGAAGCAAGGTGGGGGTTTCTTGCAAGTTTGGGGCTGCATTTCTTCAAATAGAGTTGGAGATTTGGTCAGAATTAAATATGTCCTTAATGCTGAGAAATACAAGCAGATATTTATCCATCATGCCATTCCATCAGGGAGTCGTGTGATTGGCCCCAACGAACCCAAACATACAGCCAATGTCATTAAGAACTATCTTCAGTGTAAAGAAGAACAATAAGTCCTGGAAATGATGGTAAGGCCTCCACAGAGCCCTGGTCTCAACATCATTGAGTCTGTCTGCAATTACATGAACAGGCAGAAGGATATGAAGCAACCTACATCCACACACAGAAGATCTTTGGTTAGTTCTCCAATATGTTTGGAACAACCTACCTGCTGAGTTCCTGCAAAAACTGTGTGCCTAGAAGAATTGATGCTGTTTTGAAGGCAAGGAGTGCTCTCACCAAATATTGATTTGATTTGGATTACTCTTCTGTTTATTTACTTTACATGTTGTTAATTGATAAAAAATAAACTATTAACATTTCTATTTCTGAAAGCATTCTTAATTTACAGCATTTTTTCACTCCTGCCTAAAACATCTGCACAGTACTGTATATAGGGTGTTGATTTACTAAATATGCCTTACTATGTTCAGATGGGACTTTTTGGGCATTATACACACACACAGCAGAAACAGCAGGACCCAAGGGGTCACTTTTTTCAATTTGGATTTCAGGCTGGATGATGCTCTGAGTAATTTCTTCCCTGTTGATTGCCCCAATCACTCACTCCACTTTTTGGCATTGGGCCATTATTTGAAGTTTGGGTTGATCATCAATTTAGGAAAATCATAATACTATCCCAAGTAATACCAATATAGAAAAAGTGGTGCCTTGGACTCTTCTGAGGGAGGCGCTGCTTGGAATCTTCCTGGGGGGTTTGCCAGGTGGTTTTTTGCACAGCAATGATATTGGCCATATGTTTACCATGATCGCTTAGGTCTCTTACAGATTCCCATTCTCCTGAGTAAGAAATATAGTCTATTCTAAACATGTTGGGAGTGAAAAGAATTGTACCCAACATGCTGTAATCATAATCATGGCCTTTCTAGCAATGTTATTTTAACAAGTTTCTAATAAATGACATTTTATAGATGTATGTGTGTGTGTAAGCAGAATGCCTGAAAAATCCATAGTAAAAGTATATTTAAAAATTTAGGGATGTTGGCATTCTGAATTGAGGTGTGACCACTTGGTTATTGTTTCTGTTGATTTACTAAAGGCAAATAGACTGTACACTTTGCAAGTGCAGTTGCTTCGGTGCTTAGTAGAGTAAATGAGGGGAAGCTTTGCTGACATCAATCATCTAATCATGTTCAAGCAAAAATGCTGTGTTTTTTATTATTCTTGCATGTGATTGGGTATGCTTTTGTAAATGAAGCTTTACCTCATTTACTAAGCTCTGGCACAACTGCACTTGCAAAGTGCACAGTCTATTTGTCTTTAAAAAATCAACCAATCAGTGAAAGTTATTAAACTGCGCATAAGAACCAGTCTAGGTTTTATTGTCAAAGTTGAATTGAACAAGCTGAAGTTAAAAGCTGATTGGCTAATATGCACAGCTGCACCAGATGTTGTGTTCACCAGTTTTAGTAAATCCCCCCCCATAGCATATATATGTAGTGCAAATGAAAGGCTGTTTTGAATATCAATAAAAATATATAAAGCAGTTATACCCATATGGGCAGTAAGAATTGCACTGTAGAAAGTACAGTAAATAATTGCAATCATATTTGGATTGATTAAACCAAAGAAAGGAGAACTCTGATTGATTGCATAGGACTACATAGGAGTAGCAGCAAGGATGGGAAGTGTTATCATAATGGGGGATTTTAATTATCCAGACATAGACTGGGCGGAGGGAACCGCGCATTCATTTAAGGCTCGCCAGTTCCTTAATGTCTTGCAGGACAATTTTATGGGTCAGATGGTAGACGCACCAACTAGAAATAAAATATTACTGGATCTACTGATTACCAACAATACAGACCTGATCACGGATGTGGAAATGCGGGGAAATTTAGGTAACAGCGATCACAGGTCAATTAGTTTCAGTATAAATCACACAAATAGGAAACATAAAGGGAATACAAAGACACTGAATTTCAAAAGAGCCAACTTCCCTAAACTACAAACCTTGCTAAAAGCCATAAACTGGGATAAAATATTAGGAACAAAGAATACGGAGGAAACATGGGTTTGCTTTAAGAGCATATTAAATAAGGGCATTAGCCAATGCATCCCATTGGGTAATAAATTTAAAAGAGCGAACAAAAGTCCTGGATGGCTTAACTCCAATGTAAAAATGCATATAAAAGCAAAGGAGAAGGCCTTCAAAAAATACAAGGTTGAGGGATCATCCTCAGCATTCAGACTTTATAAAGAATGCAACAGGAAATGTAAGGGTGCAATTAGGACAGCTAAGATAGAACATGAAAGACACATAGCGGAGGAGAGCAAAAAAAATCCCAAGAAATTCTTTAAGTATGTAAACAGTAAAAAAGGGAGGACAGACCGTATTGGCCCCATAAAGAATGAGGAAGGACATCTGGTTACAAAGGATGGGGAGATAGCGAAGGTATTGAATTTATTCTTCTCCTCAGTCTTCACATGTGAATCGGGGGGCTTCAGTAACCAAAACTGCAGTGTTTATCCTCATGACACAACACAGGAAGCACCTCCATGGTTAACAGGGGACGGAATTAAAATTAGACTTGAGAAACTTAACATTAATAAATCACCGGGACCAGATGGCTTGCATCCGAGGGTACTTAGGGAACTCAGTCAAGTGATTATAATATAAAAGAAATTGCGTTGCGCTAGATTAAATGTACTACAGAAAAATATCCTAAAAAATTATGTTTACAAAATATCTCATTATTTACATCAATTATGCATAACTATGCTAAAAAAGCTTATTTAAATATAACAAAAATACTCCTGTGGAAAAATGGTATCACTCCTGTGCAATGTGCATATGTATAGATCTATGGGCAATCAATAAAAGTGCATATAGTGCCAAAAGATATATATATACAATTGTGCATAAAAATTTAAAAGTGACTGCAAACAAAAAAAACATGCAATGCTTCATAGATCGTGCAGCATGCAAAACATCAAAAAAACAAAAAAAACGCAAAAATGGCTTTAATATAAAGTTCTTATATAAGTGTCCCAAAATTTCAACTAAAAAGTGTTTCCGTGTCCATAAATCTCCATTGGATGTCCAAGTAATCAAATGTGCCGAATTCCAGTGCTTTAAATAGTAATATTGTGCCACAGTGCCCCCCCACAGTGGTTGCGCTCACCTTAGAGCGTGTGACACAGCTTTTACCTTGTGTCAAAACACGCTGTGTAGCCACCCCCTGGGCTATATGCGAACGCTAGATCGATCTCCACTCTGGGTCAATTAGGCTCCATAGACATTAATCATAGAAACAAGGAGAGACTATATAGTGTAATTCCACTTTAAAATTTATTCCAACGAGATAACTTTCCCACAAAGGGGTACTCACATTCTATGGGTGCTGTTGTACACCAAACAATAAAAAGCTCCAAAAGGGTATATAGTATGGTCTGCCGCGGGGTATGTGCTTCTCCCGACTCAGCTGTTCAATGTTCCGCTGTACGCTGCTCGCTCCGTCCTGGCCCCTCCCCTACGCGTGTTCGACACAGGGAGTCACGTGTCTTCATCAGGGGGACTGAACTCCCTGTGTCGAACACGCGTAGGGGAGGGGCCAGGATGGAGCGAGCAGCGTACAGCGGAACATTGAACAGCTGAGTCGGGAGAAGCACATACCCCGCGGCAGACCATACTATATACCCTTTTGGAGCTTTTTATTGTTTGGTGTACAACAGCACCCATAGAATGTGAGTACCCCTTTGTGGGAAAGTTATCTCGTTGGAATAAATTTTAAAGTGGAATTACACTATATAGTCTCTCCTTGTTTCTATGATTAATGTCTATGGAGCCTAATTGACCCAGAGTGGAGATCGATCTAGCGTTCGCATATAGCCCAGGGGGTGGCTACACAGCGTGTTTTGACACAAGGTAAAAGCTGTGTCACACGCTCTAAGGTGAGCGCAACCACTGTGGGGGGGCACTGTGGCACAATATTACTATTTAAAGCACTGGAATTCGGCACATTTGATTACTTGGACATCCAATGGAGATTTATGGACACGGAAACACTTTTTAGTTGAAATTTTGGGACACTTATATAAGAACTTTATATTAAAGCCATTTTTGCGTTTTTTTTGTTTTTTTGATGTTTTGCATGCTGCACGATCTATGAAGCATTGCATGTTTTTTTTGTTTGCAGTCACTTTTAAATTTTTATGCACAATTGTATATATATATCTTTTGGCACTATATGCACTTTTATTGATTGCCCATAGATCTATACATATGCACATTGCACAGGAGTGATACCATTTTTCCACAGGAG
The DNA here is from genome assembly GCA_037952925.1 of Lithobates clamitans. Classification (NCBI taxonomy): domain Eukaryota; kingdom Metazoa; phylum Chordata; class Amphibia; order Anura; family Ranidae; genus Lithobates; species Lithobates clamitans. The sequence continues at coordinate 1,008,751 of JBBGZY010000272.1, forward strand.
TATTTTTGTTATATTTAAATAAGCTTTTTTAGCATAGTTATGCATAATTGATGTAAATAATGAGATATTTTGTAAACATAATTTTTTAGGATATTTTTCTGTAGTACATTTAATCTAGCGCAACGCAATTTCTTTTATATTATGGTTTCTGCACGGTCATGAGTACGTGAACTGCGTCTGCTGCTGGATATTCTTCTTTGATATACCTGTGGTATATAACTACTTGTTGCTGCTGGTTTATTAAGCAGAGGAACATTGTGGCTCACAAGATTTTTTTCTTTGTCTCAGTCAAGTGATTGCCAGACCGTTGTTCCTAATTTTTACAGATAGTCTACTGACTGGAATGGTACCAGCTGATTGGAGAAAAGCCAATATAGCACCTATATTTAAAAAGGGCCCAAAATACATCCCTGGGAATTACAGACCAGTTAGCCTAACATCAATAGTATGTAAACTCTTGGAGGGGATGCTAAGGGACTATATACAGGATTTTAGTAATATGAACGGTATCATTAGCAGTAATCAGCATGGATTCATGAAGAATCGTTCTTGCCAAACCAATCTATTAACCTTCTATGAGGAGGTGAGTTGCCATCTAGATAAAGGAAGGCCCGTAGACGTGGTGTATCTGGATTTTGCAAAAGCATTTGACACAGTTCCCCATAAATGTTTACTGTACAAAATAAGGTCCATTGGCATTGACCATAGGGTGAGTACATGGATTGAAAACTGGCTACAAGGGCGAGTTCAGAGGGTGGTGATAAATGGGGAGTACTCGGAATGGTCAGGGGTGGGTAATGGGGTTCCCCAGGGTTCTGTGCTGGGACCAATCCTATTTAATTTGTTCATAAACGATCTGGAGGATGGGATAAACAGTTCAATCTCTGTATTTGCAGACAATATTAAGCTAAGCAGGGCAATAACTTCTCCGCAGGACGTGGAAACCTTGCAAAAAGATCTGAACAAATTAATGGGGTGGGTGACTACATGGCAAATGAGGTTCAATGTAGAAAAATGTAAAATAATGCATTTGGGTGGCAAAAATATGAATGCAATCTATACACTGGGGGGAGAACCTCTGGGGGAATCTAGGATGGAAAAGGACCTGGGGGTCCTAGTAGATGATAGGCTCAGCAATGGCAGGCAATGCCAAGCTGCTGCTAACAAAGCAAACAGAATATTGGCATGCATTAAAAGGGGGATCAACTCCAGAGATAAAACGATAATTCTCCCGCTCTACAAGACTCTGGTCCGGCCGCACCTAGAGTATGTGGTCCAGTTCTGGGCACCAGTCCTCAGGAAGGATGTACTGGAAATGGAGCGAGTACAAAGAAGGGCAACAAAGCTAATAAAGGGTCTGGAGGATCTTAGTTGTGAGGAAAGGTTGCGAGCACTGAACTTATTCTCTCTGGAGAAGAGACGCTTGAGAGGGGATATGATTTCAATTTACAAATACCGGACTGGTGATCCCGCAATAGGGATAAAACTTTTTCGCAGAAGAGAGTTTAACAAGACTCGTGGCCACTCATTAAAATTAGAAGAAAACAGGTTTAACCTTAAACTACGTAGAGGGTTCTTTACTGTAAGAGCGGCAAGGATGTGGAATTCCCTTCCACAGGCGGTGGTCTCAGCGGGGAGCATTGATAGCTTCAAGAAACTATTAGATAAGCACCTGAATGACCACAACATACAGGGATATACAATGCAATACTGACACATAATCACACACATAGGTTGGACTTGATGGACTTGTGTCTTTTTTCAACCTCACCTACTATGTAACTATGTAACTATGTAACTATATCATCAGGACTACATCATTGTGTACATTGCCCATTGCTTGGAATAAGCATTGTAGAGTTAGTTTTATTGGAACCAATGGCAAATGTACCTATGGGGTTTTGCAAAACCAAGAGGGAAGGTGGATGTTCACTGATGATTCTGAAATCCATAACTAAAAATAACCTACCAGCCTTGAAATAATGGGCTGCCACTGCCATTTATTTTCAAGTTGAAAAACAGTCCTTATTCTTGCTTCACTACCTAGTGATTGACAGACATCCACAGTTATTCCAATTCAGTAACTCATCAAACAATGAAGTAGTAATAGAGACAGAAGTCCAAGAAGTACAAAGCTATGGTGGCTTTCATTATTGTATCCCTAATGCCGCATACACACGGTCGGACTTTCTAGAAAGCTAAGTCCGACGTACTTGCCGCCAGACTTCCGGCGGACTACCGCCGGACTTTCTGAACGGCCGGACTTGCCTACACACGGCCGGACTTTCCGGAATCCGGTCTTCCCGACGGACTTCCGCGGGACTTTCAGAATGAACGGACTTTCCCACACACGGACAAGTCCGTTCATTTTGAAAATGACTCGGGTACGACGGGACTAGAAAAGGAATTCAATCTCGCCGCTTTTTTTGGCGAGATTGAAACCTTGCGAGCCCCGTCGCAGGCCCTTAGGTCTGGTATGGAACTTTAAGGGGAACCCCCTACGCCGAAAACCCGGCGTGGGGGTCCCCCCAAAATCCATACCAGACCCCGATCCGAGCACGCAGCCCGGCCGGTCAGGAAAGGGGGTGGGGACAAGCGAGCACCCCCCCCCTCCTGAACCGTACCAGGCCGCATGCCCTCAACATGGGGGGGGTGCTTTGGGGGAGGGGGCGCCTTGCCTTTGTGCCCACCACAAAGCACCTTGCCCCCATGTTGATGAGGACAAGGGCCTCATCATCGACCACGCCCCCTAAAACGTCACAGTCCCAGCATGCCCAGGGACTGTGACATCATATGGGGGCGGGGTCTCCGCCTATATAAGTCACAACGCAGCCCTCAGAGACCAGTCCAGCCGGAGAGAGCGTCGTGTCAACATCTGGGGGAAGAGAAGAGAAGAGAACACAAGAAGCCAAGAAGCCCAGAAGTCCGGACCTCCGCTGGCAATAGAGATACCTGAAGACAGCGGAGGGGCCGGCCGTAGACCTGGGACACCGGGAGAAGAGGCCGGAGAGCGGAGAAGAACCAACCGGACGCCGGGAGAAGATGAACCGGAGGGACCCCCGAAGACGGAAGAAGACCCCCCCCGGAGCTGTTTAATAAATTATTTTAAAAACCTGTGTTGTGTTTTATTATTGACACTTTACCTAGGTGAATGGGTAGGGGTACCATGTACCCCATACTCATTCACATAGGGTGGGGGGGCCGGGATCTGGGGGCCCTCTTATTATAGGGGGCTCCCGGATTCCGATAAGCCCCCCGCCCGCAGACCCCGACAACCAACGGCCAGGGTTGTCGGGAAGAGGCCCTTGTCCTCATCAACATGGGGGCAAGGTGCTTTGTGGTGGGGGGGCACCGCAAGGCGCCCCCTCCCCCAAAGCACCCCCCCCATGTTGAGGTCATGCGGCCTGGTACGGTTCAGGAGGGGGGGGCGCTCGCTTGTCCCCACCCCCTTTCCTGACCGGCCGGGCTGCGTGCTCGGATCGGGGTCTGGTATGGATTTTGGGGGGACCCCCACGCCGGTTTTTCGGCGTAGGGGGTTCCCCTTAAAGTTCCATACCAGACCTAAGGGCCTGGGATGCCCCCCGCGCTCGCCGCAATGGGAAAATTTGTTTTTCCTATTGCAGCGAGCGCGAGATGCAGTAACCTGCTCCTCCGTCGTATCTGGTCCTTCGGACTAGCATACAGACGAACGGGCTTTCCGTCAGGAACTGAGTCCGGCGGAGGTATGACGTAAAGATTTGAAGCAGGCTTCAAATCTAAAGTACGTCGGATTTCCGCCCGAAACGGTCCGTCGGAAGTCCGATGGAGACCACACACGGTCGGACTGTCCGCCGGACTTGGTCCGGCGGCGTCCGTCGGACTTTTGCAGGTGAAAAGTCCGACCGTGTGTACGCGGCATAATACATATTGTTGGAAACATTTGTAAGTCTCAGTGCAAAGGGTCTGCCCTTCTTTCTTGAGGTTTCCTTTAAAAGACATTATTAATAGCCAAGACAATATTTTGCAGTTATACACTATTTTGGACCAAAGGTTATTAGCATTTCAAAGAATTCAACATAGGCTTTGCTATTTGCTACACTGGTGTGATAACAAAATCAATCTTCATAGAACATTTTTTTAATGGATTTGCTTTCTATTTGTTTAGATGGAGACCAGTGTATATCCAACCCATGTTTAAATAGAGGCGTTTGCAAAGACGGTGTGAGTGCCTATGTATGTTGGTGTGAACATGGATACAGAGGAAAGAACTGCGAGTTTGGTATGTATCGCCCACCTGTGTTTACACAGAGAGACCAGGCTCAGAGAAGCTAAATAATTATGTTTATTTTCAACATACATTAACGTAATTTCTCTTTAAGAAAATGTCTCCCAAGTTAATACATTTAAAATTAGAGCCTGATTAAAGTGCCTTTTGTTGGCATCGCAAGCAGATACCAGTTTTCTTTTCATTATTGCACATTAGAAAATTTAGATAAACATCTAATGTATTGTTATGTGCATCTTTATGCCATTTTTTTAGAACTCTGCCCTAATATGTAAAGGTACATGTAAATGAATGCTGCAGTGTAATCTCTGATTCGTGTCCATCGTGCAGCGTCCATGCAGACCAAGGAGTCAAGACTTTAATAAAACTCATGAAATTTACATTCCCAACAAGACTTTCAGAAACTCATTACAAGCACATGTTTAAAAATACAAAAAGGTATACTGGGAGGGACATTGCTTAGCCATAATTGAGACATTAAATTAGGATCAATCAGCACAAACAAATGATGAATAAAACAAGAGAAATATGCAAGCTATACACTATAGGAATTCACCACCCTAAGATACTATTATAAAACAAAAATTAGTGCAGCGCAAATGATAAAATGTCCATAATAAATCATGCATCCAATGCATAAATCTTGAAAGGGAAATGATAACTTCCAACAAGCCACAATAATCGCCAAACCAGTAAGAGAGAGAGAGATCGATCATCACCATCCGCCAGAGAACGCAAGGAAACTTAGGCTGATTGTTAGTAACACTCTATGGGTTTCACACACGCCTTCTCCAATGCAATATACCGCGAGGTATTAGTAAGTGTTGATCCCAAAAACAGAAGAAAAAAATCCTCTACGAGCAAACCATTTGGCATTTATTTAAAAAGGAGTAAATGTATTAGCATACAAAAAGCGCTCAGCAGTGCTGCTCAAAAAAGCAATGGGACGGTTAAATCCACAAACTGTTCACATAAAAACTTCGCGTCGGAACAGCTGAGAAGGCTGCGGGTGATGTCACAAGTGAAGCTCCGCCCCCGTACGCGGCGTTACGTCCATACGGACTTCGTCAGCGAGGGTGGAGCTTGTTCGTCACCCTTGATGCTTATGAAGCCACCGACTGTCAGCAGGGAGTGTCAGATGACCGGAAAGGGAACCCACTCATCAATTCACAAGAAAAACTGTATGGGGACATCATCCCGGACATGGCTACTAATAATTCACATTGTTGACAGTCGGCGGCTTCATAAGCATCAAGGGTGACTAACAAGCTCCACCCTCGCTGACCAAGTCTGTATGGACGTAACACCGCATACGGGGGCGGAGCTTCACTTGTGACATCACCCGCAGCCTTCTCAGCTGTTCGGACGCGAACAGTCTGAGTTTTTATGTGAACAGTTTGTGGATTTAACCGCTCCATTGCTTTATTGAGCAGCGCTGCTGAGCGCTTTTTGTATGCTAATACATTTACTTCTTTTTAAATAAATGCCAAATGGTTTGCTCTTAGAGGATTTTTTTCTTCTGTTTTTGGGATCAACACTTACTAATACCTCACGGTATATTGCATTGGAGAAGGCGTGTGTGAAACCCATAGAGTGTTACTAACAATCAGCCTAAGTTTCCTTGCGTTCTCTGGCAGATGGTGATGATCGATCTCTCCAAGTGATCCAGGTCGTTATTAGTTCCATAAGGAACCCAGGCTCTTATGACCTCCTATAATCTAGAGGTCCACCATATCCGGTAAGCGCAAATTTATTACTGGTTTGGCGATTATTGTGGCTTGTTGGGAGTTATCAACATTTCCCTTTCAAGATTTATGCATTGGATGCATGATTTATTATGGACATTTTATCATTTGCACTGCACTAATAATTGAGATATTAGTGTTGAATGAACTAACCCTTTAATAGCAATATGCATTTTCTTAAAGTAGAAATATAGGTAAAACTTTTTTCATTTTAGAGCAAGGGAAGTTTATAAGCCCTGTAAGATTTTTTTTTCGCCATAAGCTTTCCATTGTGGAGATTTCCCTTCACTTCCTGTTTCATATTTAAATAGGAAGTGAGAGAAAATCTATGCAAATTAAGGGAATTCCTTGGGGACCCCCAGGTCACCAGAACTACTGTCCCCATTGGAAGATTTCCCCTCTATTACCTTTTTGTGGACAACCCAAAATGTGGGATTTTTCTTTTACTTCCACTCTCAACATTAATAGTAAACAGGACAAATAGAGAGGGTGAATCCCCTTAATGAGTGCACAGACAGCAATAAAAACTGACAAGCATTCTAATCCCTCTCCACTATTCTAAAAAATAAAAAATAAATAAACAAAAATGTTGCCTTTTGTTATACTTTAACCTTCACTTTTTTCTACTTACTTTGTATGCACAGAGCTCCTCACCCCCTTTCATTTTGGTATGGTTTTCATTCAAATAAAAAAACAAAACAAAAAACAAACAAACAAACAAACAGTTTTTTGGCCTCACTGCACAGATTTCCACATATTCCCATTAAAATGCTGCTTATGGCAAAAGAATAGGTGGGACTCTCAAACCATGTATATGGTACTTTCTAGACCAGACTTTCTACAGACCATGTATGTGGTACTTTCTAGACCAGTTTTTATATGCAAGGAAGGTTTTATTGGGATTTTAATGTTACCAAGGAACCAAACAAAAAGTGCTTTATAATTAAAAATTCTCACATTTTATTGATACATCATTAAAATATTTTAGTTCAACACATTAAAATCCAGCAACTTTTTTACGTGATCATACATGGTGTAGTCATAAGTGGTAATCATATGGTATCTGTTCCCAATGTTTCACCACTAGGGCTTCTTCAGGGGACTTGACACCCACAGGTATTATAATTGCTATATCAAAAAAGAGAGACAAAACATTGAATAATGATTTGTAGAAAAAAAGCCATAATTTGCATACAGAAAGCAGACAGATGTGTTATTATTCACTCTGTACATCCATCTTGATGCTTACCCAGAAAACCTCTTGATATCACCAATCCCGCTGCCTGCAAGGCACAGGAAGACAAGGGCGCTGTGTGGCTACAGGGGATGCACAAAGACCAGGCTATAACAAATAATCATTTATAGATCAATTAATAATAAAGAAAGGCAATGAGCACCAAACAGTTGTCAGTAGCACATAGTTAGCTCAAAAGAGTGTGAGCATAGTCACAGACTATGTTGCTAAGGTAAGTTTGAACGAGGGCTCCCAGATTTAGTACCAACAAAAGCAGAACTAAAAAGTAAATAAATATATATATATATATATATATATATATATATATATATATATATATATATATATGGGTCATATGTGGAGATTAGGGATGAGCTTCACGTTCGAGTCGAACCCATGTTCGACTCGAACATCGGCTGTTCGATCGTGCGCCGAATTGCGAACGTTATGGGCCGTTTGCGCCAAACTCGTGTGGCGCGTTACGGCCCATAATTCACTGCGGCATCGCAGTGCATTGCTGGCTGATGATTGGCCAAGCATGCACTATGACCCGCATGTTTGGCCAATCACAGCGTCGTCGGTAGAGAGAGCTGTAATTGGCCAAAGCCAGGGTTGCTTTGGCCAATTTTGGCTCAGGGGGTTTAGAACACGCCTCACACTATATAAGGCCACCTACACGGCGGCCCTGTGTAGTGTGTGTTCCAGCGTTGAGATACATAGATAGACATTGAGACAGTGTCATTTCATTTGAGTTAGCTAGATTAGGCAGGACAATCAGTGAGTTAGCTGCACTTACAGTGTATTGTGTATATATATGCATTCCAGGTGTTGCATATATATATATATATATATATATATATATATATATATATATATATACTGTATTCAGTTTAGCTAGATCCGTTACTGTTATCTTCCTACTGACAGACAGGCTACAAGTTAGTGTAGTGAGACCTCTGCACAGTGTTCATCTACAGCTACAAGTTAGTGTAGTGCATCCTGCTCACAGTGTTCAGCTAAAACTACAAGTTAGTGTAGTGAGACCTCTGCACCGTGTTCATCTAAAGCTACAAGTTAGTGTAGTGCGTCCTGCTCACAGTGTTCAGCTAAAACTACAAGTTAGTGTGGTGCGTCCTTCTTACAGTGTTCAGCTAAACCTACAAGTTATTTTTTTGCAAGCTCTGCACAGTGTTCATCTAAAGCTACAAGTTAGTGTAGTGCGTCCTGCTCACAGTGTTCAGCTAAAACTACAAGTTAGTGTAGTGATACCTCTGCACAGTGTTCATCTAAAACTACAAGTTAGTGTAGTGCGTCCTGCTCACAGTGTTCAGCTAAAACTACAAGTTAGTGTAGTGAGACCTCTGCACAGTGTTCATCTAAAACTACAAGTTAGTGTAGTGAGACCTCTGCACAGTGTTCATCTAAAACTACAATTTAGTGTAGTGAGTCCTGCTCACAGTGTTCAGCTAAAACTACAAGTTAGTGTAATGAGACCTCTGCACAGTGTTCAGCTAAACCTACCAGTTATTTTTTTGCGAGCTCTGCACAGTGTTCAGCTAAAGCTACCTGTAGAAGGTTGGTGGTGTTTTCCTGATCTTATCACTACCGCAGACAGCTAAATAAGCTGCAAGTTATTTTTTTGCAAGCTCTGCACAGTGTTCAGCTAAAGTTAACTGTAGAAGGTTGGCGGTGTTCTCATACTACAGGCAGGCAGTTGATTTTGCTAGCTGCAGTATCAGTACATATATATATATATATATATATATATATATATATATATATATATCTATATCTCTATATATATATATATCTATATATATCCCAGCTTAGTGCAGCTACAGGCCATTAGTATGTCTGGAAGGCCAAGAAGGAGAGGCAGACAGTCACAAGCCAATAAAAGAGGGCAAGCAGGCTCTGTGTCTAGTGCTGGTCGTGGAGACGGTGCATCCTCATCAGCACGTGACCATGGGACACGCTTGGCCTTTTTTTCAGCAGCTGTCCTTGTTGAGCCGCAACATGCGGAAGACTTGGTCGAGTGGACGACCAACCCGCCCTCATCCTCCTCATCCTCTCTCACCCATGCTCAGGGTACTTTGTCTGGCAAAGCAGCGGCCTCTTCCCTCGGCTCAATGTCATCAGTGACTTCTTCCCTAGCCCCACCATGTCCTCCTGAGGAGTCCCTCGAACTGTATGACCACAGTGTTGGGTACATGCTCCAGAAGGATGCCCAGCGTTTGGAAGGCTCTGATGATGATACTGATGAAGGCTCGATGAAGGCAGTAACGTGAGCACGGACAGAGGGGGTGCCCAAGAAGGACAGCAATCTGGCAGTCATGCTCCCCCTGCTGCAGCATACTGCCAGGTTTGCTCCAGTGATGAGTAGGGAGGGGATGATGAGGTCACTGACTCAATGTGGGTGCCTGATAGGAGAGGGGAGGAGGAGGAGGAGGAGGCGGCACATCACCAACGAGGCAGGATGCCCTCCATGGGCCAGCCTAAGGGCAGCACACTGACTGCATCACACCCCAAAGCTCCACATGTGCAGGGCGCTGCAGTCTCTGCGCGTTATTCAAAAAGTTCTTTGGTGTGGGCCTTTTTTGAGATGAGTGCATCAGATCGCACTGCTGCTATTTGCAACATATGTCTCAAGCGTATCTCGCGTGGCCAAAACATCTCCCGCTTGGGTACCACATGCTTGACCAGACATATGTTGACCTGCCATGCAGTTCGTTGGCAAGCGTATCTAAAAGACCCACACCAAAGAACAAAGAGGACCTCTCCTTGCTCCTCATCAGCTGAGATCTCCAACCCCACTATACCTTCAGTCCTCTCTGAGACCTGCACTGAGAGGAATGAAAGTGTAGAATTAGGTGTGTCACAGCCAAGTACTTGTGGGCAATATGCTTTCAGTACACCGATGTCAGATTGTACCAGGCAAATTTCCCTGCCCCAGCTGCTGCACTGCCGAAAGAAGTTTGCTCCCAGCCATCCACATGCCCAGCGGTTGAATGCTAGCTTGGCAAAATTGCTAGCACTTCAACTGCTGCCTTTTCAGTTGGTAGACTCTGCCCTCTTCCGTGAGTTTGTGGAATGTGCGGTTCCTCAGTGGCAGGTACCCAAACGCCACTTTTTCTCACAGAAGGCGATTCCGGCTCTCTACCGGCATGTGGAAGGCAATGTCCATGCCTCGCTGGACAGGGCGGTCAGCGGTAAGGTGCATATTACCGCTGACTCATGGTCCAGCAGGCATGGACAGGGATGTTACCTAAGTTTCACAGCGCATTGGGTGACTCTGCTGGCAGCTGGGAAGGATGCAGGACAAGGTGCAGTAGTGTTGGAGGTTGTTCGGCCACCACGTCTCCAAAATGCCACTACTAATGTTTGTGACACACCTCTCTACTCCACCCCTCCTCTTCTTCTTCCTCCATGGCCTCTTCCTGTGCTTTGTCCTCGGAACCAGCGGTGCTCCGTAGCCGTTCAAGGGGCTACGCAAGTACGCAGGCCAAAAGATGCCATGCGGTGCATGAGCTGGTATGCTTGGGGGACAGGAGCCACACTGGGGCAGAGGTTCTGTCAGCTCTGCAGGGGCAGGTTCAGAGGTGGTTGGCGCCACGCCAACTTAAGGCAGGAATGGTGGTTTGCGACAATGGCGCCAACCTCCTCTCTGCCCTCCGACAGGGACAAATGACCCATGTGCCCTGTTTGGCTCACGTCCTTAACTTGGTGGTGCAGCGGTTCTTGGGCAGGTACCTGGGCTTACAGGATGTCCTGAGGAAGGTCAGGAAAGTCTGTGTGCATTTCCGCCGGTCATATAATGCCAGTGCTCGGCTGGCGGACCTCCAAGGAGTTTAACCTGCCCAAGACTTGCCTAATCTGTGACATGCCCACCAGGTGGAACTCAACGTTGGCCATGCTGCAGCGGCTGCACACGCAGCAGAGGGCCATAATGAGTACCTGTCGGACTATGGCACCAGGACAGGGTCAGGAGAGCTTGTTTTTTTTTCCCCACGCCAGTGATCAGGGATGCATGCACTGTCCTGTCACCATTTGAGGAGGCCACGAGGATAGCGAGCAGTGACAGTGCATGCATCAGTGACACTGTCCCCCTTGTCCACCTGTTGGGGCACACGCTGCGTGCAATAATGGACAGGACACTTGAGGCAGAACAGAGGCAGGAAGAGGAGGACTTCCTTAGCTCTCAAGGCCCCCTTTATCCAGACAGTGTTCCTGCGTGCCCGCCGATCACACAGGAAGAGGACGAGGAGGAGGAGGAGGAGGAAGATTGTGTCAGTATGGAGGTGGAGCCTGGCACTCAGCATCAGCAGCAGTCTTTAAGGGATCAGTCCCAAGAAACACATGGACTTGTAAGTGGCTGGGAGGATGTGGCTGCGGACCCAGTGACCCAGAGGACTCCGGACCGAATGACTCAACAAACCTATGCTGCATGGCCTCCCTGATCCTGCAAAGCCTGCGTAAGGATCCTCGTATTCGTGGTATCAAGGAGAAGGACCAATACTGGCTGGCAACCCTCCTTGATCCATGTTACAAGGGTAAGGTTGCGGACCTTATCTTGCCATCGCAGAGGGAGCAGCGGATGAAACATCTTCGGGAGGCCTTGCAGAAAGGTCTGTGCAACGCGTTCCCAGACTGGGAGGTTACAAACTCCTGTTTCTGGACAACGTGTTGCTGAGGCTTCGGTCAGTCAAAGAAGGAGCGGTGGAGAAGGTGGCCATCTGACCGATGCGTTCAGACGATTTTTTGGTCCGCAGCCCCAAGGTATGATCGGTTCCAGCAACCATCGCCAGCGTCTGTTTTACATGGTGCAGGAATACCTAGGGGCAAGATCTGACTTGGACACCTTTCCCACCAAAAATCCTCTGGGTTACTGGGTCTTGAGGATGGATCACTGGCCAGAGCTTGCACAGTATGCAATTGAGCTACTGGCCTGTCCTGCATCCAGCGTTCTTTCGGAACGCACATTCAGTGCTGCTGGAGGCTTTGTAACCAATCACAGGGTGCGTCTGTACACCGACTCGGTCGATCGACTGACCTTCATAAAAATTAATCAGTCTTGGATCACCACCAGCTACCAAGCACCTGATGCTGATGTAACCGAATCATTTTTTTTGAAATCTCAGATCCCTTCAAAGACTGCCTATGCTGAGTGACTATCCTGAGTAATTATCCTCTTCCTCCTCAATGATCATGCTGATAGCTTTTAAGAACATTTTTGGTTCTGGGCACCACCACCAGTGCCTGGGGCCCAATTTTTCAGCCCCTGTTTAACAGGGGCGTGTAATTACAATTTTTGATGCAATACTTTGCAGCAGGGCTCGTTCCTGCGTTCCAACTAGAGTATCTGTGAGGGGTTGCAGTGTTGTGGCACCAGCACCAGTGCCTAAGGCCTAATTTTTCAGCCCCTGTTCATCAGGGGCATGTAATTACAATTCTTGATCTAATATTTCACAGCAGGGCCCATTTCAGCACCCACCAAGAGCGAGTGAGGACTTACAGTGTTGTGGCACCACCACCACCACCAAAGGCCCAATTTTTCTGCCCTTGTTCAACAGGGGTGTGTAATTACAATTCTTGATCTAATATTTCACAGCAGGGCCTATTTCTGCTCCCACCAAGACCGAGTGAGGACTTACAGTGTTGTGGCACCAGCACCACCACCAAAGGCCCAATTTTTCTGCCCCTATTCAACAGGGGCATGTAATTACAATTCTTGATCTAATATTTCACAGCAGGGCCCTGTGAGGGCTTACAGTGTTGTGGCCACAACAACACCTAAGGTCCAAATTTTTGCTGAGTATATAGGGCAGGCCCCTACTTTCAAACATCTAACTTACAAAGACTCCTACTTGCAAACGGAAGGAGACAACAGGAAGTGAGATGAAATCTACCCCTAGGAAGGGAAATTCTCTCCTGTAAGAGTTAATATGGGAAAAAACATTTCTCCTTTCCACTGATGCTTTCCAATCCTTGTTCCACAAAAAACCCCAAATTTTCAAAAAACATTTGTCATTGGGACAAAAAGTGAGGTGAAATCTTCTGAAGAGGAGGACAGACAGCAAAACAAATGTCACAGGGGTGATAACACTTCCCCATGTTTTCCAAAAAGCTTAAAAAAATGATTTTTTGGCTGGAGCTAAACACGTTAAAAATGTACCCGTTCAAAATTACAAACAGATTCTACTTAACAACAAACCTACAGTCCCTGTCTTGTTTGCACCGCCTGTATACTGCTGTTCAGAGTATATAGGGCCTGGTGGCCCCACACCTTTCCTTATTTTAATTTGGGTGCGGGGTTCCCCTTAATATCCATACAAGACCCAAAGGGCCTGGTAATGGACTGGGGGGTACCCATGCCGTTTGTCTCACTGATTTTCATCCATATTGCCAGGACCTGACATTACATTAAAGCCGCAAGCAGTTTTAAATGACTTTTTTTCCTTTAAAAATGACATTTTGTGCAGGGACTGTTCTAAGCACGGGAAACACGTGCCACTTTACAGGCATACTATAGACACACCCCAGGTACGATATTTAAAGGAATATTTCCCTTTTTTTTAAATTTAAGCATCATTAAAATCACTGCTCCCGAAAAAACGGCCGTTTTTAAAAGTTTTTTTTGCATTGATACATGTCCCCTGGGGCAGGACCCGGGTCCCCAAACCCTTTTTAGGACAATAACATGCAAATTAGCCTTTAAAATTAGCACTTTTGATTTCGAACGTTCGAGTCCCATAGACGTCAATGGGGTTCTAACGTTCGTGCGAATTTTCGGTCCGTTCGCAGGTTCTGGTGCAAACCGAACCGGGGGGTGTTCGGCTCATCCCTAGTGGAGATTAGACCAATCTATCAAACAGTAAAACCACAGAAGGTGACAGAGTATCAAACATATAATGTTAACTAAACTACTCATAGGGCTATTTTAATGTTATTTTTGTTTCTAATAAATTCTTTATCATTGATTGCAGGAGGATAGTACAAGTTGCTGGTGCTGAAGAATTTTTTTATTATAAAGCACTTTTTGTTTGGTTCCTTGGCACTGTTAAAATCCCAATAAAACCTTCTTTGCATACAAAATATTTATTCAGGGATTTGGTGCCTGTTAACCATGTCACCAAACTAGATCAACATGCAACTTTCCCAACCAAGGTTCCTCCAAACATTGCTAGGGGTGCCTGACAGGGACATGTCAGAGATCTACTGTTCCCAGTGATCGGGAACTGTCATGTCCCAGAATGCCCATCCCCCCTACAGTTAGAACACACCCAGGGAACACACGTAACCCCTTGATCGCCCCCTAGTGTTAACCCCTTCCCTGTCAGTGTAATTTTTACATTGATCAGTGCATTTTTATAGCACTGATCAATGTAATAATGTCACTGGTCCCCAAAAAGTGTCATTTGGTGTCAGATTTGTCTGCCGCATTGTCGCACTCCCGCTAAAAATTGCAGAACACCAGCGTTACTAGTAAAAACAATAAAAAATAAATAAAAGTCCCTAAATCTATCCCATAGTTTGTAGATGCAATAACAAATATATCGGCCTATGCTGATGAATACATTTGTTTATTTATATTTTTTTTTTTTGGATATGTATTATAGCAAAAAGTTAAAAAATAGTTTTTTTTTTCAAAATTGTCGCTTTTTTTTGTTTATAGCGCAAAAAATAAAAACCACAGAAGTGATCAAATACCAGCAAAACAAAGCTCTATTTGTGGGGAAAAAAAAACGTCAATTTTCTTTGGGTACAGCGTCGCACGACCGCGCAATTGTCAGTTCAAGCGATGTAGTGCCGTATCACAAAAAATGGCCTGGTCATTAAGGGGGCAAATCTATCCGGGGCTGAAGTGGCTACGCTTCACCCTCTTGTCATAATTTTATTCTGGCTGCTGCAGAAGACTTCTCTTTCACTTTAAACCCTGAAAGAGGATGAAACATCAATGTATACATGACCCAGAATATATCTTACCAAGAGTCTTATAATTAAGATAAATTGTTCCAATATCATCAAACACTAGTATTACTTTGATACTGCTACTGTAAAGTTGCTTACTATTTTCTTACCATATAAAACAATGTATATTGAGAGTGTATGTATCCCTTTATTGCTGCACACACATTTATTTACAACATACCATCTCCTAAAACTCTTTTGCAGAATTGCCAGTTACATGTACCATAAACAATGGAGGGTGTCAGCAAATGTGCAGGGAAAATTCTGAGAAAAAAGTGACATGCTCCTGTGCATCTGGATACAAACTGGGAGCAGATGGGCAGACGTGTGAGGAGATAGGTAAATATGATGACATGTTTATAAACTTTTCATTTATAATGAGATTGTTGAAACTGCAGTAGATGTGAACTTGTAACTTAACTTTCATGGAAAAATATGGCAAATAAAAAAAAAGAACAGCATGTACAATTTCTACACAAACCATATAGTAATTCAATGTTATTAAAAGTTGGTGTACAGAACGCCCCCAGAAATGTAATTTCCTGCTTGTGTGATTAGCTCACTGATTTTTCCAGAAGCCTGTACCAACATACAAGTCAAATTTTAGGCATCCTCTGCGATAGGAATTTCTGTCTCGGTGAGGTACTCCCAAGGGTTAAATACTTCTAAAGGAATGCAGACCCTACAGCTTTTCTTCTTAGGACACTCAGAGTGTATTGAACCAGTCATTCCCATTTAGAATCAGCCTGCAGAGGACATAGTGAAACAAACAGCTATTTCTTCAGAGCAACCAAAAGTAGGGATCTGCTAAAAAGTTTGCTAAAATACCTGCAATATAATTTGATCATCTAGAGGGGATTGTTTTTTTTTTCAAACAAAAGTGGAGTTACTCTTTAAATCTGCATATGCTCAAGATAAACCTAGATATTGGACCCTCCTTAGTCAATACCTGTGATTTCTGCAAAATGGATCAGAAGCAGATACAACTGTCAGTGCTCTGCTGGGGTAAAATGCTATTAGCTAGGTTCACAGGAATGTCTGGCATACAGCCTGCATAATTATACAGTAGGAACATGGAGTTTTTAGTGCATTTTTGCTTTAATTGGGAGGAGAGGGGCATTTAGCATTTATTGGTGTCTGACTGACTTGACCTGTGTATTTGGGAAAAAATGGGCGGGTAGCATTGGAACCCTGGGATTATTCTTTTGCTAAATTAGAAAATATACTGTAGATTTAATCCTAAATAAAATAATAGACTATCACAAAACCAACACATTTTGGGTGTTGAAGAACACTCCTATATCCGGGCTTGGCTCCTGCCACCCAGTCTGCTCAAGGTTAAACAGGATGAGATGGAAAATACTTGTGATTAGCCCCCAATTTAGCTTTACCAGGCCAATTCTTCATCATATTGCCAAGTTCAGTGACAATAAGAAACTAACATCAGCATCCGCAGTCTTAATATCCACACAAAGGGGGTCTCTGTACCACCAGATATTCCCTATGTTTATACATCTTATAAAATCCCTCCTTTTAAAACTGTCTGCTTACAAACTGATGATTTGTTCTCACCTTATGTAAAATCCTATAGATTTCTGTACACATTGGTTGAACTGGATGGACTCTTTTCAACCTGACTAACTATATAACTATGTACATCATGTATGGCTGAGCCATTTTTCTCCATGACTTGTATTCTGTTACCTGCAAGGTCACAAGAGTTATTTAGAACCTCATGTTATGTGACCTCTACATCTACATCCTAGTTTATCATATTATCTCCACCACCACCTAAAAAAGCAGGTCCCAGATAGCAACCAATTCTAGGAAGCATAAAAGGGCCTCTCCCTACTATTTTTACTCAGTGACACCTGCCTATGTGTATTAGCCACAATGAATAAAATCACCATGGTTGCCTCCTTTCACAGTACAATATCCATGTGGAAGAGTCAGTGCACCAGAAGCAGTTCCAAAAGAGGAAACCCGTACCATCCTGGATCTTGAAGACTATGCAAGTAATATTTCTTCCACTGAACACCACAACTCTACTGAAAACATACACTTGGGTGACCACTCAGATGATATTGTTCCAGTAACAGTGGATCCAAATGTCAGGATCGTTGGTGGAACAGACAGTCTGAAGGGTGAATTTCCATGGCAGGTAGGTTAAACGTAGGAGTTATTTATTGAATACAGATTGGTCATTACCTTGCCTATAGCCCTTTAATTAGACAGTGCAGCTAACTCAACACACCGATCAGTGAGTCTGGTCATCCATTCTGCTCACTTTGCTGTCTTCTCCTGCCAGCACATGTACACACAGCAGAACCTGATTGTCCCCAATGCTGCTGTGTAGGTCATGACAGGTATCAAGATACATTTAGCTACTTATGGTAATTGTATAACAAAAAAACAAAAAATATTAAAATTGCACAGAATAAAACATAAATAAAAAAGATAAGCCTCTTATTACTGGCACTGTTCTCAGAATTGCCTCTGCAGTCCTCTTCCAGGTAGAATTATGGGCAGTGTCATCCAACCCACTTCCTTTAAGTCTTGGCTGTCACATACATGCCCCCCTGGGAGTGCATCATCACACAGCCTGGGAACCCAGTACTCCTGGACTGAGTGGAGCTCACAATTTATCATACAAGTGCAACTCAGTCCAGGAGAAAGGACCATCCACTGTCGCTGAAAGAAAAAGTGTAAGGACCTGTGATGCCACCAAAACGGCTTGTAGACTGCAGGAAAAAAAACTTATAGGATATCAAAAAAAAAAAGGATGAATTTGGTGAAGCAAAGGCATCATCTTATCAGCCAACAATAAGCAATGAGCAACAAAAAGGTATTTTTCTCATTTCTTTATTAGGTAATCCTAATGATCAGGATTGGAAATCGCGGTTATATAAAATTTACAGGAGACACCTAGACGTTTTCCTGCCTGTTCTATACAATTAAATGTTGTATAGCTTTGGCTGTGAGGAATTAAAATACCAATAAAAAGTTTAAGAACCGCTTAAATCCTGGCAGTCACCTACACTGGATTATTCAGGGTTATCTAGCAAATCGAAGAGTAGAAATCACAAACTTTTCAGCAAAGTTAGACCCTGTTACACCACTTTTAGCTACAGGTAAGCCTATAACAAGGCTTACCTGTAGGTACCTGCACAGTTTAGGAGATATTCAGTATATGCACTGCTGCCAACGTCATCGGCACATGTGCACTGAAGCTGTGCCATGACCGGCGGCTCCTGCACACATGCGCGAGAGTGACATCATCACTGCACCGGCCATTCACATCGCCGGAGCCGCGAACCCAGAAGTACCTGGTCCGCGCTGTACTCGGAGGACCGGCGTCCATCCAGGGCATCGTTCTAAGGCAAGTATTTCATAATGAGCCAGTATGTGATGCATGCTAGCTCATTATGCCTTTGTCTTGCAGGGTTTGTGTTTTTTTTTTGTGTTTTTGGGTTTACAACCTCTTTAAAAAGGGAGTGAAGAGAGCCACAATGGTGTCCAAAATGCAGCCAGACAACAGTAACCATTCAGTCCATCTAAATCTAACAGTCAATATAGCACTACACTCTCCACAATGTGCTGCTGTGCAACAGTGTCTCTGTTGCTCCTCCATAGACAAAGGAGCCACCCTAAACTAGGAAGTGTGTTACTGACCAGATCACCAGGTGTAAATAAAAGAAGAAAAAAGCTAAAAACAGAAAACAAAACAAATTCAGCCACAATATCTAAGGACTTTGTTTTGGGGTTTAGATGTGCTTGAGCCAGTTGATTGGTCACTTATTAGCTGTTGTTGTTTTCTGTGCTTTACTTTACTGAACAGTACTGATGGCTCTTATCTTTATGTATAAACTAATATAGCTGTGACCCTTCCTCGATAGGGGTGGAATTAAAAAGTTCTAAGAGATTTATAACTATATGACTAGCTCTATGGAGCATATGATGGACAGCACAATGTACAGAGTGCAGTAGTACGTTATATAAAGGAACGGTGTGAGGTATACACTAGTGCTACAGTGTATACACTGTAGAGTTCTGGACATGAATTGTAGTGGTCCAGAGAGTGGAAAATACAGCACAGTGGTTGCAGTCTATAGCATGTAATATACAATGCAGCATATGGGGAGTTAGTGGACAGTCCCAATTGCATATCTTCCAACTGTCTCTCATTTGGAGGGACTGTCCCTCTTTTGCGACCAAATCCCTCTTTCCTTTGTTCAGCCTCAGTTGTCCCTCTTTTTTGTCTGACATGTATATCTGTATACAGAATGTACTATTTTCTACGCTGCACTAAACTTTTTATCCAACCTCAATATTACTACATTTATTATTTTGAAAAGCCAATATGAAGAAAAAATAGAAGTAAAAAAAAGCACTTGTGTGGTTTAGCCAATCATTTTCTGTATATTAAATACTTGTGCTCTGTGTAACCTGGACCATGCCAGGGACTTGTATTTTGCCTAAGTACTGTGTGCTAAAAGGTATCCCTACTTAACATTTCATAAATTTGGAAAGTATGTAATTGTCCTTTACCTTATAAATGAGCACTACACAGTTATGCCCCGTACACACGATAGGATTTTCTGACGGAAAATGTTTGATAGGAGCTTGTTGTCGGAATTCCGACCGTGTGTAGGCCCCATCAGACATTTTCAATTGGAATTTCCGTCACACAAAATTTGAGAGCTGGTTCTCAAATTTTCCGACAACAAAATTTGTTGTCGGAAATTCTGATTGTGTGTACACAATTCTGACGCACAAAGTGCCACTCATGCTCGGAATCAAGCAGAAGAGTAGCACTGGCTATTGAACTTCATTTTTCTCGGCTCGTCGTACGTGTTGTACATCACCACGTTCTTGACGTTCGGAAATTCTGACCAATTTTGTGTGACCGTGTGTATGCAAGACAAGTTTGAGCCAACATCTGTCGGAAAAAAAAGTGGATGTTGTTGTCGGAAAATCCTATCATGTGTACAGGGCATAACACTTATCCTGTGAAAATAGGCTTGCTAATGTAAAACTCAACCGTCAACTGTATACAAAGTTGAGGACTAGATAGAACTGCACTGATTTACACAGTCTGGGGTTTCTGTTTCCCTCCAATCCCAAAGTTGTTTTTTTTTGTGATGTTCCTTGAAAAATCTACAGTACAAAGTAATAAGGTGTAAAAAAAAAGGATCATCTTGTCCCGGGAAGGCATCATTATCCATTATGTGAAGAACATTGTATAGCTGTACAAATTGTTTTGGTCTTTCAGGTGACACATTACAGTATGCAAACCAGAGAAAACATTTGCTCCACTGATATCTATAGAAGCTGCTCTGCCCTCTGGTGGATATTTGAGGGTGGTGAGAGGGATTGTATTCCAACATGCTGGCGTATGTTAATAAATGTTTTATTCTTCGATCAGTGAATTGTTTACGATAGAACTGTTGCTATCTCTAGATCCAGCCAAACAACATTTTTATCCAGTTTCATTTGCAATGAGAGAATGGCTAATAAGCTTTACAGGATCTGACATCCTTAAAAATGTGCTTAGCCCGTTCACAATACAACAGTGAATAGCAACGCAATTCATCTGATGTGTGCATTGAATCATGGGAGCTCTATATTTTTTCCGCCTGATTCATTTTTAAAGGCAAGAAAAAGGCCACACCAAGAACCATATAGAAAATGCAAAACGTCAAATGACGTAAAACTGCTACTAAAACGTACAGTATTTCAAAATTACAAATAAATATATAAAAGCAGAAAAAGTTAGATTAGATAACAACTCTGTACAGCATATTGATCAATGCCATTTGCCAGTTTGGGCTTAAAAAGTCCATAAAGTGGAATTTGTAGCACTCTGCTATTGAATGATAGGACAGGATGTCAGCGATGTGCTAGAATATATCACTCCCTGCTATACAATGTCATTTTTAAGATAGACTATTACTGGGCAACACAATATAAAGTGGTAGCATTATACCGCAACCTCTACCTTGATCCCTGTGTTGGGATCACAATGCACCAAAGCATGTAACATGCGTTGCTGTAAAGTACACAATAGCTTGTTCTACAATATACAGCAACACACGCTAAAGGTGTTGGTGCGATGCTGTGTCATTCATTATGAATGGCAGTCATTTAGAATGGCACCCCAACACAGTTTGTGACGTACATGCATTGTAGCACAAAGAATAGTGATGCGCTAACATGCTTTGTGGTGCACTGACAAAAAATGCTGCATGAAATATTTTTGGGCCCTACTGCAACGCATGCTAGTTTGCAGGATGTGTTGGAGTAAAAGAATAGAACTTGTGGGCAAACCAACAATTTTGCTGAAAAAGGCAAGGCAGACACCAACACTCCAATGTGTCCCCACACATGATAATAATCAATGAAAATAAATGTGACGCTGCCTCCAAGATAAGAAATCAGTTCATAAGGTGAATCAGCATGCCTTGCAAACAATAGAAAGAATAAACCCCCCTACTGGGCAGTGACCCCAGGTTACCAGTGCTGCAAAAAAAAAACCCTAAGAAATAATATGAGTATAATATCATGAATCACCCAACTGGGCAATGATCCAAGCTACCCAGTGCTGTAAGGAACAGAAATGTCCATAAGTGTTAAGAAAATACTTTTAACAAGTTCATTGACACATGAATAAAAAGTCAATTTCAATCGCTAGTGTAAAAAAATCCATCAATATAATAGTAATAATATATTATTAAATTGATTGATTTTTTTATACTATTGATTGAAATTTACTTTTTATTCGTGTGTCAATGAACTTGTTAAAAAAATTCTCTTCACTCTTATGGACATTTCTGTTATATATTTTTAATTTATGTTATATATTTTGAATTGATATCTGCAGCTATTTGGTTCATCTCGAACAGCTGCAGTAGGTGATCTGAATATTCCATGTCCCTTACCAGATCCTCCAAGGCGGACATGGAGTCCTCACTGGGGTGGTGCATCAACGCCATCTTGGATCCAGCGAGGCCCTCGTCTGTGGAGTTTGGGAGCGGAATATCTCCAAGATACTGCTGTGCAGAGAGAGAGCGATGCTGACTGGTTCCTGTGGATCGCTTGTCTCACTTCCCCATACCCAAATCTAGCAAGCTGGAAGGGGGTTATGAGCCGTGGGTGTGGAGAGCTCCTCTAGTTAGCGTCCATTCCCACTGAGCGCCAAGCCATGTCGCCTCATACATTTTGAATTGATGTGGTGGTTTGCATTTGTCAAAGGGTGCCATATATACGTTACATTTTATTTAGATAATTTAGTTCCTTACAGCACTGTTTTTTGGGATCATTGCCCAGTAGGGTGATTCATGATATTATACTCATTGTATTTCTTAGTTGTTTTGCAGCACTAAAGGCTAAAGCCAGTACATCCTATATTGTAAGGGTGAAACCACTAGAACCTTTGACATATAGGTATTACATAACTTACAGGTCAGGCAACCACTCAGCAATAGACGGAAGGTGCCTACAGACACACGATTACAAATCTTTTGATAGTTCTAGTATAATGAATTGACTGGAATATTTATGGGGTACCAAATACTTTTGCAGAGCTTATTAAGATAACATGGTCCTTTAGTAAAATTTGAATTACATTGAACATTAATAAAGACTCCACTTTTTTGTAGACATTTGTGTTAAATGATTCTCAATGCAAAAATAAAAACTGGGCGCATTATCAAAGACGGAAGGGTGACTGCCCAAGGGTGGGATACCACTGTATATTGTAGTGGTCATAAACCTCTGCAGAAAAGCAGATGATGGACCTTTTAATGATTCCCACCTAGAGTTCTGGTGCTGGTTTTACAAAAGTTCTCACCCTAGAATAGACCAAAAGTGCTTTAAAGGGAATATATCAAATTTTGTTTGCATTGCATTTTTGCATTTTCTTTCTATTTTTTTCCCTTCAGGGCTTTAGGCTGCTTTTATTCCAAAAAAAGGCAGGCTGCATCTGCTTTGCTGGCTCTTTAGCTAACCCACAGTGCTTTGGGAATCCAGTTATAATGTGTTAAATGTTTGATTTAAAACAATTAGTAGCACTGGGCCACTATTGTTTTTAACAATATCGGTTTTATTTGTATTTAGAGGAAAAGTATCAAACAATGTATACTTTCATTACAGAGTCAGTATTGTACAGTAATATAATACAGAGTCGTTTACATCGACCGGGCCACTATTTTTCTCCTGATATAAAGAAAATATTTGCTCAGCTCATTTAATTTAAAAAAAAGATTGTGACTGCTCGTGGCTTTCATCTGCTGTCTGTGGCCTACTTTGTGGTTAGGATAGGACGTTAAAGCATGGCACTAAACAGGAATCTAAAGGACGATGAAAGGCCATCACCTGACTTCCTGGTGATCCTCATGACTTCACTAAACACAGAAATGTGATTACTACATTTTCAATGTTTAGATTTTGGCAATGCTGGACAAAATCTGCAGTTGCACAAGTACAGCTTAAATCATCTGAAGGTTAAAGAACAGTTTATTTATGAACAGTAAAACTATCATTGATGGCTCCTCAAGAAATGGTCTCACTGAAGGCCTCAAATGTCTAACCGGTTCCTAATACTAGTCTGTGCGTAGCTAAAGATATACATACAATACATTTGAAGATTTTAATGGTCCCCATGGTTTTGCATTAGCTAGTGCATAAGGATTGTACTTTACGCATTAACACACATCTCCCCAACAAATCACTTTAATTGAAAATAGCACACAATAAATTTAATCAATGCTTCAAGACTTATGAATAATCATCTGTGATCAATAAGAACCAGAAATGTTGCTGAAAGAATCAGCGTTGTAATGCACTTGGTTAAAACTGCTGAGTTTAGCAAAGAAATGTGAGTTGTAAATAAAGTGGATGTGTGCAGACTGGGCTAATCTGCCACACAGAAGAGACTTATGTATTTAGATCAGCCTAATAGCTGCCATATTCATTTAGAATCAAATGTTCCTGGAGACTTAGATCTTAATGTTAGGCTAGAACATGGAGCTGCAGAAAATCATTAGCTCTCTCTGCCATGATTTACTGCTTAAGCTTGACTACCTAGGTGTCAGCGTTAGTCACTAGCAGCCACATTATAAGAAAGAACAACAGTTGGGCGTAATTAGAGATCCCCGACACAGATAGGAAATGATGTGCTTCTTACAAGTTTTCCTCAGTGACACAGGGAAAGGGTGCAGTCATTGATATGAGCAAATCATACAATGGTAAAGAAAGGGATCCAGAGAACAAGAGGGCCCATCAGAACTGTTATGAGGGAGTGCACTGCTAGAGCACTGGGTTCAGATGACCAATGACGTCACCGGAAAAGACACTAATAACATTAAGGAGAATCTGCTGGCACAAATAGAATCATCATTTACAAGATAAGGAAAAAAGCAGAAGCAACGTGGGTGCACACTTCATGCCATTTTGCTAAATATATGATTGAAATTTACAGTATATAGTCATTCAATAAGAGCATAGTCATTTGGCTATTTGGTATTGCAGCTTAAAAGCAATGTAAACTACAGAATGATAAAGTTCCCCTGTTGCTATATAAGAATACAGCATATTATCATTTAATTTTTCATATACGGTATATCTGAATAAATACAGCATATTATCATTTAATTTTTCATATACGGAATATCTGATTAAAAAGAAATACTTTCTTTTAAAATATATATTTTTTATATTCCTTATCATGATCGTTATAGAAAGAGAATATGTACAAAACCACTATGCACCTCTCTTTCTGTGTGTGTATACAGTATACATATTGTGATATTGAGGGATTCAAAAAGTTTGAAAACAATCTGCGCAGTCACTAAACCCACTGTCGTGAAAATTATCCCACAAAAAAACATAATCGCTGCTAAACATCACAAAGTGCTTTCACTACACCCCATAACATATACAGTGAGTACACCCCCTCATATTTTTGTAAATATTTTATTATATCTGTTCATGTGACAACACTGAAGAAATGACACTTTGCTACAATGTAAAGTAGTGAGTGTTCAACTTGTATAACAGTGTAAATTTGCTGCCCCCCTCAAAATAACTCAACACACAGCCATTAATGTCTAAACCGCTGGCAACAAAAGTGAGTACACACCTAAGTGAAAATGTCCAAATTGGGCCACTGTCAATATTTTGTGTGACCACCATTATTTTCCAGCACTGCCTTAACCCTCTCGAGCATGGAGTTCATCAGGTTGCCACTGGAGTCCTCTTCCACTCCTCCATGATGACATCACAGAGCTGGTGGACCTTGCGCTCCTCCACCTTCCGTGTGAGGATGCTCAATAGGGTTTAGGTCTGGAGAGTCATGCTTGGCCAGTCCATCACCTTTACCCTCATCTTCTTTAGCAAGGCAGTGGTCGTCTTCGAGGTGTGTTTTGGGTCGTTATCCCGTTGGAATACTGCCCTGCGGCCCAGTCTCTGAAGGAAGGGAACCATGCTCCTCTTCAGTATGTCACAGTACATGTTGGCATTCATGGTTCCCTCAATGATCTGTAGCTCCCCAGTGTTGGCAGCGCTCATGCAGCCCCAGACCATGACACTCCCACCACCATGCTTGACTGTAGGCAAGACACACTTGTCTTTGTACTCCTCACCTGGTTGCCGCCACACACACTTGACACGATCTGAACCAAATAAGTTTATCTTGGTCTTATCAGACCACAGAACATGGTTCCAGTAATCCATGCCCTTAGTCTGCTTGTCTTCAGCAAACTGTTTGCAGGCTTTGTTATGCATCATCTTTAGAAGAGGCTTCTTTCTGGGACGACAGCCATGCAGACCAATTTGTTACAGTGTATGGTCTGTGCACTGACAGGCTGACCCCCCACCCCTTCAACCTCTGCAGCAATGCTGCCAGCACTCATATGTCTATTTCCCAAAGACAAACTCTGGATATGACGCTGAGCTTGTGCACTAAACTTCTTTGGTCGACCATGGTGAGGCCTGTTCTGAGTGGAACCTGTCCTGTTAAACCGCTGTATGGTCTTGGCCACCATGCTGCAGCTCAGTTTCAGGGTCTTGGCAATCGTCTTGTAGCCTAGGCCATCTTTATGTAGAGCTATAATTTTTTTCTCAGATCCTCAGAAAGTTCTTTGCCATGAGGTGCCATGTTGAACTTCCAGTGACCAGTATGAGAGAGTGAGAGCGATAACACTAAATTTAACACATCTGCTCCCCATTCACACCTGAGACCTTGCAACACTAACGAGTCACATGACACCGGGGAGTGAAAATGGCTAATTGGGCCGAATTTGGATATTTTCACTTAGGGGTGTACTCACTTTTGTTACCAGCGGTTTAGACATTAATGGCTGTGTGTTGAGTTATTTTGAGGGGACAGCAAATTTATACTGTTACCAAGGAGTCCCCAAGGCCATCACAGCCATCTTTATTCCCGGCTCTGAGGGCACCATTATCCAAGCCATTCACCCATGCCTTACACCTGGCTTCACCAGAGGTAGAAGGTCAAACATCCTCCTCGAAGAGGCTGAGCAGGTTACAAGTATCTCTCGGGTCCAGTCATTCACTACAGCAGTTAGGCAGGCCTGGAATGGGATGACCCAGATGACTGCCTTCAAAGTCAGAATGTACTTGGCATTAGGGATGAGCCGAACACCCCCCAGTTCGGTTTGCAGCAGAACATGCGAACAGGCAAAAAATGTGTTCGAACGCGCAAAGACTGTTAAAGTCTATGGGACACGAACGTGAAAAATCAGAAGTGCTAATTTAATTTTAAAGGCTTATATGCAAGTTATTACCATAAAAAGTGTTTGGGGACCCGGGTCCTGCCCCAGGGGATATGTATCAATGCAAAAATAAGTTTTAAAAACGGCCATTTTTTTCAAGAGCAGTGATTTTAATAATGCTTAAAGTGAAACAATAAAAATTAAATATTCCTTTATATATCGTGCCGGGGGGGGGTGTCTATAGTATGCCTGTAAAGTGGCGCAGTGTTCCCATGTTTAGAACAATACCACAGCAAAATGACATTTCTAAAGCAAAAAAGTCATTTAAAACTACTCGCGGTTGTAATGTATTGTCGGGTCCCAGCAATATACTGTAGATGAAAATCAATGAAAAAAATGGCATGGGTCCCCCCCCAGTCCATTAGCAGGCCCTTTGGGTCTGGTATGGATATTAAGGGGAACCCCGCACCCATTTTAAAAAAAAAAATATTGTGGGGGTCCCCCAGGCCCCCAGGCACCATATACTCTGAACAGCAGTATATATACTATAAAGCCTGCCCTATATACTCTGCAGAAAATTGGGCCTTAGGTGTTGGTGGTACCAGAACAATGTAAGCCCTCACAGTTACTCTTATTGGGTGCAGGAACGGGCCCTGCTGTGAAATACTATATCAAAAATTTTAATTACATGCGCCTGTTAAATAGGGGCAAAAAAATTGGGCCTTTGGCGGTTGTGGTATCAGAACACTGTAAGCCCTCATAGCTAATCTTGTTGGGCGCAAGAACGGACCCTGCTGTGAAATATTTTATCAAGATTTGGAATTGCATGCCCCTGTTAAACAGGGGTAGAAAAATTGGGCCTTGGGTGGTGGTGCCACAACACTGTAACCCCTCACAGATACTCTTGTTGGGTGCAGGAACAAGCCCTGCTGTGCAATACTAGATCAAAAATTGTAATTACATGCCCCTGTTAAACAGGGGCAGAAAAATTGGGCCTTGGATGATGGTGGTGATGGTGGTGCCACAACAATTTGACCCCTCACAGATACTCTTGTTGGGCACAGGAATGGGCCCTGCTGTGAAATATTGGCTCAAAAATTGTAATTACATGCCCCTGATAAACAGGGGCAGAAAAATTGGGCATTTGGTGGTGATGGTGGTGGTACCAGAACACTGTAAACCCTCACAGTTAATCTTGTTGGGCACAGGAATGGGCCCTGCTGTGAAATATTATATTATGATTTGGAATTACATGCCCCTGTTAAACGGGGCAGAAAAATTGGGCCTTTGGTGGTGGTGATGGTACCAGAACAATGTAAGCCCTCACAGTTAATCTTGTTGGGCGCAGGAACGGGCCCTGCTGTGAAATATTATATCTAGGTTTGGAATTACATGCCCCTATTAAAAAGGGGCAGAAAAATTGGGCCTTTGGTGGTGGTGGTGCCACAACACTGTAAGCCCTCACAGGTACACTTGTTGGGCGCAGAAACGAGCCCTGCTGTGCAATATTAGATAAAAAATTGTAATTACATGCCCCTGTTAAACAGGGGCAGAAAAATTGGGCCTTGAGTGGAGGTGGTGGTGGTGCCAGAACAATGTAACCCCTCACAGATACTCTTGTTGGGCGCAGGAACAGGCTCTGCTGTGAAATATTGGATCAAAAATTGTAAAACAGGGGCAGAAAAATTGGGGCTTGGGTGCATCATCAAGATTGAAGAGGAATAGGATAGTCAGCATAGGAAATCTTCAAGGGATCCCACATCCATAGAAAATCCAATCAGTTACATCAGCATCAGGTGCTTGATAGCTGCTGATCCAAGACTGATTCATTTTTATTAATGTGAGCCTATCAACTGAGTGTTTGGACAGGCACACTCTATGATCCGTTACAAACCTTCCAGCAGCACTGAATGTGCGTTCAGAAAGAACGCTGGATGCAGAACAGGCCAGTAGCTCAATTGCATATTGAACAAGTTCTGGCCAGTGGTCCATCCTCAAGACCCAGTAACCCAGTGGATGCTCTGTTGGAAAGGTCTCCAAGTCTGTTCTTGCACTAGCTATTCCTGCACCATGTAATGCAGACGCCGGCGATGGTTTCTTGAACCAATCAGACCTTGGCGCTGAGGACTGAAAAATTGTTTAAAGGCATCAGTCGGGGGCGTGACCGGATGTGGGAGTGAGAGGGTGTGTGAGATCTCCTCTCCCTCCGCTCTGACCAGCTAAGCCAAGGGCTGAGGAGACTACTGGTGTGTGCAGCAGTACAAGCGGCAGTGTAAGCAGCGGCGCTTGGCCAACTACAGCATTACAGCACTATTGAGCAGATCGCTCCCTGGCACAGACGCGGTGGACGGAGCTGAGGTGGGGTGTGAGAGACCCCTGTGGCGTGCCGGCGGCCGGGTAAAGGGATGCTCCGGCGGAGGCTATAGCAGCACCAGCAGTGGCGGCGTCAGTGAGTGTGGCGGTGGAGAGCCAGGAAGATGGAGCTATAGGGGTGGCGTGAGAGGCCCCCCCTGGGTTATCAGCAGCAACCAAATCTGGTCGAACACAGTAGCAGCAGCGGGGCAATGAACAAAGCAAGCTATCAGAATTAACATCGCAACGCTGGGAATCTGGAGAGCTGCTAAGAAGACCCCAGACATAGGTGAAAACTTTCCTACTTTTCTTTTTATATAATATGTTTGTGGCGGATGACTTTTTTTTTGCCTGGTTCCTGGTTAAAGAGCTGGCCTGTGAGTTGGCCTTTGATTGATTGGTTCCTGAAGAAACCTAATTGAGTCTGTAATGTGAAACCTGGGTTAACTAGAAACATGCTGCCTTATTATTTTTTGAGCTTATTTACCCTATTGAAGTAATATCTTACATAAAGGAAATTAGCAACCCCAGTCCGAAGTGGGAGACGGACGGGGGTACTGGCATATGAGGTTTCACCTTTTTGTTTCTCAAAACAATAAAAGAACCAGTGGAACTGTTTGATGTAAGCTGCTTATCATAAACATCAGCTGCAAGTGAAACGGCGTTGCACAAGTACTTGTTCATTGTCCCAAGAGTCACTGATCTGACGTTGGCAGAGTTATATGGAGGACTATCTTTGTGATACCTCTTTTTTCTTTTTCTCTATGCAAAACTAGTAGTCCGGGACTGTAACAATTTTATATCTCAATTTGCTAAAAGGAAAAGAAAAAAAAATTTTTTTTTTTTTTTTTTTTTTCTTTCCTACCCCCCCCCCTCCTCCCCCTTTTTTTTTTTTTTTTTTTTTCTCTCCTACCCCCTCATGGCATAATAGCATGGCTGGGAAGCGGGCAGCAGAGGAAAAATTAAACCTGCACCAGTTACAAAATCAGCTGCATCAAGCAGGAGGTCAGGTTACACGCTCGGCTAGAAACCAGACAAACCAAGCGAAAGTCGCAGCAGCAGCTGCAGTAGCGGCAGCAACAAAATTAGAGCGTTTTTCCAGGACATCCCTATCACCGGTAAAATCCCAACAGCTAACCCAAGCGAGTACCCAGGCGAGTAGGAAAAGTCACAGCCAAAGCAGCGGGCCAATATTGGCCGCAACAAGCCCACTTGCAGTGCCCTCAATAAGTCATGGAATAGGAAAATCTCCCCCTATAAGCGGTGACACAGATCCTAAAAGGCTACCCAATACAACTGAGCCCGGGATGGAGAGTGGCCAAAGTGGAGGAGCGGAAGAGCCAACAATGAGGGACCTCATGTATGCGATTACTGCATGTAAGGAATCAATTTTTGGTTTGGGTGCTCAGCTAAAAAGCATAAGAGAAGAACTGATTGCGCTGGGTAGTAGTTTGAAAGAAACGGAGGGAAGAACAACAGCACTAGAGGACAGATTAAGCCTGGTGGAAGATATACTATCTCCGCTCAGACAAGATATGACTGACATGAAAAAACGCATAGAAAATCAATCCGCCAAAATAGATGAACTAGAAAATAGAAATCGAAGAAACAACATAAGAGTAATAGGCATGCCGGAACGGAGCGAGGGACCTGACCCTATTGAATTTTTGGAGGGATGGATCAAGGAGACATTTGGGGCTGCATCCTTTTCTCCTTTCTTTGGCATCGAACGCGCCCATCGAATCCCCTTCAAATCTCGGCAGGGCAAGGAGTACCCAAGACCTATAATTATGAAAATGTTC
Organism: Lithobates clamitans; assembly: GCA_037952925.1. NCBI lineage: Eukaryota > Metazoa > Chordata > Amphibia > Anura > Ranidae > Lithobates > Lithobates clamitans. Next base: position 1,039,848 of record JBBGZY010000272.1, read on the forward strand.
AACTTTAGAGATAAGGTGTCTTTGCTTCGGAAAGCGAGAGAAATGAGAGAAATCTTGTATAGGGGAGCGCGAATTTCACTATATCAAGACTTCTCCCCAGACCTGCAAAAGCTCAGGGCGGCATACATGCCAATTAAACGTGTGCTTCAGCAAAAAAAGATGGATTATGCACTACTGTACCCCGCCCGCATGAGAATAACCACCAGGAATGGGACATTCTTCTTTGATTCTCCCCGCAAAGTGGAAGACTGGCTGGAGAATGCAGAGAGAACAACACGGAATGAAGGAGAGGAGAGATTAGAGACTGATTAGATTATGGACCCTTTTTTTTTTTTTTTTTTTTTTTTTTTTTTTTTCCCGTCCTTATGTGGTATTAGGGAGGGGGGAGAGAAGAGGGTAGGGTGATACAATGAGTAATACACTAAAGAACTAAGTAGGCGATGTGTTGCAGGTAGAAGTTGAGAAAGAAGTATAGGGATAGACCATAAAGTAGTAAAGGTTAATATACACTTACTTAATTCACTGGATTGACACGACAGATTATCTCTTATCCGAACATAAAAAATTAAAAACACATGAACAGCACTAATAAGGTTGAAGGAATAGGATTATAATTTAGCACTAGTTGGACATTCACTTTTTAGAATACTTTGAGATGCCACGATAAACAATTTTTTCCACAAGTATAATTATTTAGAACACTTGAATAACACTAATATGGTCAGGGAGGGGGGGAGGGGGTGGGATAGGGACCCCTGGGTTAAAGGGGTATAGTAAATGTGTGGCACTGGCAAGGTATGCCAGTGTAGTATGGGGAATGAGAGTAAGTGGGAGGTTCGGAACACAGCCCCTAGGGTAGGCCCAGCTGGGCGGGGAGGGAAGGAAGGAGGTGGGTGGGAGAGGGGGAGGGGGAGACAGGAGGGAAAGAACTGGGAGGGGGGGTGGAGCGGGGTGGGGGGCGGGGGAGGATGGGGAGGGGTGGGTGGAAAAGTCACAACTCAAATAATTAATGAAAAACACCACAAACATAAAACCATATACAAATCCCTCCTACGCTCCACCAAGGATGGTAAAGGGATTAGGAGGAATGCTGACTGTTATGTATTACTCACTGAGGGGACACAAGGGGCAGGTAAAATTCTGAGGGACAATTGTATTCTTATTCCCTGCTCACGTTGTTGTCTTTTGCTATATAGTTATTTGAATTGGTATGATCCCCTATATGAGTAAAGAAATTGGGAAAAGGAAAGACCTACTCTTGATGACATGGAATGTGAGAGGGCTGGGGGATAGCGACAAGAGAAGGGCAATGTTTAGATATTTTGATATAATGAAACCTCAGATAATCTGTTTACAGGAAACACACTTGTGTTCCAACTCTGTCCACCTGCTGCGCTCAAGGAGATACCCGACTCAGTTTCACTCCATGCACACTTCACATTCAAGAGGAGTCAGTATAGTGATCTCCTCGGGTGTCTCCTTTGAGTGCATGGAACAGAGGGTGGACAGGGAGGGAAAATTTGTCTTCTTGCTATGTAAAATTAACGGTTTAACGTGCATAATTGCATCAATATACATTCCACCACCATTCTCATCAGCTTCACTCGGGTGTCTATCACAATTCATAGCCTCATATCCGGATGTCCCGGTACTAGCATTGGGTGACTACAATAATACCTTAGACAACTCCCAGGATAGAATGTCTCTGACATCTAGAACTATGAAACAGACAACTGGCAGGACTGCTTTTGCAGCCCTGCTTATGGAAATAGGACTCCGGGATGTATGGAGAGAGAGACACAAAGAGGACAGATGTTATTCATGTCATTCTGCAACACATGAGGTCCTCTCCCGTATCGACCTGGGTCTAGGAAATGAGGCACTCCTGCAGTTAGTGGAGGACTCGGCGTATGAGCCACGCCTATTATCTGACCACTCCCCATTCTGGGTGCGGTTAGGCACCACTGGAAAGCTGGGGCGACAACTATGGAAGGTGAACCCCTACTGGTTGTCTCTGTTTCCCCAAATAGATAATATAAGAGAGGCGCTACGGGAGTTCCTGCAATTTAATAGGGGGTCTGCTAGCGCCATGGTAATATGGGATACACTTAAGGCATTCTTGAGGGGATGTCTTATTAAAGAAATTGCGGGAATTAAAACACGCTCCAGGGAATGGGAAAACAAGGTACGGGAAGAACTGATAGAAAGGGAACAGGTTTTGATAAGAGACCCATCAAAATCTAACCAAGAATCCTGGAGAGAGGTTCAAGCGATATATAGCTCGGTTTGGTTATCAGCAGCAGAGAAGAGAAGATACTTTCAACAACAGAGTTATTTTGAAGAGGGGGAAAATACTGGCCGCCTTCTAGCCCTTATAGCCAGAGAGCAAAGAGATCCCACTACTATCCTGGCTGTGAGGGCTAAATCCGGGGAGAGGCAGACCCGTAGTTCAGACATCTTGAGCAGCTTCCAGCAGTTCTACGGGGACTTGTATTCTAGCAAAACTAGATACAACCCGCCTGAGCTGTTGCAGTTTTTGCAGTCCTGTCCGCTCCCGCAATTGTCGGAGGCGGACAGGGAACTGTTGAACTGCCCAATCACATTAGTGGAATTAAGAGAAGCACTGGAGGGGACAGGTCGCCATAAATCACCAGGCCCAGATGGGATCCCGGCAGAGGTATACTCCCACTATAGAGAGGACCTCTTACCATCACTACTGCAGGCTATAAGGGAGGCTGAGGAACTGGGTTATCTACCGGATAGTATGCGTGAGGCAATAATAACAGTAATTTTAAAGCCTGGGAAAGATAATCTTTTATTAGACTCATATCGTCCAATTTCGCTATTAAACGCGGATGTTAAATTGTTCGCAAGTGTCCTGGCCAATAGGCTATCTCGAGTGATTAGCAGGTTGGTCCATCGTGATCAGTCTGGCTTTATACCTACCCGATCTACATCAGATAATATAAGGAGGCTCTACATGAACCTTCAGAAGCCAGTGGATAATCCGGGGAGTAGGGCCATTCTATCTCTCGACGCCTCAAAAGCGTTCGACAGTGTGGAATGGCCCTACCTCATGGAAACACTGAAAAGATTCGGGTTGGGAAGTAGGTTTGTAGCTTGGGTAGAGATACTCTATTTTAAACCTAGAGCCAGAATACGTATTAATGGTGACCTTTCGCCTCCATTTGAATTGCATAGGGGGACGAGACAGGGTTGCCCATTGTCTCCATTACTGTTTGCCCTGGCAATAGAGCCTCTAGCTATTAAGATCCGGAATTCAAAGGAGGTGGTGGGGTTCCGTAGACACCAGAGAGAAGAAAAAATATCTTTATATGCAGACGATGCACTTATATATCTGGGCGACATGACCTCATCCTTGCGGGCAGTAATGGAGATAGTGAGAGAATATGGCACCTTCTCAGGCTTTGCCATTAACTGGTCAAAATCAACGCTAATGCCCATAGACCAGCAGAGGGACCGACTACCAGTGGGAACGGAACAAATAACAATAGTTGACAGTTTTAAGTACCTGGGAGTGATGGTGTCCCCAAACCCGGCTGAGTACCTCCGGCTGAACCTGGAACCACTGCTCTCTAGGCAGAAACAAAAAAGCAACAGCTGGTGTAGGCTCCCCCTATCAGTTATAGGACGAGCAAACCTAATAAAAATGGTATGGGCACCCCAACAATTATACGTTTTCCACAACTCTCCGACATGGATACCAAAAAAATGGTTTAAGCAAATTGACACACTAATGAGGGAATTGATATGGAAAAAAAAGACACCTAGAATTAGCCTAGAAACATTGCAATACGAAAAGGATAGAGGAGGGCTTGCAATACCCAATCCTAGGCTATATTTCTTGGCATCACAATTTCAACAAATGGCAGGATGGGGTCGAAAGGGAAATGAGGACCCTACATACCAATTGGTGACCATGATGGAACCCACACTAGAAGCGGCCTCTCACCTGGAAATGGACTTGCCAAGCATGAAGGGGGTAGACCCAATAAGTACGCTTTTTAAAAAAGTATGGGGTGAGGTTCGGAAAATCTTAAAGATAACAGGCGTGCTTTCATTTACGCCGATCTGGCATAATAGTAGATACTCTGAGATCCAGGGACTACAGGGGTTCACACAATGGCAAGAAAAGGGGATTCAGTTCTTCCCACAACTATATGAGGGAGAGGTGTTGAAGACATACGAACAATTATGTAGGGAATTCCAGTTGAACCCGAGGGGCTTTTTTCAGTACCTCCAATTGCGCCATGCGATACAGGCACAACAAATAACGCTCTCCCAGACAACACCGGCAGCTTCACTTTTGAATGAGATCTTTTTGGCAGATACAAGGAAAGGGTTAATATCCAAAATATATAAGGAGTTGCTGAAGTCAACCCAGGTTCATACACTGTTAAAGTGCCGAAATAAATGGATAGAGGACATAGGAGAAATAGATGAAAAACAATGGGAAATGGCGCTCGAGGCTATTCCAGTGGTGTCACTCTCCGCAACCCAAAGACTATCACAATTATTTATTCTTCATAGGGCCTATAGGACATCAGTACAGCTTTATAAATGGGGTAGAGGAGACTCCCCACTGTGCCCCAAGTGTAAGGTACACAGAGGGGACTTTATTCATTTAATTTGGAGGTGCCCAAAGCTGCATAGGTACTGGGATGAGGTTTCCCAACATATTTCCAGGGTGGCGCGGGTCCACATTCCCCTTAATCCGACCGTATACCTGCTCGGAGCTATAAGTGGAAAGATGTACCCGGGAGGAAAGTACTTCATGTTATCTAGACTGATGTATCTCGCCAGGAAACTTATTGCAAAGTACTGGATGGCTCCAACTGTACCTACAGTTAAGCAATGGATTGCCTACGTTAACTCGTTTCTCCCTAGAGAACGACTGGCGTACGCCCGTAGAAGCGATCGGAGTAAATTTAACAAGATATGGCACCCATGGCTGGGGGATGCGGACCTGGCCCCACATCAATTGATAGTAGAAAGGCTTCAGATGTAGTGATCAGGAGGGGGTGACGTAGAGAGGAAGAACGAGATTGTGATACCCGAGGGGAAGGAAAGCGAGAGTAAGTACACAGGGGGGGGAGAAGAAGGAGGAATAGGAAGTTGGCTTGTAAAATTAATGACAACAAAATCAGATAAATAAGAACATTGGATAGGAGGGAAACCTGCGGTAGTTGTACAGGTGGTGCAAGAACCATCAAAGGCAATATGAAAGGTCTGCTGTGACGGAGGGGAGGTGGGGTGGGGAGGGGTGGAGGGGAGGGTTGGAACAAAATCAAGGGAAAGGGAGGAATGAACTAGCAATAGAGATATGATTTTGCATGGAGGAAGGGCGGGAACACGAGAATAGGACTACATAAACCACACACTTTATACTATGTTTTGCTGTACAATATAATGTGAATGATTGAAACTATGCTCCTCCTTTCCTGCCAGACATAGCCCCTGTGTGGGTTGACCTGGCTCTTGCTTTGTATTGTTATAATCTTATTGACATGTGTGCAATAAAAAAGAAATGATTGAAAAAAAAAAAAAAAGGCATCAGTCAGCCAGCCACCTTCTCCACCACTCTTCCTCTGACTAAACGAAGCCTCAGCAACACGTTGTCCAGCACCAGGAAATTGTAACCTCCCAGGGTCTGGAAATGCATTGCACAAACCTTTCTTCGAGGCCTCCTGAAGATTTTTCATCCTCTGCTCCCTCTGTGAAGGCAGGATGAGTTCTGCAACCTTACCCTTGTAATGTGGATCAAGAAGGGTTGCCAGCCAGTAATGATCCCTCTCCTTAAAACCACAAATTCTAGGGTCCTTTTGCAGGCTTTGCAGAATCAGGGAGGCCATGCAGCGTAAGTTTGCAGAGGCATTCGATTCTGGGTCACTAAGGATCACATGATCCGTAACAACCTCCTCCCAGCCACGTACAACTCCTTGGGTTTCTGGGGGACTGAAAATCATCCCTTGAATACTGCTGCTGAGTGTTATCCTCCACGTCCATGCTGACATCCTGTTATCCTCCACGTCCATGTCCATGCTGACACAAACCTCCTCCTCCTCCCCTTCTTCCTGTGTGTTTGGCGGGCCCACAGGAATGCTATCTGGATAAAGGGGGTAAAGGAGGTAAGGAAGTCTTCCTCTTCCTCCCTCTGTTTTGCCTCAAGTGCCCTGTCCATTATTCCACAAAGTGCTCCAACAGGAAGACTAAAGGGACGGTGTCACTAATGCATGCATTGTCGCTGCTCACCATACTTGTGGCCTCCTTAAATGGTAACAAGACAGTGCATGCATCTTTGATCAGTAGCCACTGGCGTGGCGAAAAGAAGCCAAGCTCCCTTGACCCTGTCCTGGTGCCATAATCGCACAGGTACTCATTAATGAGTTCCACCTGGTGGGCATGTCACAAATGAGGCAGTTGGTGGGCAGTTTGCATTCCCTTTGAAGTCACCCAGCCAAGCACTGGCATTGTATGACTGGTGAAAATGACCATAGACTTTTCTGGCCTGCCTTAGGAGATCCTGTAAGCCTGGGTACCTGCTCAAGAACCGCTGCACCACCAAATTCAACATGTGTGCCAAACATGGAACATGGGTCAAATGTCCCTGTCGGAGGGCAGAGAGAAGGTTGGTGCCATTCCTGGCTGAAGATGGCATGGCGTCAACCACCTCTGAGCCTGCCCCTGCAGAGCTGACAGAATCTCTGCCTCAGTGTGGCTCCTGTCCCCTAAGCAGACCAACTCAAGCACCGCATGGCATCTTTTTGCCTGACTGCTTGAATAGCCCCTTGAATGCTTATGGAGCACCGCTGGTTCAGAGAACAAATCTGCAGAAGAGGCCATAGAGGAAGAAGAAGAGGGTGTGAAGGAGAGAGCTGTGGCAGAATCAACACTAGCATTTTTGAGGCGTGGTGGTGGAACAAGCTCCAACAATACTGAACTCTGTTCTGCATCCTTCCCAGCTGCCAGCAGAGTTACCCAGTGCGCCGTGAAGGAAAGGTAACGTCCCTGCCCATGCCTGCTGGACCATGAGTCAGCGGTAATATGCACCTTACTGCTGACCGCCCTGTCCAACGAGGCCAAAACATTGCTTTCCACATGCCGGTAGAGAGCCAGAATGGCCTTCCCTGAAAAGAAATGGCGTTTTGGAACCTGCCACTGAGGTGCAGCACATTCCACAAATTCACGAACGGGGGCAAAGTCTACAAGCTGAAAAGGCAGCAGTTGCAGTGCTAGCAATTTGGTCAAGCTAGCATTCAGACGCTGAGCATGTGGATGGCTGGGACCAAATTTCTTTTTATGGTTCAGCAACTGGGGGTAGGGAAATTTGCCTGCTAAAATCAGATGGTGGTATACTGCTATCAGATTGGCTGCAAGTATTTAGGACACCTATTGCTATACCTTCATTCTTCTCAGTGCAGGTTTTTGAGAGGACTGGAGGTATAGTGGGGTTGGAGATACCAGATGAGGAGCAATGAGAAATCCGCCTTTTTCTTTCATGTGGGTCTTTCAAGTGCTGTTGCCAATGGACTGCATGGCAGGTTGTCATATGTCTGGTCAAGCATGTGGTGCCCAAGCGGCTGCTGTTCTGGCCACGCTTGATCCACTTCAGACATAGGTTGAAAACAGCAACTGTGCGATCTGCTGCACATGTGTTGAAAAAGGCCCACACCAAGGAACTTTTAAAAGTCAGCAGGGCATCAGAAGCGCCCTGCACCTGCGGAGCTCTGTGGTGTGAAGCAATAGGGTGGCTGCCCTTCAGCTGCCCCCTAGAGGACATCCTGCCTCATTGTAGTTGTGCCTCCCCTCCTCCTCTCTTCTCTCAGGCACCCAAGTAGAGTCAGTTACCTCATCATTCCCTCCCTCTTCATCACTGGAGCAAACTTAGCAGTATGCTGCAGCTGGGGGAACATGACTGCCGGTTTATTCTGTGGCACCCCTCTAGGCTCATGTTACTCCCTTCCTCAACCTGGGAACCAACATCGGAGCCTTCAAATCACTGCACATCCTCCAGCAGCATGTACCCGACACTGTGGTCAAATAGTTCTGGGGACTCCTCTGTGCATGATGCTGGGACTACGGAAGGAGTGACTGTGGACAAGGAGCCGGTGGAATATGCCACTTTGGCAGCTGCATTGGAAGGCAAACTACTCTGAGCCTGGGTGACGGAGATTGACGAGGATGAGGACGGCTTTGTTATCCACTCCACCAACTCTTCTGCATGTTCTGGTTCAATAACGCGGCCAGCAGCAGAAAAAAAGGACAAGCGTGCCCCACGGCCACCTGCAGAGGATGCACCATGTCCACGACCAGCACTGTTGACTGTAGACACAGAGGCTGCTTGCCCTCTTTTAGTGGCCCGTGCGTGTCTGCCTCTCCTTGGTGGCCTTCCGGACATGATGTATATTTTGTTTTACAACACCACACTACACTGTATTAGATACTGCGTAGACCACCAGAAGTGTAGTAAAAACTCTACAAACTGTATTAGATACTGTGTACACTGCCTGTGCTGTATTAGCAACTGTACAACAGCTGCACTGTGTTTTATACTGTGTACACCACCAGAAGAAATTGTACACACTGTATTAGATATTGTGTACACCACCAGAAAAGTAGTAGAGACTGTACTACGGCTGCACTGTATTGTGTACTGTGTACACCACCAGAAGTGTAGTAGAAACTGTACACACTGTATTAGATACTGCGTACACCACCATAAAAGTAGTAGAAACTGTACTACAGCTGCACTGTATTGTGTTCTGTGTACACCCCCAGAATTGTAGTAGAAACTGTACACACTGTATGCAATATTGTGTACACCGCCTGCACTGTATTAGCAACTATACTACGGATGCACTATATTTTATACTGTGTACACCACCAGAAGTGTAGTAGACACTGTACGCACTATATTAGATACTGTGTACACCGCCTGCACTGTATTAACAACTGTACTATGGCTGCACTGTATTGTGTACTGTGTACACCACCAGAAGTGTAGCAGAAACTGTACACACTGTATTAGATACTGTGTATACCACCAGAAAAGTAGTAGAGACTGTACTACGGCTGCACTATATTGTGTACTGTGTACACCACCAGAAGTGTAGTAGAAACTGTACACACTGTATTAGATACTGTGTATCCTGCCTACACTGTATTAGCAACTGTACTATGGCTGCACTGTATTTTATACTGTGTACACTACCAGAAGTGTAGTCAACACTGTACACACTGTTTTAGATACTGTGTACACCGCCTGAAGTGTATTAAAAACAGTACACCACGGAATGCACTCTAGATATAGGCTACACTGTATACAGAGTATATAGATATATCTATAGATATATCTATATACCTACATATCTATATATATCTATATCTATAGATTTATAGATAGATAGATAGATAGATAGATAGATAGATAGATAGATAGATAGATAGATAGATAGATAGATAGATAGATAGATAGATATAGATATATACATATGAGACTGTGTATATATACAGTAGCTCACAAAAATGAGTACACCCCTCACATTTTTGTAAATATTTTATTATATCTTTTTATATCTTTTCATGTGCTGCAATGTAAAGTAGTGAGTGTACAGCTTGTATAACAATGTAAATTTGCTGTCCCCTCAAAATAACTCAACACACAGCTATTAATGTCTAAACCACTGGCAACAAAAGTACACCCCTAAGTGAAAAAGTCCAAATTGGGCCCAATTAGCCATTTTCCCTCCCCGGTGTTATGTGACTCGTTAATGTTACAAGGACTCAGGTGTGAATGGGGAGCAGGTGTGTTAAATTTGGTGTTATCGCTCTCACTCTCTCATACTGGTCACTGGAAGTTCAACATGGCACCTCATGGCAAAGAACTCTCTGAGGATCTGAAAAAAAGAGTTGTTGCTCTACATAAAGATGGCCTAGGCTATAAGAATATTGCCAAGACCCTAAAACTAAGCAGCAGCACAGGTGCCAAGACCATACAGCAGTTTAACAGGACGGGTTCCACTCAGAACAGGCCATGCCATGGTCTACCAAAAAAGTTGAGTGCACGTGCTCAGGGTCATATCCAGAGGTTGTCTTTGGGAAATAGACATATGAGTGCTGCCAGCATTGCTACAGAGGTTGAAGGGGTGGGGGGTCAGCCTGTGCTCAGACCATACTCCGCACACAGCATCAAATTGGTCTGCATGGTTGTCGTCCCAGAAGGAAGCCTTGTCTAAAGATGATGCACAAGAAAGCCGCAAACAGTTTGCTGAATACAAGCAGACTAAGGACATGGATTATTGGAACCATGTCCTGTGGTCTGATGAGACCAAGATAAACTTATTTGGTTCAGATGGTGTCAAGCATGTGGGATGGCAACCAGGTGAGGAGTACAAAGACAAATGTGTCTTTCTTACAGTCAAGCATGGTGGTGGGAGTGTCATGGTCTGGGGCTGCATGAGTGCTGCTGGCACTGGGCAGCTACAGTTCATTGAGGGAACCATGAATGTCAACATGTACTGTGACATACTGAAGCAGAGCATGATCCCCTCCCTTCAGAGACTGGGCCGCAGGTCAGCATTCCAACTGGATAATGACCCCAAGCACACCTCCAAGATGACCACTGCCTTGCTAAAGAAGCTGTGGGTAAAGGTGATGGACTGGCCAAGCATGTCTCCAGACCTAAACCCTATTGAGCATCTGTGGGGCATCCTCAAACGGAAGGTGGAGGAGCGCAAGGTTTCTAACATCCACCAGCTCTGTGATGTCATCATAGAGGAGGACTCCAGTGGCAACCTGTAAAGCTCTGGTGAACTCCATTCCAAAGAAGGTTAAGGCAGTGCTGGAAAATAATGGTGGCCACACAAAATATTGACACTTTGGGCCCAATTTGGACATTTTCACTTAGGGGTGTACTCACTTTTGTTGCCAGCGGTTTAGACAATAATGGCTGTGTGTTGAGTTATTTTGAGGGGGGCAGCAAATTTACACCGTTATACCATTTGTACACTCACTACTTTACATTGTAGCAAAATGTAATTTCTTCAGTGTTGTCACATGAAAAGATATAATAAAATATTTACAAAAATGTGAGGGGTGTAATCATTTTTGTGAGATACTATATATATTAAGGCACTGCCTGCATTGACTGAATATAATATATATATATATTAGTAGACTGACTGTGTGTATATATATATATATATATATATATATATATATATATATATATATATATATATATATATATATATCTATATCTATATAGATATATATATATATATATATATATATATATATCAAATACACTGCCACTACTTGAATAACCTGCCTGCTTAATCTAAATCAAACTATCTCTCCGTCCACACCAACAACACTACACAGGGCCGCCCTGTAGGCAGGCTTATAAAGTGTGGGGCATGGACTTAGTCCCCCTGAGCCATGATTGGCCAAAGGCGCCCTGCCTCTGGCCACTTATGGCTTTCTTAGTAGAGGGTGCTGGGATTGGCCAAAGCATGCAGGTCAGGTGCATGCATTGGCCAATCATCATACAGCAATGCACTGCGATCTCGCAGTGCATTATGGGGCTTTCCTCGGCACTCAAATTTCCCACAAACGCTCCATAATGTTCGCTCTTTGACGAACGGGTGAACACCCAATGTTCGAGTCGAACGTATGTTCAACCCGAACATCAAGCTCATCCCTACTTGGCATTTTCAAGGCACGACCTTCCATACTCCCCAATGAATGGAAAGGTGAAGCGGTTGATTCAAGAAGAGTGGCAGTGCCTATTATCTGGGATTCTTTGGTGCGTTCTATAGTAATAGAAAAAGAGAAAGGTGGCGGAACAGCCAGGAAGTAAAAAACAGTAGCTTTATTGAAGATCCATAAACAGATAAAACATGACACACATACGGTTCAAAACTGTTTAGTAGACGTGTTTCACACTGTGGTGCTTACTCATTACTAAAGTAATTAGTGAATTAATTAGTAATGAGTAAGCACAATGGTGTGAAACGCATCTACTGAGCATCTTTGGACTGTATGTGTGTTATGTTTTATCTTTTTATAGATCTTCAATAAAGCTATTGTTTTTTACTTCCTGGATTTGCCGCCACCTTTCTTTTTTCCTATGGACTGTTTTGGCTGCGGACCAGGCAGGCACCAGGGTCTTCACAGCAGTGCATGAGATCTCGCAGGCCACTTGAAGCAGTGTGAACCCAGCTTTCTCTTTCATTGGCCTTCTACGGTAAAATTCAGTTACTTTTGGTGGTTCAGACATCAGCCTTCAGAACCTTTCTTAATCCCGACCAGAATAGCACCTGAATTCCACTCAGGAGGAGGATTACCTCTCTCAGTACATCGATATTATATGACTGCAATGGGGAATGATTCTAAGTCCTCCCTCAGAGAGATTAAAACACTTTATTTCTCCTCTGTGTCTCATATGAAGAAGATCAGAGACTAGAGACCGGTGTTGAATTTAAAGAAACTCAGTCTTGTGGGAGATGGACATTTCCAGTTCATGTGTCTTCCTTTCAGGGTTCTCTATGTCACCGATGACCTTTATGGAGATCCTAATCTCTGCGTAATTCAGAGTCCAGATGACCTACTAGTTCAAAAGGGGATGCTTTTGGCCAGCCTGAGAAGTTTCGGCTGGATAGGAGGTGTCAAGACAGTTGGAACAGACCTGACTGGTATTGATATGGAGGCCCAGTTCAACGCTCAAGCGAATACCTTTCTCCTCCTTCTCAGAATGGGCCAAGCAGTTGTCAGCTTCCCAATGCAGGGGTCTTTATTTTTAGTCCCAATAGAAAATAGAAAACATATCAACTGTTTAAACTGAGAAAATGTACTGTTTTAGGAATACAATTAGGTAATTGTGAAATTAATAGCAGCAACACGTCTAAAAAAAAGTTGGGACATGGAAGCAAAAGGCTGGCAAAGTAAGTGGTACTAACAAGGAAGAACTGGAAGAACATTTTGCAACCAATTTGGTTAATTGGAAACAGGTCAGTAACACGATTGGATATAAAAATAACATCTTAGAGAGTCAAAGTCTCTCAGAAGTAAAGATGGACAGAGGTTCACCTATCTGTGAAAAGCCGTGTCTAAAAATTATCAAACAAGTTCAGAATAATGTTCCTCAATGTAAAATTTCAAAGACTTTAAATATATTATCATCTACAGTACATAATATCATCAAAATATTCAGAGAATCTGGAGAAATCTCTGTGAGCAAGGGGCAAGGCCAAAATGCAATATTGGATCTCCATGATCTTGGGGCCCTTAGACAGCACTGCATTAAAAACAAGCATGTTTCTGTGATGAATATCACTGCTTGGGCTTAGGAATACTTCTAAAACTCACTGCATGTGAATACAGTTTGTCATGCCATCCAAAAATGCAAGGTAAAGCTCTATCATGCAAAGAAGAAGCCATATCTGAACATGATCCAGAAACGCCGCCATCTTCTCTGGTTCAAAGCTCATTTAAAATAGTCTGTTGCAAATTGAAAAACTGTTCTGTGGTCAGACAAATCGAAATGACATTCTTTTAACCACTTCAATACAGGCCCTTCCTGCCAAGAGAAATTTTCAGCTTTCAGCTCTCTCACACATTAAATGACAATTACTCAGTCATGCTACACTGTACCCAAATTTTTATAAGTTTCTTCTCACAAACAGATATTTCTTTTGGTGGTATTTAATCACCGCTGGGTTTTTTATTTTTTTGCAATATAAAGAAAAAAAGAGAGAAAATTTTGAAAAAAAAAACACCCTGTTTTAGTTTCTATTGTAAAATTTAGCAAATAAGTCATTTTTCCTCATAAATTTGGGCCAAAATTTATACTACCTATCTTTAGTAAAAATAACCCTAATTAGTGTATATTATTTGGTCTCTGTGAAAGTTATAGAGTCTACAAGCTATGGTGCAAATCATTGAAAATTGATCTTTCCTGATGTACTGAAGGCCTATCTCATTTCTTGAGACCCTAACAGGCCAGGAAAGTACACATTCCCCCCAAATGACCCCTTTTTGGAACGTAGACATTCCAAGGTACTTAGTGAGAGGCATGGTGAGTTTTTTGAAGTTGTAATTTTTTCCCACAATTCTTGGGACTTTTTTTTTTTTTACACAAAATTGTCTTAATAACAAGTTATTTCTCTCACACAACACATGCATACTTGCAATGACACCCCAAAATACATTCTGCTACTCCTCCTGAGTATAGCGATACCACATGTGTGAGACTTTTACACAGCCTGGCCACATACAGACGCCCAACATCCAAGTAGCACTTCAAGGAATTCTATGAGCATAAATTGCACATCTCATTTGATGACAACCTATCACACTTTTGAAGGCCCTGGAGCACCAGCACAATGGAAATGCCCACAAAATTACCCAATTTTGGAAAGCTAACACCCCAATGTATAATCTATGAGGCATAATGAGTCTTTTGAATGGTTCATTTTTTTCCAGAAGTTTTTTGTAAATTGTGGAAAAAAAGGAAAAAGCATTTTTTTTACACAAAGTTGTCCATTTATAAGATATTTCCAACACATAGCATGTTCATAGCAAAAATCACACTCAAAAATATATTCTGCTACTCCTCCTGAATATGGTGATACCACATGTGTGAGACTTTTGCACAGCCTGGCCACATACAGAGGCCCAACATCCAAGTAGCACCTCTAGGCGTTCTAGGAGCATAAGTTACACATATAAATTTCTGCCAACCTATCATATTGTTGAAGGCCCTTCATATTTCTAACACATAGCATGTACTGTACATACCAATTACAAACCAAAATACATTCTGCTGAGCAAAAGGTAAAGAAAAGATTACCTGCGGTTTTAGTAGTGCAGTGGTCCACAGAGGAGAGCATCGGTCCAGGCAGCAGGCAGGAACGTGGACAGCAACAGCAAAACAGGCAGGAACACTGTCCATAGTCAGTACAGGTAGAGATGTTGTCAGCACAGCCAAAGCATTGGTCCAGGTAGCAGGCAGGGATGTGGTCAGCAGCAGCAAAAGGATTGTCCATGCAGCAGGCAGGAATACTGTTTATAGTTAGTACAGGCAACAGAGATATGGTCAGTACAGCCAAAGTATTGGTCCAGGCAACAGGCACATGGTCCATAAAGTCCTGGGTCAGTGCAGGCAGAGATATTGTCAGCACAGTATTTGTCCAGGGAGCAGGCAGGACCATCAAGCTTAGGTCCTCAGTCAGAAAAGAATGGGGACATGGGTAGAGGCTTCTCCCACCCAAATCTCTTTGAAGCCTCCAGACATCCAGACCCTGTTCTGGGAACACAGAAAACCAAAAACAGTTTTTCTCAACTCAGAACACTATTCTGGACCCCCTCACATATGTGAGACCCCTGTGTAGCAGGGTGAAAGATCAGTCCAAGTGGCAGGCAAAAACATGGTCAACAGGCCGAGGTCAGTGCAGGTAAAAGGCAGAAATAGACGGTAGGCAGAGGCATAGTCGATAGTCCAGGGTCAGTTCACGTGAAAGGCAGAAAAATGGTGGATAAACAATGCAGATGGCAGGCAGAGGCATAGTCGATAAACAGGCCAGGGTCAGTTCACATGGAAGGCAATGATATGGTTGGTTGAGGCACCAGGGAAATATTCAGGACATGAATTGAAAACGGGGAAATGGCAGTCTAATAGAAATATGGGATAATAGTTTACAAAATTGTGATAGCGTCTGAAGTATTCTCCGATGCAAAGGCCAGGTTGGGAGGGACATTGGGGACAATAGAAACTGGTGTCTTTCCTAACTCCTCTTTTGGTGCACACCCGACATTTTTTTTGGCGTCTTCTTCTGGCTCCTGAGGGTGGAATATGGTCAGGGAAATGGCGCTCCTGTAGTCTGCTGACACAATCGGTGCAAATGCTTTCTGGGGGGGATCCTTGTTGATAGATCAGGGCAGTGACAATGTCTTCAATAAACTTTAGGAAGGTGTTGGATGTTTCTGTCGATTTTTGACAGATGATGAAAGAATTATACATGGCCAAATGAAAAAAGTAAATTGCGATTTTTTTTTTTTATACCAGAAGAGAGATTTTTTCGTGTTAATAGGGCTGCAACAATTGATCATTTAAATCCACCCTCTCAATGA
Source organism: Lithobates clamitans (assembly GCA_037952925.1). Lineage (NCBI taxonomy): Eukaryota > Metazoa > Chordata > Amphibia > Anura > Ranidae > Lithobates > Lithobates clamitans. The sequence goes on from JBBGZY010000272.1 coordinate 1,056,000, forward strand.
ATTTATTGTACTCGTGGATACAGGAAGACTTTCGAACCGAACCGTGTTTTCTGTGAAGTTCCACAAGGTGTCATCGTGGATGGTGGACATGATGTACACACCTTTCCTATCCCTCCACTTCACAACCAACACTTCCTCGTTCCTCAAGCTTGTTGATTCCCTCTTTTGTAGTCTTGTGGTGACTAGACTCTGTGGGAAGCCCTTTCTGTTTTTCCTTGCTGTACAGCAGACCAAAGTATTCTTCAGGTATAGGTGGCGGAAAAGGGGCAAACTAGTATAATAATTGTTTATATAAATGTGATACCCCTTTTTCAAGAGTGGGAATGACAACTCCCAGACAATTTTTCTGCTTATTCCCATGTATGGTGGACACTCAGGGGGCTGGAGCTGGGAGTCTTTGCCTTTGTACACGTGGAAGGAGTGCACATATCCGGTAGAGCTTTCACAGAGCTTGTTGAGCTTCAACCTGTACCTCACCCTTGTACTGGGGATATACTACTTGATTCCCAGCCGGCCTGTGAAATGGACCAGGGATTCGTCCACAGAGATGTTCTTGTTAGGGATATAAAGTTGGCAAACCTCTTGGAGAAAAAATCAATTAGGGGGCGAATTTTATATAATTTATCAAAGTCTGGGTGATTTCGGGGGGGGGGGCACTGTGAGTTATCACTGAAATGCAGGAAGCGCATTATAATTTCATATCGGGACCTGGACATGACAGATGAAAAAATTGGCATGTGGTGGATAGGGTTGGTAGACCGATGTGCATGCACTTCTTTTTTTTTGTAACCCCTATAGTGAGTGTTAGGCCTAAAAACAATTTAAGCTCCTCCACTGTTAAGGGTCTCCATTCAAAAGGGCGGGCATAACTTAAGCTGGGGTTGTTTTTAATTAATTGATGGGCAAAAAGATTGGTTTGGTCCACGATGCCTTGAACTAATTTGTCAGGGTAAAATAAATTGAAAAAATCTATTTCAGAAAAACCTTCAGTGTTGACCTGCACACCTGGCTGTGCTGTGAAAGGGGGGATTGTGGCTAACCCCGTGCTAGAAGGCAGCCACAATGGGTTTGCCAAGGCATCCGGAAGCTGGGTTTGTGCCCTAATTCTTTGGCATGAAATTCCCACACTTGTACTGGGTCTTTCCTCCTGGGGTCTAGTAGCTCTTGTACGGGGCCACTCCTCCTGGGGTCTAGCGCCGTTGGCATTTGCAGATTGGCAATTGGGGTGTCTGGCACTGCTGGTAGCTGCCTGGTGTTCAGACCGTCTTCTTTTTGGACGGACTACTTCCTCCTCTGATTCGGATGCTGATGTGCCTTCGACTTGCTCATATTCTGAATCGGAATCAGAACTGTAACTGGACAATGAGAGCTCCCCGCTGCTCTCATTGGTCAGACTCAGTATTTGATATGCATCTTCTGGAGTGTATACCTTTCTGGAAATAGTGGCTGTATGACGGGTGACACTGATGGGCTGCACGTCAGGGACTCTAATGGGCTGAATGTCAGGGACTACTGGGCTGCACCTTGGTAGTAATTGGCTGCCGACAGCTACTCTGATGGGCACACGGGACAGGTACTCCTGATGGTATCAAGGGACAGGTACTCCTGATGGTATGACAGGTACTCAGATGGGATGACAGGTACTCTGACGGGATGGATGGATGACAGGTACTCTGACGGGATGGATGACAGATACTCTGATGAGCTCAGACAAGTACTGATGACAGGTACTCTGATGAGCTCAGACAGGTACTGATGATAGGTACTCAGATGAACGCAGACAGGTACTGATGACAGGTTCTCAGATGAGCGCAGACAGGTACTGATGATAGATACTGATGACAAGTACTGATGACAGGTACTCTGATTAACTCAGACAGGTACTGATGACAGATACTCTAATGAGCTCAAACAGATACTGATGACAGGTACTGATGACAGGTACTCTGATGAGCTCAGACAGGTACTGATGATAGGTACTGATGACAGATTCTTTTTATTCAGGGGGGCAATCTGGGCACAGTAATAGCACAGTAATGTGTAACTCACTGTTAACGCGATCTCCTCCTCACACTGGATCGGTGTGTGAGAGGGAGAACCCAGTAACAGCCGTTACACTCGGGTTTGTTGACATTTGTTACTGGCTGTGATTGGACACAGCCAGTCACGTGGTAAAGAGTCAATTTTATTGGCTCTTTACCCTGATCGGGGCTGGGCTTTGTCTGAGGGAAAAGCCTCAACCCCGATCTCCGCGCTGCATGCCCCGGGAGTGCGCACGTGCGGCGTGCATGGCGCTCTGCATAGTTACCGGCTGTGATTGGATACAGCTGGTCATGCTGTTTACCCACGCTCAGCTGGATGCTCTTTACCCTGATCGGGGAGGGGCTGTGTCCTGGGGGCCCGCAGTAGCGGACATCATATGACGCCCACCCAAGATGGGAGATCCCATCTGCGGACGTCATATGACTATGGCTGGGTAGTGGAGTGGTTAAGCAACTGTTGCTGCTACATCCTCCAGCCTTAAGAGAAGTGGGACCTTCCGGCTTGTTATCAGTGCTCAAATCAAAAGCCTGCATGTCTGATGGTATAGGGCAGTGATGGCGAACCTTGGCACCACAGATGTTTTGAAACTACATTTCCCATGATGTTCATGTAGTGTAGTTGAGAATCATGGGAAATATAGTTCCAAAACATCTGGAGGGCCAAGGTTTTCCATCACTGGTATAGGTGTGCATTAGTGTGTATGGAATGGGCAGCTTGCACATCTGGAAAGGCACCATCAATGCTGAAAGATATACCTGGGTTTTACAGCAGCATTTGCTCCCATCCAGATGACATGTTTTTCAGGAATGGCCTTGCATATTTTGGCAGGATAATGCTTAATCACACACTAGAATAACGGCATAACTTAGTAGTAGAAGAGTCAAGGTACTCAACTAACCTGCCTGCAGTCCAGACGTTTCACCAATTTAAAGTATTTGATGCATCCTGGAATTAAAAATACAACAACGAAGACACAGGACTGTTGAGCAGTTAGGATCCTATATCAGGCAAGAATGGGACAACATTCCTCTCCCAATAAGGAGTGCATATAAACATTAACTGCAATGTGAATAATAATACTATAACTAGTCTAGAGGGCATTCTAGGAGAATGGCTAGGATATAGTGCAATGTTCCCTGAGAGGAACGTCTTAGTATAAGCAATAGGTGAAGGTCTCTGTGTAGCAGCTGTAAAGGGACAGTCTTTAGTCCTAACGCTTCAGCTAGCTGGCGTTGGGGCTCAGTTGTATGGTTTGAGCAATTCCCAGTTAAACATGCAGACAACAATAAGGCTACTAAATGGCTGTATAGTGAGTACCTAAATGGCTCAGTCTCCCTGGCAGCAGATAGTAAATCTCCACAGCAGCAGCTCATCAGTCCCAGCGATATTGCAGCTCACCATCCTTTTACACACAGCAGTTAGTCACTCTCTGCTCTGCACCCTGGTGACTCTGGCTGTTGGCACACCTACGTTTAGGTGCTCTGTATCCCGCTCAGGCCACTGATATGCAGCAGTGGATGTGCACCCTCTGGGCTCCCTCATGGCAAGAGGAAGCCGTGTCCCATACAGCCATAGAAAATGCAGCTCTTTCCCCTCTTCCGGCAATCTCTTCTCTGGGGAATGCAGTTCAAAATCTCTTAATTACAGTAGAGTATCTCTCCTCATGACTACAGTTCCAATAGTGCAGTGCTGCCTGACTCAGGCTATTAAACTCTTCCTGCTCAGCAGCTCCCTCCTCTTGCTGAGACAGCTGCTAATAAGTTGATCACCACAGGGCAGCAGCTACAGAGAGCAGCTGCAGCCAGTGTTTCTCTCACCCTTTATTCTTAGCCAAGCACCTGGGTACACCTGTATATCACCATGCTCTGTGGTTCCATCCCTCCATCCCTATATTACTTCTGTGTCCTATAAAAGTCACTTTAAGCCTGTAATACATTTGTCAGAATTAAGCCCTTGCTATACTGCTTTATTACAGTGGGCGGGCACAAAGAGTGGCTAAAGGGAATGCTGTTACAGGGGGAGCTTCTACTATACTATAGAAACTAGTCATCCCCATTGTATTCACTCACTGTAGTGTATTTACAGAGCAGCAGCGTTGTCACCCTAAAGCTGGGTACATAGTCCAATGATGTGGAAACACCACTCAAGGTGTGAGCACTGCAAGTCTTATGTTGCTTCCAAAGCAGAGGTGCCCGCTCGGCTCGCCTCCGAGATCAGCAGGGAAAATGGATGAATGGAGCAACACATCCGAAGGATGCCAAAATCTTTATAGTAATAATCAACAAATAAAAGCATTTCACACAGATAACACCAGTGTTATGATTAAGCGCTTTTATCTGCATGAAACGCGGTAACATTTTTATCTCCTGGTGCTCGCTGTGCTGTATATGCTTCTATTTGTTGATCACTACAATAAACATTTTGGCATCCTTCCAGGGTGTGCAGCCATTCATCCATTTTTTAAAGCTGGGGAACATATTGTCAGTTTTTTCTTTGTTCAGCCAGCGGATGACAGATTTCTGCATCCACACAAGTGCCGGGACATTGTATTCTGACAGCGAGGACTTCCCAATGTCAGAATACACTGATCAGCTCTACAGCCAAATGGCTACAAGCCACAGGGTGCACAGTACAGCACTGGATTTCTGGCAAGATCAATGGGTATTGATAGGGAGGCAGTGTGTGTGTGTGTTGGGTGGGTGATTGATGGCCACCACCAGTGCAATGAATAGTGGATGAACAAGGGATCATACAAGGGTCCCTTTGGTTGTAATAATCAGCTAGCTATAAATATCCTTTTACATAAGCTGTTTACAGAGAGTGGTGTAAATGGGGATAAATCCCTTATTGTAATTTTTCAAGCAGTAGGACATCTCAGGCAATAAACAGAGATAACTACTGTGGATTTTGTTATATATTTGATTTCCAGAGAAAACAATGAAGGGATAAACCTCGGGGATATTTAGTTAACACATTCTACTCAATCACTGGGCTTTCTGTTCCAATTAATTTAGAGAAATGGAATTTGTGATTCCAATTTTTATATATTTTAAATGAGTTGCTTTACCAATTCACATTTATGTTCTATGAAGTCACTTGAGGTATTAAAGGCAATCTGTCACCTAGAAAGCAGTCTATGGACAGACAGCAGTTTTCGAATTAAATAAAATAGCAGGTTTTATCCAAGTCCCTTCATGTATAAATTAATGTAAGATTGTTCTATTACATTTACCCAGAGAGTAGACATTTTTAATAACTGCCCGCAGTGTCTAAATACAGAAAATGCTGACAATGGCTTTCTATTAAAGAAAAGTCAGAGATTTAAATAATGGCAAGTCACTATCACAGAATATTACTACCTATTACTCAGTAATGGATTTACAGTGTGTTCTGCATTGAACTAACTGCATTAGGCTGCTTTCACACTGAAAGTGATGGCTGTTAACGGTAAAGCACCGCTCATTCTAGCGGCGCTTTACGCTGTTTAAGAGGCGCTTTTGCACCGCTTTTCGGCCGCTAGCGGGGTGCTTTTAACCCCAAAGAAGAGGTTAAAATGCCCGTGTTGCGGCGCTTCCAAAGTGCTTTTTAGGTGCTTTAGAAGCGCTACCTATTCATTTCAATGGGCAGGGAGTTTTGGGAGAGCTGTATACAGTGCTCCCAAACTGCCCCAAAGATGCTGGTTGCAGGACTTTTCCCAACATCCCGCAAGCGCACCACCCCAGTGTGAAATGTCACACTGAAATGAATGCGAGGCCGTTTTTAGGCGCTTTACAGGCCCTATTTCTAGCACTAAAATGCCTAAAAAATGCCTTAGTGTGAAAGGGGTCTTAGACCCAGATAGCAAGCAACTGACCTGCAAGTTTGAAAATGACTATTGCTAGACTTGCCAGGCTTCACAGGTTTGTTACACAATTGTAGCAAGTCCACATTGCATGACTCCAGATCAACTTTCTGTGCAAACATTCTGCAAGTCTGCTGCAAGTTCTGGTTCAGTTATGTTGTGCAATAGTCATCCCACCACAGAGGTCACTGTGACTTGCAGAGCTCTTGCTGTACACTAACCGCTGCAACTTTGCTCTTGCTAGAGACTTGCCATTCAAATTTGCGACAAATTGGAAATGTGTCAACTAGAACTTGTGCTTCAAGTGCTCTGCAAGTGTACAACTTGCCAAGGAAAATTTGCAGCAAGTTAACTGACTTACAATTCAAGACTGACACAAATTTGTGGCAAGTTATCCTTGCTATCAGTATTATGAACTTATTATATGTGATAGATTTGCTATAAAGAAACCTTCAACTGAGAGAAATACAGAGGCTGCTCATGACCTCCTTCTGAAAATGATTGTTGCTTGGCTGTCATGCTGATGCATTGGTTTCAGTACTTTCCAAGTCACTGATCTAGAACAAACATGTCAAGATAGAATGAAGACCGAGCTCCAAATTTGCATACTTGTCCCAGGTTAGTTAGCTTAAAATTCTAAAGTCATTGGATCACTATGACGGACAGAAAAAAAAAAGCCAAGACAATCTCTATACTTCTTCAGTGTAAGTTCCCCTTAAAGTCATGCTAAACCCTGGTTTTAAAAAAAAAATCTAAAGTATGTATGAAGCAGGTGCAGTCTATTTTCTCCACTGCAGGTGGCGCTTGTCCGTAGCGGCAATGCAGATGGGAGAGGAAGTCAAGGGAAGCTATGCTTCTCTATGATTTCCTTGGTCACTTGGGCAGTGATCTGGTTGGATGCACATGCGCCACGTGACCATGGCAGCCATCTTAGGTCAGGCAGAGTCTATTTAAGACTTTTAACCCTGGGTTTGGTGCACTTTATGCGAGTGGGAGCGGTAGGGAAAGGTTCAAGTGGAATAGGGAGAGAGCAGGGCCTACATCTACCTCTTCATGAAGCTGCCCCTTTTGGGTGTCTACCAGCCAGGCCACACTTCGCTCCTCATGGCAGATGTTTTAGGCATCCCAGAATCTTCTGACCACTGTCATCCCCTGCATGCCTGTAAGTGGCTCCGTATGGCTTAGTTCCCAACCGGGCCTGTTGTACTGTTGACTTACTGTTCAATACAACGTTCTTTGCAAATTGGGACTCTATGTGTTTACTGCCTGCCACACCACACTTCACCTACCAAACATGTACCTTCTATTGCTTTCAGCCTGTTCCAAATCTACAAGTTCCTTTTTTAGCTTCTGCAATCAGATTTCCTGTTAGAGGGTGGCTACGTTTATTCTCCATGGTCCCAACGTATGTAGGAACATAGCCACCCTCTCTTACTCACTCCCGAGATGGACTAAGGAATAAGGACTATAGCTTTCCTAGTGTGCATGGAGCAGTGCACAGGACCACAATTACAGTAGCATTCACTGCATGTTCCAAATGAAGACATTACAAGGAGGCAGAAAAACACAAGAAAGAAACTATTTCATGAAAATAGAATACAGAGACATTAAGCAGTGTATGTGTTTGGATTATTTTTGGAGAATAAAGATATCATGTGGTGTCACTTTAAAGCAGATCTTACGGTGCAGCAAAGTAGCCTGACTGCTTTACTAAATTAACATCCCAGCATTGTAAAAAAAAGATTTCTTGAGCTAAAAGACTAAGGCAAAGCATGATTTATCACTACCTCTTCAACCAATTACAATCGATGGAACTAATACTGTACACCAGATCTGTCATGTATCAAATTATTGTACTATTAGTAACCACCAGGAGGTGACAGAACCCTTCTACCTAAATCTTACAGACTACAAACCTGTTTTAGTACTATATATTCTCAATATATTTTTGATGTGATGTCTTTAGATCATACAAAAAAATGTATATATCTTTATCAAGTGTTTCTGGCAACAATCAGAAGATAAAGGATGTGAAATTAAACCACGTTCAGTCTCAGTCATGGTTCTGTACAAAAATTAAGCAGTATTACATATTTGTCTCTGATTTCCTCAGGTTCACTTTATTAATAGGAACCGGGAAGGTTTCTGCGGTGGATCCATAGTGAATGAAAAATGGATAGTAACTGCGGCCCACTGCTTTATAACAGTTCCACTTGGCAATTTTAGTGTAGTGGCAGGTAAGTCCTATTTCTTTTAGTTGCAAATTTTTAACCAAATAAATAAATCAAAGATAATAAAATAATAAACAGTAGTTTAGGAATCATGTGTATACCATGAATACAGCAAAAAATACCTTTTTATTAGGGTCCATGCACATGGGGCTTTTGCTGCAATTTTCTATGTCTAGTGTAATTTTCTGGCGCTTTCTCGTATTGGGGAGCACATGCTCTGGTAGATGCCAATGCAAAGAAGCATCAGCATGTTTATAAGAACATGTCTGTGTACAGCTGTTCACTTGAATGACAGGCTGTTCGCAGCAGGTACCACTCCCCAGATGCTGGCAAGTGTTGGGAAATTATGCTAGGCGTAGAAAATGCCTATAAAAGTTCTGTGTGCGTGAACTCTTTGTCAACTGGAGTTCCTCTTTAATGTTCAAGACATTTTGCAACTTATCCAGTAACATTCCCCAGTATTTATGGGGGTATGTTGCTGATAATCCAGAGATGACAAATCTATTTGAGTAAAAAATATCCTCAACATTACAGAATAAATCCAGCTGCATGTGATTAACTACTATGACCTGGATAAATGAGAACTTTCAGACATTTTCTGTGCTGTTCTGTCCTTTATCATTATCTTCTGTATGATCTTATGATTTCTTTTCTTCAATCAAGGAATAAAAAAAAACCCAGTACAGTACTTAGTTACCGATGGGACAAACGACATCTAGTACTTTGCCCAATCTTCCTAGGTGCCCTGTAATGCCACCTGTGATGTCAAACAGGGTGTCCACCATCTGCGCATGGCCATTTAACACTGCAGCTAACATGGGCATGGCTGCTTTGTTAGGGAGAGCAGGCACAAAAAATGCAGAGGGAGGTGAGGCTGATGTGGGGGGCTCCCTGTCCACATTACTTCTAGTGTTACAGGGCACCTAGGAAGGTGGGACAAAGTACTACATGTACTTTGCCCCATTGGGAACTAAATACTAGGAAAAAAGTGTTACTTCTTTAAGGTACCCACTATACAACATCATTAAGTTAAAACAATATTTACTGTATTAAATTAAAAAAAAAATAAAAAAAATCAACATACTCAGCAATGTACACAAAGATTAATAAAAAATTATAGCGTTGTGCAGTAAATTCTTACTAGCTCAAAATAGAGGACACCATAGGGAATATTTACTAAAACTGACGCACACAGAATTTGGTGCAGCTCTGCATATAAACCAGCTTTCAGGTTTTATTTATTGTCAAAGCCTAATTGAACAAAGCAAAGTTAGAAGCTGACTGGTTACTATGTACAGCTGCGCCAGTTTTAGTAAATCTCCCCCCATTTGTCTGGTATCAATCATCATTATTCCAACAGTATGTACTGGATCTTGGCACCCATTAACATCGGTTTATCACACAGCACAGATTAATGAGCCAACTCTACCCATTTCTTGGACCAATGTCCCCTATTTCAGAAGTAATGCAAAAGTTATTGTTCTTCTAGAACATCTTCAATGTGGAGGGTGGAGCTGCAGGACATCCTCAGGGAAACGTTATAGCATATATACAGTGGCAAGAAAAAGTATGCAAACCCCTTAACTATTTTTCTGCAGTTTGCCATAAAATGTGGTCTGATCCTTATCTAAGTCAACACAATGTGCTTAGGCTGATAACACACAAACAATTCTGTCTTGTGTCTTTGTTGAACACATCCATTAAATATTCATAGTGTAGGGGGGCATGTCCAAGTACTGTTTTTTCTTTTTGGTTTGGACTATATTTTCCTTTATGGCATGGATTACCTTCTACCACACCTTACGACTGTGTTCTGTGGGTCTGGCAGGGTGAGGGGGCCAGCCTCCTGGCCGAGCTGAGGTTTTCCTTTGTGGTCTCCCCTGGAGAGCTGGAGTGCGTACCCCCTGTGAATTTTTTCATTCTAATTGCTTAACCATTTTACAATGGCCAAGTTTTCCATAGTCTCCTGGAATGTGCGTGGACTTATGTCCGCCCATAAGAGATCCTTAGTGTTTAACTTCGGAAATGTTTTCCTCAAATTTAAGTTTTGCAAGAGACCCACCTCCTGGGTTCTCAGATCTTAAGCCTCAAGCGGGCTTGAGTGAGTTTGCATTATCACACTTCGTACTCCAGTTATTCTAGAGGGGTCAGCGTCCTGGTGCACAAACTGCGTCCATTTCAGCTTTTGGACATCAGGACGGACCCTGGGGGCTGTTATATTGTCATGCATGTTTTAATAACTAATGTACAATGTGTCCTTGTGGGACTTTATTTACTGCCTCCGGTGGATGCTGTCAGACTCTCCACTATTATGCAGATACTGCTAAGTTATGGGGTTGAAGATGTACTTTTCATGAGTGACTTTAATATGACCACTTGCCCGGATTTGGACAGACTCCACTCTACCTCTCACTGGTCTCTGGGTTTGGCCCAATGGGCAAGTATGTTTGCTTTTAGGGATGTTTGGCGCCTTTTCCATCCTTCCCTTAGGAAGTTTACATGCCATTCTTCCTTTTTTCTCATACTCTTTCGCATTGACACCCAATCCTTGTTGTGGAGAGTGTCTGAGATTGTTATTCTACACAGAGACATATCCAACCATGCCCCTTTGATGCTAACGGTGTCTCTGGGTCCCCCAGGGGAGAAGTTGTGGAGGCTGTCCAGGTATTGGATAGAGGATTGCCCTGTTCAGGAGGCTATTCAGGAAGGAGTTTGCCAATATTGGTTAACCACTTCAATACCAGGCACTTTTGCCCCTTCCTGCCCAGGACAATTTTGAGCTTTCAGTGCTGTCGCACTTTGAATGACAATTGCGCGGTCATACAACACTGTACCTAAACTAAATTTTTATCATTTTATTCCCACAAATAGAGCTTTCTTTTGATGGTATTTCATCACCTCTGTGATTTTTATTTTTTGCTAAACAAACTAAAAAAGACCGACATTTTTGAAAAAAAAAAAAGTTTTTTTTAGTTTCTGTTATAAAATTTAGTTTTCTCCTTCACTGATGGGCACTGATGAGTCGGCACTGATAAGGAGGCACTGATATGTAGAATTGATGGGCACCGATAGGTGGCACTGATATGCAGCACTGATGGGCACTGATGGGCACTGACAAGTGGCACTGATGGGCACTGACAGGCGGCATTGATGGGCACTGACCGGTGGCACTGATTGGCACTGACAGGTGGCATTGGTGGACACTAATAGATGGCACTGATTGGCAGCACTGATTGGGCAGGTACTGACAGGTATTAATGCTGGGCACTGATTGGCACTGTGATAGACACTGATTGGCACTGTGGTGGGCTCTGATTGGCACTGTGATGGGCACTGATTGGCACTGTGGTGGGCACTGGCAGACTTTATTATTGGGGCACTGCTGGGCACTGATTGGCACATCTAATGGGGCTGTGCTGATAATCAATGTGCTGATTATCAGCACAAACCCCCCCTCTGACAGGGAAAGCCGCCGATTGGCACGTAGGGCATCTGCACTGTCTCTGGAGAGGTTGGAGGGGGAGGTCTGACAGTGGGAAGCTGCTTATGTGGCAAACCCTGACCAGACCAATTATTGGGCTTGGCAACATGCTCTGAGGGAGGTTTCTTTACTCTGGGTGGAAATGACCCAGAAGTCTCTCTTAAATACGGCTCAGAGAGTCTTTGAATATGGGAACAAAATTGGTCAGTTGTTAGCATGGTTGGCTAAGGGGCAGTTTGCTCTTACCCATATTAGTGGTATAAGGGACTCTGCAGGGGAAGTGGTAAGGTCACCTAGCTGTATCAATGATAGATTCCTTCAATACTATCAGCTGTACTCCTACTAAGTGGACTACACCTCCTTGACAGGGTTACATTTCCTACACTTGATGTGGATGCTAGCTCTGGGCTTGAGTCTGACATCACTCTGGAGGAGATACAGATGGCTTTGTCTCAATTCAGTCTGGAAAGACCCCTTGGGTGGATGGCCTCCCAACTGAATTTAACTCACAATATCAGGAATTACTTGCTCCCAGACTCACATCACTATTTGAACAGTTCTTTTCAATGGGTTCCCGTCCTGACTCTATGTCTGAAGCGGTGGTGGGGTTGGTGCTCAAACCAGGCAAAGACCCTGAAGAATGCTCCTCGTATAGGCCGATATCTCTTATTAACCTAGATGCCAAGGTTTTGGCAAAAATTGTGGCCAATCGGCTATTTAAGGTACTGGAGGAGATCATTCACACTGACCAAACTGGTTTTATGTCTAGGAAGGGCACCGACATCAACCTCCGGTGCCTCTTTCGGAACCTGTCAGTCACCCATGCAAATAGTGGACAGAGGGTCATCTCCCTCCCTCGACCCTGAAAAGGCGTTTGACTCAGTAGAGTGGGAATTCCTGTGAGAGGTGATGCGTAGATTCAGATTTGGGCCCAAGTTTCTCCAGGGGTTTCACATGCTGTATTGGGCTCCCAAGGCTTGCATTCAAACTAATGACAGGTTGTCCGAGTCTTTCCCGCTACAGAGAGGTACTCGACAGGGGTGTCCCCTTTCTGCTTTGGCCCTTGAGCCATTGGCTATTTTAATTTGAGGTTTCAGCTTAGTCGAGGGATTATGAGTGGGCTCCCTGGAAGAGAAAATCTCCCTATATGCCTACGGCGCACTCTTATAGCTCCAGGATGCTGATATCTCTGAGAGCTGCCCTTGCTCTCTTTAAAGAGTTTGGACAGTTCTCAGGGATCCGCATTAACTGGTCCAAATCAATGCTGTTGCCTATTAGAGCCCCAGGTGTGGGTGGCTGCTGTTGATGGATTGATAAGTACAGGGTATTTGGGTATCCAGCTCTGGCAGGAACTGCTGAGCTTTTCTGACCTTAATTTGCTTTCGTTACTCTCCCAACTTCGGTCAAAGTGTGCCTCTTGGGCTCCCTTACAGTTGAACATCAGGGGGCGCATTAACCTACCAAAAATTATCTTTCTACCTAAATTTCTGTACATTTTCCATAACTGCCATACCTGGATACCCAATTCCTTTTTCAGGGAGGTTGATCGGTGTATTGCGACATTCATATGGGGGGTGCTCTCCCAACTTTGCTCCTTTCTGTGCGGTGTGGATGATTGTTGTTGCAGGACTATCGGGCCTATTACTGGGCAGCCATTTTAATCACTGTCTGTTGGTGGTTTGTGCTGTCTCCAGTTAATACATCCTTGAATGGCTTCAAGAACTCGGTAATCTGGTCTATAGAGGTCCTCGGGCATATTCTAATCTTCGACATCCCACTAGAATGGACCTTAGGGTCTGGACGGTGGCCAGGCACAGATTTCTATGTCCTAACAGGTGGTCCCCTTTAGCCCACTTTGGGGTAATTCCAACCTCCATCATTTGCGCTCTCTACCTGACCCTCAGGTTTGAGCCAGGTATGGAGTTAAAACTCTGAGAGATGTGTGCTCTGCAGAAGTCCTGCTTCCCTTTTCTGAACTCAGAGTTAAATTCTAATTGCCAGGTTAGAAGTATCTCCAGTACCTACAAATGCGTCATGCAGCCCAGGCCCAGTTCCCAGAGTCTCACTATGGACCTCATAGATGATCTCCTAGCTCAGGAATCATTATCTAAGCCGTTATCTGCTATTTACCTGGCCTTGCTGAGTGTGGACTCCCCTAAGATGGAAAGGCTATGGGATCTATGGAAAGCAGACCTTCCTGACCTGGATAGGGAGGACTGTCTTGAAGATAGTACCAAATTGTTAATTTTCTCACAGGACAAATTGATTCATGTAAAGTTCTTACACAGGGTTTACTTGACTCCCCAAAGACTGCACAGAATCTACCCTCAGGGGTCACAAGAATGCCCTAGATGCGGTGAAAGTGTGGGCATGTATATACATATGTTCTGGAGTTGTCCGGGGGTAGCTCAGTTTTGGAGAGAGATGTTCAAACTTATTAACTATCATCTTCAGCTGACTCTCCCAATCTCTCCAGAGCTGGCACTGCTGGGAATTTAGGATGATGAGCAGAGGCCTAGATGCACTAAACTGTTGATAGCTTATTTGTTCTATTATGCTAAGAGGGAAATTATTCTCAAGTGGAATGCCTGTTCCCCTCCCTCTGTAGGTTTCCTGGCAAAAATCTATTAATGTTGTCCTTCCTATGTACAAATTAACTTACATTAACAAGAATTAAGGTATGGCAGCCATGGACAGCCCAGGGGGAGGGGTTTCTCTCCTCAAATCCTTGGTGCTATTGCTGATATGGTTGAGATACCCTTTTCTCTGTTCTAGTCGGAGCTCTGGTTCGGGCACCGCTTTTCTTATGTGTTGTACCTTTAGTTCTATATGAGACTGTTTATATAATGTGGACTTTGAGTCCTTTAGTAATGTCCGCGTGTGATGTATCCCTTGATTATGTCCATGCTACTGACTTTGTACCGTGCCTTTGTTTCAATAAAGGAACATTCTGATTGTTAAAAAATAATGTGCTGGAGGAAAAAGTAAGTGACTAATTATTTCAACAAAAGCTAATTGGAGTCAGTAGTTTACACACCTGGAGTGCAATTCATGAAATTTGGAGATGTGGTCTAGAGCTACTTTGATTGATAAAAGACACTCAAACATTTTAAGCTTGCTGTTCATAACAAGCATCAGCTGATGTGAACCATGCCTTCCACAAAAGAGCTCTCTGAAGACATACAATCAAGAGTAGTAGATCTGCATAAGGCTGGAAAGGGATACAAAGCAATTTCACAGTGTGTAGGCATCCATCAATTGACAGCCAGACAAAGTGTCTATAAATGTAGACAGTTTAGTACAGTGGCTACTCTACCTAGAAATGGGTGCCCAGCCAAGATAACTCCCAAGGCACAATGCAGAATCCTCACTGAGTTAAAGAAGAACTCATGAGTAACAGTTAAATGTTTGAAGACATCACTGGAACTGACAAACATAACTGTTCATGAGTCTACCATATGTAAGTCTTTCAACAGACAGGGTGTCCATGGCAGAACATCAAGCTGCTGCTCTCCAAAAAAATAAAAAATTGCTGCACCCCCGAATTTTTCCAAATAGCACCTTGGCAAACCACAGTATAACTGGGAAAATGCTTTGTGGACTGAAGAAATAAAAGTTAAATTGCTTTCTTCTCACTTGCCATCATTGAGGGGAAAGTGAATTCCCAAGTTAACCAAAATATCCTACAGGATAATGTCAGGGGTGATTGTCCGGCAGTTAAAGCTTAGTAGGCATTGGGTGATACAGCAGGACAATAACCCTAAGCATCAAAGTAAATCCACCACAGACTGGCTTCAAAAAAAGAAAATGTTCCTTTTGGAGTGGTCCAGTCAGAACCCAGACCTTAACCCCATAGAGATGCTGTGGAATGACCTCAAGAGAGCCATTCACAGCAGACATCCTACAAATGTGTCGGAGCTGAAGCAGTTTTGTAAAGAGGAAAGGTCAAAAATTCCTCATGAACATTGTGCAGGTCTGATCCAGAGCTACCAAAAGAGCTTGCTTGAAGTCATTCCTGCCCCAGGAGGATTGACCTGCTAATAACTCCAAGTGTTTGCTTACTTTTTCTTCCAGCACTGTAAATGTTTAATGGATGTGTTCAGTAAAGGCACAGAAAATTGTTTGTGTTATCAGCTTAAGCACACTGGGTATGATTTACTAAAACTGGGGAGAGTGCAAAATCTGGTGTAGTTCTATATAGAAACCAATCAGCTTCCAGTTTTTATTAGCAAAGCTTAATTGAACAAGCTAATTGGCTACCATGCACAGCTGCACCAGCTTTTGCACTCTCCACTTTAGTAAATCAACCCCAGTGTGTTTGTCTATTGTTGTGACCAAAGGAAAACGATCCATTGGTTCACTACACGATAATCAATTCAGATACCACTAGTACATCACACATAAAGAAATTCAGATCCAAAGTATGTGGGGTGCTATTTTCCACCCACAAGGCACAGATTGCCTCTTCTGTAGACCAAAATACAAGACATTCTGTGAATCTGTTTCTTGTATAAGTTCCATAGCTGAAGCACCAGAGGTATATCCGGCATATACAAATTTATGAAGTGCACAGTAAAAAGAAGTGATCTGCACAATGAACACACCTACACAGAAAAAAAAATCTTTACACAATTTGTAAAGATGCCATTTCCTAGAGTTCCCATTTTTATGGTAAAACAAAATGGTGACTCATCACCCACAATAATAGTGCTTTAACCAAGGGCATATGATCAGAGAAGAGGATCAGCATTATGAATTTTTTTCCGCTTTTTTATATTTCTTCTACAATTTATGTTAATTTGTGGTCAACAGGAGAACATAACACCGCTGTTAAAGAGGGAACAGAACAGTATATGGAAGTGACCAGAATCATCAACCATCCAACTTACAATGTCAGCAAGAATAAATACAATAATGACATTGCTCTTGTTGAGCTAGAAAAGCCAATGGTATTGAATGACTATGCCAGGCCTATCTGCATTGGACACAAAGACTTCACAGACAGGCTGCTGAAGATTATACCACATAGCTGGGTGACAGGCTGGGGTAATCTCAGGTACCAAGGAAGACCAACGGTAAAACTGCAAAAGCTGGCTGTGCCATTTGTTGATCGTGCCACTTGTAAAAGGTCAAGCCGGTATTCCGTGTCCACAACTATGTTCTGTGCTGGCTTTGCTGATGAAGAAAAGGATGCATGTCAGGGGGACAGTGGTGGTCCCCATGCCACTGATTTCAGAAATACTTGGTTTCTTACAGGAATTACAAGCTGGGGAGACAAGTGTGCACAGAAAGACAGATATGGAGTATACACCAGAGTCTCCAGATTCACCGACTGGATACTGAGCACTACAAAGCTTCCGTAAAGGGGCTTTAAAGCAGATTCCCAGACAGATATTAAAAACCCCAATTATTGCAATTATACTGTATGTATTTGTTAAAAATTAAATCTACTTACTGTCTGACAGGGCTGCGTGTACATCATTACTGGATGGGCAAACATACAAATGATTTGCAAATATAACAGTTAACATATATGTATTTTACTGGTATATCTAGTTCACACTCTCCAGAAAATAACCCATTCAGTCAAGGGAAACTGTATTTAAAAAAAAAACAGTTCAGCCTTGTAAAACTGTTTTATTTTTTTTTTGCTATTCCTGACATTTGGGTCCCTCCCAGGAACCTGGCTGAAAAACTCCCAGTTATCAGTCCCCATGTCCTGTCCAATGGTTTTTGAATCTAGTAACAATTCATGACAGGGGAATTGCTGAGATTGTTTTCAGCCAGGCATCTAGGTAGTGGGAGGGACCAAATGGCCTACAGGTATGACAATAAACTAAGAATATGGTGAAATCAACCTGCGCTAATGAGCAATGTGTGATAGAAAAGTGTATATATACAAAAGGTGCAGCTGCAAAAAAAACTCCAAATATCTATGAAGTGACAAACATGTAATAAATTGGCCCCCATAGACGTCACGTATGACGAAACATGTAGGGCGTGGCCTCGCAGTGCTAGCCATCACGTGTTCTGGAGAGTTTATTTGCACGGGCGTTCTGCCTTTGATTATGCCGGCTTTTTTAATAGAATTTTATATCTGGATTTTTTAATGTTCACTTGTGGTTTGCTTTAACCAATAAATACTCTAAACGTTATCACACTATTGGAGTTTTTTTTCTCCTTATGCCGTTTTTTCCTGTATGTGGACTTTTCCATTTCTGAGTCCCCCCCTTTGAGATTGGGATAGTTGGACCATCCCGGCCATACGGAAGTCGGCGGTACCCGCTGCCAAGACCAGGAGACTAACAGCTGGTCCCTGCAGAGGGCGAAATCTGCAAGCTGATAAGACCTTGCCACAGGGGAGGTCCATCTTTTGGGGTAAGCGCACATCTATTACTTGCTTCACCGCTATCAATGCACATCTGATCTGAAGTATCTTGGTGTACCAATCCTTGGTGTGTGGCGATGAAACACATGAAGTGGACTTTTTGTTTTCTGGTCAAAATGATTCATATTATTATGGACGGATTATGAGTGGCTTTTTACCTATGATCACCGTTTTTTAATATATTTTCTCCACTTTTGTATAAGCACTTTATGCACTTATTGTTTATACACATATTGTGTTCTCTAAGCACTTTTAATTAATTTTTTACTAAGGAAAAGTTTGTTTTTTTGCTAGCGCAATTTAGTTTATGACAATAAACTGAATGAACATTTTACAAAACTGAACAGTTTTAATACCTACTCTACTGGAGATCCTTGACTACATAGGTTATTTTCTGGTAAAAGTGAACAAGTGTAACTCAGTAGTAATTTTGCTTGTGCATCTTCGTTAGATTAATCTACACTGGTTTATTCTTACTTTAGACTAACCTATCCTGTTGTCAGCCTTCTTGAGGTGTGATAATCTATTTATTATACATAAAGTTGGGGTATGACATATTGACAGAGGCTGTGTGACATCATTGTGGGCCAGATCTACCAAGGGGTGTGATTAAAGAAAACTGTAGGAGGCACACCCCATTATAAAATGTATAAAGAGGTACATAAAAGTGTGGGTACAATATGCATTCTTACATACAGTATATGACCTTATTTAGTGACACTTTTGAGGCTTTAAATGTGTTCTCTACCTTAAGAATAGATCAGAGTCTGCATAGTTAAAAAATACGGAACCCTTCCTCCCTTTTTTCAGCTCCTTCATAAATATCAGCAGTGCTCCCACCTCACAGTTATTTATACTAATTTAATTGATTGAGACTGGAGGATCAACAAGGAAGCCAACCAACTAGCATTGACGCTTTTGTACATATTTCTATCAAGACGTATATAGAAGACTAAGAAAACAACTTTAATTACATATCTTTACTGTTTCACTGCCAAAGATCTGTAATTCTATTCTGCCGATGCACACATCCGCCATACTGAGCTTTAGCGAAACACATGTAACTGCTGGGCCAGCAACACAAATTCTTGGCTCAGGAGCATTACTATTGGTCATTTACTAGAGAACTTATCCAGGAGTTAGTAAAGCGTGATCAGTAATAATAGAGTGATGTGCAGAGTGGCAATGGGGGTTAGACGCACATAAGCGGATATACAAAATTATAGATCTTTTAGCTGGTAAAACGTTAGGTCCATTTATTTATTTACATTTGTTTACTGGAGTTCCCTCTATCTTAACATACTTAACTCAAGGTCTGAAAATGTGATCCACACAAAAATGGAACTTCCGCTTTTCGGAACCCTCCCCCCCTCCGGTGTCACATTTGGCACCTTTCAGGGGGGAGGGGGGTGCAGATACCTGTCTAAGACAGGTATTTGCACCCACTTCCGGCATAGACTCCCATGGGAGTCTACGCCTCTTCCCGTCCCCACCGCGCTGTCTCCTGGGAAACACACAGCTCCCAGGAGAGAGGGGGGACCACTTGGGACGCGTATGCGCATGCGCATGCGCAGAAGGGAACCAGGAAGTGAAGCCGCAACGCTTCACTTCCTGATTCCCTCACCTAGGATGGCGGCGGCAGCTGCCGAGAACCGAGCGGGTTCTCGGTGTCGCCTTCCGACATCGCTGGACCCTGGGACAGGTAAGTGGCCATGTATTAAAAGTCAGCAGCTGCAGTATTTGTAGCTGCTGGCTTTTAATAGTTTTTTTTTTTTGGCGGTGTGGGTGGACCCCCGCTAAAAGAAAACACCCACTGGGGTAAAAAAGTTAATATACTTACCCTTCTCCTGGCTTACACCTGTGATACCTAGGTGAAGGTGACACCATCCTCCTTCCGGTGAGATCCCATGAAAGGTTGAGTAGCCTATACTAGGATAAGACAAGAGGGGGGAGTTTGGGACTTTAAATGAGGAACAATTTTTGTGCCCCCATCCCAGGTTCAAGTACATAAGAAGGGAATGTGGGACTGAAAATGAGGCAATTGACTTGTGGAGGTAGAGTATTTTTTATATATCTTTTGAGGGAATATTTTGAATCCTAAAGGGTTGGTGTCTGCTGGAATGTTCCAGAGGAAGTAAACAACACAAGAGAAAACTGGTGCTAATATACCAACAACAGTTGGAAGCTTGTATTATGGGGATATTTTAATCATATTGTAACCACTAAGCATTCAAACAGTTGTGCATCTGGCCATACACCAGAAGCTTTGATCACTGGGAGTCTGGATTTACCTGTTTGGTCATGCAAAATAAAGAAGTAACAGACTGTTTTATCCACCAGAGTACACTCACCTGCTCCCATCTTTGGATTATGTAGAGCAGCCTTTCTCAAACTTTACCCCAGAGGAACCCTTGAAATAAGATTCAGGTCTAAAGAACATAAAGCACTAAAGGTGCTAAGAGACATCCATCAGGGGGGTCAATAGGAAAGGGCCCCATATATTGGTAGCCACTAGCCAGTGGGAAGCATGCACCCCCCCCCCACCACCACAGTGGTGGTGAGATCTTAGGTAACCTCTTCTAATATTAGTCCATCGAGGGGGGCCAGAATGCCACCCTTAAGCTGCATGTACAACTGAACTTTCCGTGAAAACATGCAAAAGTGTGCGCTTTTGTATGAAAAAGACATTTTGTGCTTGTGGTGCCATTCTTTTTAATGATACCCCAAATGCAGCAAACAGATATGCATTTTTACGTGCGTCAAATGTTTGACAAATGAAATAAAATGTATGGTTAAAAAATGTGCAAAACCCAATGCCCAAAAAGGTACATGAGCTTCTTTGGCACATTTGTCGCATGTAGGGCAGCCCATTCAAAAGAAATGCATGTAGCGCAAAAACGCGCAAAAAGACGGATATTCACGAGAAGCTAGGTGCCTTACAGCCAGCTAAAAAGATCACTGGTTTCATGGTGCTGGCTATGTAAAGTGTATCTAAAATGTATCTAAAGTCATAGCTTTTTGATTGTTTTGGATAGAGTGGAGCATGATTAAAATCCTTGTCAGGACTTTGTTGCCATCTGTGTCCCACTGGAGAGATCTCCCTTTGTTTTCTGTCCTTCAGGCACAACAAGAAGTGAGGAAAAGAGAGACATTTCTTGTAGTTTCCACCAGAACATGGTGTCCCCATTGGAAGATTTATTTCTGTTTCCGTGAGAACTCAAACTTTTGGATCTCACATCACTTTCAGTCCAGGTGACAGTAGTCAGCAGAACAGAGTGATTCCCCCTAACGGGGACAAGATAGTAATAAAATCAGAGGTTCTCAGCCCTTTTTTACTCTTCATTCAAAACTTTAAAAAAGTTTTGGTTTTTAGATACAATATGCAGTCAATCAAGCTGTAACATTTAGTCCAGCTTCACACTTGCTCTTTCTGAAAAGCAATCCATAGTGATTAATTTTTCAGGGTGTGGCTAAGTAGCTAATGATAGGCGTTCCAAGAGGCGAATCCGCCTGTTTTTTGTGTTTTTTTGCAGACTAATGTGCCACAGGCTAAATGTGTTTAAAGCTTGTGATATTTTTTTATAAACTAACCCTGCTTTATTTAAACTTCTCCACAACTTTATCCCTGACCCGTCTGGTGTGTTCCTTAGCCTTCATGATGCTGTTTGTTCACTAAGGTTCTCTAAAAAACCTCTGAGGGCTTCACAAAACAGCTGTATTTATACTGAGATTAAATTACACACAGGTGGACAACTCTATTTACTAATTAGGTGACTTCTGAAGGCAATTGGTTCCACTAGATTTTAGTTAGGGATATCAGATTAATGGGGGGCTGAATACAAATGCACGCCACACTTTTCAGATATTTATTTGTAACAAACTTGGAAAACCATTCATTTCCTTTTCCATCCACTTCACAATTATGTGGCACTTTGTGTTGGTCTATCACATAAAATCCCAATAAAATACATTTACGTTTTTGGTTGTAACGTGACAAAATGTGGAAAATGTCAAGGGGTATGAATACTTTTTCAAGGTACTGTATGGAGTTTCCCTGGTTGATGGCATAATCAGTACAGTGTGTACCACGAGTCACGAGTCTGGGACAAAAAAGCCCACATTGACCTTCCTAAGCATATGCTCAGGGGGTCAACAACCATCTGTGAGTTTGGTCCCCGGAGGGGATAGTGGTGGTGACACAAGTGGAATCGGTTGGAGGGGAGCACATACAGAGCACAAGTCACTTTATTTTAGACCCTTTTCACACTGAGACGTTTTTCAGGCACTTTTGGGCTAAAATTAGCGCTTGTAAAGCACCTGAAAAATAGCTCCCCTACAGTCTCATTGTGAAAGCCGGAGTGCTTTCACACTGAGGCGATGCGCTGGCAGGACGTTAAAAAAACTCCTGCAAGCAGCATCTTTGGAGCGGTGAAAGAGCGGTGTATACACCACTCCTGCTCATTGAACTGAAAGGGCACCGCTGCCGAACTGCCGGGCAAAGCGCCGCAGCATCGGCGTTTTGCAGGTCGTTTTAACCCTTTTTCGGCCGCTAGCGGGGGTTAAATGTGCCCCACTAGCGGGCGATAACCCCCGCAAAAACGATCGTAAAGTGCCAGTAAAAATAGCGGCGCTTTACCGCCAACGACGCTGATGCCCCAGTGTGAAAGGGGCCTTAGAGGAATTGTAGAACAAGTTTATTGCACGTTTATTTGCACTACACTTTAATATTGAGGACTGCACTTTATGGACATTTGCATATGGGGATCGTATTAATTAATTAATCAGTTTTAGGGTAAACGCAGCTTCTTATACTTTGCATCTTTAGATTTTTCACAGAAGATATACATTACTGTTGCGGGGGGGGGGGGGGGGGTGTTTAGACACACAAGTTTTACAGCACCACCTGTCAACTCAACATGTCATGTTAAATTTACCGTGTCTCAAAGAATCACAAGCAGTCACCGTCAGGAGGTATAGGGGTAAATTTGACTGTTTTTTTTTTTACAACAAATGTGCCACAAGCCAAATGTTCAGCTCTCAGTTGCGGCAGGACCCCATTCTCTTGAATAGACAAAGTCTGACAGGCAGCGCCACCTGTCAACTCAACATGCCATGTTGAATTTGCTGTGTCACAAAGCATCACAATCTGCTATGAAAAAAGCCCCCTCCAGTTGTATAGAAGACTTTATGCAAGTGGTGGGGAGCTGTAAAACCATAACTCAGTCGCCTGTTTTTACCATCAACCCCTCCTCTCCTCCTGGCTGCTTGAGTGAAAAATGCTGTATGTAGTTAAATATATTAACTAATATGGAGATGGGCTAGTGGCTTAGTGGCTAGCACTTTTGCCATGTAACACTAGGGCCCTGCGTTTGAATCCCAGTCAGGATGCCATCTGCATGGAGTTAGTTTGTTCTTCCTCTGTGTGAGTTTCCTCCCAAAAATGCTGTGAGGTTATTCAGCTCTTGTCCATATCGGTCCTGGTACGTGAATGTTAGATAGGGACCTTAGATTGTAAGCTCCTTGATGGCAGAGGCTGATGTGAATGTATGATATGTAAAGTGCAGTGTAAATTGCCAATGCTATAAAAAACCTATAGTAATACACAACAAGAATCCTTGTGCTATAGTGTTTTTGCAGCTTTACAACCTAACCTGGTTGCTTTGTCTCAGCCGACCTCCTCCATTTACACAACATAAGATGTTCTAAAGGTAGACAGTTCAGTTGGTATAGTCTTGTCTATATTCCTATCACACACATTCCTGGAAACAAGGCTCACCACTAATAGGTGCTGCAATGATTACCAGCTGGATACCGGAAACACCAAGTCAATGTACATATTTGGCAGCACACCAGGAATCTTCAGTTATCGTCCAAAGATCACATCACAAAGACAAGTGAAACGTTTCAGAGCCATGCAGGACCCCTTCGTCAGGCATGTGACGAATGGGTCCTACGTGGCTTGAAAACATTGCACTTGTCTTTGTGGTGTGATCTTTCAGCAATAAAAACCTTTGGATGATAACTGAAGATTCCTGGTGTGCTGGCGTATATGTATAGTCCAGTAGTTATGTCTTTGACCAACAAAAGGGGAAAAAAGTGATTATGACTCAGCCAACCACTGTAATTGTTAAATATCAAAATATACCAAAACAATAGAATAAAAGAAAAAAGACTACTTATAGCATCATGTTAAACAAATTGCTACACACACAATTTTTATGTTTAAAAAAATTGTCCAAGGTGTTAAAAATACCTTCCCAAAATCTGCTTCCATAATAATATACAACATGCTGGACTCAAACATGAAAACAAAAACTGCATATTCAAGTAAACTATTGATATTGATTTCTGTTTTTTTAATCTCAGTTGTTGTCATAATTTGAACCCTGAAGAATCCAACACCTAAGTATTTATATCTTACCTATTAGAACCTTGAGGTTCTCTGTTTTAGTGTTTTGAGGTATGTGTTTGAGCGGCCATAAGCTGTGAGATGCTGATCTCAAGGTGTAGGTCTCTCACCATGAGCAAAAGCATAAAAACCGAAGCCTGCGAAAATTCCATTACTTCTTTTGTAAATACTGAGAGGATGAAGAAGAGCCTGTATACATTTCTGGGTAAAGAAGGAAAGATCCATAAAAGATCTTTCTGTGCTTTAAAAATGGAAGAATGATTAAGACTTTTATTGCAATGTGTCACATTTAACCAGACAAAGCAGGTAGTGGCAACAACGTGGAACGTTCAGAATCATTCATATTCTTCCAGAGTTCAGTTCATATAAAGGAGGTAATGTTGAAGCTGTCCTCTAGAGGGAATCTTTGTTAGAGGAATACAGGTATGACGAGTCTAGTGCAAGTATTTTACTCCAAAATGGTAAAACACGACGAGCTTGGAATGCATTGTCCAGAAACATCAGCACATATATTTACATAGAGTTAAAAACATTTCTTTTGACAAGATGAAAAATACAGTGGTGATGCTATGAAGCACAATAAAAATGGAACCTTCCAATTTACAGCAACCTTCTTACAAAATAAGTTCAATAAAAGAGTCCCATGTTATGAAAAATGTACGTGGGTTTTTGAATAATGGTCACAGATGGCTGTTGAATTTAAATTAGTTACATTTGCTGTGACATTAATATGTAACAATGTCTCTGACCGAAGCCCCAGGTAAGATGTAGTTCTTTCAACCTGTCTTTCTATGGAGAACTTAGCTTCCTTGTGGTACACAGGGCAGCATCTGTAAAAATAAATACATAAATAAAATTAGTTGTGATTTTCATCTTAAACTGTGCCCAGACTATAGTCATTCAAGCCCAACTCCAGGCAAATATAAAATTATCCCTTGCAGTGGGGCTGTGCTGAACTGCAAGGGCTGATCGGTCATTTTGTATGGGGCGTCCTCGTGTCCACAGACCCTGCTCTTGTCTTGAAGATTACAGGACCCTAGAATGGTGGAGCGTGGGGTTGCAAAAGTTGCAAGGACCAGACTAGCTGCAGGAAAGTGTGGGGGATTGGGTAAGTACATTTCCTTTGATTGTTCTCCTAGATATAAACAAGCAATTAAAACTTGAAAAGTGAGCATAGCCTCACTGTAAATTATATTTTTTTCTTTGCCTGGAGTTCGGCTTTAAAGTACTCCCACATTCTTATCAGTAAACTTCAAAACGAACCCTCAATATATGCGTGCAATTCGTCTTGTTACGAATCGAAATTCAGATGAAATTTTAGTTATTGTCAAATTTGGATGTATCTGAATTTCCTAATTACAATAGTAATGATTTTCAATGAATCCAAAATAAGTTAAACCGAAAACAACAAATTAATTTGTATTCATTCTTTTTGTTTGGTTGACATAATGCGATAGTTTGGGCCTTTTGTTAATGTTTGAAGCATCCAAAATAACTTAATGACATAAGGAATGATCCAAATTACTTTGGATCCATTCTTATTTATTCTAGTGAGCGTAGCATGAATATTGGAATAATATTCTTTTTGTATTGGGGTTCAACTTGAGAGACCATTTGTTTATTATGAAATAAGATGATTCCTACTTAAAGCGGAGTTCCACCCAAATTTTGAACAATATCTGTATGTATTCTCTTCCTTGCCTAGATGCTGACATGCCGTTTAAAAAAATTTAAATCGCCGTAATTACCTTTTATTTTTCTATTCTTCTTTGCACTTCCTGGTTCTCCTCCCGTGGGAGTAGGCGTGTTTCTAGCCTCTCCCAGACTCCTGGGAGCTAGTCTCAGGCTTCCCAGGATGTCACTGAGCATGTGTGGGAACGAGCGCTGAATGCTGGGAGCACAGCATTCACCACATCCAGGAAATAAATGCTTGTGGGCTTCAAATGCCCACAATGAAGATGGAAACCGCCTGCAGTGAATAATATAAGTTATTCTTTCCGACGAAATCTGACACAGGCGGACATATTACACACAATATGTGAGTATGTAATGCTGAGAAGAAAAGTTTGTGAATGAACTCAAAAAAAAAAAAAAAACAATAGATAGGTGGACCCCCGCTTCCATATGTTTGGGTTGGATGGAGGTGGATCCATCAGAACTTCCAAATCATAACAAATTGAAATAATCCAAAATCAATTTAATTTCATTCTATACTACCGGATGCATGCCACTCCAGTCGATATTGTCTAATCAGCTTATTCCATTGCTCCTTGTGGGTTAGACTAGCAGGGATGACACAGAGTGCATAAGTAATCTCCCGAAATAACATGTTAAAATTAATATAGCTAATCTTTCAAAAATACGAATCGATTCAGAACAACGAATATACAAAACAAAGCATTCTAGCATAACAAATATGAGGAGACAAAATTATTTACTTTACGAATGAATCTGAAACAAAACTAATTTTTCCATCGTGCACATTTCTAACCTTCACTGACTTCTGCAACTGCAGGCACTCTGGAGAAATAAATTCACAACACAGGCAATGAAATCAAATCTCATCTCTTTATTTTCTCTGACAGCAGTAACATAGCAGCCCTCCAGTCGTCTAATGTAAACCCACTTAAAAAAAACTGCATTCTATAGACACAGCTGTGATGTCCCAAAAGACACGTGCAAGCAAAAACTGACCACTGCCCGCGGGAAATGATAAACATTCTGGTAGCCTCCCTGGCGGTATTCCCGAGTGTGGCTCGGGGTTAAAATTCAGGACCATTAGCGGTAACCCCGAGCCACACTCGGGATTGCATCGCAGGATCCTGGTGCCTCCTTACTTACCTTGTCCCCGGGATCCTGCGATGTCCCCCGCAGTGTCCGAGGGCTCCGTCCTCCTCCGAAGCCTCTCCGTGCCAGGCTCCGTTCCCTGCGAGCGTCGCGACGCACAGGGGCGGAGCCTGGCGGCAAATTCAAAAAAATGTAAAAATCATAACACATACAGTACTGTAATCTTACAGATTACAGTACTGTATGAAATCATTTCACATCCCATTTGTCCCCAGTGCTCTGGCCCATGCCCTGCATGCAGTTTTATATTGCATATACTGTTCTTTCTGCCTGGAAACTGGAGATTGTCCATAGCAACCAAAAAGTGTCCCTTTACGTCAAAAATGGCTTTAGACCAGCTAGAAAACAGCGATAGTAAATTAGAACACTTGCAGAATTGAGCGATAGTGAATCGTGTGGAAATTTATTTTATTACTATTTATTTTTATTTTTTTTAATTATTATTTTTTTTTTATTATATTATAATTTATGTTTTTGTGTTTCAAACTTTATCATACCCGGGATATCTACTAGACTCTTGTTTGGACAGATTGAAGTGTGTTATTGTTAAGAATTACAGACCTACAATATAAAACGCCAAATTTCAATGCAAAATAATTGTACCGCTTTCAGCACCTAAAATCAGAAAGAATCATACCGCCAGGGAGGTTAAATGGTCCATGCACAAGGGATCAAGACAGGTAAAAATATACAGATTTCAAAACTGAATAATAAACTGCTCCGCGTCCATCTTTGTTATCAAGATGAGCTTGAAAGTCAATTTACTTTCCCTGCTAAACTTGCTATCTGAGCACCATCGCCATCAGCCATATATTGTGCATGAGCACCTTACTAACAGTGACACATCAATTACAGCTGTAGACAATTGCAGACTGGAAGATGATCACTCATAGGCATGTAGGGGTTGATTTACTAAAACTGGAGAGTGCAAAATCTGGTTTAGCTCTGCATAGAAACCAATTCGCTTCCAGCTTTTTGTCAAAGCTTGATTGAACAAGCTGAAGTTATTAGCTGATTGGCTACCATGCACAGCTGCACCAGATTTTGCACTCTCCAGTTTTAGTAAATCAACCCCGTAGTATTCATTTTAGAATCACATTTTCAACCAAATACAATAATAATCCCAACAACTTTGAGATCATCATTAGCTGAAACCACAAGTAGTTTTGGTTTGGTGCTCTGTATACAGAAACTAAATCTTAATGCCCTTAAATCTGCGTACAGCATTCTATTGTTGACACACAGTTTTTAAATATGTCATAATGTGCAAGTAATGAACGAAAGAGTTTGCTAATATTGCATGTTCATTGCAGCCTGTGTGTACTGTTGTGTTAACGTGCATTTAAAATATGCATAGCACATAGCATTAGGATCTGTCTGCCAGCTCATAAATTTGCCGGTGTGTGTTAATCCTATTTTAATGTGCCCAGCTGTATATGAGTGCTAGCTTGTAACTGAAATGACCATTTGATCTGTTTGATTTAAATACTTTTCAGATCAGTTTCCAGTATTTACAAAGTGCATTCTAAAATGCCTGATAGACTCTCATTTCCTATAAAAAAGGATTTGCCTGGACAGTGCTAAGGATTAGAAGGAATAAACACATTTGACTGCCACCCACTGCTAAATATAGGAAAGGACTGTACACAACACTTGTAAATGCTTTGAAATGGGACATTTCCTACACTAATATTTAATCAATCGATAGTGTTTACAATAGTTGCATTCAGATAACAGACATATGTAAACAGTATGTTGAAATTCTGCTGTTTACAATGATTTTGTCAACTAAAATTAACCTTCTTTAGACTAGCAGGACCATGGAGAGACCTTTGGGAAAATAAATTCTTCTTTTATAATATGTTATACTGTGACAATGTATTTATAAGGTATGTATTATTTATTATTTGCATTTATTCCCACTCTCCCCCACATACCAGCTACAATAAGCAGAGAAAAAAAAATGGTGAAAAAAAAAAGGAGTCACGGGGGGGGCACATGTGTGAAGTCACCCTCTTCTGATCATAATTATCATCACTAGAGTCACCTTTTGGACATTAATACGTAAAATACCCCAATTTGCACTTTTGTCTCTGTGGATTGATATGAATTGTGAGAAAAAATATCTTTCTTTTTTTCTTTTTTTTTGGACACTTGATATTAACCGGTTCAATACAGGGCATTTTCACCCCCTTCCTTCCCAGACCAATTTTTAGTTTTCAGCGCTGTCGTACTTTAAACGACAATTGCGCGGTCATGCGACGCTGTACCCAAACAAAATTGACGTCCTTTTTTCCCCACAAATAGAGCTTTCTTTTGGTGGTATTTGATCACCTCTGCAAGTTTTTATTTTTTGCACTATAAACAAAAAAAGAGCGACAATTTTGAAAAAAACACAATATTTTATACTTTTTGCTATAATAAATATCCTCATTTTTTTAAAAAAAAAACACTTTTTTTCCTCAGTTTAGGCCGATGTGTATTCTTCTACATATGTTCGGTAAAAAAATCGCAATAAGCGTATATTGATTGGTGTACGCAAAAGTTATAGCATCTACAAAATACGGGATAGATTTATGGCATTTTTTAAAAAGTTTTATTTATTTATTTCTTTTTTACTAGTAATGGCGGCGATCTGCGATTTTTTTCGTGACTGCGACATTATAGCGGACACATAGGACACTTTTTTGGGACCATTCACATTTATACAGCGATCAATGCTATAAAATTGCATTGATTACTGTATAAATGTGACAGGCAGGGAAGGGGTTAACCACTAGGGGGTGGGGAGGGGTTAAATGTGTTTCCTAGGGGAGTGATTCTAACTGTAGGGGGCGGGGACCCACAAGGGGAGGAGACCGATCGGTGTTCCTCTGTACTGGGAACACAGATCGGTCTCCTCTCAACTGACAGGACGTGGATCTGTGTGTTTACACACACAGATCCACAGTCCTGCTCGGTTAACGGGCAATCGCAGGTGCCCCGCGGACATAGCGGCCGCCGGGCACACGCTTCGGGTCCCGAGCAACGCGGCGCGCGCGCCCCCTAGACGGCCGGGAAGCCCAGGACGTCATATGACGGCCACCCAGGATGGGAGATCCCATCTGCGGCCGTCATTTCACAATACGCCGGTATTGAAGTGGTTAAGGAATAATACAAATTTTTTTTACTGTGAGCTTGCTTGTTACACTATTTTTTTTTTATATTCATAGTTACATTTTTTAGCAATATTGATTTTCATTGTTTATGGCACTATTTATGTATTTGTAAGGTTCAGTATCACACAGCGCTGCATTTTGTTTGTTTTTTGTATATACCTCTATAGCACTTGTAGTATACATATAGTGTGGCTCTTGCCTGCTCTCTCCTTCCTCTGTTATCTGCATAGGTCACTTCTGACAGTTTATCCTGACAGCAGATAATCAGAAGACGGCTCCCCCCATCCTCCAGCCAGTGGTATAGCGTGGGTTGCCAGCACCCGGGGCAAAAGAAAGTTTTGTGACCTCTAACCCATAGACCATTAGCACTTCTTGAATCTATACACACACAGCGGGTAAAATAAGCCAACAGATTGTAATCAATTACTGCTTTATTCGAGTTTTCGTCTATCTGGTGTATTTAAATCTATTCCCTGCAGCCAACTTCTTAGTGTTTCCAGGATTGTGGGTAACCCCAGTGTAATGGATGTTAGGTGGGATGAGATGGAGGGCAGGCACCAACAATGGGGTTATCCGAGAGAAGTTATTAAAAAAGAACAAGGTGTTTTATTTCATCATAAATACACAAATACTCGGTGCCTACCCTTGATCTTACAATTCCATCAATACTCCACTAAGGTTTTTAATATTATCAAAAAGCACTGACCCATCTTGAATGATGGTTATACATCTGTACAAGAATTGCAGTCTCCCCCAATGCTTCTTATCGCCGAGGTCTGACCGTTTATGACTGATTGGTGAAATCTGATCAATATCGTCCACCTTCATCATCCACTAATTATTTAGGACCACATAATTTTGGTTCTTATCCATGTCTTTGTTGTATTCAATGCAACAGTATGATAAAAAGGAAAACTTTTTCCCACCTGCACAGAGGCTATAATATCCAAATTAAAGATCATTATACCTGTCAGTCCTCCTATTTAATATATATTAAAAAAAATGCCCTTGCGGGTTATTATATGTGGGAAAAACCATTCAAAAAGTGAAGAATAGGATTGCTCAGCTTAAATATTCTATTAGAGATAAACTGGATAAGCTTCCTCTGGCCAGTCATTTTTTTAGAAAAGGGGCATACTGTCTCTCAACTGAAACTTATGGTTATAGATGGTATATCAAAAAACAGACATGGAGGCAATAGGGAATTAGCCCTCAAAAAACGGGAGGTTCAGTGGATACATAGTTTAAATACATTATTGCCTAATGGATTGAACTCAGACTTTGATTTATATTTATTTCTTTGATTTTATTTTCTGTTTAGGCTTGTCATAATAAATTTACTTTAGCTACAGCCATTTTTTTGTGTGAAATTTCTAATTGCTTTTGTTCTTCTCTAGCACATCTCGAATGTGATGAGAAGAACGATAACACCTGATGAGCCATTGTTCTACATATGTTTACATGCATTTACTTGGTTGCTCATTAGCCTCATTGATGTTGAATAATTAATTAATTGATCCCATGTGTTCAAAAAAGTGTGTGTATATATATATATATATATATATATATATATATATATATATATATATATATACACACACCTGTAAAGATTTTCATTGTTAGATGTGTCTTGTTCTGATGAAGAGCGTTATCTGGGTAGCCCGAAACCGTTAATGGATTGGACACTGAATGGAGTACTTTCTCTTTGTATGATGTCTTTTCTACACTACATTTTAAGTCCAGCAATCCCATTCTTCTGTTTTTCCTACATACTGCCTGTGGAAGGGCCTAATTGCTCAGCACTGAAATGTCTGACTGAGTGCACTTCACCATAAACGTTCGCTATATACAGTTGTGCTCATAAGTTTACATACCCTGGCAGAATTTATGATTTCTTGCCCATTTTTCAGAGAATATGAATTATAACACAAAAACTATTCTTCCACTCAAGATTAGCGTTTGGCTGAAGCCATTTATTATCAATCACTGTGTTTACTCTTTTTAAATCATAATGGCAACAGAAACTACCCAAATCACCCTGATAAAAAGTTTACATAGCCCAGTTCTTAATACCGTGTATTGCCCCCTTTAACATCAATGACAGCTTGAAGTCTTTCGTGGTATTTGTGGATGAGGCTCTTTATCTTCTCAGATGGTAAAGCTACCCATTCCTCTTGGCAAAAAGCCTCCAGTTCCTGTAAATTCTTGAGCTGTCTTGCATGAACTGCACGTTTGAGATCTCCCCATAGTGGCTCAATGATATTGAGGTCAGGAGACTGAGATGGCCACTCCAGAACCTTCACTTTTTTCTGCTGTAGCCAATGACAGGTCGACTTGGCCTTGTGTTTTGGATCATTATCATGTTGGAATGTCCAAGTACGTCCCATGCGCAGCTTCCTGGCTGGTGAATGCAAATGTTCCTCCGGTATTTTTTGATAACATACTGCATTCATCTTGCCATCAATTTTTACCACATTTCCTGTGCCTTTGTAGCTCACACATCCCCAAAACATCAGCGATCCACCTCTGTACCTTTCATCATAGGCTTTGCTGACTCCTCTCCACCAAATGTAGCGTTTATGGTTGTGGCCAAAAAGCTCAATTTTGGTCTCATCATCAATCCAAATGACTTTGTGCCAGAAGGTTTGAGGCATGTCTCTGTGCTGTTTAGCGTATTGTAAGCGGGATACTTGGTGGCATTTGCGTAGTAATGGCTTTCTTCTGGCGACTTGACCATGCAGCCCATCTTTCTTCAAGTACCTCCTTATTGTGCATCTTGAAACAGCCACACCACATGTTTTCAGAGAGTCCTGTATTTCACCTGAAGTTATTTGTGGGTTTTTCTTTGCATCCTGAACACTTTTCCTGGCAGTTGTGGTTGAAATTTTAGTTGGTCTACCTGACTGTGGTTTGGTTTCAACAGAATCCCTCATTTCCACTTCTTGATTAGAGTTTGAACACTGCTGATTGGCATTCTCAATTCCTTGGATATCTTTTTATATCCCTTCCCTGTTGTATACAGTTCAACTACCTTTTCCCGCAGAGCCTTTGACAATTCTATTGCTTTCCCTATGACTCAGAATCCAGAAACATCAGTGCAGCACTGGATGAAAGATGCAAGGGTCTGTCAGGAGTCCAGAAATGCATTGACCTTTTATACACACACACTAATTACAAGCAAACAGATCACAGGTGAGGATGGTTACCTTTAATAGCCATTCAAAACCCTTTGTGTCAACTTGTGTGCATGTTATCAGGCCAAAATCACTAGGGTATGTAAACTTTTGATCAGGGTCATTTGGGTAGTTTCTGTTGTCATTATGATTTAAAAAGAGTAAACACAGTTGATTGATAAATGGCTTCTGCCAAACACGAACCATGAGTGAAAGAAATGTTTTTGTGTTATTCATATTGTCTGAAAAATGGCCAAGAAATCATAAATTCTGCCAGGGTATGTAAACCTATGAGCACAACTGTGTGTGTATATATATATATATATATATATATATATATATATATATATATATATTTTTTTATTTTTTTTTTTTTTTTTTTTTCTTATCTAGCACAAAGCTCTGCGACACCCACCCCCCTTAAATCCCCCTCCCAGCACACATCCTGCCCTCAAATCACCCCCTCTAGCAATAATCCCCCCTCCCAGCACAAATCCTTTCCGCCCTTCTAGCACAAATCCTCTCCTCTCCCAAATTCCATTACTCCTCTCAGCATAAATCCACATTGATTGACACCCCCCCATCTCCTCCAGATCATATGGCCCCCTCCTCTTGTGCATGATACATGTCAGAGCCGAGGAGGAGCCTAACTTCTCTTGGCTCTGACGTGTACTGTTGATCGAGGCATCCAGTGGGAGAAATGCTGGCTGCTGCAGGAGGGGAGTTTGAGGAGGTAGGAACCTGAGGCACACTGCAAAAGATACAGGACAGGTGTCCTGGGTTCCCAGCAATAGCACATCCCTTTGTGTGATTGTGGGATGCCAGGAATTTGCCATTCCAAACTTCCTGTAGGTGGCAGCATAACCTTATCTCCATGAACGAAGAAGGAAAGGATTTATTAAAAAAAAAACTATTCAAAATTGTCAGTTAGTTGATTAATTGGTTATTGCTTTAGTTCATCTTTTGGACAAAAGCTCCCACTTTCCTGGCAGATTCACTAGGTTTCCAAAGGACTTTCCCCACCCTGGACCACCAATGCCTCTTCGGCACTATATTGAAGCCTGTTGGTCAAGCCACACCCTCCTGCTTGTCCTGGACTAAGGCCCCATTCATACCTGAGCGTTTTGTAGCTTGAAGCCTCAAGCTACAAAATGCTAGAGGGGAAAAAATCATTTATTCTCTATGGAGCTGGTTCACATCTCCACTCAAAACGCTTGAAGCCAGAAGCCCCAAAACGCCTGAAGCTCAAACAAGTTCTGGAACTTTTTTTTAGGCAGATTACAGGCATTTTTCTGCTTTTTACATTGGTGACCTTTTGATCTGTACAAAACTGCGGCAAAACGCGGCAAAAACATGCAACTTTCTGCCTGAAACAGCTACGCTCAGGTGTGAATGGGGCCTAAAATAATGGTATCTACAGTGTCTGATGAGTGCTACATGTTCCACGAAAAGCTATAATAATGGTCAGAGCCCAATTCAACTGCAGCTTTATGAACATATCTCACCGCTTTTTCATCCTTTATTCCAGTGCCCTTTGTCCCAACCGTCCCCTGGCATTCTGTTCTCTCCTAATTACATCACTGGGCGCAAACACATTACTGAGATAAAATGTGCTAGACTGAAAATCTCTGCCTATTTCTATTACTGTGGTATATAAATAGAAAGGCAAACTGAAACTGAACACACTTTAATCTCTCTAGAAACTAGAGGTGAGTATATATTAGTTTTGTAGGAGGAACTGGTATTTTGACGTTAAAAAACCCTGGTGTTAAGTAATGTAAGACTGTTTTACTATATTATAATAACTGTCCAGCATGTTTCAACAGAACAAGCAAGATAAATACAAAGACAGAACAAGCAAGATAAATACAAAGACAGAGGTCACTGACATTTTCTAGATATGTGATTTAGTTTGTTCTATTAAAAGAAAAGACCATTGTTAAAAATCTTCTGAAACTGCTAACTGGCGGTATTTCATTTTAGTACTTTCTTAAGTATTTGCCTGAAATAGACACACAAAAGTGAAGTCAGAGTCAACTCAGAACTCCTGGTCTGCAGACTTGTATTGGGTCAATAACCACAATGACAGTCTGCATTTTGCTCCCAGTACAAGTTTCCAAAAAATACTGTATAATGTGACCTAGTCCAGTTTCTACAACACATTGGGGTTAATTTACCAAAACTGGAAAGAGCACAATCTGGTGCAGCTGTACATGTTAGCTTCCAGGTTTCTTTGTCAAAGCTTAAAGTGATTGTAAAGTCTAAATTTTTTTCTATAAAAATAACAAGCATGTTATACTTACATGCACTGTTGCAGTGGATTTGCACAGAGTAGCCCTGATCATCCTCTTCTTAGGTTCCTCTTCGGCACTCCTTGCCCCTCCCTCCTGTTGAGTGCCCCCACAGCAAGCAGCTTGCTACGGGGGCAACTGAGCCAAGCCACAGCTACCTGTGTCCATTCAGACACAGAGCTGTGGTTCAGCCCCACTCCCTCTCTCTCCTGATTGGCTAACTGATTTTGATTGACAGCAACAGGAGCCAATGGCGCCACCACTGTGTCTCAGCCAATCAGGAGGGAGAGTCCCGGACGGCCGAGACACTCGTGGACATCTCAGGACAGAGATGGAGCTCAGGTAAGTATTAGGGGGGCAGAGGGGGGCTGCTGCACAGAGAAGGCCTTTTACCTTAATGCATGGAATGCATTAAGATAAAAAACCTGACTTCACAACCCCTTTCATTAAACAAGCTGAAGTGAGAAGCTGATTGGCTACAATGCACAACTGCACCAGATTTTGCACTCTCCAGTTTTAGTAAATCAACACCACTATGCTCCTCATTATCATTTTGCCTTTCTGATCACTTATCTACTTGTATGTAAACCTAAACCGAATAACATTGAGTTTCCGAACACCCCATGTATCATAAACAACTCTGTGTGACTTGATTTTGAAAATACATGTTTTATGGCTTTTCTCATCTTTTTTTTCATCTTGTGTTTTATGTAAAAAGTGATCCTAGCAGAGAGGTGTTAATTAGGGTGCCAGAATCTGTTTGCCTACAGGCTCAAGTTATCAAAATGTAATCCCGTTGATAATGATAACCACTTATGAATAAAGCAATGAGGATTTTTGTTAAGTAAATATTTTGGAATAATTTATGTATGCCATTTAAAGGGGTATTAAACCATAAAATAATAATAATATTTTGCAGGTTACCAATCCTTTAATGTGGTGGCTACCTTTATTTATTTATTTATTTATTTATTTATTTCACCTGGCGATCTGGCCAGTAGCATACTTCCTGTCTAAGGCCCTTTTCACACGAGGCGGACTCCGCTTCCACGGAGTCCGCCTCGGTCCGCCGGCTCAGCGGGAGATCTCTCCGTTGATCTCCGCTGAGCCGGCGGATGACAGGTTCCTCTCTGCTCACTGAGCAGGGAGGGGCTTGTCAGGCGCCGCTGCCGCCTATGGAGGGATCGGATGAAAACGGACAGCATGTCCGTTTTCATCAGATCTCACCCGATCCGATCCGCCAGCGACGGACCTGGACGTAGGGCCATCCATCTGCTTTTAGCGGATCGGACCGGGTCGGATGTCAGAGAACATGTCTCCGCTGACATCCGTCGCTCCATAGGCTAACATGGAGCGCTCGTTCAGGTCCGCCGTCAAAACTTAAAGGCGGACCTGAACGGTCCGATGGTGTGAAAGGGGCCTTAGGCCTGATTCACACCTATGCATTTTTTGTGCTTTTTGCA
Source organism: Lithobates clamitans (assembly GCA_037952925.1). NCBI lineage: Eukaryota > Metazoa > Chordata > Amphibia > Anura > Ranidae > Lithobates > Lithobates clamitans. The sequence goes on from JBBGZY010000272.1 coordinate 1,093,325, forward strand.
TTTTGCAGATTTGCACTACAGTCCATTTAACATGGTTTACTATGGAACACGTTCTGTAGCGCAAATATGCAAAATGCAAAAAGTACTAAAAATGCATAGGTGTGAATGAACCCTTAGGGAGTCTGCATTCTGGATGAAGTAGTAAAGCAGACACCTTTGTACAGCAACATTGTCAGCCTGTGCAGAGGGTAGTGTATGATGCACTAGGAGATTAAAGCTGGATACACACTATACAATTTTCTGTAGATTTTTTTCTTCCGATTTACCAAAACCATATAATATGAGGTGAAACCTTAAGTGATTCAATTTGTATGCAATCAGGCAGGCCCTTGCACTACATGGTTTTGGTAAATCTAAAGGAAAGTAGACAACAAAAGTTGTATAGTGTGTATGGGGTCTTGGATTTAGATGGACCTGATTAACAAATTAAAATGCCAGTTAAAGCCCCATACACACTATTCAATTTCCTGCAGATTTTTGTCTTCAGATTTACCAAAACCATGTAGTGCAAAGGCCTGCCTGATTGCATAAAAATTTAAACTCTTAAGGTTTGACCTCATATTATATGTTTTTGGTAAATCTGAAGGCAAAAATCTGCAGAAAATCTAATAGTGTGTATGAGGTCTAACACTTTTTTTAAGCAGTTAGAATAGTTTGTTTTTCCCTTTGGGATAAAGGCTTTACATAAATGAAATAAAGCTGGCAGTTGAACCCCCCCCACTCATCATTCTTAACCCTCTGGTACTTTTGCTGGACACCTTGGCTGTTCCTGGTTAAAGGAACAGACTTGTTGGTCAAATCACCGGATTAAAAGAAAAGAAAAAAAGCTAAAAATAGAAAATGAATGTAGCCATGATGAAACAATTGGTAAGCTGCGATATATAACATTTTTGATATAGATACCCTTTAATCATTTTAACCAGTTAAGCGCCAGAATAATTTTCACATTTCACCTTTGGGCCTCCTAACCTGTCAATAACTGGTATTACAGTAGGAATGATTTACTAAAACTGAAGAGTGCAAAATCTGGTACAGTTCTGCATGGTAGCTTCTAACTTCAGCTTGTTCATTTAAAAGAGAAGAATGGGTTAACAAAAAAAAAGTATACTCACTCAATTGGTCCAATGCTGCATCTGTCCCTCGCTCGCTCTAAGACTAAGAACTTAGCGATCAAAGACTGCTGATTGCTCAGTTATCAGTGAGCAGAGAGTTGGTGACTGTCAGTCACCGGCTCTCTGCTCTGCCTCTCCAGCGCTCGCTGGAGCACTGAGCTGTGGAGCAGCTGGCTCAGGATCTTAGTGGCTCGCTGAGAGGCTGACCCAGCTGCCGGTTCCAGGCATCTGGGTGGAGCATGACCATAGCGAGCTTTAGCATGCTGTCGGATGAAAACGAGTCACAGGAGTGCAGAACAAACAGCACTCCTGTGATCCACAGGAGAAGTACAGTCAAAAGAGCTTTGGCTATACTTCTCCTTTAAGCTTTGACAAAAAATAATGGTGGCTGATTGGTTTCTATGCAGAGCTGCACCAGAATTTGCACACTCCAGTTTTAGTAAATCAACCCTAACACGTATTTCTTGTTTTGGGACCATCAATGCTTCTATTTTGGTGGTAATGACTCCCAAGAGTTATTTAATTTCCTGTATAATAAAAATAGGAAAAATATGTAAAAAATAGAAACATATACTTAGTTTCAGTTTGGACAAGGATAATTTTAATACAGCTAGTGTGACTTTGAAGTGCTACCTTTATAGTGCAACATGTCCCATTTACATTTGCACTAAAATTATGTTGCTGCCACAAAGTGTGGTATTATAAAATTTTTACGTTATAAGAAAAAACAAACAAAAAAAAAAAAACAATTAAGTGAAATAAACAATATAAACAATAGCATCATTTTTTTGAACATAAAAATGGTGTGCATATTTTCTGTTATTTACTGTCACTTATCACAATGCATTCCTGTATCATTACCTGTTAATTTAGAAGCTCGGATCCTGCATTCACCAATGATGATTTGCAAGTTGTTTCCGTGAATCCAACCTTCTTTTTTCCTGTTCAAATTCTTCACTAACCTATTTTCGTACAAACACAAACCTTAGCACCTTCATGTGACATTACTTAGAGGTAATTCATCACTCCTGTCTTTTCTGAGATGCTGCTAATAAATGCTGAAAAAGACCAAGCAACAGCTGCTGCAGACTAAAATTCACTCAGCAAACATCTGCCTTCATTAGAATTACACATCAAACTTCTGGAGCATCAGTAAAAATGTATGTACGAGAAAGGAAAATAAGGAATATTATTACCCAGATAGCAAGCAATTGTGCTGCAAGTTTGAAAAAGACTTGCTAAGCTATTGCTAGACTTGCCAGGCTTCACAGGTTTGTTGCACATTTGCAAAACAGCACTGCATTGCATGACTTCAGATCAACTTTCTTTGAAAACATTCTGCAAGTCTGCTGCAAGTTCTGGTTCAGTTATGTTGTGCAATAGTCATCCCACCACAGGGGTCACTGTTACTTGCAGAGCTCTTGCTGTAGACTCACCACTGTAATGTTGCTCTTGCTAGCGACTTGCCATGCAAATTTGCTACAAATTGGAAAAGTGTCAGCTAGAACTTGTGCTTCAAGTGCTCTGCAAGTGTATAACTTGCCAGTGAAAATGTGCAGCAAGTTAACTGACTTGTAATTCAAGACTGTCACAAATTTGTGGCAAGTTATCCTTGCTATCTGGGTAAACAGGAACGTTGTGTATGGTCTTATCAACTACAGAAATCACAGTGAGACTTTCAAACACCTACAGTCAGGCCCAGGACTGGCCATAGGGCACACAGGGCCCTATGGTCACAGGTTAGCTGACCTGTGGCCCTGAATAGGGAGGAGCTGGAGGAAACGCAGGACCAGAGAGAAAGTGAGTGCGGCTCCCCCTGTGCCTGGATAGGAGGAGCGGCGGGGCAGCTTCATATAGACAAATCAATCTATCTATTTTCCTCCTGCAGCCTCCTAAAGCTTGCTTCTCCGTGGGCATTCAGAGGCCGCAGGAAGAAAATGGAGAGATTGATTCTTCTATATGCAGCCGCTCCTCCTGTCCAGCTTCTTTCTGCTGCCTCCCATGCTCTCAGGTCCCACCTGTGCTCTCCAGCCCCCCCGGTCTCCACCCTGTGCTCTCAGGCTCCCCCCAGTGCTCTCAGCCCCCCATGCTCTCTGCCCCCGCCAGTGCTCTGCCCCCCCATGCTCTGTGCCCCCTTGCTCTCCACCCCCCTATGCTCTATGCCCACTTCTTGGCCCAATATTCGTAGGTGAGGGTGTTTTGACACTTTCCATGTCTCTGGCGGTTGGTGTCGATTTGTTGACAGTTCATGGTTTTGTCAACTGATCCCCTCTTTTTTTCCCCCTTCCCTCTCTTCTTTACCCAGTGTGAAAAGAGGCTCATCATAACCCTCTTTTAAATCCCCCCTTCATTTATGCCTATATTTTCTATTATTTCATTTGGTTTCCATCTATATTGGTTTGTCACTAGCTAAGATGGCGGACGTGCATCGCTATTGGTCCGCCATTTTGGGTATCACCTGTCTCTGTCTTCATCTCAGAACGAGGCTTGGTTCCTATTGGTATGCATTTATACGCGATGCGTCAGTGCGTCGCCCGTGCCCCAGACGACGTCATTGTATGACGAAAGGCGCGTCGGGCAGAAGGATGTACTGACGTATCGTGTGCTGTCCCCAGAGAGTCACGGGCCCTCGCAGGCCGGCCGGCTACTTGTTGCTTGATTTTAAACTTCACTTTGTAAGTGTTACTCTTTTATATTAATAAATATTTACGGTATTACACTATGGGAAGTATTTTTTCATACATGCCCTGATGTCAGGGTACCGGAGGGCTCCTTCCACCCATTGATTGTATACCGATCCTGGATCAGTGTCCCCTGGGAGCTTGTTACCTGATACTTCCTAGAAAGGCCCTGGCTGGGTTTAAGCTGCAAGCTCTTTCTTGCTTGCCTCTGGTAAGCGCACATTTGGTTTGGTGTTTCAAATACCACTGGTGATGGAAGATTGCACTTTTGTACTCTGAACTCAGCTTATGGCATATTGTTTGGACTTTTTTGCAACTCCTTTTTCTTTTATTATAATTTTATATTTGTGCACTTATTATCATTATCACTATCAATGTGACAATCACACAGCTATTATTTACCTAGTTTCTATGCACCCCCCCCCGTGCTGTTCACCCCCCATGCTTTCTGGCTCCCTGTGCTCTTTCCCAGCCCCCCTTGCCTCCGTGAGGATAGAGAGTGGGAAAGGGCCTGGTAAATATGTCATGGGCTGCTTAGTCTAAAATGCCCAGGCCTATTTTTTGTCCCAGTCCGGGCCTGCCTACAGTCAGAGATTTGAGAAGTCATTATTTACTAACTACTGAGGAAGAACTGGAAGCACCAGCAGATCACTTCCAACATTTTGTGAGTTTCAGTGGCTTCCATTGTTGCAGCATATGTAATCAGGGTCATCAGAGACATCTCCCATGCTGCAATAATCTGTGTGATTTGTAATGATCATAACATGCTAGATGCAATCACTATATGACTTTCAAAAAAGTCAGTATTTGAAAAACATTTTGAATGTGCCCCAGCAATGCACTGGATGCTATATTGATGATAAGAATAAGTAATTTATTTTGTCTAAAAACAATATCAGCAATCACTTCTCTCATGCCCATATAGTACAAGTTTACTTCAAAGCTTATCTAAACCCCCAAAAATATTATATATTGCAGATTACCAGTCCTTAGATGTGGCTGCATTAGTTTGAATTTTTTTTTAGGCTAAGAACACTTTTAGCAAGTAAAAAAAAAATAACTTGATTTTGCAAGAAATGCAGTGTCTTTCCTCTGATCTTAAAAGAAAGCAGAAATATACAGTATTTATCGTGTAAACTATAACCCCAATTCAAAAAACATTGGAACACTGTGTAAAATTTAATATCATAAACCCATTATTTATTCACAACAGAAAACGTATCAAATGTTTCAACTAAAAGAAAAAAGGATCATTTTAACAGATATTAGGTGGTTTTAAAGCTGATGGGAGAGCGACACAACTGATCTCATTGATCGCATTGACTTGCCCACGGTGTTATCCCTCCCCTTGGACACCAAGGAGAGATAGGCACAGGAGCAAAAACAAGGGTCCAAGCTTAAGAAAAAGTCAGTACAGTTTCCATCCCCCAGCTCCAACCCCAATATTTCAACATTCTTGAAACTGGTCTATAGGGAGATCGACAAGTTGTGTATTCATTCCCCCAAAAGGACAAATACCAACATGGCAGACAGACATGCACTAAAGGAGCTCAGTGACAACAAGTCAATAGTTATCAAGCCCTCGGACAAGGGGGGCAATATTGTCCTGATGGAGTACATCATGTGTCTAAAAATTTTAATGAATAAAAATTGGTACAAGAAAATTACGAGGGATGTGGTTAATAGATTCCACCAAGAATACTATTCATTGGTGGATTCAGCGTATAACAACAAAGTCATCAACAAAACCATCTGGGAATACATCAGTTAAATTCTCAGTTGTACCAACCTTTTATTCATTACCTAAAATCCACATGGACAGTCGTAATCCAACTGGCAGACCTATCATATCAGGCAGAGGGTCCATCAGTGAAAATGCAAGCCGTTTAATTGATGAATATCTTAAACCCCATGTCATCAGCCTACGTTCCTTTGGCAAAGACACTATACACTTTCTTAAAATCATTGAAATGTACATATTTTGTTATCTTTTTTGGTTATGTAATAAAAGTATATATTTTATCTATACTCTATTGATTTGTATGGTAGTGCCTTCAAAATCCCGCCATAGGGGAATTCATGTTCTCTTTTAGATATATGGGATGTGGCACACCCTCCTACTCTACTCTGTCAGATTCTCTCTTTTCTAAAGCTGATGGCAGCAACATGTCTCAAGACAGTTGGAACAGGGCCATGCTTACCATGAGGTAGCATCCCCTCTTCTTTTAACATTACTCTGTAAATGTTCAATCAAGTCCAACCTATGTGTGTGATTATATGTCAGTGTTACATTGTATATCCCTGTATGTTGCAGTCGTTCAGGTGCTTATCTAATAATTTCTTGAAACTATCAATGCTCCCGCTGATACCACTGCCTGTGGAAGGGAATTCCACATCCTTGCCACTCTTACAGTAAAGAACCTTCTACGTAGTTTAAGGTTAAACCTCTTTTCTTCTAATTTAAATGAGTGGCCACAAGTCTTGTAAAACTCCCTTCTGCGAAAAAGTTTTATCCCTATTGTGGGGTCACCAGTATGGTATTTGTATATTGAAATCATATCCCCTCTCAAGCATCTCTTCTCCAGAGAGAATAAGTTCAGTGCTCGCAACTTTTCCTCATAACTAATATCCTCCAGACCCTTTATTTGCTTTGTTTCCCTTCTTTGTACTTGCTCCATTTCCAGTACATCCTTCCTGAGGACTGGTGCCCAGAACTGGACAGCATACTCTAGAGGTGCGGCCGGACCAGAGTCTTGTAGAGCGGGAGAATTATCGTTTTATCTCTAGAATTAATCCCCTTTTTAATGCATGCCAATATTCTGTTTGCTTTGTTAGCAGCAGCTTGCATTGCATGCCATTGCTGAGCCTATCATCTACTAGGACCCCCAGGTCCTTTTCCATCCTAGAGTCCCCCAGAGGTTCTCCCCTCAGTGTACAGATTGCATTCATATTTTTGCCACCCAAATGCATTGTTTTACATTTTTCTACATTGAACCTCATTTGTCATGTAGTTGCCCACCCCATTAATTTGTTCAAGTCTTTTTGCAAGGTTTCCACATCCTGCTGAGAAGTTATTGCCCGGCTTAGCTTAGTATCATCCGCAAATACAGGGATTGAACTGTTTACCCCATCCTCCAGGTCGCTTATGAACAAATTAAACAGGATTGGTCCCAGCACAGAACCCTGGAGGACCCCACTACCCACCCCTGACCATTCCGAGTACTCCCTATTTATCACCACCCTCTGAACTCGCTTCTTGTAGCAAGTTTTCAATCCATCTACTCACTCTATGATCTTGTATATAGTCCCTTATCATCCCCTCCAAGAGTTTACATACTATTGATGTTAGGCTAACTGGCCTGTTATTCCCAGGGATGTATTTTGGGCCCTTTTTAAATATTGGTGCTACATTGGCTTTTCTCCAATCAGCTGGTACCATTCCAGTCAGTAGACTGTCAGTAAAATTAGGAACAATGGTCTGGCAATTACTTGACTGAGTTCCCTAAGTACCCTCGGGTGCAAGCCATCTGGTCCTGGTGGTTTATTAATGTTAAGTTTCCCAAGTCTAATTTTAATTATGTCCTCTGTTAACCATGGAAGTGCTTCCTGTGATGTGTCATGAGAATAAACACAGCAGTTTTGGTTACTGAAGCCCCCCGATTCCCTCGTGAAGACTGAGGAGAAGAATAAATTCAATACCTTCTCCATCTCCCCATCCTTTGTAACCAGATGTCCTTTCTCATTCTTTATGGGGTCAATATGGTCTGTCCTCCCTTTTTTACTGTTTACATACCTAAAGAATTTCTTGGGATTTTTTTTTCTCTCCTCCGCTATGTGTCTTTCATGTTCTATCTTAGCCGTCCTTATTGCACCCTTACATTTCTTGTTGCATTCTTTATAAAGTCTGAATTCTGATGATACCTCAACTTTGTATTTTTTGTAGGCCTTCTCCTTTGCTTTTATATGCGTTTTTACATTAGAGTTAAGCCATCCAGGACTTTTGTTCGCTCTTTTAAATTTATTACCCAATGGGATGCATTGGTTAATGCCCTTATTTAATATGCTCTTAAAGCAAACCTGTCTATCCTCCGTGTTCTTTGTTCCTAAGATTTTATCCCAATTTATGCCTTTTAGCAAGGTTTGTAGTTTAGGGAAGTTGGCTCTTTTGAAATTCAGTGTCTTTGTATTCCCCCTATGTTTCCTATTTGTGTGATTTATACTGAAGCCAATTGACCTGTGATCACTGTTACCTAAATTGCCCTGTATTTCCACATCCGTGATCAGGTCTGTATTGTTGGTAATCAGTAGATCCAGTAACGCTTTATTTCTAGTTGGTGCATCTACCATCTGACCCATAAAATTGTCCTGCAAAACATTTAAAAACTAGGAGAGGAATGTTGTCCCGTTCTTGCCTGATATAGGATTCTAACTGCTCAAAAGTCCTGGATCTTCATTGTTGTATTTCTCATTTCAAGATGCACCAAATTTTTTCAATTGGTGAAAGGTCTGGACTGCAGGCAGGCCAGTTAAGCACCCAGACTCTTCTACTACGAAGACGTGCTGTTATCATAGATGCAGTATGCGGTTTAGCATTGACATTTTTCCTTCTAACCTAATTCGTTGCAAAATGTTCTCCCAGCTCTTCCTTGTTAGTACCACTTACTTTGCCAGCTTTTTTGTTGCCCTGTCCCAACTTTTTTGAGTTGTGTTGCTGCCATCATTTTCAAAATGATCTTTTTTTTTCTTAAAATGCTACATTTTCTCAGTTTAAACATATGATATGTTTACTATTTTCTATTGTGAAAAAATATTGGTTTATGAAATTTGCAAATCATTGCATTCTGTTTTTATGTGGATTTTTATACAGCGTCCTAAATTTTCAGGAATTGTGGTTGTACTAGTCCTAGCAATCCATGTAATGGAGATGAACAATGTTTGAAGTCCAGCCTGTGTGACAATCATGACTCCCTCCATAGATACAGTATAGAAAACAGCAAGTGTGTTATTAGCAGGATTACTAGAATAAAGTAGGAATGAAAATAAAGCCCTCAACACTCCACAGAAACTGCTCTTCTAAAACTCACAAACGACCTACTAACTGCAAAAACAATGGGACACTATTCTGTACTCCTACTTCTGGACCTTTCAGCAGCCTTTGACATGGTTGACCACCCCCTCCTCCTCAAAAAACTTTACTCCCTCGGTCTTTGTGACTGTGCTCTTCAGTGGCTCTCATCCTACCTATCCCAACGCACCTTCAGTATCACTTACAATTCTACTTCCTCTACTCCTCTTCCCTTTTCCGTCGGGGTCCCCAAAGGTTCTGTTCTTGGACCCCTTTATTTTCAATCTACACCTCTTCCCTGGGTCAGCTGATAGCCTCTCACGGCTTTCAATATCATTTCTATGCTGATGACATACAAATCTATTTCTCCACCCCTCAACTCATCCCATCATTCTCCTCACGCATCACTAACTTACTAACTGACATAGCTGTATGGATGTCACACCACTTCCTCAAATTCAACTTGTCCAAAACTGAGCTTATATTTCCTCCCCCACGTGCCTCTTCCCCTGACTTGTCTGTCAAGAGCAATGGCACAATCCTCCACCCCTCCCCACATGTCAGGGTAGTAGGTGTTATCCTGGACTCTGAACTCTCCTTTCGGCCCCACATCCAATCACTTTCCAAAGCTTGCTGCCTCAACCTCCGCAACATCTCTAAACTACGTCCCTTTCTAACCAATGAAACCACAAAGCTCCTGATTCACTCCCTGGTTATCTCTCGCCTCGACTACTGCAACTCCCTTCTCATTGGCTTACCTTTAAATAGACTATCCCCCCTTCAGTCCATCATGAATGCTGCTGCCAGACTCATCCACCTTACAAACCGCTCAGTGTCTGCTATCCCTCTCTGCCAATCCCTCCATTGGCTGCCACTCGCCCAACGAATTAAATTCAAAATACTAACAATAAGTTACAAAGCCATCCACAACTCTGTGCCCAGTTACATCACTAGCCTAGTCTCAAAATGCCAACCTAATCGCCATCTCCGCTCCTCCCAAGACCTCCTGCTCTCTAGCTCCCTCATCACCTCCTCCCATATCCGCCTCCAGGACTTCTCCCAAGTCTCGCCTATACTCTGGAATTCCCTACCCCAACCTGTCCTGTGAGGAGAGCGAGACATTCATTGCATGAGATTTCGTACATTGCCAGAAGTTTTGCTGTATTTCCCAGTACAGTCTCAAGAGCATGGAGGAGATTCCAGGAGACAGGCAGTTACTCTAGGAGAGCTGGTCAGGGCCGTAGAAGGTCCTTAACCCATCAGCAGGAACGGTATCTGCTCCTTTGTGCAAGGAGGGACAGGATGAGCACTGCCAGAGCCCTACAAACTGACCTTCAGCAGACCACTGGTGTGAATGTCTCTGCCCAAACAATCAGAAACAGAGTTCATGAGGGTGGCCTGGAGCTCGATCGGCATTTGGTACTGAACACTAGAATTGGCAGGTCCGCCACTGGTGCTCTGTGCTTTTCACAGATGAGGTCAGGTTCACCCTGAGCACGTGACAGATGTGAAAGGGTCTGGAGAAGCCGTGGAGAATGTTATGCTGCCTCCAACATTGTTCAGCATGACCGGTTTGGTGGTAGGTCAGTGATGGTCTGGGGAGACATATCCATGGAGGGACACACAGACCTTTACAGACTAGACAATGGCACCCTGACTGCCATTAGGTATCGGGATGAAATCCTTGGACTCATTGTCAGACCCTACGCTGGTGCAGTGGGTCCTAGGTTCCTCCTGGTGCATGACAATGCCCAGCCTCATGTGACAAGAGTATGCAGCCAGTTCCTGGAGGATGAAAAAATTTATAACATTGAATGGCCCTCACACTCGCCTGACCTGAATCCAATAGAACACCTCTGGGACATTATGTTTCGGTCCATCCGATGCCACCAGGTTGCATCTCAGGCTGTTTAGGAGCTGAGTGATGCCCTCGTCTGGATCTGGGAAGAAATACCCCAGGACACCATCTGTCGTCTCATTAGGAGTATGCCCTGACGTTGTCAGGCATGCATACAAGCACGTGGGAGCCATACAAATTACTGAGTACCATTTTGAGTTGCTGCAATGAAATTTCAGCAAAATCGACAAGCCTACTGCATAATTTTTCACTTTGATTTTCAGGGTGTCTTTGAATTTAACACCATATATGATTATGTAGATAATAAAAAATTCAATCAATCAGGTGATCAAAACAAATATTGTGTGTATAAACAATACAGTGAAAATGAATTATCAATGTAGTAAACCAAGTATAACACAAAATTGTAATAAGGAAAACAAATGTGTCAAATGGTAAAAAATATCCAAAAGGGAAGGGGCAGGCAGGAACTTTCTTTCAGCGAACCTCAAACAGCATGCCAGGGGGACCCTCTTCTGCTTCCAACAGTCTTCTCTCTACTTCCTCCCAACTCACCTCTCACCCGGAACTTCCTGTTCATATGTTCATATGGGGTCCCCCTGGCATGCTGTTTGAGGTTCGCTGAAAGAAAGTTCCTGCCTGCCCCTTCCTTGTGAGGAGATCTAAGGAGTTGTGTCCCCTGTGTGGATGTCCACAGATAAGCTGTTATCTAGCTTACCTCTGGTAAGCGTACATCTATTAAGGTGGAGGATTTCTCACTGGGTGCTGGGTGTTTAACCGTAGGATCACCTATTCTATCTGCTTTGGCTCTAAGGACTAATTCCCTTCGAACATTTCCACTATACTTTTGGATATTTTTTACCATTTGACACATTTGTTTTCATTATTACAATTTTGTGTTATACTTGGTTTACTACATTGATAATTCATTTTCACTGTATTGTTTATACTCACAATATTTGTTTTGATCACCTGATTGATTGAATTTTTTATTATCTACATAATCATATATGTTGTCAATTATGTGTTCTCTTTGTAGCGCAGTCTTTTTTTGATTTTTCTTTGTATATATGTGTGCACGCCTCACTTTAGGACTGCAGCTTGAAATATCCTACTAATTATTAGTAGCACATCTTTAAGAGTAGCGCTGTAATTTTTTGTGGTTTATTTTGTCTTTGAATTTAGCTCTCTGTAGGTTGATCATTTTCATTTCCATCAAACAAAGTGGCATCCTTTTATTCCTAAGACATCACCCAGTCCATATCAGTATAGAAATACAGCATGATATTTTTCCCTATTGAGATCTGATGTGTTTTTAAAGTTTTGCTTTAATTTTTTTGAGCAGTGTATAAAACATATATACTCAAATCTGCTATCAAACTAAAGCCCTAGGGGCACCAGAAAAGGTGTATAATATTAAGGGACAGACTAGAAAGGCGAGAAGTTACCATCTCTAAAACAAAAAGCTAAAAAACAAAACAAAAAATAAAACCTTTGTGGTCCTATAAGAGGGAAGGGCTGTGAAGCCGAAGTGGTTAAAGGAACACGAAATGTGCATACTAACCACTTGCCGACCGCCGCACGACGATGTACGTCGACAAAGCGGCACGGGCAGGCAAAAGGGCTTACCTGTACGTCCCTGCCTGCCCGCGGGTGGGGGGTCCGATCGGACCCCCCCCCCCGGTGCCTGCGGCGGTCGGCAAATGTCCCCCGGCGATCGGTGGTGAGGGGGAGGCCATCCATTCGTGGCCCCCCCCTCGCGATCGCTCCCAGCCAATGGGATCATTTCCCTGCCTCTGTATTGTACACAGAGGCAGAGGAAATGATGTCATCTCTCCTCGGCTCAGTATTTTCCGTTCCGGGCCGAGGAGAGAAGACTGAACTGTGAGTGCACCAAACACACACACACAGTAGAACATGCCAGGCACACATTACACCCCGATCCCCCCCCCGATCGCCCCCCGATCACCCCCCCCCTGTCACAAACTGACACCAAGCAGGTTTTTTTTTTTTTTTTTTTCTGATTACTGTATTGGTGTCAGTTTGTGTCAGTTAGTGTGTTAGGGCAGTGAGTCTTAGGCCCCCTTTAGGTCTAGGGTACCCCCCTAACCCCCCTAATAAAGTTTTAACCCCTTGATCACCCCCCGTCACCAGTGTTGCTAAGCGATCATTTTTCTGATCGCTGTATTAGTGTCGCTGGTGACGCTAGTTAGGGACGTAAATATTTAGGTTTGCCGTCAGCGTTTTATAGCGACAGGGACCCCCATATACTATCTAATAAATGTTTTAACCCCTTGATTGCCCCCTAGTTAACCCTTTCACCACTGATCACCGTATAACCGTTACGGGTGACGCTGGTTAGTTCGTTTATTTTTTATAGTGTCAGGGCACCCGCCGTTTATTACCGAATAAAGGTTTAGCCCCCCGATCGCCTGGCGGTGATATGCGTCGCCCCAGGCAGCGTCAGATTAGCGCCAGTACCGCTAACACCCACGCACGCAGCATACGCCTCCCTTAGTGGTATAGTATCTGTACGGATCAATACCTGATCCGATCAGATCTATACTAGCGTCCCCAGCAGTTTAGGGTTCCCAAAAACGCAGTGTTAGCGGGATCAACCCAGATACCCGCTATCACCTGCGTTTTGTCCCTCCGCCCGGCCCAGCCCAGCCCACCCAAGTGCAGTATCGATCGATCACTGTCACTTACAAAACACTAAACGCATAACTGCAGCGTTCGCAGAGTCAGGCCTGATCCCTGCGATCGCTAACAGTTTTCTTGGTAGCGTTTTGGTGAGCTGGCAAGCACCAGCCCCAGGCAGCGTCAGGTTAGCGCCAGTACCGCTAACACCCACGCACGCACCGTACACCTCCCTTAGTGGTATAGTATCTGAACGCATCAATATCTGATCCGATCAGATCTATACTAGCGTCCCCAGCAGTTTAGGGTTCCCAAAAACGCAGTGTTAGCGGGATCAGCCCAGATACCTGCTAGCACCTGCGTTTTGCCCCTCCGCCCAGCCCACCCAAGTGCAGTATCGATCGATCACTGTCACTTACAAAACACTAAACGCATAACTGCAGCGTTCGCAGAGTCAGGCCTGATCCCTGCGATCGCTAACAGTTTTTTTGGTAGCGTTTTGGTGAACTGGCAAGCACCAGCCCCAGGCAGCGTCAGGTTAGCGCCAGTACCGCTAACACCCACGCACGCAGCATACACCTCCCTTAGTGGTATAGTATCTGATCGGATCAATACCTGATCCGATCAGATCTATACTAGCATCCCCAGCAGTTTAGGGTTCCCACAAACGCAGTGTTAGCGGGATCAGCCCAGATACCTGCTAGCACCTGCGTTTTGCCCCTCCGCCCGGCCCAGCCCAGCCCACCCAAGTGCAGTATCGATCGATCACTGACACTTACAAAACACTAAACGCATAACTGCAGTGTTCGCAGAGTCAGGCCTGATCCCTGCGATCGCTAACAGTTTTTTTGGTAGCGTTTTGGTGAACTGGCAAGCGCCAGCGGCCTAGTACACCCCGGTCGTAGTCAAACCAGCACTGCAGTAACACTTGGTGACGTGGCGAGTCCCATAAGTGCAGTTCAAGCTGGTGAGGTGGCAAGCACAAGTAGTGTCCCGCTGCCACCAAAAAGACAAACACAGGCCCGTCGTGCCCATAGTGCCCTTCCTGCTGCATTCGCCAATCCTAATTGGGAGCCCACCGCTTCTGCAGCGCCCGTACTTCCCCCATTCACATCCCCAACCAAATGCAGTCGGCTGCATGAGAGGCATTTTCTTTATGTCCTCCCGAGTACCCCTACCCAGCGAACCCCCCCAAAAAAGATGTCGTGTCTGCAGCAAGCGCGTATATAGGCGTGACGCCCGCTATTATTGTCCCTCCTGTCCTGACAATCCTGGTCTTTGCATTGGTGAATGTTTTGAACGCTACCATTCACTAGTTGAGTATTAGCGTAGGGTACAGCATTGCACAGACTAGGCACACTTTCACAGGGTCTCCCAAGATGCCATCGCATTTTGAGAGACCCGAACCTGGAACCGGTTACAGTTATAAAAGTTAGTTACAAAAAAAAGTGAAAAAAAAAAAAAAACACAAACAAAAATATAAAATAAAAAAAAATAGTTGGCGTTTTATTGTTCTCTCTCTCTCTATTCTCTCTCTATTGTTCTGCTCTTTTTTACTGTATTCTATTCTGCAATGTTTTATTGTTATAATGTTTTATCATGTTTGCTTTTCAGGTATGCAATTTTTTATACCTTACCGTTTACTGTGCTTTATTGTTAACCATTTTTTTGTCTTCAGGTACGCCATTCACGACTTTGAGTGGTTATACCAGAATGATGCCTGCAGGTTTAGGTATCATCTTGGTATCATTCTTTTCAGCCAGCGGTCGGCTTTTATGTAAAAGCAATCCTAGTGGCTAATTAGCCTCTAGACTGCTTTTACAAGCAGTGGGAGGGAATGCCCCCCCCCCACGTCTTCCGTGTTTTTCTCTGGCTCTCCTGTCTCAACAGGGAACCTGAGAATGCAGCCGGTGATTCAGCCAGCTGACCATAGAGCTGATCAGAGACCAGAGTGGCTCCAAACATCTCTATGGCCTAAGAAACCGGAAGCTACGAGCATTTTATGACTTAGATTTCGCCGGATGTAAACAGCGCCATTGGGAAATTGGGAAAGCATTTTATCACACCGATCTTGGCGTGGTCAGATGCTTTGAGGGCAGAGGAGAAATCTAGGGTCTAATAGACCCCAATTTTTGCAAAAAAGAGTACCTGTCACTACCTATTGCTATGATAGGGGATATTTACATTCCCCGAGATAACAATAAAAATGATTTAAAAAAAAAAATGAAAGGAACAGTTTAAAAATAAGATAAAAAAATAATAATAATAATGAAAAAAAAAAAAAAAAAAAAAAAAAGCACCCCTGTCCCCCCGCTCTCGCGCTAAGGCGAACGCAAGCGTCGGTCTGGCGTCAAATGTAAACAGCAATTGCACCATGCATGTGAGGTATCACCGCGAAGGCCAGATCGAGGGCAGTAATTTTAGCAGTAGACCTCCTCTGTAAATATAAAGTGGTAACCTGTAAAGGCTTTTAAAGGCTTTTAAAAATGTATTTAGTTTGTCGCCACTGCACGTTTGTGCGCAATTTTAAAGCATGTCATGTTTGGTATCCATGTACTCGGCCTAAGATAATCTTTTTTATTTCACCAAACATTTGGGCAATATAGTGTGTTTTAGTGCATTAAAATGTAAAAAAGTGTGTTTTTTCCCCAAAAAATGCGTTTGAAAAATCGCTGCGCAAATACTGTGTGAAAAAAAAAAATGAAACACCCACCATTTTAATCTGCAGGGCATTTGCTTTAAAAAAAAAAATAATGTTTTGGGATTCAAAGTAATTTTCTTGCAAAAAAAAATTATTTTTTTATGTAAACAATAAGTGTCAGAAAGGGCTTTGTCTTCAAGTGGTTAGAAGAGTGGGTGATGTGTGACATAAGCCTCTAGATGTTGTGCATAAAATGCCAGGACAGTTCAAACCCCCCCCAAATGACCCCATTTTGGAAAGTAGACACCCCAAGCTATTTGCTGAGAGTCATGTTGAGTCCATGGAATATTTTATATTGTGACACAAGTTGCGGGAAAGAGACAATTTTTTATTTTTTTTGCGCAAAGTTGTCACTAAATGATATTTTGCTCAAACATGCCATGGGAATATGTGAAATTACACCCCAAAATACATTCTGCTGCTTCTCCTGAGTACGGGGATACCACATGTGTGAGACTTTTTGGGAGCCTAGCCGCGTACGGGACCCCAAAAACCAAGCACCGCCTTCAGGCTTTCTAAGGCCGTAAATTTTGGATTTCACTCTTCACTGCCTATCACAGTTTCGGAGGCCATGGAATGCCCAGGTGGCAAAACCCCCCCCCCAAATGACCCCATTTTGGAAAGTAGACACCCCAAGCTATTTGATGAGAGGTATAGTGAATATTTTGCAGACCTCAGTTTTTGTCACAAAGTTTTGAAAATTGAAAAAAGAAAAAAAAAATTTTTTTTTCGTCTTTCTTTATTTTCAAAAACAAATGAGAGCTGCAAAATACTCACCATGCCTCTCAGCAAATAGCTTGGGGTGTCTACTTTCCAAAATGGGGTCATTTGGGGGGGTTTGTGCCACCTGGGCATTCCATGGCCTCCGAAACTGTGATAGGCAGTGAGGAGTAAAATCAAAAATGTACGCCCTTAGAAATCCTGAAGGCAGTGATTGGTTTTCGGGGCCCCGTACGCGGCTAGGCTCCCAAAAAGTCTCACACATGTGGTATCCCCATACTCAGGAGAAGCAGCTAAATGTATTTTGGGGTGCAATTCCACATATGCCCATGGTCTGTGTGAGCAATATATCATTTAGTGACAACTTTGTGCAAAAAAAAAAAAAAATATTTGTCAATTTCCCGCAACTTGTGTCAAAATATAAAACATTCCATGGACTCAACATGCCTCAAAGCAAATAGCTTGGGGTGTCTACTTTCCAAAATGGGGTCATTTGGGGGGGTTTTATGCCATCTGGGCATTTTATGGCCTTCAAAACTGTGATAGGTAGTGAGGAGTAAAATCAAAAATGTACGCCCTTAGAAATCCTGAAGGCAGTGATTGGTTTTCGGGGCCCCGTACGCGGCTAGGCTCCCAAAAAGTCCCACACATGTGGTATCCCCATACTCAGGAGAAGCAGCTAAATGTATTTTGGGGTGCAATTCCACATATGCCCATGGCCTGTGTGAGCAATATATCATTTAGTGACAACTTTTTGTAATTTTTTTTTTTTTTTTGTCATTATTCAATCACTTGGGACAAAAAAAATGAATATTCAATGGGCTCAACATGCCTCTCAGCAAATTCCTTGGGGTGTCTACTTTCCAAAATGGGGTCATTTGTGGGGGTTTTGTACTGCCCTGCCATTTTAGCACCTCAAGAAACGACATAGGCAGTCATAAATTAAAGGCTGTGTAAATTCCAGAAAATGTACCCTAGTTTGTAGGCGCTATAACTTTTGCGCAAACCAATAAATATACACTTATTGACATTTTTTTTACCAAAGACATGTGGCCGAATACATTTTGGCCTAAATGTATGACTAAAATTGAGTTTATTGGATTTTTTTTAGAACAAAAAGTAGAAAATATCATTTTTTTTCAAAATTTTCGGTCTTTTTCCGTGTATAGCGCAAAAAATAAAAACGGCAGAGGTGATCAAATATCATCAAAAGAAAGCTCTATTTGTGGGAAGAAAAGGACGCAAATTTCGTTTGGGTAGAGCATTGCATGACCGCGCAATTAGCAGTTAAAGCGACGCAGTGCTGAATTGTAAAAAGTGCTCTGGTCAGGAAGGGGGTAAAACCTTCCGGGGCTGAAGTGGCTAATAAATAAGCAAATGTTGATTCACATAAAAAACAATGTAATGAATGTAAAACTAAATTAAATATTCAAAAACATTTGCTAAAAAAAGAAACATTTTGCTAATGGTTGTTACTGTTTTTCATAATCAAACACATGAACCTGACATATATCATCACCGCTACAGGTGGAAAATTATGGGGCAAACACCAAGCCTGGGACCCAAGGCGAGGCTTGGTGTATGTATAAAAGGTGGTTGTTCAGCACGCTTCCCGTTCCCCATTGAAAATGTCACCTTATGAGGAAACGCATCTGGGAGGTACGTTCTGACGTCACCACGTCGCCCCATTGAGGAGGACGGGAGTTTGTTTGTTGCCGGCCGGCATTGTTTTTACGCTTTTTAACCAAGAATTTATTGTAAGTGCTATTTTGTTTCTTTAAATAAATAAGTTTAAATGGTATTACACTATTGTTGCCACTATTTTTTACACTATGTGCATCGCGGAGCCTTTGACATGTCTGTTATGATGGATCTACATCGCTTTCTATATAAGCTGGTCGTTTCCTCTGGCCGTGTCATTCTGCTCACTGAAGTTTGATATCTGGTAAGCAGGCTCTCTATGTGGTTTGCTGCACGCATAAAACCCCTTCACGGATTAGCACTCGGTTGACCGATATACTATTCACATTTGTTATATAATATCTGGTAAGCAGACCCTCTGTGTGGTGCTGGTTTAATCACTATCTTTCTCACTACAAGACGATACACTACCTGCACGATTTGCATAACAATCCTTATGAATATGAAAGAGGCCTTATGTGTGCCACCTGCTGTTTCCAAGCACTGGGTGTTTATATGATCTCACTTTGTGAGTGTCACTTTCTCTTTTTTATATATATTATTTTATCAGTATTACGCTATGTTGCTTTATATTTTTTTGGGTGAATTTTTTGTGAATCCACATAAATCTCACGAGTGAAAATTGTTACAATCTACTGTGACTGGATCCTTAAAGGCCCAGGCTGGGTTTAAGCCACCTGCTCGATTTGGCTTACTATCTGGTAAGCATGCCATTCAACAGTTGGGACTTTTTATTTGTACATTAAGTGTTACCAATTGGACAGTCAAGGAGTTTTGGATTTCCTTCTTTGTTGTTGGACTTTTATTAGTTCTATATTATCAAGGAATTTTTCACATACATTTTTCACAGGTTTATCTATATTAATTTAATTATGCATTTATCAGTCCAGTGCGTGGCTTTTCCACTTTTATATATATATATATATATATATATATATATATATATATATATATATATTTATTACGTTGGTTTCTAAAAATATGTCAAAAAAGCCTTTATAATAGGAAAAACCTACAGAGCTGAGATGGGAAAATATTTCCTTACGTAAAGAACCTCTTTGAACATTACATCATAACAACAAGTGTAAAAAAATATTTTTGGCCATATACGAATTTATCATTATTGCTACCATACATGTATAAATATATTTATATGAATCTGGATCATATTAAAAGAGGTTATGCTTTTTTTCAATATCTTCTTTAAAGCCTATATATCAATTTCACGCCCTCCCCTCTATATACTGTAGAAACATATGGTCAATTCACACTGCATTTGGTATCTTTATTGCAGTGTTTTATTTTCTATTGTGTGCTCTTAGAAAGTGTGCTTTCCGGTCAATAAAAAAGATTTTACTCTATGGCATATCTTAGTTTCTATTAGTTTCTATGCTTTTTATCAGTATTTTGTATGCAATCCCAATATTTATGAAGCCTTGCCTGCAGGAGAAAAACATCACAACAACTCAAAGAGGGGAAAGAGCTTTATGTTATAGTATAAGATCAAAATCAGAGATGGGAAGTTTACAGATATATATTTATACAATAAGCCTTGGGCCCATAAAGGAAACTGCAACACAGCAGAAGCAAGGGACTGTATTCCATACATTCCTGGTTGCCTGAGCTAAAGGAGGCTCTCAAAAGAAGAAAAACTCTAATCTAATGGAGAAGCAGCATATTGGTATTATAAGAAGAGTTGCTGTGGGAAGCACCTGCTTAGTATGCAGTGCCTGACACCCCGGAGAGTGCCCTATCCACCTATTCCACTACATCAAACTGTCTTTTACTGAATTTTGGATACTCAGCTTTTGCTCCAGAGATAGACCTGCTCAGCTAAGATACATTTAGAAAGGCCACAAACAGAACCATTTTTTATTCTGTCCACGTGTGCCTGACATTTAGTTGCATAAGGACCCCATAAATAAAAGTATTTTTTTTTTACTGCAATATTGGCATATTAAATGCAAATTCTAGTTATTATTGTTTTTCTTTTTATATGTTTGAAAAAGATCACCTTCCTATTACTGTGTGTTAATCTTTTAAGAATCTTATTGTATGTATAGATTGTAATTATATATGTGCATAGCTGAAGCCACTATGCATGCTTTGGTTCTGGCTTAGTTATGCTGACTGCATACTGTAACAGTTATGCCTTAGTGATCCTCATTATTTCCATTTCCAAGTTTACCTGGCAGAGTTTGTCGCCCTTGCAATAGCACACTTTTTGTGATCTCTAATGACACGACACACTCAAAATGCACCTGGTAGCCAGAGATCACATTGCCTAGGATGTAGGTCAAATAAGGATCTCAAGAGAAAAGTATGTTTTTGCTTTTTTTTTCAATTCATAATTTTTATTAGCACCAATTTTAGTTTACAACACTTAGAACAAAAACAACTAAATACATACTGAGAAATAAATAAATAAATAAAATAAAACAAACAAAAAACAGTAAACAAACCAAGAGGCCAACACACATACACCGCCTATCTTTATCTTAATTACATAAACACTATTATTCATGTAAATAACTCGTCCCTTTCCCCCTTTTTCTCTCCCACCGTTTTATCAATGTCATCCTATATCCATCCACAGGAAGAAATCCCCCCTGCAATAAGACCAACAGTCATATATTTATAGGTACGCCTAGCTTTACAATCCATTTATATCCAAAACGTATCCCTCTACTCTTCCTTTCTCTTTTTCCACCTTTCTTCCCTGTTTCTTTTTTTCCCCTTTCTTCTCCCTCTCCCTTTCTTTTTCCTCTTTTTTTCCACCTATCTCTTCCATATCCCTTTTTCTCCTCCTACCTTTCATTTACTTTCCCTTATTCCACCCTCTTTCACTTATCCTTCCCCATATTTTCTATAATTTGAAAAAGAACCATCCACCCCTGGAGTTCCATCTGTTGCTATTATAAAAGGAGTCATCCCGGGCATGCCCAACCACAAATCACATATTTTATAAAACTTTTTTATTGACCACTTATTTCGACAAACCTGCCATTCTTTTAATACAGTGTTGTTAACCTGTAAGCTCCATTCCTCATATGTTGGCACATTCGAGGAAATCCATTTTTGTGCAATTAGCTTGCGTACAATAAACATATTGTTAATTTCTATCCTAATTGTTGGTATGTATGTTTCTTTTTCTAGGCACCCCAGTAAACTTATTTTAGGATCCCTTTGTACCTGTGTTTGATATACCCGGTTAATATTATCACTTATGTTTTGCCAGTACCTAAATAATTTGGGACATTTCCATAGCATATGTATTAGGTCAGCTGAGGTTCTCCTACTCCAGGGGCAGTCATATGTATCTTGTCTACCCCAGTAATGCAATTTAACTGGGGTCCTATACAACATATAGATTATGCTTTAAAGAAGCCTATCCCACTAATACACTGTTTTACTTCCTCCATCAGCTCATCCCCCACATTTCCTTTTTAGATTGTAAGCTCTAAGGAGCAGGGCCCTCTGATTCCTCTTGTACTAAATTGTAATGTAACTGTAATGTCTGCCTTTATTCTGTTGAGTGCTGCGCAAACTGTTGGCGCTATAAAAATCCTGTATTATAATAATAATAATAATAATATATAATTGTGTTAAAGTTTGCTGGGGTGAAACTGATACTGATTGTACTTTTTCCAAAATATTTTGCCATTGTTCATCTATTAGATCTCCTAGGTCCTTTTCCCATTCCCGTCTAGCTTGACTAGCCTTTCCCTGGAGGTGGCCAATTAAATAGCCATATATTTTAGAGATGATGTCCTTTTTCAATTGTATCGTTGCGATTAAGTCTATTAATGGCATATTTTGAACTTTTAAATTCTTTCCTTTAAATTGAATCTGTAAAGCATGTCTTAATTGTAAATGTTGAAAAAATGTGTTGGGGGGAAGGAAATATTATTTTTGTAATTTTTGATATGTTTTTAGAACCCTATCAGAGTATAATTGGTCAATATATTGAATCCCCGATCCTTTCCATACCCTGAATCCTTCTAGTTTATTTATCTCCTTATACTTTATATTCTGCCATAGAGAGGTATAAACTGAAATGTTTATATATTGCATGTTTTATTTCATTTCCTGCCATACTCTGTTCATTAACAATAAGGTGGGTCTTTGTATAGTGTTTCCAATGGGACCAGAGTCCAATTGAGCTATTAAATGATTACAAGAGGGTCAAGTCAAAAGTATTGATTGAATTGGGTCCATCCTGTCTACATTGCCCCATCCCACCATCTGTTGCAGTTGAGAAGCAATAAAATACATCTTTGCATTTGGCACATCAAGTCCCCCCCCTTATCTTTGGGAAGCTGTAATGTAGAAAGCTTTAGTCTAGGAATTTTACCCTTCCATAGTAGGATACGAAACAGGGAATCTAGTTTTTTAAACCATTTAAGGGGAATGCACCTAGGAGAATTATGTAGAATATAAAGTAACTGAGGGCCCCAGAACATTTTATTCAAATTTGCAAGTCCCACCAGCGATAAAGCGATAAGGGTAATTTAGTCCATAGTCTACTCTTCGCCTTAAATTTATCTAAAAGTGGCGTCAAATTTTGATTCAAATATTCCTCGATTTTAAAGGAGACCCAAATACCTAGATACTTAAAAGACTTAGCAATTATAATCTGATTTACTTTTTGTGGTGGGATTGGAGACATCTCATCTAGTGGGATAAATAAGAATTTATCCCAGTTTATGCTGAAACCCAAGAAGGAGCCAAAGGTCTCTATCAGGGTTACAGCAGAACCTAGTGATTCCTCCATATCTCCCAGAAACAGCAGAGCATCGTCTGCATACAAAGTTTACCTTTCCTTTCTCCTCTCCTAAACCCTTTAATTAGGGGTGTATGTCTAATTGCTATCGCTAGGGGCTCTATTGCAAATGCAAACAACAATGGGAAGAACGGGCAGCCCTGGCTGGTAACCCTAGATAAACAAAAAAAATTGATATAGTACCATTAATCTGTAAACATCCTCGGGGGGCATGATATAATAATTTTATCCACCTCACAAAACCTTCACCCACACCAAATCTTTCCAAAACCTCCTACAGATATGTCCACTCCAGTGTTGCCAACCTAACAGATTGAAATTTACTGACACAGCCACGTTTTTACTGGCATTTCCAAAAGTTACAAAATTACAGTTTTAAGTACAAATGTCACTATTTAGGCTACAAACAAGTACAATATGTGATTAGCAGTGTGGTTTAAGGTAGATAATAAGACAAAAAACATATTTCTTATTTTATTTTCGATATAGTAAGTAAGTAGTTCAGGGACAGGACTCAGGAGGGCAATAAATTAGAATGGGCGGCACACACATGAAATTGACTCTCACAGTGATACTGACAGCAGTGTGCAGCACTACAGATTACCGACAGGACACGTCCCCTCCTGAGTCACAGTGACAGTCTCTCTCCAAGCCAGGTGGTCCCTCCAGTCCAAACAGCACTGATGGTCCAGCTCCTGGCCTGCCTTGCACCCATTGCACAGACCCACACACAAGGCTCTGGTCACTTTGCTTGGCTCCCTTGCACCATGACATCCCAGGACATGCTCAGGCACCGCCTCCACCAGAGCCGCCCGAACACACTGTAACAGGCACTTGTATGGTCTTGGCTGGCTCCGGGCCGAGCGTCACAGCCGTATTTTTTACTGGCAACCTTTTCTTTTTACTAGCATTTACTGGCATGAGAAAATTGCCTGTTTTTTACTGGCTGCCAGTAAAAATACTGATGGTTGGTAACACTGGTCCACTCGACGCAGTCAAACATTTTTGCTGCATCGAGGGATAAAACTGCTCTTTTTCCCACATTATCAGGAGTCATTTGCAGGTTAACAAATAGTTTCCTCAAATTTATTGCTGTGGACCTTCCTGGGATGAAACCTGTCTGGTCCTGGTGTACCAATTTCCCTATAACTGTATTTAGTTGATTGGCCAAGACCCTTGCCAATACCTTAACATCTGAGTTCAGCAACGAGATTGGGCGTTAAGACTCTGGTAGTGTCTGATCATTATCTGGTTTGGGTATTACAATAATAGTTGCTTCATTCATTGATTCTGGAAGCCTACCTGTGTCGAATCACTGGTTAAGCATTTTCAAAAATTCCGGGAGCAGTATTTCTCCATAGATCTTATAAGCCTCCAGCACCAAGCCATCAGTATCTGACGCTTTACTGCTAGCCGATTCTGAAATGACTCTTGTTATTTCCTCCAATGTGAGTGGGGAGTTAAGTCTTTCCCTGTCATCTGCGGAAATTGAGGGTATCTCCAGGGGATGGAGAAAGTCTCCAAGTTGGTCCAAATTTTAAGTCACCTTGTTCCTATATAAATCACCATAAAAGTATATAAAGGATGATATAATATCTATCCAGTTCACAGAAGTTTCCCAACTGCAAAGAGTGATGAGACCACAACAACGTGATGTACCACCCCCAAAAGGTAGACAGCCTAGCTTTAGAACTTCAAGCAACTATGGTCAAAACCGGAGGGGCCCACACCGCTCTTGGGAAGAAGGTTCCCGTTCTAGTCCTAGGCCTTATCCTCATGACAATAGATCATTCGGACAACCGAATAATTATGTCAGACTACCTCCTAGATCTCCCTCTAGGCCTTATCACCCCCATCAAAATAGAGATAGACCCCCTCAGGGCCCTAAGCGAGGATTTGATAGACGACTCAAACATCTTATTATCAAGAACACTATCCGGTCCCTATTCATAATCGTTTTTTACCTCTGAGAGAGGTGAATCACTACCCAGGCTCCTATCAATACAGCGAAAGAGATCACGATTGTTATGATCACTCGCCTTACAATTACAATCTAGATAACCCTAATTCAATGAATCACTGGGGTTTTCACAGGGAGGGGCTAAACCAGACCCGAAAAAAAGGTCCCGAACAAGGTGAGGCACCAGAGGCGGGTGAGGAATCAAAAGGAAAAAGAACTTAGCAGGTTTAGGAATTTCCAAGCTCAGTAAAGTTGTACTTACTGAGGAAGAAACCATGGTTTTAGAATAAGGTTTAAAATATGTTCCTCCCAAGAAACTTGACAAATTCCACACTTTTATTGACATCCATAAATATGTACACAAGTTGAGTGTTCAGAGATATTTACTTGCCAACCCAGTAGCCAACCATAATAGTTTGACTAATTTGGGGCCTATTCATTCAGGATTGAGTAATTCTTCTCTATTTAACCACCCTCCCCCCGTTTGAGTTTCCCTCGAACCCTATCAACGTCTTCAAGGACTTGGTTCTTGGTGACTTAGATGCACTGTTGATCAAAAGACCTCACAATAACCCATCGGTTAAAGCTGGGTTGAAACAACTATGTGAGAGAAAGGACCTGGTGGTACGTCCAGCGGATAAGGGTGGTGCCATCGTTATCCTGGACAAATGTGACTAAGAAAATGAGATGTTAAACATACTAAGTGATTGTGAAACATATAGTCCAGTACACTGTGAGCCCACTAATCGTTTCAAAAAGGATTTGGGTATTATTGTCAAATGAGGCCTTTCTGACTCTATTCTAAATAAAAAAAGAGTATGCTTTTTTAGTTCCATTAGCTCCGCGTATACCTACCATTTACTATCTCCCAAAGATACATAAGCACACCACTGGACATCCCATCGTCAGTGGGATAGATTCAGTCACTTCAAGAATAGGTAGATATATTGATTTTTATTTACAGCCTTTAGTTAAACAAGTACCTTCTTATTTGAAGGACACTAAAGATACCATTCATCTGTTGGCCAGTAGTGTGGGTTGCTTACTGGTCATGGCAGACATAGCGTCCCTCTACACCTGCATCTCACATCAACTCTGATTTGAAGCAGTTCAATACTATCTATTCCAAAATTCATCTCTACCTCAGAACCAGAAACAGTTCATCATGGAATTGTGATCCTTTGCCACAAGCCATAACTACTTCTGGTTCAATGGTCAATTTTACCTCCAAAAGAAAGGGGGGCTAAATTGGCCCCCAGTTTGGCCAATTTATTTATGTGGGAGGAGGATGCCGACTATGACCAAAAAAGATCAGAGATAATTCTATATAGATGACATCCTCCTCCTATGAAATGGCAGTTTGGATTCACTTGAATCATATATGGCCACTCTTAACAATAATAGTAGAGGCATTGTGTTATCATTTGAAGCCAGTCCCACAGAAAACCATTTTCTGGATTTGGTTATCAAAGTAATGGGCAATCAATTAAGTACAAGCACTTACTTTAAACCAACTGATAGGAACTCTTACATTCCTGTCGACAGTTGCCACCATCAGAGTTAGCTGGGTTCTTTCCCACGTAGCCAGTTTTTAAGGCTACGACGCAACTATACCAACATCCAAGACTGTGATATCCAGCCATCTATGGTTAGAGACAAATTTCTAGAAAAGAGTAGTTATTTTCAATCTGACCTTGACCAAGAAATACATAGGGCACGAGAATTGGATATAAGGGAACTCTTTCAGAATAAACCTCAGTCTAGAACCAATAAACAATCAAAGGATTGCAAATGGTCACTTTTCACATCCTTCTCGATTCAACATCGAGAAATTAAACATATCTTCAGTAAAAACTGGAAGGTACTGAAGAATGACCATATTATTGGGCCGTTGCTACCAGACAAGGCGGATGTAATCTATAGAGGAGCTCCATCACTTCAAATGCAGATTGCTCCCACCATTATTAATCCCCCTTCTCAGACCACATTTTTTCATAACTTGAAGGGTTACTTCCCATGTAAAAAATGCAATGTCTGTCTCCATAACACACTTGGGAGAAAGAAAACAATTTCCTTCACATCAAATGTTACACATAGATACTATTGCATTAAACCATTTATAACATGTGCTACGTGTGTATTTAATCACCTGCCCGTGTGGGAAACCACACGTAGCTTCTCAACTAGGGTTGGTGAACATATTTTCTACATAAGGTTGGGACTTTTCTGGCCTGCCTCGTGAGATCCTGTAAGCCTGGGTACCTGCTCAAGAACTGCTGCACCACCAAATTCAGGACGTATGCCAAACATGGAACATGGATCAAGTGTCCTTGTCGGAGGGCAGAGAGAAGGTTGGTGCCATTGTCACATTCAACCATTCCTGGGTGAAGCTGGCGTGGCGTCAACCACCTCTGAGCCTGCCCCTGCAGAGCTGGCAGTATCTCTGCCCCAGTGTGGCTGCTGTCCCCTAAGCAGACAAACACAAGCCCTGCATGGCATCTTTTAGCATGACTGCTTGCGTAGCCCCTTGAATTCTTATGGAGCACTGCTGGTTCAGAGGACAAATTTGCACAAGAGGCCATTTAGGAAGAAGAAATTGAGGGAGTGGAAGAGAGAGCTGTGGCAGAATCACCACTAGCATTTTGGAGGCGTGGTGGCAGAACAAGCTCTAACAACACTGAACCCTGTCCTGCATCCTTCCCAACTGCCAGCAGAGTTACCCAGTGCGCCGTAAAGGAAAGGTAACGTCCCTGCCCATGCCTTCTAGACCATGAGTCACCGGTAATATGAACCTTACTGCTGACCGCCTGTCCAACGTGGCCAAAACACTGCCTTCCACATGCCAGTAGAGAGCCGGAATGGCCTTCCATGAAAATAAATGGCGTTTTGGAATCTACCGCTGAGATACAGCACATTCCACAAATTTATGAAAGGAGGCAGAGTCTACCAGCTGAGCATGTGGATGGCTGGGACCGAATTTCTTTTTACGGTTCAGCAACTAGGGTAGGGAAATTTGCCTGCTAAAATCAGATGGTGGTGTACTGCTAGCAGATTGGCTGCAAATACTTGGGACACCTATTGCTATACCTTCATTCCTCTCAGTGCAGGTTTTTGAGAGGACTGGAGGTATAGGGTTTGAGACCCCAGATGAGGAGCAAGGAGAAGTTTTCCTTTTTTTTTTGATGTGGGTCTTTCAAGTGCTGTTGCCAACGGACTGCATGACAAGTCGTCATATGTCTGGTCAAGCATGTGGTGCCCAAGTGGCTGCTGTTCTGGCCACGCTTGATCCACTTCAGACATAGGTTACAAACAGCAATGGAGAGATCTGCTGCACACGTGTTGAAAAAGGCCCACACCAAGGAACTTTTAAAAGTCAGCGGGGAGTCAGCAGTGCCCTGCACCTGCGGAGCTCTGTGGCGTGATGCAATAGGGTGGCTGCCCTTAAGCTGCCCCCTAGATGACATCCTGCCTCATTGGAGTTGTGCCTCCTCCTCCTCTCTTCTCACAGGTACCCAAGTACAGTCAGTGACCTCATCATTCCCTCCCTCCTCGTCACTGGAGCAAACTTGGCAGTATGCTGCAGCTGGGGGAACATGACTGCCAGTTTCTTGACCTTCTTGGGCATTCCCTCTCTCTAGGCTCACGTTACTCCCTTCCTCAACCTGGGAACCAACATCGGAGCCTTCAAATCGCTGTGCACTGGCTATGGAAGGAGTGACTGTGGACAAGGAGCCCGGTGGAATAGGCTGCTTTGGCAGCTGCCTTGGAAGGCAAACTACTCTGAGCCTGGGTGACAGAGGATGAGGTGGTTCAGGACGGCTTTGTTATCCACTCCACCAACTCTTCTGCATGTTCTGGCTCAGTAACACGGCCAGCAGCAGAAAAAAAAGGACAAGTGTATCCCACGGCCACCTGCAGAGAATGCACCATGTCCACGATCACCACCGTTGACTGCTGACACAGAAGCTGCTTGCTCTCTTTTAGTGGCTTGTGAGCGTCTGCCTCTCTTTGGTGGCCTTCCGGACATGATGTATTTTTTTGTTTTGCAACACCACACTACACTGTATTAGATACTGTGTACACCACCAGAAGTGTAGTAGAAACTGTACACACTGTATTAGATACTGTGTACACCGCCTGCACTGTATTAGAAACTGTACTACGGCTGCACTGTACTGTGTACACCACCAGAAGTGTAGTAGTAACTGTACACACTGTATTAGATACTGTGTACACCGCCTGCACTGTATAAGAAACTTTACTACAGCTGCATTATATTGTGTACTGTGTACACCACCAGAAGTGTAGTAGAAAATATACACACTGTATTAGATACTGTGTATATCTCCTGCACTGTATTAGCAACTGTACAACAGCTACACTGTATTGTGTAATGTGTACACCACCAGAAGTGTAGTAGAAACTGTACACACTGTGCTATATACTGTGTACACCACCAGAAAAGTAGTAGAAACTGTACTACGGCTACACTGTATTGTATACTGCGTACATCAGCAGAAGTGTAGTAGAAACTGTGCACACTGTATTAGATACTGTGTACACCGCCTGCACTGTATTAGCAAATGTAACGGCTGCACTGTATTGTATACTGTGTACACCGCCAGAAGTGTAGTAGAAACTGTATACACTGTATTAGATACTGTGTACACCGCCTGCACTGTATTAGAAACTGTACTACAGCTGCACTGTATTGTGTACTGTGTACACCACCAGAAGTGTAGTAGAAAACTGGATTTGGGGATCCTCTGCCATTCCTCCTTGCAGATCCTCTCCAGTTCTGTCAGGTTGGATGGTAAATGTTGGTGGACAGCCATTTTTAGGTCTCTCCAGAGATGCTCAATTGGGTTTAAGTCAGGGCTCTGGCTGGGCCATTCAAATACAGTCACTGAGTTGTTGTGAAGCCACTCCTTCGTTACTCCTTCGTTTTAGCTGTGTGCTTAGAGTCATTGTCTTGTTGGAAGGTAAACCTTTGGCCCAGTCAGAGGTCCTGAGCACTCTGGAGAAGGTTTTCGTTCAGGATATCCCTGTACTTGGCTGCAATTATCTTTCCCTTGATTGCAACCAGTCGTCCTGTCCCTGCAGCTGAAAAACACTCCCGCAGCATGATGCTGCCACCACCATGCTTCACTGTTGGGACTGTATTGGACAGGTGATGAGCAGTGCCTGGTTTTCTCCACACATACCACTTAGAATTAGGGCCAAAAAGTTCTATCTTGGTCTCATCAGACCAGAGAATCTTATTTCTCACCATCTTGGAGTCCTTCAGGTGTTTTTTAGCAAACTCCATGCAGGCTTTCATGTGTCTTGCACTGAGAAGAGGCTTCCGTCGGGCCACTCTGTCATAAAGCCCCGACTGGTGGAGGGCTGCAGTGATGGTTGACTTTCTACAACTTTCTCCCATCTCCCAGCTGCATCTCTGGAGCTCAGCCACAGTGATCTTTGGGTTCTTTTTTACTTCTCTCACGAAGGCTCTTCTTCCCCAATAGCTCAGTTTGGCCAGACGGCCAGCTCTAGGAAGGGTTCTGGTCGTCCCAAACGTCTGCCATTTAAGGATTATGGAGGCCACTGTGCTCTTAGGAACCTTAAGTGCAGGAGAAATTTTTTGTAACTTTAGCCAGATCTGTGCCTTGCCACAATTCTGTCTCTGAGCTCTTCAGGCATATCCTTTGACCTCATGATTCTCATTTGCTCTGACATGCACTGTGAGCTGTAAGGTCTTATATAGACAGGTGTGTGGCTTTCCTAATCAAGTCCAATCAGTATAATCAAACACAGCTGGACTCAAATGAAGGTGTAGAACCATCTCAAGGATGATCAGAAGAAATGGAAAGCACCTGAGTTAAATATATGAGTGTCACAGCAAAGGGTCTGAATACTTAGGACTATGTGATATTTCAGTTATTCCTTTTTAATAAATCTGCAAAAATGTCAACAATTCTGTGTTTTTCTGTCAATATGGGGTGCTGTGTGTACATTAATAAGGAAAAAAAATTAACTTAAATGATTTTAGCAAATGGCTGCAATATAACAAAGAGTGAAAAATTTAAGGGGGTCTGAATACTTTCCGTTCCCACTGTATACATATATATATATGTATATATATATATTAATACACTGCCTGCACTGACTGAATACCGAGTAAACACTGAATATATAGTCTATGCTAATTGCATATATATAAGTGTAAGCAGCCTTATATAGTGTGGGGCGTGGACATAGTCCCCCTGAACCATGATTGGCAAAGGCACCCTGCCTTTGGCCAATTATGGCTCTCTTAGCAGAGCACGCTGTGATTGGCCAAACCATGCAGGTCAGGTGCATGCTTTGGCCAATTATCATACAGCAATGCACTGCGATCTCGCAGAGCATTATGGGGCGTTCTGCGGAGCTGTTTGGCGAACACCTGATGTTTGAGTCGAACTTATGTTCAACCCGAACGTCGAGCTCATCTCTAGTTGGGAAGATACAGGAGAGTTTAAAAAAGATGAGTTCTTGCTGGAAAAAAATATTTTAAGCAACAGTCAGCATGGATTCATGAAAGACAGAATTTGTCAAACAAACCTGATTTATTTTTATGAGGAGGTAAGTAAAACCTTGGACAGAGGGGTGCCTGTGGACGTGGTATACTTGGATTTTGCAAAAGCGTTTGACATAATTCCCCACACACGGCTAATGTGTAAGGTAAAGTCTACAGGCTTGGAAAAATTGGTTTGTAAATGGATAGAAAACTGGCTAAAAGACAGAATTCAGAGAGTAGTGGTTACTGATTCATACTCTGAATGGTCTAGGGTTGTTAGTGGTGTACCCCAAGGTTCAGTGTTGAGACCCCTAGTTTTTAATATATTTATAAAGTATATAGGGTATGGGATTAAAAGTACAATTTCAGACTTTGCAGTTGACACCAAGCTATGCAGTGGAATAACGTCCTTACAGGATGTCTCTAACTTACAAGCAGGCCTCAATGCTTGTCTAATTGGGCAACTCTGTGGCAAATGAAGTTTATTGTTGATAAATGTAAACTTTTGCACTTGGGGGGCTAAGAATATGCATGCATCATACATACTAGGGGGAGTACAACTAGGGGAATCAATGGTGGAGAAGGGTCTGGGTGTTCTGATAGAACATGAGGCTCAGTTCACACTGGAACTCACTGCGGATCACACAGGAGCGCTGTGCGTTCCTGTTCCCCATTTCAGGGACGAATCAGGGCCGAATCTATGCCTGAATTCGACCCTGAAACAGAGCCAAAGACGCACAGTGCAGTGCACGCCGCAGCTGCAATGTGATTGGCTCCCTCCATAGGGAGCCAGTCACATTCGCCTGCTATGCGAATTAGATGCAGGGAGACCTGTATCAAATTTGCATAGGTGTGAACCCGGCCTTTGCCTAATAATAGCATGCAATTCCAAGCTGTGGTGTCCACAGCGAGTAAAATCCTTTCTTGTATTAAGAGAGGTATAGACTCCAGAGACAGAGATATAATTTTGCCCCTGTACAAATCATTTGTAAGACCTCATATGGAATATGCAAATTGTTTTGGGCACCAGTTCTCAAAAAGGATATCGGGGAACTGGAGAAAGTGCAGAGAAGAGCAACCAAACTGATAAGAGACATGGAGGAGTTCAGCTATGAGGAAAGATTAGAGGAGCTGATATAGTGAACTTGGTGTTGAGTTATTCACTTTAGGGTCATCACAGAGGACAATGAGGCACATGATGTCCGTGGACACCCTCCCAGAACTGGGTGACCGTGCTGTAGCCACCTTTTGGCTATAGTGCGGTAGGGAACTGATTAAGCGCGTCAATTAAGGGGGGTGGTTAATTGCTCACAGGTGTCTATATAACTGTGTGTAGAACACAGTCTGAGCGTGCTCAGTCTGAGGCTGTGGAACTTTGTGTAAGTGGAACTGGTATAAGTGGGAGTTAAAAACGAGAGTTTAAAACAGGAGGTTATAACAGGGGTCATAGTACCTGTGTAGTGTGAGTACCTGAGTGTTTTCTGAGTAGTGTGTGTGGATCGTTAGTACTTGTGTACTGTGTACTGTATACTTGAGTATTGCGAGTGCACGTAGGTCTGTGACTGTTCTGCAATTGCACGTAAGTCTGTGAGTACCTGTGTATTGTCTTGTTGTGTACCTGTGTATTGTTTTGAGTATTAGTGCCAGGAAGCTAGCTGTTAGGTAATTTGGACAGGGTAAAATCCCCAAATCCTCACTAAATTTAATAGGTATGATGCCCGGCGAGTGTGGAGAGGCGACTCTTTGTACATCTTGCTGCATGTATGCGTTCCTTGATAATCCGATCGAGGGCCAATACTGCTGTGCAAAATGTAAGCACATTGTTTCCCTGGAAGCCCAGGTTCTGAATCTGGGGAAGCAACTGTCAGCATTGAGAAGTCCCTTCATACTAAAGGAGAGCCGGGAACGTATACGTCAGGTGCCGGAAGGGGCCAGCACAGAGGCGGGTGGAGACAAAGAGGTGCAGGCACTAGCAAAGAGTAGATGGGTGACAGTCAGGAGGGGTACAGGGCAAAGTGCCAGAGAGACCGATCCAGGACTGGAGCATCCCAATAAGTACGCTCCATTGAGTGAAATTGGTGAAACCAGTCAGGGACCAGCACTGCTGGAGCTGAGGGACTCTCCAAGCTGCCAGGGGAAGAATTCCTCCAGTGAGAGTGGAGGGGCAGCAAAGGGAAAGGAAAGACAGATTCTGGTGGTAGGGGACTCAATTCTTAGAAGGACAGAGAGGGCAATCTGTAACCAAGACCTGAAGTGCCGAACAGTATGTTGTCTACCGGGCGCTCGGGTTCGGCACATCACGGATCTTGTGGACAGATTACTGGGAGGGGCTGGGGAAGACCCGGCTGTCATGGTGCACGTTGGCACCAATGACAAAGTCAGAGGCAGATGGAGTGTCCTAAAGAACGATTTTAAGGACTTAGGAGCTATATTGAGGAAAAGGACCTCCAAGGTAGTATTCTCAGGAATACTACCGGTACATCGAGCCACACCAGAAAGGCAGAGGGAGATTAGGGAAGTAAACAAGTGGCTGAAGAGCTGGTGTAGTAAGGAGGGGTTTGGGTTCCTGGAGGACTGGGCCGACTTCTCAGTCGGTAACCGGTACTATAGAAGGGACGGACTGCACCTAAATGAGGAGGGTGCAGATCTGCTGGGAATGAAGATGGCCAAAAAGTCAGAGGGGTTTTTAAACTAGGCGATGGGGGGGAGGGTCCAGAGACAGAGATAGCCAGCGCGGAAGATATTCCAGAGGGTAGTATTAGGGGCATTAGTGGTAGGTTAACCAAAGCACAAAAACACAAGGTGAGTATAGTAGCAAGTCCTAGTTGCAATCTTGAAACACCCAATACAAGGGCAATATGCGACCGGTCTAAACTACGTGGCATGTTCACCAATGCCAGGAGCATGGCATACTAGATGGGTGAACTAGAGATACTGTTGTACAAGGAGGATTTGGATTTTGTGGGAATTTCAGAGACCTGGTTCAACAGCTCTCATGATTGGCTGGCAAACATTCAAGGGTATACCCTATACTGCAAGGATAGAGGGGGTAAAAAAGGGGGAGGGGCATGCCTATATATCAAGAATAATGTACAAGCGAATGTGAGAGATGACATCACTGAGGGAGCTAGAGAGGAGGTGGAATCCTTATGGGTAGAGTTTTAAAGGGATGAAGCTAAGGGGAAAATAATACTGGGAGTATGCTATAGGTCCCCTAACCTGAGGGAGGAAGTGGAGACGGATCTCCTATCACAAATTGGATTAGCAGCAAGGATGGGAAGTGTTATCATAATGGGGGATTTTAATTATCCAGACATAGACTGGGCGGAGGGAACCGCACATTCATTTAAGGCTCGCCAGTTCCTTAATGTCTTGCAGGACAATTTTATGGGTCAGATGGTAGACGCACCAACTAGAAATAAAACATTACTGGATCTACTGATTACCAACAATACAGACAATACATAAATTGAGATAAAATATTAAGAACAAAGAATACGGAGGAGAGATGGGTTTGCTTTAAGAGCATATTAAATAAGGGCATTAGCCAATGTATCCCATTGGGTAATAAATTTAAAAGAGCGAACAAAAATCCTGGATGGCTTAACTCCAATGTAAAAATGCATATAAAAGCAAAGGAGAAGGCCTTCAAAAAATACAAAGTTGAGGGATCATCCTCAGCATTCAGACTTTATAAAGAATGCAACAAGAAATGTAAGGGTGCAATTAGGACGGCTAAGATAGAACATGAACGACACATAGCGGAGGAGAGCAAAAGAAATCCCAAGAAATTCTTTAAGTATGTAAACAGTAAAAAAGGGAGGACAGACCATATTGGCCCCATAAAGAATGAGGAAGGACATCTGGTTACAAAGGATGGGGAGATGACGAAGGTATTGAATTTATTCTTCTCCTCAGTCTTCACGAGTGAATCGGGGGGCTTCAGTAACCAAAACTGCAGTGTTTATCCTCATGACACAACACAGGAAGCACCTCCATGGTTAACAGAGGACAGAATTAAAACTAGACTTGAGAAACTTAACATTAATAAATCACCGGGACCAAATGGCTTGCATCCGAGGGTACTTAGGGAACTCAGTCAAGTGATTGCCAGACCGTTGTTCCTAATTTTTACAGACAGTCTATTGACTGGAATGGTACCGGCTGATTGGAGAAAAGCCAATGTAGCACCAATATTTAAAAAGGGCCCAAAATACATCCCTGGGAATTACAGACCAGTTAGCCTAACATCAATAGTATGTAAACTCTTGGAGGGGATAAGGGACTATATACAAGATTTTAGTAATAAGAACAATATCATTAGCAGTAATCAGCATGGATTCATGAAGAATCGTTCTTGCCAAACCAATCTATTAACCTTCTATGAGGAGGTGAGTTGCCATCTAGATAAAGGAAGGCCCGTAGACGTGGTGTATCTGGATTTTGCAAAAGCATTTGACACAGTTCCCCATAAACGTTTACTGTACAAAATAAGGTCTGTTGGCATGGACCATAGGGTGAGTACATGGATTGAAAACTGGCTACGAGGGCGAGTTCAGAGGGTGGTGATAAATGGGGAGTACTCAGAATGGTCAGGGGGGGGAGTGGGGTTGCCCAGGGTTCTGTGCTGGGACCAATCCTATTTAATTTGTTTATAAACGACCTGGAGGATGGGATAAACAGTTCAATCTCTGTATTTGCAGACGATACTGAGCTAAGCAGGGCAATAACTTCTCTGCAGGATGTGGAAACCTTGTAAAAAGACCTGAACAAATATATGGGGTCTGCGACTACATGGCAAATGAGGTTTAATGTAGAAAAATGTAAAATCATGCATTTGGGTGGCAAAAATATGAATGCAATCTATAGACTGGGGGGAGAACCTCTGGTGGAATCTAGGATGGAAAAGGACCTGGGGGTCCTAGTAGATGATAGGCTCAGCAATGGCATGCAATACCAAGCTGCTGCTAATAAAGCAAACAGAATATTGGCATGCATTAAAAGGGGGATGAACGCAAGAGATAAAACGATAATTCTCCCACTCTACAAGGTTCTGGTCCGGCCGCACCTGGAGTATGCTGTCCAGTTCTGGGCACCAGTCCTCAGGAAGGATGTACTGGAAATGGAGCGAGTACAAAGAAGGGCAACAAAGCTAATAAAGGGTCTGGAGGATCTTAGTTATGAGGAAAGGTTGCGAGCACTGAACTTATTCTCTCTGGAGAAGAGACGCTTGAGAGGGGATATGATTTCAATTTTCAAATACTATACTGGTGACATCACAATAGGGATAAAACTTTTTCGCAAAAGAGAGTTTAACAAGACTCGTGGCCACTCATTACAATTAGAAGAAAAGAGGTTTAACCTTAAACTACGTAGAGGGTTCTTTACTGTAAGAGCGGCAAGGATGTGGAATTCCCTTCCACAGGTGGTGGTCTCAGCAGGGAGCATTGATAGCTTCAAGAAACTATTAGATAATCACCTGAATGACCGCAACATACAGGGATATGTAATGTAATACTGACACATAATCACACACATAGGTTGGACTTGATGGACTTGTGTCTTTTTTCAACCTCACCTACTATATAACTATGTAAATGTTTGGGTGTTCATTAATTTCATTGGCCAGAATATAAATGTATTCTGGCCATTGGAATGAATGAATGCTCAATCGCTAAATGTGCTTAGTGTTTGGTCACATTTAGGCGCGTTTACAGCTGTTTAGGTGCCTTCAGTGTTTTTTCTGCCCAAACACTCCTCTCCTATACACACAAGTGGTGGGCTTTTTTGCCTCTAAATGCTCCTTCCTGCATGGACCCATAGGCTAAAATAGATGGTATTTAGAGGCAGGAAAAAAAAAAAAGTTGAACGTCTATAAAAGTGTCATTTATGACGCCCAGTGTGCATGAGCCCTATTCCTTCCTATAACCTGAACCCCCACAAAAATGTTTCTAATGTAACCTTACACTCCTCTTTTCAAACTCACCTCCCAAGCACTGGGATCATCTGTGCTGAAGACTAATAAGTTCTGTGCCAAAAAATACCAATGGGAATCTCATCACCGTGATCTGTTTTTTTGGGTCAATGGGTTTGCTGGTTTATGCTTTTGTTGTCTCTGAGCTTACTGCAGCCTTATCCACACATATTAAGGGATGAGAGAAACCAGCACATATTTTTATAAATAGGAACAGCACTTTATCAGATGTAAGGAGGCTGCTGAGTCTAGCTGCCAAATACTTTATGAGACTCCCCCTGTACTGCCTAAAAGGGACTGTTCACTATATTATATACTACTATTATTCTATGATATACAGTATATCATATATCTTATTATTATTTACTGTATTTTTTCCTTTGTGGAACTGTATTGAACTGTATTGAAATACTCTGTTACCACAATACTGTACTGTTTGCTACAATCCTTTGATGCCAAAAAAACTGACACCAAAGCTACTTTGAAAACATAGTAATGAAAACATAGTTTTAGTTAACGAACTTACCATTTTCCCTCAGCATCCTCCTGCAATAGTTGGATAACATCCCCATTTCTCACCAGTACGTCATCAGATCCCCTCTTCTTGCAGTCAGCCAGTGCTTTATATTTTCCAGGAGACTGTAAAACCACATAAGCTGCCATTACTAGATATTGAAGCACAGTCTGTAGAAATCAGTGATCCCAACTAATGAATCATTTATCTTTTTTGGCTTAAGTTAAAGTAGAACTCCAGCTTGGATGTTTTTTTTTTTACTTATTTTTGTTGCAGAGGGGGTCTTGACTCCACTTCTTAATTTCCTGTGTGTTACATGTTCTGCATGCAGGACACTCTTGTGTACTCTCCTCCACAAATTAATTCTTCTGACTGTGCAACACTGAGCCAAAGCAGCCTATTCCTGTAGTTGCTGTTGTTTTTTTGCAATGATGCTGTCTCTGCAGCCAGTTGTCCTTACTGCTGGCTCAAACAGCACAGTGGCCAAACCCACAGCAGCTTGAACAGCACAGGCTTCTAGGAGAACAGGACTGGAGTGGTCACATGACCGCTACTTTACGTTCCTAAATCAAGGTTATTTAGCTAGAAATTTAAGATAAATAAAGAGTCTATGTTCTCTGTGAGTAGATAAGGAGACACAATTACTTTGGTGCTTGTAGTTCTGCTTTAAGAGTAGCTAGAATTTCCCCAGTCCCAGGGGTCCCCAACCACAGGGCCGTAGCCTCTCTGCAGCTGTGCGGCGGGCAGCACGGGAGAGCCGGGCGGGGAAAAGAGCAGAGATGACATCATCTCTCACCGCCCACCCTGCATCACCGCTGTTCCGCCCTCACTGTGCAGCCGCGGGCAGCAGAGAGATTACATCATCTCTCACTACCCGCCCTCTCTTTGGTGACCCTGATGTAAGGATCTGCTCTCTGACGACTCTGAGGTAAGGGGGGCTCTCTGGGGACCCTGATGTAAGTGGGGAGGCTTTATGGGGACCCTGATGTAAGTGGGGGGATCTCTGGGGATCCTGATGTAAGGGGGGTCTTCTCTGGGGACCCCGATGCAAGGCTGATGCTCTCTGGGGACTCTGATGTAAGGGGGAGCTCTCTGAGGACCCTTATGTAAGGGGGGTGCTCTCTGGGGACCCTGATGTAATTGGTGGGCTCTCTGGGGACCCTGAAAAAAAAAGTTGTTTACTTACAGTGGAATGTTTTCCTTATTTTTTGCGCAATTGCGTATAGTTTATATACTGTTTTTGTGCGTGTTTGTAAAATAAAGTGGGCCGGTCTGGATAGAGTCCACGGCCAAATTTTTGTCCCAGTCCAGCCCTGCCCCAGATTGTCCTTATTCACATATCTTAGACCAGGGACAAGGGTATTCACTTTCTGATAGCATTTTTGGAGCTATGATACTTTCTTGTGACAAACCTTCATACAATTAGTATGATATGGGACAATAGATAAAACAGTGTTCAAGCAAAACATGCATATCATTCAAATGAGAAAGTATTTAAACACCGTTAATTCAAACCAGCAGCTATACTGGCAGCATTCTTCACAATAATAATAAAAGCAATCTACTAACCAGCTGCACTGTGTCCTCCTCTTCTGTGTCAGAACAAGCACATGAGCTTGACCAGCCTTCAAGTCCTTCACAGATCTCTAAAGACTGGGACATTCCAGTCCAACCTGGACAAAAGTTTGAAATGTTTTAAGCATTGTGCATGCACTAAAAGTCATAGTTACTAAAAACTGACACTTTTGATGACACGTTAACAGGATGGCTAGGAATAAATGTAGCAGTGGGCTACACTACTGTTATAGTGGTTGTAATCACAATATAGTGCTAACATTGTTGTGAGTGGGAATACTTTAAATGTAGGAAACTCATGTAGTGAAATAAAAAACATTTAAAGTATGAATTTAATTTCTTGTTGCCCATTGTGCATATAAAATGGGGGACTCACCACATTATCCTCATGGGATAGCCCTGTACATAAAACCAGGTCATCTCCATAACACTCTACTGCCATCTATTTGGACTGGAACTGTTATAATTGGTGTCAGACTACCCATTTTATCCCTTTAAAACCCAATTACACAGGCTCTCTTACTAGTTAAAAGCAGGTAAAATACCTGTGAAGATATTTAGTACCTTACTCAGCCACAAAATCTGTGTAATTTACTTGTGTGCTGTTTTCAAGGGATAGGGTGGCAACCCAATCACTAAAGTATGGCACTGTGTATGATCATGGTGATACCTGATTATATACCTCTATAATAAATAAGAACATTAGTGATGTAGTGATGTCAAACTCCCACACAGAGGGGTCAGTAAAATGTTGATGCTATGAAATCTTCAGTGAGAAAGGCACAATGACAGTAACACGTGCAAGGTGATTGAGACAGGAAGTGGCTGAACAGCTCCTGCTTTCTATAGCAGTCAGAAAAAACAAATTCATAAAAAAAGCATGTTGCTTTACATATAAGTATAAAAAAATTACTAAATGTTAAATGCTTTTCTCCAAAATCCAATCTGCAATCATTTTTCACAATTCAAAATGTAAAAGTTATTGGAATCTATGATCAAAAGTAGAAACAAGTGTATATATGAACTAATGCATGTACAGGTATATGTGTTTTAAACATGTAGGCTTCCAGTGGGGATAGGCAGAGACACAGTATGGTTCCCACTAGTGATGGGCAGGGACACCTTATGGTTCCCAAAACAGAAGAGATGTAGTGTGGTTTTCACTGAGGATGGGCAGAGATATAGTACAGTTTCCACTGGAAATGGGTAAAGATACTGTATGGTTTCCACTGGAAATGGACAGGGACACTGCGTGGTTTCCATGTAAGACAAAAGTATGGATTTTTACTGGGGATATGTAATGACATAATATTATTTCCACTGGGGATCGGAAAAGACACAGTATTTTTTTAACTAGAGATAGGCAGAAACACAGTATGGTTCCTAATTAACATGGACAAGGCCACAGTATGGGTTCCACTAAGCATAGGTAGAGGCACAGTATGGTTTCAAATGGGAATGAGCAAAGACACAGTATGGTTTTTACTGGGAATGGGCAGGGACACATTATGGTTCCTACTGGGCATAGGTAGGAACGCAGTATGATTCCCACTGGGAATGAGCAGAGACACTGCATGGTTCCAGCTGGGGAAAGGTAGATACACAAAATGGTTTCAAATGAACATGGGCAAAGACACAGTATGGTTCCCACTGTGAAGGGGCTGAGACTCAGTATGGCTCCCACTGGGAATGGGCAGAGATACAATATGGTTCTCACTGGGAATAGACAGAGACACAATATAGTTCTCACTGGAAATGGCCAGAAACATTCCACTGGGAATGGGCAATATGCTTTGCACTGGGAATGGGCAGATACACAGAACTGTTCCCATAGGGGATGGGCAGAGACACAGTATGGTTCCCACTGGAGGTACAGACACATTATAGCTCCTCATCAAGTTACAGTATGGTTCTCCCTGGGAATGGGCACAGTAAGGTTACCACTGTGGAGGAGCAGAGACAAAGTATGGTTTCCACTGGGAATGGACAGAGGCATAGTATGGTTACCACTGGGGATGGGAAGAGACACAGTATGTTTCACACTGAAGACAGAGACATAATGGGATTTTTGACTTACCGTAAAATCCATTTCTCTGAGTCCATTGACAGACACAACGCTCCATTATTCAGAACCATAGGGTTATATCGCCCCCTACAGGAGTAGGACACTAGGCAGAAAAAAGACTTGGCTATGCCTATGGGCAGTCCTAGGTGATATACACCCCCCTCTCTGCTATAGGCCGTCACTTTAGTAACAAGCAGTGGCAGAAGCATCAAAACTCTTTAGAGGGGTGGGTGCTGTGTCTGTCAATGAACTCAGAGAAATGGATTTTACGGTAAGTCAAAAATCACATTTTCTCTTTAATTCATTGACAGACACAGCGCTTTATTATTCAGAACACAAGAGCCAACCAGGTAACAGGAGCTCAACACAGAAACAAACTGAAGCCCAACCCAAACAATACCGCTTCAAGAGGGAGTAGACGCTCTAAACAGCAGCCTGCAACACTTTGAAGGCCATAAGAAGCATCCTCAGATGCCAGCACAGCCACGTTGTAAAATTTTGTGAAAGTGTACACCGACGACCAAGTGGCCGCCTTGCAAACCAGCGCAGCTGACGCCTGATGATAGAAAGCCCAAGAAGCAATAAGCAGCCAAGTAGAATGTGCCGTAACAGGGAAAGGAAGAACCTAACCCCTCAAGAATAGACCAGAGTCATCGTCTGTCTGAGCCATTACTTACTGCTCCAGCGAGTATGTGGGTAATGCTCCCAGACAGATCTTCCTCGCCACCAAAGTTGGTGGGCTGTCGGCCATGAGGAATGCTGCGACACACGCCGAGACCCAGTCGTATGTGAACTCGCGAGATATTTAACTCGCAGGGCCAGCCCCCGTCCAGTAGGGATATGTCGCGGCCGACCTAGCATGTAGCTGCGGTCTGCACATACTCGCTGACCAGACTGGGGAGACCATTGGATCTTAGTGTCCAGCCCATCGCCCAGTCCGGCAGTTGATTGTAGATCTCACAGGAAAAAATCCCATAGAAAAAAAGTAGCTTAAAAAGCAAAACCAAAAAATTACCAGGACCAGAGATCCCAGCAGGGTACTAGGTCCTTACTCCTGACTAGGCAGAAAAAAAACTGAAGGCCTATAGCAGAGAGGGGGGTGTATATCACCTAGGACTGCCCATAGGCATAGCCTAGTCTTTTTTCTGCCTAGTGTCCTACTGCTGTAGGGGGCGATATAACCCTATGTTTCTGAATAATAGAGCGCTGTGTCTGTCAATGAATGAAAGAGAAAGTATGGTTTCTAATGAATATGGGAAGTGAAACAGCATAGTTCCTATTAGAGAATACCAGCGACAGAGTATGGTTGCAACTGGAAATGGGCAGATATATCTTATTGTTGCCTCTGGGAATGGGCAAAGACACAGTATGGTTCCCACAGGCAATGGGGAAATACACAACATGATTTCAACTGGAAATGGGAAAAGACACAGTATGTTTTCTGCTAGCTCAAATGGCCTTCATGCAGGACAGGCACAGCCAACT
This sequence comes from Lithobates clamitans, assembly GCA_037952925.1. Taxonomy (NCBI): domain Eukaryota; kingdom Metazoa; phylum Chordata; class Amphibia; order Anura; family Ranidae; genus Lithobates; species Lithobates clamitans. The sequence continues at coordinate 1,136,697 of JBBGZY010000272.1, forward strand.
AATATTCTACATATTGTTGCCTTACTAGAAGATATCAACATGTCCACTATACTCTTAATTTACTGTAAATTCAAAATTAAGGTTTTGAGTGGGAGTGATACATACCTTTGTGTGGTTTATGTTGAGGTGAGATATTTAAGCTATCCAGTGTAACGGGACTGTTATTCTCAGAGTCATTTTCTTCAGAACTTACTGACAGCCTCTGTAATCTTCTTAAAAGACAAATAAAAAGATAAATGCAGTTTAAAAGAGACTTGACAGGGGGCTATAAAAATTTACTACTCGGGAATGTAATTCCTCCCTGGGAGGATCATAGATGCCTCAAGAGAGAACAGAAAAATTTACAAAGATTAATTTGGTCTAAAAAAAATGCTGGTCAATGTGTCTATAGATGGCTCAGGATAACTGGCTATCAATATTCTCAGTAATTTACATATAATAGATCTGCATCAGTACTAAGTGTTGAGACAAGTGCTATTACTCCTCCTGAGATAATACAACCCTCTGCATGTTACAGTAAAACCAACACCATTATTGGAGCTAGAAATTAACCACATAAGTGAAAATTGATAGGACCCTGACCAGCTACTAATTATTACCAGAAAATATTTGGATTACACTTTACCACAACCTTACACCGGTGATCATATATTTATGATTATAATATTTATTGCAGTTCTCCCCTGTCATCACAGGAGATTTATTTCACAGGAACAATGGTTGCAACATTGTGACAAAGCACCAGAAACCAATAGCTAAGTCTGCAAAGCTTTGCCCTAACTCCTCTAACATTCTGGTGGTATCACAAGGCCCCTCGCCTTAGTTTAAATAAGCATTTGCAGCATCAATAGAAATCACAACACCCACAGCAGCCAAATCTGCAGCCCATTCTAATTGGGAAACAGCTAGCTTTTTTATAGAGAACCTGCCAGAAAAGCTGACACCTGGTACAACCAAGGTTACTACACAGTGCCAGAGACAGCCTTTACCTGGTTCCCAGATGCAGTGCAAGTTACAGGTCTGGCAGGTTAGTGTACAAGACACTACAGATGTGTCCTTTGACCTGGAACTAGTACTGTGTCCTGAACTCAGGCCCTGGCAAGATGCTGTGCTGGATGGGAGCTCTGGGTGTGACAGAAACAGCTGCCTGACAGGTTCCCTTTAAGGCCCAAATATGATTATTGTAAGCCCATGCACTTTGTTCATGCTTTTGTTGAAGTATGCGCATTGTAAGGCCTTGATCACATGAGTTCTTTTTTTCTGAATTATTCTGTATATGTCTCAGCCGCACTATACTTTATTTCCCTCTTGTGCCACATCTGATACCAAACTGGGCAGAAAAGGAAATTGTTGTAATTGTACAACTTACTTGTAAAGCAGGCCGACAAATGGAAAATGTCCTTCCCCATAGCCAGACCACAGAGTGACCAAACCTTGGGTGTGCTCCCAGTCCTGGCCTGGGATAAGTTCCATCACCAGACATGGGTAAGGCCACCCAAAGAACAGTTATATATGTACCTACACATCAGCTCCTCAGCTAACTCTCTTTTAGTAATGAATTAGGTGGTACAGGACTTTAAGAACAAGCATGACTGTTGCTCGTTTCTATGTAGCAATCAGACATGTAAGAACCAAAAAAGAAATTACAAACCCCCATGTGGAAAAGGCCTTAGTGCAGATACTTTTGTGGCCTTCTGCAAACCATGCTACATTGTGTGCTTAAGAGAGGAAAGCCTTCCAAAGAAAAAAGCAGTGAGTTAAATAGATGGTAGATGACCCTAAGCTTGCTATAAGCAACAAACACAATAACGTACCCCTCACTGATTTGTGGTGACAGCACAACTTGGTCTGAGAACGAATTCTGTTTCTGTTTCTCTACTGCAACAGAAACATGACATGAATGTGTATCATCACATATGATAGGTCAGCTCCAATACTGGCTGTCTGTCTTCATTTGCTCATATCATCTTATTACCTTTCATAAGTTCCCCTTGCTTGGTCAGTATCTTCCGAATTTCATTCAACCATGCTGCCTTCTGTTCTGCAGTCTGAGCCTTGGGCACAGAAAAATAAAAACTATTATAATTGTTACTTAGGTGAAAGGAAAAACAAGAATGGGAAAAATACTGTAAGCATCAGAAACAAATCAGATAGGAAAAAACATGAATTATGATGGTTGATATTTGTTACTGCACACTGCTCTTTTCTTTACTCAGTATGCCTGGAATAAGATAAGCGTAGCACAAGGGTTGTCATTACTAACCTCCTTAGGCCCCTTGCACATGGGTGTCATAATTTACTGATGTTTATTCAGGAACTTGTTGACAGAAAGTCCCTGAGTAAAAAAAAAAAAACTGTGTGTAAAGACCTTTAGTAATGTTGAGTATAGGCATGTAAAGGTGCATAATCATACAGAAAATAAAATTCTTCTTCATTGCTAGTGTTGTAATATACTCATTTATACTTGTGTAAACATGCTTATAGATACGTAAACATGAGCATGTGCGTAAATTACTGCACTCATATGTAAAATGTTCTATTTTGAGTATAGGCATTTTAAGGTGCGTAAGCATATAGACGAGTAAAATTCTTCTTCATTGCCAGTGTTGTAATATACTCATTTATACTTGTGTAAACATGCTTATAGATACTTAAGCATGCGTATGCGTGTAAATTACTGCACTCATACGTAAAATGTTCTATTTTTGTTTTAAGGCCCTGTACTTAACACTGTATTACTGATCTTCGCTCAGCTGTGTCCATGGCTCCCGTGTGCAAGAGGCCTTAGTTGACTGGCTGCTGTCCTGGTCCTTCATATTGTATTCCAATAATTATTTTAATGTATACGCATTGTAGTGGTAATAAAAAAAAAAGAATATAAAAAATGCACATATGTGGGATTCCAAATGAACTAAGGTATTTTTTAAAAAGACAGCACAGCAAAAGTTGCTTGCTTTGAGACACTTTGTCTATGATTAAAACCTCAGGATAAGGATAATAAACAATTACATGTGAACAGGAGACTGGAGCTCCAGCTACTGGCTATATGTAAAAATACAAAATATTCACATGCAACATTTCATACTTACATGAGTAAAAATGTTTTTACCATATAAAATAAAATAATAATTATATTATATAATGATATTATGAAATTAAATTAAATACAAATAAGTTTAAAGTGCATGTAAAGGCTAGGTTAGGGTTAGATCCTCTGTCAAGTTTTCAGTGTCATCTATATCTCCATTGGGGACATTCATTACCTCTATCTCTACAAGTGACTACTGTCACAGACAGAAAGTCAGAAAAAATCCCAGCACATGATGTAAAGGAAAATCTTCCACTGAGGACATCTGTTCTGGTAAAAACTGCATAAAAGTGGAATTGCCCTCTCTTTGGAAGATTAACTCTAACTCCCTGTTGTGTCCCTGGGAAAGGAAGTGATGAGAAATCTCCCCAGCATACCTATACCCTGATGGGTTTTAACCCTTCCACACTCTATCCAAAACTAAAAAAAACATTTGGCTAAACATAAACTTTAACAAAAGTGATGTATTTCCTTCCAAATGGAAAAGGTTTGTTTTCATTTTCTGATTCTAGAAACATGTTGAAGTTTAATTGCCGTGGCAGTTCAGCTTTTCTTCTTACAAGCATGTGCAAATGTTTTGCATTTTTTCAGTATTCCCTTTTTTGCTGATCCATCACAGGCGGTTTTAAAATGTAAAATTTGCTCAGGAAGAACTAATGATCTGTTCTGAAATAATGAAGAGATGACTAGGATGCTGCAAGGGCATGTTCTTCTTGAATATCTTAAGGCATGCAAGTGTGCCCACGGCTGGTTAAATCCTGGATGTAATGATCTAGTGAGTGCTGTGGTGCTGTATGGCCAGCAGTAAAGTTCAGTACATAAAATGTGACTAAAGAATGTTCTTTTGCTCCTGGGATTCTTTTTCGCCTTTTGAAACCTTTTAATTTCAAGTAATCACCATTGATGCTTGACAAATCCAGGGTGTCTAGCAAAAAAAAAACACCCAGAACACATATTTCAATTATGGGAGATTACTGATAAAATCAGACCTTAGGAACTCCAACTGTGCAATAGAGTTTTAACTCCCTCAATCCTCTACCAAGTCTCAGTAATCCCACTGCAGTGTGAATTTCAATTCAATAGCTTTACTATTTATAATATTGTAGAATAAATAAAAAATTGAGCTGTTAGAGTGAGGCTTCTTTGTTTTGGCTATGGAAAAGGGCAGAAATAGAAACATAGGTACTGACCAGTGACCGTCCCTTACATAGGAAGTTAGTTGATGGCTCCCTGCACTGGTATATGACAAATGTTAAATATCAGCTTTCAGTCAAATAAAGATGGCCATACACTGAGCAAATTTCTAATTTTTCCTGGTGAGGCAGCTGAAATTGAAGCCGTGGTTGGCCCTGTTGGCAAACCCCCCTCCCCCCCCACCGCAACATTCTTCAAGCTAAAAATCAAAGGAAAAAGGAACTAGGCAGAAAAAATATCACTGTTTGCATATTCTATTCTGACAGCTGTGGGTAGGGTATGTATGTTTAGTATGGATGGGGGATGAATGTATTTCTAGCTACCTATTCCGTCTAATACCCATCACCTGGACAGGGAGTGAGGGAATATTTTCCCAATTTGGACACAGAGAACAATAAAATCCTTAAAATCCTGACAGAGTCTAACTTGTACTCGTTTTAATCTAAATTTAAAAAAAATGCCTGCAACTGGGCTTTAAAGTTTTTTTCTCACCTATGGAACTCCTGGCCCTGGCCTGAGTGAGGGAGGCAAACTCATGGAAAGCTACAGAAATTCCTTTTCCTTAGAAAGATATTTTTTACCCAAGTCATACATGGATGAGTGGAGAAGAGCACTCACTATGACCAAAGTGGATATCCCAGTCAATATGCAGTAATGCAGTGAAGGTTTCATTCTAAAAAACAAACCTGTACAACATAAACCTCTTCTCGTCCACTGTACCAAATTTCAAACTTGCGATTATCCCCCTTCACATTTTCTGTGATGCCAACCGCATTCATCTAGCAGAGGACAACAGAAAGGAATTTGTTATAGCATCATAGCCTTTCAGTTTACAACCCAGACAACAATAAAGCATATACCGTAATTATCGGTGTATAACACGCACCTTAATTTTAAGAGGGAAGTTTCAGGAAAAAAAACGTTCATTTTAAATAAAGAACTTCGAAGCAAAATAAGGGTCAGTGCCCATCAATGCAGCCTTATCAGTGCCCATCTGCAGTTTCACCAATGCCTATCAATGCAGCCTCTTCATTGCCCATCAATGCAGCCTGATCAGTGCCTATCTGCAGCCTCACCATTGCAGCCTGATCAGTGCCCATCTGCAGCCTCACCATTGCCCATCTGCATCCTCACCAGTGCCCATCAATGCAACCTGAGTAGTGCCCATTTGCAGCCTTACCATTGCCCATCAATGCAGCCTGATCAGTGCCTATCTGCAGTCTTACCATTGCAGCCGGATCAGTGCCCATCTGCATCCTTACCATTGCAGCTTGATCAGTGCCCATCTGCAGCCTCACCATTGCCCATCAATGCAGCCTGATTAGTGCCCATCTGCAGCCTCATCACCGCCCATCAATGCAGCCTGATCAGTGCTCTTCTGCAGTCTTACCATTGCAGCCTGATCAGTGCCCATCTGCAGCCTCACTATTACAGCCTGATCAGTGCCCATCTGCAGCCTCTCTATTGCAGCCTGATCAGTGCCCATCTGCAGCCTCACCATTGCCCATCAATGCAGCCTGATCAATGCCCATCTGCAGCCAGATCAGTGCCCATCTGCAGCCTCACCATTGCAGCTTTATCAGTGCCCATCTGCAGCCTCACCATTGCCCATAAATGCAGCCTGATCAGTGCCCATCTGCAGTCTTACCATTGCAGCCTAAGTGCCCATATGCAGCCTGATCAGTGCCCATCTGCAGCCTCACTATTGCAGCCTGATCAGTGCCCATCTGCAGCCTCAACATTGCCCATCAATGCAGCCTGATCAGTGCTCATCTGCCGCCTCACCATTGCAGCCTGATCAGTGCCCATCTGCAGCCTCACCATTGCACTGAGATTAGAGACAGCGGATTACACAGAGCAGGGATCTCCCGTTTACTCAGCGGCCTCTGTAATACAAAGTCCTGCCTCCTGGACCAGCTCTTATGATAGAACACTGGTCCAAAAGCAGGATATGTGACGTCAATCATAGGAGCCGGTCCTGGAGACGGGACTTCGTATTACAGTGGCCGCTGAGTAAACGGGAGATCCCCGATCTGTGAAATCTGGTGCCGCTCGTCCCCTCCTTCCCCTCCGAGGCAGCCCAATGAAAATATTGGCGTATAACATGCCCACATTATTTGCACTTGATTTTCAGAGGGAAAAAGTGCGTGTTATACGCCGACAAATACAGTATTTAAAGCAAGGTTCCACCCAAAAGTGGAACTTCCACTTATCCATCTCCTCCCCCCTCCAGTGCCACAGTTGGCACCTTTCAGGGGGGAGGTGGGAAAAGGTACCTGTTTTGACAGGTACCATTCCCCACTTCTGGAGACTGTGCCATGACGCAGTCTCTCAGAAATTCGGCCCCCCTCCTCTTTCCTCCACCACTGGGACAATTAGAAAGCACAGCCAGGAATGGCGGTGGCTGCACCTGACAGCCGATCCGAAGATTAGCTGAGGTGCCGACATCGCAGGCTCCCTGGACAGGTAAGTGTCCATATATTAAAACTCAGCAGCTGCAGTATTTGTAGCTGCTGACTTTAAATTTTTCATGGTGGGCTGGACCTCCTCTTTAGCATACCTTCAGAAAGTGCTTGAAGCTGTAAGATGGAGTTTTATCATGTCCGTCTCCATGTTCCTCCCTCCTTTTACAGAAAACCAATGCCCTCTCATAAAGGAACAGATGTCTCTGCATTGGTTTAAAACGAGCGAGTTCCTTCATTTTTGTTGGTCCTTTTTTATGGGCGATCCACATACTGAAGGAACCCTGCATAAGTATTCGGCCCAGATCATTTATGTCTCCCTGAAAAAAGCAAACATTTTAGGTAGAATATTTAACTTTTTAATAAGCCAAAATGCAGTATAAGGATGAGCCGAACACCCCCGGTTTGGTTCGCACCAGAACATCCGAACAGGCAAAACATTCGGACGAACAAACGAACACCATTAAAGTCTATGGGACACAAACATGAAAAATCAGTGCTCACTTTAAAGGCTTATATGCAAGTTATTGCCATAAAAATTGTTTGGGGACCCGGGTCCTTCCCCAGGGGACATGTATCAATGCAAAAAAAGTTTTAAAAATGGCCGTTTTTTTGGGTGCAGTGATTTTAATAATGCTTAAATGAAACAATAAAAATGTATTATACCTTTAACTATCGTGCCTGGGGGGTGTCTATGGTATGCCTGTAAAGTGGCTAGTTTTCTCGTGTTTAGAACAGTACTACAGCAAAATGACATTTCCAAAGGAAAAAAAAAGTCATTTAAAACTATTCGCGGCTGTAATGAATTGCCTGGTCTCAGCAATATAGATAAAACTCATTGAAAAAAACGAATGCCCCCCCCCCCCCCCCCCGAGTCTATTACCAGGCCCTTTGGGTCTGGTATGAATATTAAGGGGAACCCTGAACCAAAAATTTTAAAAAAATGCATGGGGGTCCCCCCAAAATCCATGCCAGGTCCTTCAGGTCTGGTATGGAAATTAAGGGGAACCTTGCGCCAATTTTTAAAAAAGTGGCGTAGGGGTCCCCCCAAAATCCATACCAGGCCCTACAGGTCTGGTATGGATTTTAAGGGGAACCCTGCACCTAAATTTAAAAAAAAAATGGCATAGGGGTCCCTCAAAATCCATACCAGACACTTATCTGAGCACGCAACCTGGCAGGCCGCAGGAAAAGAGGGGACTTAGGGACAAGTCCTTTATAAAGAGATGAAAAAATAAAAATGTCCCACGATGTCCATTCATCTTCTATCACGCCGCCCGACGAACCGAAAAAAGAAAACGGATGACCAGGCCTTCCTCTGATGTCACGAGACGTCGGGGGGGCGGAGTCACCTGTTTACATCACCGGGTGGCCCTGCCCTCAGCTATATAAGAGCTGTCACCAAGAAGAAGCATCACTTGGTGGGAGCCTCCCATGGAGGAGGAGCTGTTGCGTTTTCTTTTTTTGGTTCATCGGTCGGCGTGATAGAAGATGAATGGACACCGCGGGACATTTTTACTTTTTTATTTTTTACTAAAGGACTTGTCCCAAAGTGTCTCCTGTCTTTTTTACTATTTTTGACACTTTCTTTTGTGAAATGGTAGGGGTAAAATGTACCCCTTACCAATTCACATAGGGGGGGCCGGGATCTGGGGGTTCCCTTATTAAAGGGGGCTTCCAGATTCCGATAAGCCCCCCGCCCGCTTATCCCCACAACCACCAGGCAAGCAAGGGTTGTGGGGATGAGGCCCTTGTCCCCATGTTGATGGGCTCTCAAACGCCTGCTTTAATGCTTTGTGAACTTAACCTTAGTTGCCTATTTAGCACATTTGTAGATCTGATACAACATTGCTCGAGTATGTTGGTAACAAGGAAAGGGTATTTTCAGTGTTTTGATTACTTCAAAACAATAAGAACCTAATGAATTGTGTTTTTTTTCAATATGTGTTTTGTAAAGTAGGGGTAATAACATTGTCATACTTACATTATATCCTGTAATTGCAATTTGATGCATAGAATCATTCACAGATTTTAATAAATCCAACATAGACACTAATGCTTCTTGTAATTCCTGACCTCCTTCTGAATTAATGCTATACTTCAGCAATTCCTGTTAAAACAAGCTCGCGTTAGGTTGCTGCTTTCTTTTGATGCATAATTATGAGATGTTATCAAAAATACTTTATAATTTTATAGTTTTAGATCGCTATGAAGCAAATGCCAGATAAATTAGCTCTTTAAATATTTAACATGTAATATTTAAAACCAAGAACATCAAGAAAAGGGTGACAAAATGACTAGGAAATGAAAAACAAAAGCATAGGCCTTTCAAAAAGGTTGAATTTTAATATATTTTTTTTAACTTATACTTAGTAAAGGTATTATTCCATTAGGGAAAAAATGTGAAGATAAATTAAAGTAAACCTGGTCCAGTCTAAAAACGTTTCTAAGTTGAAAATGCTGAAATGCAGGCAACAGCACGTGTTCGTCTTTACATCAATTCCTTTTGCCCTGAGGAGACCCTTCTAGATCTAAGGCCCTAAGATTCACATGTAGTGCTTCGTTGCTATTAGTAACTAACATCCACCATGTCACCCTGCTGCCAGACCTCCATCTATCCCTTCTGAGACAATGAACAGTCATTTTGCGTTGTTTTTTTTGTTTTGTTTATTGGGGAATATAACTTAGTTGGGGGAAAGGAAATATGGGATGCCCATGGAACATTTAATTTGCCATCATATATAAGAACTAGAACAAAAGGTTGAGCCTGCATAACACCATGCAGACTATTTCTCCTCCTCTGCGTATCTCCTGCAGACTGTTGCTCTCAGGACTTCCACCCTTCTGCACAACCTTCCACTGTAGATCATTACTCTTCCTGTCACATCGTCCTCTTTTGACAAAAGAGACCACTCTGAACAGTCTCAGTTGCTGGCTAGAATTGGTCACACTGTTACTAGGCCAGAGGTCTGCAGTACCTCTCCCCGGCGGCTTAGTAATTTAGTAGCATGTGCTGATTGGTGGACTACTGTTCCCAGCTAGTCTGGCCTGCAAATCCTGTGCCCTCAGGCCGCAGCGATTTGACACTCTCCCCACAGCCTCTCCTCTGGCCTCACACCCAGCTCCCCTGGCATGCCTCATCCAGAACTCCACTGTGGTCCACTCACCCACCTTCTCCTGCCCGAGTCCATGATGGAGAGTTTTAACTGGACATACGTTCCAGCAGCTTCTCCGGCCCCTCTGTTCCAGAACACTTCATCCATAACCGTGTAAGGATGAAGCTCCCTCTCAGCTCTCCCGGGCTCCTCCGCTAGGCCTCCCACCCCCCCCAATGGGTATGGGGCCCCTGCTGCTGCCTAGTACTCCATTCTCCATGTCTTCCGGATGACAACTCCTCCCCTAGTGGGCTGTTACCCCAGCTTATATGGGAGGCCTGCCCGCTGCCAATTCCAGTTGGGGATTGGTCAGAGCTCCTCACATGAGCTGCCTGCCACTCCAGTCCCAGGCCCCACCCCTCTTCCAGAACATTCTTCCTGGAAGCAGGGGAGGCACCTCAGAACTAAAGCACAGGTGGTCACACCCACTGCTGCACTAACCACTCCCTGCCCCCAGATCAAAACAAACAGGCCTAGCTTGAAGCATAGGCCTTCCCAAATTTACCTGCACTGATATTTTCCCTCTAGCACCTACCTATGGTAGAGGGTACTATACACATATGGCCCTGACTTCTGCCCAAGTAGAGATTAAACTCCATATCTTCTTGATGTTAAACCCCAGTACTGTCAAACTTTGAAATACAAGAGGCTCTACTGTCCAAGTTCTGACATTTACCATCTGAAAGAAAGGTGATGTAGCTTAGTGCTAGAAGGAGCAGGGCTTATTATCTACTTCTAAAGAAACCAGGGGCATACTGTATATACACCCTGTGCCTATGATCCAAGTGGCTATGGAGAGACACATGTAGCGAATCACTCTAAAAACTAAAACAGGTACTCGACAGGGCCAGCAGTATTTTTAACTTAGAGACATTTTAGGTCAGGTCAGCTTAACTTAAAGGGTTAGTTCATCTTGTCATAAAAAAATTAAAAAGGTGAACTAACACCCTACACCCTACTCATCCCACAGTTTTTTCTGTACCTACCTCTGTGGGTGATGATCTATCAGTGCCCACACAGCTGGTAAAGTGCTCCAGGGTTTTGAAATCCCTGCTTTTTTGCTCCTTCTTTCTGTAGGGCTTTCAGGTCAGATCCATTCTGATTGGTCAGACTGCTTTGACTATTTGGAATCACTCTAAACTGTTCCAGGACAGAGAAATGGAGGAAGTGCATGGATTTCAAGACCACTGGATCGGCTACATGGGCACTGACAGCTCATAAACTTTGAAAGGAAAATATAGCAGGGACCAGGGGTGTGTTAGTTCACCATTTCATTTTCTTTGAAAAGGTGAATTTACGTGGATGTTTACTTACTAAAGGAAATTAGCAGATAAAAAGTCCACTGTCCATAGTAATCTAGTATGTGATCTTCATTTCCACTAGGAGCTTTTGCCCCCAAAGATGTCTCTGCATCTTCTCTTTTATTTTACCTGTCTTGCCTGGAATTCAAGTTCACTGTCTTTTAAACAGCCATACCTTACTCTTTCTTCCATGTTTGGCTAAACCCTGACATTCGTCCATAATAATGCCTACTCTTAAGTTATGGCACAATGTGGGCATTCAACACATTAAAGCAGTAGTCTAACCACCAACAATATTCAACCCAATTTCTCTGAGCCCAGGTTTCCTGGATCCGCCCCCAGCCTGTGACTGGGTAGTGAAATGAGAAGCAGTAGCAGTAATTAGCTCAATCTCTCACTCTGCTTTCGCCTCCTATCAGCATGATTCTTGTCAGCACATAAACTAATTGGCCCCTTGTGCTACTTCTAACTCTTACACTCTTGCCCTGCTGTACAGGGACTGCAAGAACTGATACCACATCAAATTGAAAAACTTGCACTGCCTGTATTTAAAAACCAATTTAATAATATATTCAGGATTACAAAGCTGTATTAAAGTGTCTGTAAACCTGAACGAAGCATAACCTTCTATAGTGTGTACTTGCCTCAATCCAAAGCCCCTAGTAAATCTTGCCTGCTCTCTCCTTCCTCTGCTATCTGTATACATTGCTTCTGATAGTTAATCTTGACACCAGGCATTCCAGGGAGATCCCCCCCCCCTTCTCTCTGGCACACAACAAGTAAATAACAGTCTCAGATGTGCATGTTTTCCTATGGGACTGTGTAGAGGAGGATGTTCCCTCCACTCAGGTCTCAGATTACACTCAGCTCTCCTCTCTGGGCTGTGGAGTGTGTGATGTCAGATCCCTGCCTTCTTGGAGCTGAAAATAGCCTGTGATGTGTGAACTTTGAATGGCTGTAGAGAAGAGATGGCTGCATATAAACAGGTACAACTTATGTAGGAGGCTTTGTTTCATCTCTGTGTCTCACCTTAGGCTAGTCACTATGTAAGGGGTTGCAAACACTTTAATTTGTGTTTTTTATATCTACCTGGTGTTCAGTTCTAAATGTATGCTAGCTACTGGATGCAACACTGACCTTTCTAGGGTTCTATTATATAGCCAGGTGACAGAAGTTGTGTGTACTAATTGCCCAATATTGTGGCCTTTTCTATGGCAATTGCCTTATGAGTGTATACTTTACAGTATGTAATTTCATTGTCATTCATTGTCATTCTTAATTGTTAAATAAAAAACAAAAAATAAATATAGTATAAAAACTACTTTCAGTCTCCACTACTCACTACTCAAGCTGCATCTCCCAGTCACAATTATATGACACTTTACTGTCACCTTCCAATACACTAACAGGTTCAGTAAGAAAGTATTTATGAAGATTTATCATACGATTGCTCTAGATATGTGCTTCTTATTCTTCTTCTTATTATTATATTTTCCTTTTTTTATTTTATTATCTTATCTTATCATTATCATTTGTGTATACTCTCTACTTCAAACATTTTCTGTAAAACTTTATAAACCTAATAAAATATTTGAATGAAAAAAAAAAAAAAAAAAAGATTTCAAATCAAAAAAAAAAAAAAAAAAAAAAAAGAAAGTATTTATGGGCATAGATTGCTGAACTTTAGTCACCAGACAACGTCATTGCAGGAAATAACTGCCAAACTAGTTAAACTTGTTTTATTAAAGGGCAGGTTTACATAATACCGAAGTACATTAAAAACAGAAAAAGTTCCTTAGCTACAAACAACCATATTATGGTATAATATATTTTATATGTAATATCCCAGTACAATACCTCATCCTTACCTTAAGTAGCAGCTGGTATTTTGTTAGGCGTTGTATTGGTTTAAGTAGGTATGAATCTAAAGCAAGTTTGTGCTCCAATTTTCTTTGGCATTCCTATAAATGCAATATGCCAAGATATAAAAAGTGCCACTGATTGAACAAGGATTTTTATATAGGTGGTTCTAACACGGGTATAAAGATTTTAAGTCTTCATACGTGATGCGTTGACCTTCACCATTACCTGTAACCATAAATGTGCCTCTGTTCAAATCTCTGATGAATGGAAGTTACTGCAGGCCATATCACAGGTGAGCACAAGTCTGAACATCAATGACAAAATTATTACAAATGCTTACAGACCCGGGATGTGGCCTGCAGTAACCTCTACTCATAGAAATGAACAGAGGTGTGCTGACAGACGCTACCAATGAATTTTCAGTCCGCTGATGTGTGAATTCCTGCGAATATGTCATGTGGCTTGTAATAACCTTGGTTAATCACAGAGATGAGGGAAGTTCCGATCGCAGCCCCCAAATTTAGTGCAGTTCAGCATGAAAGATCTGAGATTTTCAGCCATGTGTGTAAGAACACCCTAATCACATCTTCATGACCAACATTCTGCAATGAACTTATTCCTTTATGAAAACAAAAGACACAGATTTTTTATGGTAAAAAAACAATATAAGATATCGTTTTAAAAGAAAAATATGGAGTTTTTTTTTTTTTTTTACCCCTGAATCATACACTGGGAACCGAGCGATTAAACACCACTGATTGCTTGGTTCTCAGAGCTCCCTGAGCAGAGAGCTGCTGACTGTCAGCCAGCAGCTCTCTGCTCTGCCCCCCCTCGCTCACTGGAATGCTGGGCTTTGGAGGGGGCGAGAGTGGCTGGCTCAGGCTCTCAGTGGCTCTCTGAGAGGCTGAGCCAGGTGCCGGTCCAGGCATGTGGGCGGATCCCGATTTCATTGTCGTGATCTTGCCCAAGCCTGAACCGGCTCTGTGCTTCAGCCAGTTGTCTGCTGAAAAGAACGAACTGCACTCCTGTGATCCACAGGAAAAGTACAACCAAACGAGCTTGGCTGTACTTCTCCTTTAACTCTGGCTGATTTTTCCATACTTAAACATAATATAAAGAAATATGTAGAATTTCTATATTCTATAGTACATAACAACTGATCAAAAATACATACAGTATGTAACCCCAACATGTCATATTCCTGATATGTGCCTGCTGTACCATGTACTTGAAAAAACATCCTGTTCTCTTTGTATTGCTTCCTTTGTGTGAAATCCCTGGTGTTCCTGCCAGTCCCTCTGCTTTCCTATTAAAATCGGACCACACTAGCCATGAGAGCACAGCATGGCCAGTTCTATAGCGGTACTGGTAACTTAGCTTGCTCTCCTTCAATGATCACACTTGTCCTGATTTGCCCCCTCCGCACCGCAATACACTGGGAAGAGCAGTGTGCTGTTTTTCCTCCCCCAGCTCTTATGCAGCTGAGAACGGAGGTAACATGATCACTTTTGAAAATTGGAAAAAAAAGGTATTTACAATGTATAATCTATACACAAATGTTTTGCCTTTTATTGCTGTTTAAAACTGAATGGTTTATTTTACAAGGAGTGGGTTTACATGTACTTTACCATTGTACAATATAATTGTGCGCACAGGTCATATAAAACAGGATGTCTATATAAAAACTCACATATCAACAAATGTTAACATTCTTTTATTCCACATTATTTTCATAGTTTTCACAACTACACACAACATCTATTTTGGATTTATACCATCTGTCAACCAGGGAACCATTCTGGTGATAATATAATGCTATACTGTATGATGTCATTAATATGTAAGACATGCAGCATCATGTAAAAATGTGGGCTAATAATCTTTTAAAACACTTGAGTAGGTAAGCATTACATATTTTTGCTTGTTGTATGTGTCAGGAATAAGAAGATGTCAGGAAATTAATTGTTTAGGCTTGTCTCCAAAATGTAAAATGTAGCTATAGCCTAAACTTTTTTTGTTTGAGTTTTGAAGAAAAAATTTTAATTGTTATTTTCGTTGCTGTCTGTGCTCTGCTGGGGAGATTTCCCTTCATATCCTGTACAGAAATGGAGATGAAATCTCTCCAAAGTAAGAGGAGACGCCTTAAACATTTGTCATTGGAACAGGTGTCCCCACTGATAGATTTCAGCGGACCTACTGTTCCAGTAACACTTTGGGTTTCCCATCACTTTCTGACCTGGTGACATTACCAAAACAAATACAGATTGCAAAACATTCCAGATAACAATAAAAAACTGAAACTTTTTAACCCCTCCCTTCTCTATCCAAATCTGAAAAAAACAACAACATTTTGGCTGCAGATACACCTTAAAGATGAACTCTGGGGAAACATAAAAAACAACGCTTGCATTTTCGGCTCCCCCCACACTACAAGGATTAAATATCTATTCTAGGAGAACATTAAAAATAAGTTTTACTTACCTTATCCCTTGCTTCTGTTGGCTCCTCCTCTCCATGCAACCAGTTTCCCAAAGAAGCCTCTTTTTGGCGCTCTTTACAAAGGTCATTATCACATACAATTCAAGACCAGCAGTCCTGCATTGTAAGTGAGGACACTGAGGTCCTGCCTACAACCTGGAATGCCAGAGGGAAGAAAAAAGCACCAGCTGCCTGGGGGCAAGGGATAAGATAGGTAAGCATCTTTTTAATGTTTCCCTAAATGAGCATTTAACCCTTGCAGTGCATAGAGCCCCTCTGCAGTGATAGTTTTTAAACTTCGCTGGAGTTCAGCTTTAAATCTAGTTTTAAATCACCAAATGGTTAAATCACCCATCCTAACTATTGTATCAATCTCCATATAAAGAAATTATAATGCCTGCCCTGTAGAAAAGAGATGTGTTGCGTTTGATATAAATGTATATATATATATATATATATATATATATATATATATGATTTTTTTTCTCAAACTTACTTAAGAAGAATATGTTTGACATAGAAGTTTGACTTAGAAACAGACATTAAAGCAGGGTTCTGCTTAAAGAAAAAAATTAAATGTCAGCAGCTACAAATACTACAGCTGCTGACTTTTCAGACACTCACCTGTCCAGCGATGTGGGGGAACGAAGCCCCGCTCGTCTCCCCCTCCTCTCCGCGGTGCCGGCATTGTTACTGTGGGCGACACAGCCAGGCAATCATCTGGCCGGGCAATCATCTGGGACCTGTGATGTGTCCCAGATGATTGCCGAGAGAGAGGGGGGAGCGGTGATCTCCCTTCCTGTGTCGTGGTGTGCCGGGAGGAAGTGGGAGCTGGGACCCTGTAAAAAGAGGGTATCCGCTCCCCCCAAAAAATGACATGCCAAATGTGGCATGTCAGGGGGTCACCTGCACTTAAAGCGGAAGTTCCATTTTTGGGTGGAACTCCGCTTTAAGTATGTTTTATGTTTTAGGAGATACTTTTCAAACAAATGCTGTTGGATACAATGGGAACAATGAACTATTCAGGTGACGGTTAGTTGTTTTTATTGTAACTACAGTAAACAAGTCTAATGTGGGCAAACAATAGCTTGGCTTTTTTTTACATATATGACCTATGGCATGTATGATATCATAGTGCCATCTAGAGAGCGAATTGGAAAATGTTTCTCACATTGAAACTTAGTATTGTGAAAGGGGCCAAACAAATGTGGGGATGGTAAATTTTCAAAATAATAGGTCACCAGGCATAAGCTGACAAGAGGACTCTAAGATGACTTAACACCAAGGAAGATCTCTGACAGAAGGAGAGGAGACTTCACCTACGACCCTTTCGCCCCATCTCCCGCAACAGCTTATAGATTAAGCCTGAGTCTTCATTGCCTGTGGAGATCATGAACCTGCTCTAACGTGGGTTAAGTATTTTTTTTTTTTAGCAATGTGCTTGTTTTATGTATATCTGCCAATCCAGTCTTGTGTTTTTGCCTATAATTGTAGCAGTTTGTATGTATCGCATTTTTGTTTAGTAAAAGCACATTAATATACTGCAGAGGTTCAAGCTTCCTTGCTTATAACGCAAAAAGGACAATCAGCATTGGCTATATAAGTTCTATGTATCTGGATACACGATATGTCTTCCTGGAAGTCCAAATGAATGTTTGGTGTAGGACAGGTAGTATAACAGGGTTTTTTTTAAATAATTTTTACTGTAAGAGGGCAGGTTGGTCTGGATAGTAGATGGTGCACGTATTGCAATTGTTTTTTTAGAGCAAACTTTTCCTAAACAGAGTGCCTATGTTGCATATATGAACAAGAAACGCATCTGAACCTGCCTGCCATTTTCAAATAAATTTTTGGTGCACTTGATACTCGATGTTTTATACTGACCATTATTGAATCTACAGGTTCTCTAATTATATAAGAAGTAATGACATCCATTACAAGGTCAGCAGCCTCAAAATTATTTTATACTTAAAACAAAAGGAGGTTTTAGAAGATTTTGAGCAGCATAGATTTCTAGACCTGGGTAAACAATATCTTCCTAACTTGAAAATGCAAAACATATCAGAGTTTCTATATGTCTTCCCCCATTTCATATACAAGTACAAGATCTCCTTTAAACAGTAACTGTGTATAGCTGATTGACTTTAACCTTTCCTCTGAGAAACATTAAGGCTGCCATTGCTAAGTACGCATTTGCATAGTTTCCTGCCTGTTATGTCCTCAGATTTCAATACTTGATATTACTACAAAAATAAGTATAAAAATAATGACTTCTGGCTTTTTTTTCTGATACTTCACGCCTGCATAATTTTTCTTGGTAAGTGACTCAGAAAGTACTGAAGACAAGGGGTCAGGATAGCAGACTGGAGACTCACATTTTTAGTAGGTTAGCAGGCCCCCATATTTCTTTTAGAAAAGGTTTACTTTAAAATGTATGTATGGCCAAAATCTTTTTTTTGTGTTTGGAATGGTGAAAACACTTTTCAGTTTATTATGTGCTTTATATCCCCCACTAGGGTGATTTTCCATCATTTCTTGTGCCAGAGACACAACAGAAAGTAAGAGGAAATCCAAACAAAATGATGGGAATTTTCTTCTTAGACAGTTGTCCCCAAAACATATGTCCCCGTTAGAAGACTTTCCCTCCCTTCCCTAAAATTTAAAATTTGACCCACCGACAATGGTCACCAGCACAAATAGAGAGGATGCATCTCTACTGTAGGCACACAAAGAACCTGACAGGGGACAAAATACTTCTCTACTCTATAAAAAAAAAAAAAAAAAAAATTGAAGGCTTTGCATGTAACATTTGACATACCTGAAAGAAGACACTGTCTGCAAACTGTCTCCAGAGGGAGTCTGATCGAGGTTTATTGTGGCAGTACTTTTCATACATTTGAAAGTCTTCTCTCTGTATGAAGAAGAATGAAAAGTCAGTCTGCTATAACTTCAATTTTTTAGTAATGAAACCATTAGGTTTCCAGTTCTGATCCAGTGAGATACAGATATTATGTAATATCAGTAAGCGTAGTGCTAGAATCTAAGCATAATGTTCACATAATGCATAGTGCATTGTAGATGTACTGCATTTTTAAAAGACTAAATGTCTAAAGTGACTTAAATGGCAATCTGCAGATAAATGCACCCAAAATGAGTTTTCTGGACTTAAAAATAACTTTTACATACTTTAACACATGCTCTATTGAAACAGGTGGATTTTCTCTCCTCATGCATGTTGCCTATGCTGGAAAATGCAGCTAAATGCAAGAGATTGCATTTGGCCATGAGTCTCCAGATGTTCTGGAAAATGCCAGCATTAGCAGATGTCCAATTCAGGAGTACTATAGACCACATCATGACCCCTAGTACTACATGCAGTTCCTGCCCATCACACAGAATCTAAAAACTGCAACAAGATTTATGAAAACTAGCCACCCCTTATATAAATGGACAATGGAAAATAAGGCCCAGGCAACTGGCAGGTAACTTATGGCATAAGCAATCTGCCTAATACTAGCAGATCTCTGCATTAATCTCAAATGTTTACTGCCAGATTTTTGGCTTGTTAACACCGTTAAAGCCAAATGACACAGAACTGTGTAAGATCTAATCAGCTGATGCATTTGCAAATGTATAGTTGGTGCAATTAAATGAGGTGTGGCAGGAATGGAAAACAGGAGCATATGCTGCTCAGCTAAAATTATTTTCAACTTTTAAAAAAAAGTATGTATTTTTTGTTTTTTTTCAGAATCATACTTACCTAGGTGGATGCAGCATCGGTCCAATGCTGCATCTGTCCCCCGCTGACTCTAAGACTGAAAACTGAGCAAACACTGCGGGTCGCTCGGTTCTCAAGGCTCCCTGAGCAGAGAGCTGGTAACTGTCAGTCACTGCTGTCTGCCCTGCCCCCCCTCACTCACTGGAGCACTGAGCTGTTGAGGTGGGAACTCAGGCTCTCAATGACTCGTTGAGAGGCTGAACCGGCTGCCAGTCCAGGCATGTGGATGGATCTTGACTTCATTGTCACGATCATGCCCCAGCCTGGATCGGCTAAGTGACGTCAGCCGACAGTGGGCTTCAGCCCACTGTTTGCTGAAAACAGGTTTGTTCTGCACTCCTGTGATCCATAGGAGAAGTGCAGCCAAACAAGCTTTGGCTGTACTTCTCCTTTAAGGTTCTGCCATCGGTAAGAACAGTAGTATATGGGCAGACCATTCAGCAGGAAAAAAAAAAAAGATCTGGGTACTGCACATTCTTATTAAAGATGATGAGGCCACACAATCAAACTGAGTTGAATTATTCTCTTTTTTTAAACAGCATTTCTCGGTTACAACACCACGGACATTTGCCACTAATATGCTTGTTATCACTCTGTTCTAACCAGTTAGTGCTAGCAGTGTTCAGATCAGTCACATTTCTAGTAAAGATTGCAAAGTGCCAGGCCTACCAGATCCAAATTATAGTTTGAAGGATTAAGAAACTTAAAGTGGATGTAAACCCTCACATATACCCAGTGAAGTGAACATCCTCAGATGATACACAGAGATGAAACAAATCTCCCCACATAAGTTTTACATGTATATTTGCTGTCTTCAGCTTTATATATTCATTAGAAAGTTCAGATGTGTTAGGAGAGTTTCTCTTCCTGGTTAGCACTGCAGCGAAGCCTGGCCATACAGCCAAGACAGCTGATTGGAGGAAAGGCACACCGCCCCTCTCCTCATAGGCAGAGACTTTCAGATCTGTTAGTTGAATCTTCAGCATTCTGCTAATCTATTTATAGCATCCTCACCAACACAAAGCTCAGGCTGCTTTTTATCTCCTGTGTTGGAGAACTTGTCAGGAGTTATAAGGCTGATAACAGAAGAACAGGGCAGGAGACAGCTACAGGACATGCTTTGAAGAGAGATATAAAAAAAAACACTGCAGATATATGTGCCCAGCTCAAGTTTCATGAATCGGGTTTACATCCACTTTAATGCAAGCAGATCCAAAAAGTCCAAAATCTAATTGTGGGCACTGCACTCATTTTGTAGCACTAAATACATTTCCAAAAATTAGATTTGATAATGAAACATGACTGGAAAAGCTAATCCGCAGAAAATGGATATGCCTGTTTTTTTCTGTAAATTGTGGTAATCACAGTTCATCATCAACTGCAGAAGCCAGCAACATAATTTCTTTATTTTAGACTCTTAGACCCCATACACACTATTAGATTTTCTGTAGATTTTTGTCTTCAGATTTACCAAAACCATATAATATGAGGTCAAACCTTAAGAGTTTCATTTGTATGCAATCAGGCAGGCCCTTGCACTACATGGTTTTGGTAAATCTGAAGACAAAAATCAGCAGAAAATCTAATAGCGTGTATGGGGCCTTAAATGGCGATATGTTGGCAAAGAGCTGGGTCAGGATTTTCATAGATATTTAAATTTGTTAATATTTTTAGTTAAGAAGATGCTTTCTAAGATCCCATAGCTGAGAAGATTTACAGCAGTATGTGTGGCTGCTAGACTGGTAGCCAAAGCAGGCCCTTAGATCGCTTAACCTTGGCTATTGTTTTTACTCTCAGGATGAATAAAAATGTACTTGAAATCTCAACCATAAGTCTGGCACTCTAACTCGCAAAACCCACTATTTTAGATCCTGGCTCAACTTCCCTAGCCCAGAATTCTTATTCTTTCTATTACAGCAGAGGGAGTCCTATAGAAGTTTCCATAAAATAAGTTAAAAGTCGAATCTTACTGAGATCCTATCATAAAGATTGTGATTCATGGATGGGTCTGGCTACTCAGGTGCAGCAATATTCCACCACAGCCCCCAAGAGACATAAGAATTCAAGAGGATGTAGGCAATTAAATTCATAAGGTTTTACCAAAATAACCAGGTAACAGAACACACAAGGTTTTAAATCCATGAACTATCATGGACTTTAATGGTACTGTATAAGGACTTCACACATCAAGTAGATATATAAAAGGTAATCTTTATTATAATACTTCTTAAAAAGCAATAATAAATAGTTTGGTACCTACCCTTTCTAAGAAACAGAATCCCACTCTTTCAGGTGCTTCAATACAGCTTTCAAGGCTCAGTAGAAATATTCTGTCCAAAATGAAACACAAAACATTATATAGGGTTAATTACATTACAGAGAAATAATACTGTATTTCTTTCTGGTTAGTACAGTATATATATAAGTATCTCACTTGTTGTGGAACTCATAAATTTCTGGCATATTTC
Organism: Lithobates clamitans; assembly: GCA_037952925.1. Classification (NCBI taxonomy): domain Eukaryota; kingdom Metazoa; phylum Chordata; class Amphibia; order Anura; family Ranidae; genus Lithobates; species Lithobates clamitans. The sequence goes on from JBBGZY010000272.1 coordinate 1,158,484, forward strand.
CAAACAGAATATTCTTTGTATTCCTTAAAGAAGGTGGCATTATTCGAGTCATTGCTGGATTCTCCATCTCAGATCTATACCCCTAGAAATAGAAGACAATTGAATTAAACTTAAATTACGCCTACAAAAAAAAACAATGTTTAATCTGAACAAATCACAATTCTATGGCTTTGTAGGATGCTTTCAGTCTCACTGTGAACATGTTTACAGGAGGCGAGAGAGAAGAAATTACTTCAGCGTCTGCTGCTGCTCCTTCATTGTCAAGTGGCAGTTTGGGATGAATCATAGGCCAAGCTACAGTATATCTTTTTACTGAACTTTGCATGCAGGTCCACAACCTGGCTGGGCTGTCAGGAAGGAATGCCTGGGTTACAGAACTAACTGAACTTTATTAAATCATCTTTGTTAGGTAAAATGATTCACTTTGTAGGTATACTAGGTGTGTATTTAGCTGTTTGTCTAGCACTTTAAACTTATAAAGAACACTACATTAAGTTGAGTGATTTATTTAGGGCTGGTGTACACAGACTTTGGTGCTTTGCTTCCGACATCAGTTTGTGAAGGATTTTAACAGATGTGGAATGTAGTGTCGGAGTTTCCAACTTATGGAGCACAGAACATGTTTTTTCCTTTTGCTATGGTTTGCTTTTATTTTCCCTCATAGAGTGGAATGAGAATGTATCTAAACACATCCCAAGTTCATCTCAAACTGACCGCAATCTCATCTCAAACATATAACAAACTCATCTCAGGCTGAGCCTAAACATAAGCCATTTTGCTTGAAGCCCTTGTCTATTAAGTACATATTTATACCAGGGATTCTTGAAATGTATCATTGGCGTGGCCAGTCACAAAGTGCTGAAATAATGACCAGCAGTAAACCTTCAATACAAAAAGATAATTGGTCTGGAGATTTGAATATATTGTATTGGAAAAGGGATCTCCATACTACGGCCCGCGGACCAAATACAGCCCACAGCTGGGGTCAGGTTCCACCCGCTGTGCTGTCTTTCTCCAAGTCAGTTGGTTGCTAGAACTGCCAGTGTCCTAGCAACAGACATACTCATCCTCCATCAACACCTGCTCTGCCTCCCAGATTTTGCTCTGTTGCTGTACTGACTCTGTAAGCAAGGTAAAGCTGAATCACTGATAGGGAATCTAATGTAAGAAGGGCTCTGATGGGGACCCTGATGTAAGTGAGGAATCTGATGGGGACACTAATGGAAGAGGGAACTTCGATGGGGAACATAATGTAAGAAAGACTTTGATGGGTACCCTGATGTGAGGGGTTCCTGATGTAAGGGGGGCCTTATAAAGTGGACTCTGATGTGGAGGAAGAGTCTGCTTTTTTTTTTAACTGAAGTTCTTTCTCTTTTGTTCTGAATCATATCAGATTGATTTAAAAAAAGATCCAAGTAAAATGTATTAATACAAAAAAAGGTGCTCCATCTCTTTAAACTTCAAACATCCCTGTAAACAACATGAAACAAATTCTGTGTAAATCAACATATGTGCAATAAAGTTCCAAAATAGTTAATAGTTAAATACACATACAAAGTGCAAAAAAATGTTCAAGAAAGTGCAGGGCTCTAATACTGTGCAATATAAATATCCACCAAAAGTATTGGGCTCCATTGAAATCCAAAATGAATCCCTAAGTGCCAATTTGGTTCCACGCACACCCTTTTTAACAGAAAGTGCACACACTTCTTAACAGAAAATACTGACAAAAAAATCGAAGACAATGTGTAAACCGCAGAAGGTCAATAACACTTTTGTAAAGATCCAGAATGCCTTTGCTTGCTAGGTAAACTTCTACCTCAGGTGACTGACGACACTGGTTAAGACAAAACGTGCTATAAAGCTATCAAGTGTGGCGGCAGTTTATACATTGTCCCATACATTTTTTGTTATGTGAGTACCTGGGTAACAAATAAACTCAGTGGTGTTTTTGCAATATCATACTAGGTGGCCTGCTTTGTGTCCTTCTCTATTTATGGTCCCATGTCATGACTGAGACCGGGCAGAGCTTTTTCCTGTGAGGTCTCTTAATGAAGTTGACCTGGCAAGCAAAGACATTCTGGATCTTTAAACAAGCATTATTGACCTCCTGTGTTTTCAGAGGGTAATATTTTCTGGTAAGAAGTGTGCACACTTGGTGTTGTGTGGAGCCAAAAATGTGTAATTTTATGAACTATTTTGCCACTTTTTTGCACATATGCTGATTTGCACAGAATTTATTTAATAATGTTTACAGTGATGTTTGTAACTTAAAGGGATAGCACAGCTTTTTTCTATACGTTTTCGGTCTAATATTCAGATGATAGACGGCTGCATTCCGGTACACTATTTGCACTGGGTGCAAAGTTTTTCCTTGCTATTTTTAAATTAATTTGCACATTTCTTATAAATGAAACTGATTTGTTTTTCAGCCTGTGAGAATTTGTAAAGTATACCATGTGGCCCTCTTACTAAAAAGTTTTGAGACCCCTAAATTAGGAGCATATATGGGAAATGCAGAAAATTCTTATAAAGACTTTCTCACAAAATAGTCCCTTTTCAGATAGTTCCAGGGGTGTATACCCAAATGGAAACTACTTTACAAAACTAGACACAACTGTAGAATCTATATATCTACTGAAAGTCAAAAGAATAACTGCATCGGCAATCCCCATGTTTCCATACCTGACTATTGCTTATCGGATATTGATCGGTATATAATTTGTTTTCATATCATACAAAGGAGATGTATCAAAAAGTTTAGCTCTAACAAGGCATACCAATAAAAAACTGCTTATTTGGAAAACCTTAAGGGAAACCTGTACTGAAAAAACTTCTAGGCAGCCATTGCTGGTCAACTTTTTTTTTTAAATGCCAGTTCATTGGATGCCTTGCTGATCCTGATTCAGTACTTTCTCATTCACTGACTTAGAGGAAGTATGTTGATCAGTTCTGACTTTACATTGACATTGTTGCTGCATTCTTATTCCTGCTCAGTGACTTGGAAATTATTGAGAAGAAAGCCAGGCAACCAGAAACAGATTGTATATAAGTGGCTTACACACCAGTAAAATAGTGTAAAGTTCTTCCACATAGATCCGTTCAGTCTCTATGAGCTCATGGATAACATGCCTGAAACAAAACAGAAAAATACTTTTTAAATAAATGTCACAGAGATCAATCTTACTTTCCATCCTGCAAACACAAAGAGTAATGCCGTGTACACTTTTCGACCAAACTCATCCGCCGGAATGAATCCGTCGGACAATCCGATTGTGTGTCGGACTTCCGATGGACCTTTTCGGCTGAAAATCACATGGACTTTAGATTTGAAACATTTTAGTCCAGTCGTACGTCATCACGTACAAATCTGTCGGACTTTGGTGTGATCGTGTGTAGCCAAGTCCGTTCGTTCGAAAGTCAGTCGGAAGTCCGTCGAAAAGACCGTTGGACCTTTGATGCCGAAAAATCCACCCGTGTGTACACGGCATTGGGCGAAACCTTCCCTATAGTGGCACAGTCAGTAATACACACCTGAGAGAGCATTCCCAAATCAATCCAAAGCAAATTGCTGTGATTAGAGATTCCTTTAAAGCATCCAGTAGCCATTACAGATATAACTTTTACCGCCAGAGAGCTTGGTGAATATTTTTTTAATATCTGGATGATAAATATAGATTTGACAGTAGCAATAAGGTCAATATACTCATCATCAAGCCAAGGTCAGACAGGTGTTGAGAGCTCCCGTTTAAGTATTTTTTTTTTTTTTTACTAAATTGTGCTTTTAAAAAGGACAATACAAAAATAACACCTGTCACCTGGAGCAAGAGTTAAAAGACGTATGCCGCGTACACACTATCGGAATTTCCGTCAGAAAAAACTTGGATGGTTTTTCCGATGGAATTCCTCTCATGCTTGCCTTGCATACACACAGTCACACAAAAGTTCTCTGAACTTTCGACCGTCAAGAACGCGGTGACATACAACACTACGACGAGCCGAGAAAATTAAGTTCAATGCTTCCGAGCATGCGTCAAATTGTTTCCGAGCATGGGTGATTTTTTGCATGTCCGAATTGCATACAGACGAACGCATTTTTGGATAGGAACTTTTCCCGACCGAAAAATAGAGAACACGTTCCCAATCTTTTGCTGGCTGGAATTCCGCCAGCAAAAGACCGATGGAGCATACACACGGTCGCATTTTCCATCAAAAAGCTCTCATCAGAGTTTTGCTGGTGGCATTTCCGATCGTGTGTACACCTCATAACACTATCTATTTCACACTACAGCACCTCTTCAAACAAATTACCCACGGATCCACAGATTGGATCCATTAACCTGATATATACCTGACAGAATGACCAACTCAAAGATGTAGCTGCATTTATTTTGTCCATATAAGTACAGATGAAAGTGACAGAAAATAACAAACACTGTCAGCACAAATAGGAACAATGAGCTTACCCTTTAAGTATGTGTAAACTGTCTTCACTTTCTGATATAAAAAATTGTAAGGAATTTCTTTTCTCTTGATAGTCATGCATCACCTCAATCTGAAAATTAAAAAGTTCACATAATTAACTTTAAGGTACATGAATTATAACACACAGAGGGAGAGATTTACTCAAACTGGTTCACTCAGAATCTGGTGCAGCTGTGCATGGCAGCTAATCATCTTCTAACTACACCTTGGTCAATTAAGCTTTGACAAAAAACCTAGAAGCTGATTGGTTTCTATGCAGAGCTGCACCAGATTTTGCACACTTCAGTTTCAGTAAATAACCCTTTAGAGTGTTTAAAAAAAGAGCAGATTGTGTTGCAAAAATCAGAAATTTGACAACCTCCCTTTGTTTCACTTAGCAAAATATCTGTGAAGGTTCTCTGTCACCTAAGTCATAGTATATATAGCTAGTAGTAGTCACATTCAACAGGACTTGTTTTGTAATGTTAAAGACATTTCACTGATCATCAAAGCAGCTTCTAAACATTTAAGCAACTGAAGAAGCTGGTTGGATGAGCAGTGAAATGTCTTTAGCGGTTTAGAACCAGTCATGTTGAATGTGACTACTATGTACAAATGGGCAACATCTTTTTTTTTAAATTTCAGACACTGAGGTACATATTATTATTTAGAAGAGTTTGCGGTCAATAGTTAGAAGAGTATGTTATACACTTTCAATATATAATTTCAGACTCCTCCGCTGACCATGGGAAGGTCTCAAGATTCTTACTAAAGCCTAGTACACATTCTTACTACTCTTACTAAAGCCTAGTACACATGGGCCGAATGTTGGGCGGCATTGGCCAGGGCAATAGAAACCAGCTGACAATAGGCTCCTGTGTACTGGAGTAGGTACGACAGAAGCCAGCCATTCGGCTGGCTTCTGTCAAAGTGGCATGACCAAAAAACCAACCAGCTCCCATTCAGCGCTCACAGACAATGGCTAAGATCGCTGACTGGAGTGTTCTGGGGGGTCCCCCTGTCAGAACACAATAGCACAGCAGGGGAGATCACTGTACTAACATGGGCATGGGACAGTTAGTACAGCGGCTCCTCTCAAGCTCTCAATTTTTTTTTTCATTCAGCCTGCTGGGTTGAACGAAAGAAAAAAAAACTACTAGTGTGTACGGCATTTAACTCTTTGATTCACGGAGCCTGATTTACAAAATAAACTAAAGCTGGACTATCTGCAATTGTTCTAGCTTTGCCCTCCTCACATAGCTTATTACATTAACTCCCACAGCTCACCCTATTGTGTGTACAATGGGTTGTTTTAAATTGCTTCTTAGGGCTAAGTCCAGCAAAGCTTTTTGGATGGCTGGGTCACAAAACCCATTCCTATGAACTGTATCCCTAGGTCTGGCTCTGGGTGGTATCTCAAAAGCTCCATACTGCGTTTGGTAGATTTTAGCATTTTTCATGGTGATCTGTGTTATTCATTGTCTTCTCTTCTATCCTGAGATCTGTACATCAAGGGAAGCCTTTTGAGATGCAAAAAGCACCAGGCAATGCAGAAGCCTCTCCTCGAGCTCAACAGTGGTTCCATGCTTAGAGATTGGTGGGGGTGTTGAGGTGTTCTATCTCTTTGGTGACAATAGCTGAGGCAACCAATAAATATTGTTCTTTAGAGATTATTTTTTAGTCAAATAACTTTTTATTCAAATAGTTCAGGAAAAAAATTACAGATGAACAATATATACTGTCAACAGACATAATGCAGTAATTAGGCAATACAGAAATGCCATTAAGTAACCGTTTGAGGAAATTCAGACATTTTAAAAAAGTGCAAGTAATACAGTAGAACTAATTATTAGAAGGCCACTTCAGATCCTGGGGATGCCATAATACTAAGAAAAGAACAAGATAACACAACTATGGAAATAACATGAGAGGGAAATATAAGGGAACTCCAGACATGGTCCCCTCAAGATAAGAGATTTCAAGAATTATGGGAGTTACAGGGATTCCAGAGGATGATGGAGAGCAGATAAGCTGAACAGGATATTGTGTTTTAATGGCTCTCAAGGCTTTTTAGAGATCTAGTGTTAGAGATTTCCTTAAGGGTAAGGTTTGCCAGAGGGTTTTGCGTTAAGGTTAATGATTGGGAAAAAGCTTTGAATTTTTACAAATACATTTTTATGTTAAAGTCCCACTTCAGAGTGCTGTTAAATATACCCATGCAATGGGGTCCTCCTTTGCTATATTGGTTAGGAGGGGATGAAAATAAATGAAAATACTTACCCTATTCCTTGCAACCACAGGCTTCCTCTTCTACATATGACTACTTTCTCAAAGCCATTTCATTTCACTGCCTGGTTGGTTGCAGCTCTATGATGTCATCAAGTACAATACAGGACCAGGTCGTCACTGCATGAGTAGATTTAACAGCAGCGTTGAGTTGAGCTTTGAGGTTAAGGGTTAATTCTTAGCATTAAATGTGAAGGTTAAGTGGTTGGTCCAGGCTTTGTAGTAATTTTTAAATGTTACGTTTAGTATTAAGGAAAAACGTTAACTACTTGATGACCAGTCATGTACGTCACCGGTCTTTAAGTGGTTGTATCAGAAAGATGCCTGCAGCTGCAGGCATTACCCCAGTATAGTTTTTTAGAGCCGGCTGTCAGCTCTATTGTAATAGCAATCGAAGCGGCTGACCTTCTACGGCTTGCTCAGGCTCTCACGTCCCACTGGGAGACCCAAACGACCAGCAAGCATGTCCACTGGCTGGCTGGACAGACGAAAAAAGCCAGGATTGGCTTTGATTGGCTCTCTGCTAGTGTAACTGGAAGCAATGACATGACATCACTTCCGGTTTACCTGGATGTCAATGGCACCGTTTTTAAAAAAATCAAAAGCAGTCAAAAACACTGATCTTAGTGTTTTGAATGCTTTTAAGGGCAGAGGGGGGATTTGGGGTTTGGATCCCAGATCTCTCCATAAAGAGTACCTGTGACATGCCTATTGCTGTTACAAGGATGTTTACATTCCTTGTCATAGCAATAAAAGTAATAAAAAAATTAAAGCAACAGTGTGAAGTAAAAAAAAAAATAAAATAGATGAATTACAAAAAAAATTCAAGTGCCCCTGTCCCCCCACGCAAAAGCAAAGATGAGCATCAGTCCGGCACGCACTCAAAAAGTGATCGTCCCACACATGTGAGATATCATTGCAAACGACAGATCATGGGCATTCTAGCACCAGGCCTCCTCTCTAAATCTAAAGTGGTAATCTCTAAAGGCTTTTAAAGCGTCGCCTGTGGATAGTAAAATTTACATTGTTTGGAGCTGTCCTGCGCTCACCCCTTTTTGAAAATCACTACAAAACCTGCTAGACCGTCTTTCTGAGGTGCCAATTCCATTTACTAGCAAATTTTTCCTGTTGGGCTTGTCTTCTCTGAACCTAGCTAAACCCTACAAAAGGCTGCTACGTTATGTGCTTACGACTGCCAGATGCTTTGTAGCACTTGCTTGGAAAAAGCATACCATTCCCCCTTTAGCTGCTTTGTGTGCTAGAGTTAAACATTTAAAATTAATGGAGAAATTGACAGCTAGAATTCATGATAAATCTGTGATAAAAATTGTTATTGAAAAAAATACGTCATTTGTTGCCGTTGCGAAATTTTAAAGCATGCCATATTTGGTATCTATTTACTCAGTGTAACATTAGCTTTAATAGTTTACAAAAAAATTGGGTTATGTGGGGTTTTTTTTGCATAAAAATTAAGAAAATCGAACTTTTTACCCAAAAATTGCATTTGAAAAACCGCTGCTCAAATACCATGTCACATAAAAAATTGCAAAACCCACCAATGTATTTTCTAGGGCCTCTGCTTTTAAAAATATAAAATGTTTGGGGGTTCTAATTCATTTTCTTCAGAAAAAAAAACTGATCGTTACATGTGAACAAAAAGTGCCAGAAAAAAGCCTGGTCTTTAAGTGGTTAAGATTCTGGTTCAGGTTCAGAGTAAATTTAAAGGTAGTTTAAAATGTTAGGATTTAAGTAAAGTTTGAACAGTGACAGTTGAATTGGATTAATACCTATATATAGACTTTATTAAGGACCAGGTCCAGACAAATCCAATTGTGAAACCAATGGCAGAAGCTTGCTATCCCCTAGAAAAGTATAACTATTGTGCATATTCAGACCTCACTTATTATTTGCAACACAGATTGTTAGTTGGCTGCTGTGGGCTCCACTTTCTCCCCACTCTTCATAAATGAACCAGTGTTTTTCCAACATTTTAATAAATACCAAAAACAGATCTTGTGTTGCACTTTTGTATTATTCTTGGCTCCACAAAAAAGGTTTGGGAAACACAATTGATTTTAACCAGAGTGAATCCTATTGAAAGGTGTGTAGGCAAAAAAGTCACTTTTAATTTCAGCAGAATCACTTTAATACATGTAAGTAGTAGCAATATGAATACCTTACTTTTGTAATTGAAATTCTTTAATATTACTAGACACAATATAGTTAATGAACCACAATTTGAATCTGGAATGTGAACCTATGATCCATCTCAAGTTTTAGTTTGTTGTAGGATATGCTGATTTAATTGTAAATAATCATAGATAAATACGTGAATCCTGTTGAAAGGTGTGTAGGCAATAAAGTCACTTTTAATTTCCACAGACTCATTTTAATGAATGCAAGTAGTAACAAGATCAATAACTTACTTTTGTAATTGAAGCTCCTTAATATTACTAGACAAAATATAGATAATGAACCACAATTTTTTTATTGGGAATGTGAACCTATGATCCATCTCAGGTTTCAGTTTGCTTTAGGATATGCTGATTTTATTGTAAATAATCAAAGATAAATATGTGAATCCTATTGCAGGGTATGTAGGCAATAAATTCATTTTTATTTTCCACAGAATCACTTTAATAAATGCAAGTTGTAACAATATAAATATCTTTGTTTTGTAATTGAAGCTTGTTTATATTGCTAGACAAAATATAGATAATGAACCACAATTTTAATTGGGAATGTGCACCTTTGATCCATTTCAGGTTTCAGGTTGTTGTAGGATATGCTGATTTAATTGTAAATATTCATAGGTAAATATTACTACAAACTTATTTGTCTCAGAAAAACAAAAATCTTAAATTTTTTTTAGAGTGTCAAAAATATCTATATGTCGGATAATAAATAAAGCTATAATGCTCTTTAGATGAAACAAGGGAAAACTACTGCAATGCAGCAACTACTAGAGACCAATCACCTGCTTTAACTCCACAGTGTCCACACGCTCTACACTCACTAGTATACTGAGCCTTTGCTGAAAAAAAGACGAGTCAAATTTCAAAGATAGACTATACTTAGAAAATAAGCCAATTTTTTGTGATTTTTTTATATTGTTTGAGGTTGTATTCTGTGTTGACTACATTGTCCTATTATTATTGTGTATAAATATACATTTTATACTGGTATTTCAATGTGTGTAGTTACTGGCAACTATAGTTATATGCAGTTTTCTCAAATCTCTCAGGAACTGCAGTGGTAAGATATCCCAAACAAAACTCCTAATGCCCGTACACGTGGTCGGACTTTGTTCGGACATTCCGACAACAAAATCCTAGGATTTTTTCCGACAGGTGTTGGCTCAAACTTGTCTTGTATACACACGGTCACACAAAGTTGTCGGAAAATCTGATCATTCTGAACGCGGTGACGTAAAACACGTACGTCGGGACTATAAACGGGGCAGTGGCCAATAGCTTTCATCTCTTTATTTATTCTGAGCATGCGTGGCACTTTGTCCGTTGGATTTGTGTACACACGATCGGAATTTCCGACAACGGATTTTGTTGTAGGAAAATTTTATAGCCTGCTCTCCAACATTGTGTGTCGGAAAATCCGATGGAAAATGTCCGATGGAGCCCACACACGGTCGGAATTTCCGACAACACGCTCCGATCAGACATTTTCCATCGGAAAATCCGACCATGTGTACGGGGCATTAGAGTGGTCATTACAAAGCCACATTATGGCGATATTCTCCAATGACAGATCCTTCACAATATAAATGTTGTATAAGATAATAATTTAAAGCAGAATGTAGGAGAATGACAGCTTTGTTATTAGCTTGTAGGATGAGGTGGAGACACAAACTGCTGTGATTTAATCATACCAATATTCACTGAATTAATGGTATCACACACAGGTGTTCACCAAACCTACAACAACACATGCCTATGGAGTTTGTATTCAAAGTATAACTAAAGCCAAAACTTTTTTTTTTGTCTTTCTGAATCTCAGCTGGGGAGATCTCTCTTTACTTCTTCTTCTGTAGACACAACAGAACTTGAAAATAAAAATATCCAATGTATTAAAGTTCCCTCTTAGACAGTGGTCACCACAACAGGTGTCCCAATTGGAAAACTTCTCCTCAATTCTCATTCTAGTGACAATTACACTTTTGGATTCACTGTCATTTTCAGTCCAAGAGACAATGGTCACTAGGAAAAATAGATAGGGCCACATTGAGAACACAGACAGCAATAAAAACTGCTGAGTAAAACTACGTGTTTTACTCAGAAGTGTTGAAGGCACCACATTTTTCCATTCATGATCAATATAACATGCAGGAGAAAGCTGTATCACAAATACATTTTCACTTAAATGTGGCAGATCTCCCTAGGCTGCTAGTTTCTTTTTTCTTCTAATACTTCCAGAAGATCATCTCTGCTTATAGATATTATGATGGCTTTTTAAGTAAAAAATGCCTGTGCTAAGAAATAAAGGTATGATCAATTATTCCCGGTGCTCAAACTCTACACTTTGATGTACAGTTTTAATAAGAACAAACAAGTATGCTTTGAAGAGAAGCACTTTGGTAATTATAGATATTTGTACGTGGGGAGGCACAAGGCAAAATTTCAGACTTTAAAAAAATACTATAGAGATTATACCACTTAATACAGCTGAAGCCTCTAAAGCAGCTGACGTGTAATTACATTTTAATTGATTAGCTGGACTAAATACACAAACTTATGAGTGACTTATGAGTGTATGAGTGACTACTGATATCCATCTTTTCCACATCTTTCAGTTATATTGGAGAGTAAATGGTACTTCCATCTAGCGATGAGGAGTGTACTGAATATTTGTACTCCCATAATACCATAGAGAGTCTGACACTCAGTACACTTCTCATTGCAGGAGTGAGACTGCACTTAGGCTATGGTACAGCTAGGATTGCACCAATATAACCACCCTCTTGCAACAATCAATAGAGGGCTGTAGGAGGTAGTGCGGGCTCTGATGCAAATACCACACTTAAGATGGTAGGAGTTCTACTCCTCTAAAAGCATATATACGCACAGGATATTTACTAACTGGGCAGTAGCTTAGGCTGTTTACGTGATTTCCAACTCCACCCAAGACCATTGTTTGGATAAGTATGCTTTGGTTAGGGCAAAACATAAGTATGCTTTGGTTAGTGGTTCAAGTTTGCCACAAAATCAGGAATCTGCACGAATGCTCCTACCACCAAAACAAATCACTTGCTGGTAAACTTTGGCTATAGTGGATTATGGTCTTTGATCCAGTCTATTCAATAAAATGCAAGGGTGTCTGTCATGATGGTTTATTAAATATCAATTTTCTGTGGTGCAAATGAAAGACAAGCATGCTTTCATGACAACTGTTACCTTGCGAGAAGTTTGCATTTTCCGTGTGGTCCGTTTCCCTGGCAACGTTATGTCAAATGAGAACTTGAGACTTGAATTGAAATCCATACCTTTATTTCAGGATCAGAAAACAATATGACAATAAAACATTTGCAAAGAAGCCAAAGTAACACAACCCTAAATAGTGTTGAGTATTCAGCGTAAATACCATGGAAGTAGCAGAATAATTTCTCATTGTTCTGACAAAAAAAGTGAAATCTACGTTGATAAGGGTAATGATCTTGGACTGTAGTAAGCCCCCTTTACGTCACTTTATTAAATAAGCATGTTTAACAAAAGATATTACCTTCTACCAGTATGTTCACAATCATTTTTGGACCAGAAAACACTAGAAAAACAAATTTAACAAATGCACTTTAGGTGCCTTTGATATGTATCTATGCTAGACAATAGTGTTTCTGGATATATGGTTATCTATGGGGCATTAAACAAATTATTTATATGGCTCTGCTCACGATTTTAAAAATGTCTTCAATACTTTCATGCCTATTATGTAACCAAACACATAATGCAACTGCAGGTAACTATTTTATTTGTGCATATTTAAGACTGCATTATGTTTTTTGCTTGGAGTATTCCTTTAATAAAGTTTACTATGATAAAGGGTCCGAGATGACAGTAGATGGTTAGAATTTAGGCTCTTATGTTAGTCCTGACAAAGTCACAACAGTTGCATGTTACTTGGCACCAAAAACAATAAATACATACAAAACTGATACTTTCTATACAGACAGATTACATAAACCCATTACCATGCTTTGGGGCGAACAAGGGAGACTTTGCTCTGGGGGGATTCTCAGGTCGAGGAGCCACTAATTGCACTGGACGTACTTGCTTGTCAGCCAACTTCTTTAGACTAGCCTGCCGGTTTTCAAACAAATCTCGCATGTTTTCCATCTTCACTTGAACAGCCTCAATCTGAGCCTATTGAATCAAAATCAAATAAATTTTCATAAAGCAGCTATAATAGGAATAGTAAGTGCAATTCACTGTCTAATGTGGAATTCTCTGTCCTGCTCTAACAAATAATGGTCATACATGCCTTAATGTATGTTAAAGAATATGTCAAGTGAGCAAAAGTGGGCTGACAATGAACAGCTTTTTTGAGGACTCCCACTCTTGGATCACTACAACATAATGGCTAAATATTCTGTAAGTAAAAAAAAGAAAAAAAACTAGAGGGGCTAAATAACATCTTTGTGATAACACAGGGAAATGTGCAGAGGACACAGAGCAGCTCTGAACTTCTGATAAGGTGAACAGGTTATTTTTGAAATTTTCAAAGAGATAGATGTAGCGCCCTGGAGTTTAGTCAGGCAGCTCATCACCAAATTCCTTGTCAGGAGTAGTTACTGTAGATAGTTGTTAGAGATCCATTGATTTCTCCCTAAGTTTGGCCTTGTTGTACTTTTCTCTTCTGCCACTAGGTGGCCGGGCACTTGGTGGCATTAGATGTGAGAAGGACATTTCAAGATCAAGTTATGGGTATATGGGATATCTCAGCCAATGGGCAGGGGTTTTCTTGAATCCCTTGGCCTGCTGGGAGAGCCTATATATTCGGGTGGAGTCAGGTGATCTGTGTTCTGTGCCACCCGGACCGCTGTCTGGGTGGACGTGTGTCGTCTGCCCTGGACTGCTAGCCAGAGATTGGGCCTATCCCAGGGGCATCTGGCTGCCAGGCTGTGTGAGTGACTATCCAGAAGAAAAAGGGCAGCGCAGGGTTGGGACTGCAGCTTGCAGCTCAACCAAAAGTGCCCCCACGGAGAGCCACTTTCCATGGGGGCACTCCTGCGGTGTCCATTGACACAGACAGCAGGACTCGGCCCTGCCCCCCATCTCCCGTGTCACTGGATTTGATAGACAGCAGCAGGAGCCAATAGCTTCTGCTGCTATCAATCTATCCAATGAGGACCCGAGGCAGCGGCTGGAGCTGCTGTGCTTGTCCCTGTCGCTGGAAAGATTGGGTTCAGGTAAGTAAAAGGGGGGCTCTGGGGGGCTGCTGCACTACAGAAGGTTTTTCACCCCAGTGCATAAAATGCATTAAGGTGAAAAACCTTAAGGTTTTACAACCCCTTTAATATTAGTTGTACATTTAATAGAACAAAAGGGAACCAAAAGGGTGCAAATAATAGAAGTTCATTGTTACAGTTTACATATACTTTAATGCATGGGCTTTTTGGTATTTTTTAAAGGTGATCATACTGAGCGACATACAGGGCTGTTACTGATAACCTTTCCTTCTGGAAATGCCAGTTACCTGGCTGTCAACGTTGATCCAATGGTATCTGTACTTTCTCAGGAATTTACTGAGCATGCTGATCAGGAGTTATGACTTAATTTACTTGATTTTTGTTGCAGTGGGTCAACAAATCATAAAAAGAGAGAGACCATCAAGTCACAAGCATTTTCAGGAAGTCAGCAAGGGCAGCTCCTGTAATTATCATTGCACAGATTCACTTTAAGGACTAATTCAAACTCCTCTTTGGTTAAACAACTGATATACAGTTTTTTACACAACATTTTACCCATACAGATAAATGTTGTAGCATTACAACCTGGAATTAAAATAGATTTAAAACATTTGTAAAGTCATTTTTTTTCCCCTTCTAAAATAACAAACATATTATAATTAACTGCTCTGTGCAATGATATTGTACAGAGCAGGCCTCCCGTTCTTGGGTATCCTGTTAGTGCTCCTGGCTCCTCCTCTTCTCCCACAGGAAACCGCTCTCTATTGTGACACACCTGCAGGCTCACTCCTGAGCTGCGCTGCCTGCGTCTTTAGGCACAGACAGTGAAGCTTGGCCTGACCCCCGCTCCCTCATCACAGGATTTGACTGACAGCAGTGGGAGCCAATGGCTCTTGCTGGTCTCAGCAAAGCCAGTAAGAGCTGGGAGAAAAGGAGAGAGCCGATGCAGACAGGCACAGTGCTGGATCAAGATCAGGCTTAGGTAAGTATAAGAGAGGTGAGAGGGCGATACACATACTGAAACATTTTTTACCTTAATGCAGGGAATGCATTAAGGGAAAAAAAATATTTAGGCTTTACAACCACTTTAATTGGAATTTTTTATCACTGGTCTACAGAAAATACAGTAGTTCACAATACTGAGCTGGAAAATGAATCAACATCATTATCCAAACTTTAAAAAAAAAAAGACTTTTAAAGTAAAAAGCTAAAAAGTCAAGACTGCTTGAATATTAATCTACTAAATAAGAATATAATTTGCATAGTAAGATAAATTGAGTGTAATTAAATTGACCCTGCCATTAAATCTATGTAATGGGGAAAAAAGCATTCTTGAAATAACTGGACACTTCACAGATCTTGATTTTGGTGTTAGTACTAAGCAATCGGAATAAGCCTTTGCAAAAAAAAAAAAAAAAAAAACAGCCTGGAGGTTCAAACAACCACATGGCAAAAGTGAAGATAAACATGAAGTGAAAGTTTTCTGGTCTGATGAGACCAAAGCTGAACTTCTTGGTTTTACCTAAAGTACAAATGAGATGGAAAGCTGACACTGATTGCCCCAGAACACTGAACACCATGAGTGAACCATGGTGGTGATAGCATTATGTTGTGTAAATACTTTTCATTGATAGGGACTGGTGACGATGAATGGATCAAAACACAGGGTAGTTCTACAGGAAAACCAGTTTAAATCTGCAAGCGAATAGGGGCAGATATTCCTTGATCCTAAACATACAGCCAAAACTATAGTGGTTTACCACCAAGAAATCTAATGTCTTAGAATGATCCAGTTGAATCCCCAACCTTAGGGTGCATTCACACTTGCGAATGCACCCTGCCGCTAATTATATGGTGGAACTCCAGCGGGGTTGCAGGCACCAGTGGTTCTACTGGGAGAGATAAGCTTGCTTTGTTGGGATATGGCTACCTGAGTCGAATCTACGTCATTCAACCCATTCTTAATACAGAAGGTTACCTTTAGCTGTAATATCTGCACTATGAAAAATGCACCTAAATCTTCACCAGTACGTCTTCAAAAACAGCTGTAATTTTGAGATTGTTTTAATGCTGAAATCATCATATTTTCAGTTTAGGAAAATGACAAAATTGTCCATTCATCTACATAAAAATTTCAGAAGGTATATAAATACTTTCAAAAATAACAGCCCTCTATGTGGATGGACACATGATCTACAAGACTTTCGAGATATAACCAGTAATTAAGTACTCATAAGTATAAACTTTTTGCCAGATGTTGTAAATAATGTTGAATTCAGGATTCTGAAAACTAGGTCACAAATCAAGCAGTCTCTCAAGAGTCTTCATTAAAAAATGTACAGCTGCAGCTTTCTGCCTGTTTTGTAGAGTGCTGCCAAAAAAAGCTTTTCAACTATTAAACAGTGTGTAATTCTGATGTATTCATTTTTCCATTGCCACTGTTAGCACTATTGTGCTGTACTGCTTCCATGGCACGCAGAATTGTTTCTGTCCTATGATTTCAATCTGCCCAGTAGCATACATAGCAGGCCATTTTGTGATGTATGAAATTGTAATTGAGGGTTTTATTTAAGTATATGTCTAAGCAAAATAAAACATATGCAGTACATTTCTTCAAATATATACACTTTATACTTATTTTATCCTTTTAAATGTGCTGCAAGTACAGAAAAAAAACTGGTGATCCTGCTGGGAATCCAGTATGCTCCTAACTACTTGGTGTGAGCTGACACCACTGCTAATGCTGCAAAGAAATATCAAGCAGCGTTCTGTCAGTCCTGACTCTGCTGGACTATGGAACTTTGCCTATTCTTACAGGAACAAGGTAAAATAAAACATAATGCTAGGGCATGATGCAGGGGGTAAAAGGAGGTTTGTGGGTAAATCTGAGTCATGCCTATACAAATCCATTACATGTCTTTCATATGTAGTCCATGAAATATCCAGTCTGAAAATGGAACAATACTTTGTAATGCTTACAATGTTTGCATACTCATAAATACAGCAGTACGTAACTGGTATTAGGTAGCGTTCCAGTACAGTTATTGGATTATTATATAGTGACACTAAAGACAACTGTACTGTCTGCTGCACCAATGAATAAGCTACTTTTCTTGGTGGGAAGCATCTGCATGTAGTTCCTGTATGAAGGGAAGTGCCCTGTGACCATGTAAAACAAAGGTGTCCAACCCACGGCCCGCAGACAGGTAGCTGTACACACGTACTGAATGTTGGCCAGTTCCTGCTGAACCAACCTATTTTCTGATTGTGTGTACCCAAATTTATTGTGGTCCAAGACAATTCCTCTTCTTCCTATGTGGCCCAGAAAGGTCAAAATGTTGGATACCCCTGATGTAAAGCTACAATGTGCTTAGGCTCAGAGATTCTCAATGGCTTCTCCATATGCAATTACTGAGTTTATGTAATAACATAATAAAACAAAAACTTACACCGGACATAAACAGTAAGGAACAGTAAGAACCAAATCTTCAAAACAAATGCATCTTATATTGGATTGGGGTAAAAAGGTTGACCAACAAACCATGTATAATTTTGGGAACAAGTCATAGTTCCTGGTTTAGTCTACAGCCAAACCCATTACAGTGGCTCTAGTTTCTGCATTTCTAATATTCAATTGGAAATTGAGAGAGATAAGAGAGGGGAGTGGGATACTCTGGCAAAATCAGGATTTGTGGTAAGGCTCTCTCCATATTAGGCCCTGAGAATACTAAGAAACTGGGGAGGGACTCAATCCAGCCCTGCCTACCCTGAACCGAAGCTTCAAACTTGAGTAGATTTGGCCATTAAAGCGTTTGTTACCTCAATATTTCATATTGCTGATATGTGCCTGCTGTATCATGTACTTGTATGAAAAAGTATACTGTTCTCGTTGCATTACTTACTTTATGTTAAATCCCTGGTTTTCCTGTCAGTCCCTCTGCTTTCCTATTAAAAACTGACCACACTAAGCAGGGGAACACACCATGGTCAGTTCTCTAGCTATTAAAAAAGACAAACTGCGCTAAATACCTACCTCTGGCAAAAGCAGCAGCTCTGCTGTGAGATACACACAGTTAATACACAATTATAAAAATAGAGCTGCGCTAAAACATCCACCTAATATGTGAAAGGTTAATAAATGCATGCAATAAACAACTTTAAATAGTCTCTAGTAGACATTGAAAACACCAAAGATATATTTTGATTTGTAAAGTCCTCTCGTGATGCAAGTGGTTCATGCCACACCATAAGGATATACCTCCACCACATAAAATGCACGCTTACCAATTAGCAAGCGTTAAACTGCTTGTGGCATAATACCCTGCCAGGGCCTTTATCCTCACAGGAGAAAACAGATGGCAACTCGTATCCAGGCACGCTGCTCAGAGGTAAAGCAAGGATAGATGGTCTCAGCTCTTACCAGGGTCCAAGGAAACCAAATCTCTTTCAGAGAATGTGCTCAGAATGATGACCCAAAGTAGAAGAGCTCGCCATAGTATAGAGCCAACAACATGCACCATATGGAAGCATTTTTTCTTTACATAACCATCTGGATGAGAGTTGCCATGTGGTCCAGCCGATCTCTCCACACCTAAGGTCCAGCCCTGGTGCTCCTTCCATCAGAGGTTCGTTTGGTGGTTACCCACAACACCCCTGGATTCGCGCTTTGAGGTCCTGGATCCCTTGGAGTTCAGTTTATCCGCCGATTTCGGCACCCTTGCCTTAATGACTCATTGTCGCTGACACTCAAATCCACCTGTTCTGGTAAGAGTATATATACTTCTCTTTTTGGTTGAAGATGTACCATCTTTGATGCTTCCCATGCCGGACAGTGCCAGCTTATTCAATCCTTGATTTATCATCATTTGGTGGTTGACGAATAAGGCCTCTTTTAAAGATTTCCACATTCTTTAGACTTTTTCACATTTCCATATGTTACAAGTTGCCATCCATTTTCACCCGTGAGGATAAAGGCACTGGCAGAATATTATGCCACAAGCGGTTAAACGCTTACTAGTTGGTAAGCGTGGTGTGAACCACTTGCATCAAGAGAGGACTTTACAAAGCAAAATATATCTTGTTCACTCTTCTCCACACTGGTGGTGTCAATGTCTACTATGGACTATTTAAAGTTGTCTATTGCATTCATTTATTAACCGTTCACAAATTAGGTGAATGTTTTAGCGCAGCTCTATTTTTATAGTTCTCTAGCTATGCTGGGAAGTCAGCCTGCTCTCCTCCAATGATCAGACTTTTCCTGACATGCCCCTCCTGCACAGCCATTCACTGGGAAGCTCAGTGTACTGCTTTTCCTTCCCCCAGCTCTTATGCAGCTGAGAATGGAGGGAAGGTGATCACTTGTAAAAAAGGAAAAAAAGGTATTTATAATTTTTTTTTTTTAATCTATACAAGTGTTTTGCCTTTCTTTTTCTATTTCAAACAGAATGGGTTGTTTTATAAGGTGATCATTTACAATCCCTTTAATGTGTAAGTGCAATAAATAGAAGTGCAGTGTATGGGGACAGGGGTATATTTAATTTCTTTTCTGAAAGTAGTGCTCCATGATTTCCCATAAACCCCCTATATGCAAGACACATTTCCCTGAACAATTCAAATAACAAACCTCATACCGGAAGAAAGAACTTAATATTTAAGAGATTCTACCACTGGCTTTCAGTGTAGAGGATGGACAGATGACAACAGCTGCCCCATAGTGGTCCTATGAATTGTAAAGTTGAACCTTGAAAGAAAGGACATCAACGCCAGCTGCATCGTCTCATATAGGTTTACTTAAGAATATACACTGTACAGCGGACCATCCTTCTGAGTCAGGAGTGGTCCCGATTACAAATGATTTCAGATATTTATAGAGAAGGGTTATACAGTAATCTTATGGCGGGCACAAGCCCAAAGTTACACATCACAAGTACGCATTTCAATAAGTATTTCTTACAATACAATTTCATATTTAAGAGGAACTCTGGATATGTAAAAGATATGGTTCCTATATTTCCTATATCTTCCCAGGCTCTGCAGCCATTGTCGTTGCCTCTCCTCTACACTTAACCCAGTGGTGGGACCTGATCATGTGACCAGACTGGAGCGGATTCAGAATAGGTAAGTATGTGCATCTTTTTTTTTTTTTTTTATAGGGTAGATAGAATAGTCTTAGAATGGGGGTGGGAGTAGATTTAGCCTTAATTAGAATTTGACTGGAATTCCACTTTAATCTATTTTATTGACAAATACAGAACAAAAGTATTGTGAAGAATGAAAAAACAACACAAGATACCTTCAGTTCCTCCGTTAGAATAGTCTCATAGTTATGCTTCAGGCTTTGTGGGTCAAAACCGAGTGTGCAGCTTTCCAGAAACTTCTCTATGTCTTGTAAAGCATTCTGTGCACCATCCCTAGACTGGCACTTGTCCATTTGCTGGTTAGCTAGAAAATATGCCCCTTGGTCACAGCATTCTAAAGCCTGTCAACACAGATTTATACAACCATTTTATAACATTTCACTCAATAATGACAGTCTCATTGCTTATATCAATTTTATATACACAGAATCCCTGAATATACGATGTGTACGTAGAATAAAAATAAAATGTAAACACTCTCTGCTGGTTGGTGGCCAGATTATTTTCTAAAGGTCTGTGCTTAGGAAATGACTGAACCAAAATTCAATCAAAAATAAGAATTGCTGATACCCAACCTTAGCCAAAACATTTTTCATACTGGATTAAAAGGGGAGGTGTTAGAAACTTTGTGTGGTTTTTACTGGGGCGTCATGGTTGGGCGGTTTTCCCTCCCTTCCTTAGTGATCACCAATGCAAGAAGTCACCCAAAACAACTCCACTGAGGACACAGACACAGGCAGCAATAAAATCACATTCCCTGGAGTTCATAAAAACTGGCACAGACAGATTTTGCAAAAAAGGCTTGCGCGTATTCTAAAACTGTTGCAGAGTGTCTAGAATGTGTACTTCAATTTGGTGCATGCTGCACCACTTTTGGAATGCACGCAAGATACTTTTGCAAAATCTGTCGGTGCCAGGGTTTCTCTCTGTACGCCAGAACTGGTGTTAATTAGCTCCATTTTCAAAAGATACAAACTGTTGGTATTTTATTTTGAATTTGGCGCATTTTAGAACTACCTGCCTTCGGTGCATGAGTCGCTGTGTTGCATATGCTTAATGAATTTCGTGCAAAACGTTAACAAGAGTGATAAAAGCCAAAAAAGTGTCACATCAGCTTTATTGAATCCCCCCATTATGTTTTAGGAGAGTAGAAAGGTTTTAGAATGCCTAACGGTTTTTACAATCATTTGTGCCCCTCTTTGGGTAGATTCACCAGAGCAGAAAATAAAAGGACATTTCCACAACAGGGGCAACAGGGGCACAAACAGCAATAAAAAAAACTATCAGGTATGCTAACCTTTCTCCATTTTACCCATTAAGATCTATAAGGAGTAGAAAATTAAACGTTGATACTGTAGACTGTTGGATTTAAAATACCTAATTTTAGCTTTTGCTGTAAAAAAATGTGTTATCGATATACATTCACTAATAAATTATTTAATTGAATAAAAATAATCTGTTCTACCGGCACAATAAGGATTCTGTTTTTTTATGAATAGAAAAAGAACATGTCATTCCTACATAACACAGATATCATGATGATTACTGACGAGGTACACATTGCTCACTGCCGTACCTGCTGTAGCTGGACATGGAGCTCTTGTGTAGTACAGAGACGAGAATGTTTCCTTCTTATCTCCTCCAATAAAACATCCGATGCATGTCTCAACTCATTGCATTGCTGGCAGATCAAATTAAGTGCATAGTGATGATTTGCTGCTAACTGATGGCCATGTAGTATCACCAACTGAGACCTTGATGTTAACTCCTGGGGGTGTACACATATTGTTATTAAGACATTCTTCCCATTTCGGAACTCGTTCAGATAAAAAAAACATATACATCAGTCAATTCCATCTGTAAGGGGGCACAAGCATGCTAAATCCTGTGCTAGGTTTTATCAAGCTGCTAAGTCTTATTATTAGGGCTGATCTCCAGGCAGATATAAAACACACACAATAGTATAACTCTGCATTCATTAATACATCATTAAATATACTTTTTCCTGCAGACTGGGTAAGCATCTGAATTTGATTTGGTATTAGGCTCTTGCAGTCCCCTGGACAGCAGAGTCAGAATGGGAGAGGGAGAAGCAGTACATGCAGCCAACCAGTTGTGCTTCAGTGCTCATATACTAACAAGAAACATTTTGATAGAAGGAGAGAGCAAAAAGACAAAGAGATGACCTTATTAGTCTTCTTTTTCCCCATTCACGGGAGGGGGACATGATCTGTAAGTGTAACTTAAAGCGGAGCTCCACCCAAAAGTGGAAGCTCCACTTATTCCCCCCCACATTTGGCACCTTTTGGGCAGATGGGGGAGCGGGCCCACCTCCAGGCCATTCAGAAAGCGCAGTGCGCTTCACGCATGCGCAGTAGGGAACCAGCTGTAAAGCCAAAAGGCTTCACTGCCGGGTTCCCTTACTACGAATGGCGGCAGCAGCACCTAAGACCCTATGGAAACATCGGCTGGGGTGCCGACATTGCTGGATTCCTGGGACAGGTAAGAGTCCTAATATTAAAGGTCAGCAGCTACAGTACGTGTTTTGCTGAAGGGGGGCGGAACTCCTCTTTAATTGCAGCACAGAAAAAATCAGGTCTTCTCCCCTGGCAGACAGGGCTGTGCGGTGTGGTAGAGCTGTTTAAATCTTAGAACTAGGTGGACAGAAATAAAAAGCCAATGGCAGATAAAATGAATCTGTGTATTTAGCTTTTTGCCTTAAAGTGATTGTAAAGGTTCTTTATATATATATATATATATATATATATATATATATATATATATATATATATATATAAAAAACACACGTCATACTTACCTGCTCTGTGCAAGGGTGTTGCACAGAGGGGCTATGATCCTCCTTTCTGGGGTCCCCCGGTGGTGCTCCTGGCCCTTACTCTTCATCGAGTGCCCCACGGAGAGACACATTCCATGGAAGCACCCATGTGGGCACGCTCCCGAGTGCTGCTGCTGCATCCATTGACACAGACAGTGGAACTCGGGCCCCCCCCCCCGACTCCCGTGTCACTGGATTTGATTGACAGCAGTGGGAGCCAATGAATCCTGCTGCTATCAATCTACCCAATGAGGACCCGAGACACAGGTTGGAGCTGCTGGGCTTGTGCTCGTCACTGGAATGATTAAATTTGGGTAAGAAAAAGGGGGGTTCTGGGGGGGCAGCTGCAGCACAGAAGGTTTTTCCCCTTATCGCATAAAATGCATTAAGGTGAAAAACCACAAGACTTTACAACTCAGCCAACGCCAAAACCAGCCAAAGCAACCAACATCTTATATCCCATAAAGTAAATATAAAAGATTTACAGAAGAGATTATACTTCATAATTATATAATCATATTAATTATCATACACGGGTTGGTTAATATAAAAACAAGCATGAATGAATACATAAAATGTATCTACTTGGGCGTAACCAGATCACACAATTATTGGAATTTACACACTGGTGGATGTGGAACAGGCAAACAATAGACTGAAAATGTCACCCTGCATTTAAGTTTTATTGTATTTGAAAAAAACAAAACACCCAGCCAGTGTCAGGCAGCCTTGATTTATTTTGAAAACAATAAAAAAAAGACATTTTGTTGTTGGTAACTATATTATGTGATAATTTTCTTTATCTGTGCAAAAAATACCCTAAAAAAGTAAGTTAAAAAAAAAAGGCATTTTGTTAAGTATGAGTTCCATTGTACTGTATGGCCCCCTCCAGCTCCATCTGTTAAAGCACATAGGCTGCACAATTCAATGGAACATATGCCAAAGTAACAAACTGCTTATTTAATTTGTACATTGGCCCAAGGCTGCCTGCTGCTAGATGGGTCAATTTTGTTAATACAATTGAAGCAACGGGTCTATGGAGAATGTGCACTAAATGTGCAGCGGATCATCTGATCTAAGTGTACCATTATTTTCAATAGATATGAAAAAACATTTACCCTGTGTATCGAAGTAAATAGCGGTGCTAGTGCCTAAAAAATACACAATAACCACCCAGTGACAAGTGTAAATCACAAATAAACAATGATAATATAATCATAGTCCGTGATTAAACAGTCCATAGATGAGCCAAAAATTGGCACATGTGACACTATGCAAAAATTATATCTTCCATATCTTCCACCACACCGCGTACACTTGGTGATTCCACTCCCCTTTAAAAATGCACTCACCAGATGAAGATGCCTAGCATTCTTATGCTCGGCAAATAAACATCAACCCTCCCAGGGTTAAAATAATCCATCAATATCCAATCGTGCATCAGGTGTCATAATCTCTCCACACAGAATAAAATAAAGTGCTCGGATAGTGCAGTATTATGAAAATGTATTAAAAATAATAATAAAAGCCTTCAAACATTGTACTCACATGAAATAAATATTAAACAAGGATGTATCTATGCAGTATCCACAGCAAGAACTGGCATATTGTGGTCACAATGGACCCGGCGTGTGTGTCCTATATCTCACCCACACAAGCTCATCAACCTCGGAGCGTCACTGCCTGGTTTAGTGTCCAACGTCACAACCGGTTGCTATACAGCCATGTCCTTACTGCATTACTGAGCACTTTATTTTATTCTACGTGGAGAGATTATGACATCTGATGCACGACTGGATATTGGTGGATTATTTTAACCCTGGGAGGGTTGATGTTTATTTGCCGAGCATAAGAATGCAAGGCATCTTCATCTGGTGAGTGCATTTTTAAAGGGGAGTGGAATCACCAAGTGTACGCGGTGTGGTGGAAGATATGGAAGATATAATTTTTGCATAATGTCACATGTGCCAATTTTTGGCTCATCTATGGACTGTTTAATCATGGGCTATGATTATATTATCATTATTTATTTGTGATTTACACTTGTCACCGGGTGGTTATTGTGTATTTTTTAGGCAGTATTTACTTCGATACACAGGGTAAATGTTTTTTCATATTTAAATTATTTAAAGTGGCAGCTTTCAATTTATTGCATTATTCCTGGCACAGTGGTGGTACTTGAAGTGTGGGTGTTTGGATCTTTTGGACCATCAGTTTTTATTTTCAATAGATAGACAAACATTGGAAATCGGGACTGGCCAGGGAGCATGATGTTTTTCCCTTCATATTACATATTATAATAATATGTTAAAGCGATGAAGCAAAATACAGTATATGCAAACCTGGGTAGATTTTGCATGTATAACACTACTATTATACTGTAACTGACACAAGTAGAGGCTTTTCAGTAAGTGAATTCAGAGTATTCTTTAGAAGGATTTTGCCTTGCATGAAGGCTGTTTTTCAGCTATACATTTTTCTAAACGTTGACTTGCTCGCGCCAAGCTTCACATACTTAAAGTGTTATTAAACCCAGTTATATGAAAATAGTCCCCCCCCCCCAGTGCCCACAGCTTATAAATCTTCTTTTTACATTAAAATACTGCCAATATATACCTTTTTGGATGAGCTGTATACCACAGTCACGTGATAAACTGCAGGGTCTGCCTGAGTGCTGAGCAGCCAGACCCTGCAAGAGGGGGAGGATCTGTGCATACAGGATCAAAGAGCCTTTTTACACAATACAGAGGATTAACCCCTTAAGTTCCACAGTGAGTATAACAAGCATGCTATTCTGCATATACAGACAGATTTTATGGTTGTGGGTTTAGTAACACTTTAAAATGAACTGGCATGAACAATGATTCACTCTGGTTTACATTTACATCCTGGATTCCATTGCTACTGTATTGTTTTAAAAGTTAAGTAGTCACAAATTAAAGAAAACAGAAAAATCTGTGCATCCTGACATAAAATCATGAAAAGAAAAAATAATTTAATGGTTATAACATATGCATATCCTTTCAGTAATATTACCAGTTGGATAGAACATTTGCTCTTCTAAAGTGTATTGCGTATAACTAGACTATCTACACGAGTCAAATAAAAATATAGGCAATTCTATGGTATCTGCAATGATAGTAAATTGGCTACTATATATAGAAAACACCTTCAAGTTCCTGTATGCATCTTTATTTTATTTCCAGGCCTTGGTAGTCCAATAAAACTCTATCATGCAAATTTGCACTTTCCAATTTTCAGCTTTACCGGCCAATGGACAGGTGCATGGGATGTCAGAGCTCAACTTTGGAGCTGAAATGTTCAAAGTCAGGGACACATTCACATAACTTTAAAAGTAAAGCAAATAAAACCGATATTTTTGTTTGCTTTGGATATCAACCAGCTAATTTGCCTACAAGCTTCCTATAATACAGTGACCCCGGGGAGGATCTGTGCACCCATAAACCAAACTCTGCACATCTGCCTCAGCCATTACATGCTGCCAATAAACCTGACTTCCTTTACTGCTAGTAACTTGACCAAAAGCCTAGGTATGCAGTTACTTGATCTCTGCTTAGGACCAGGTTCACACTGCTGCGGGTTAGAAATCGATTTCAAACCAGCAATGCAGTCCAACTTCAGGGGGCATCTGTGCAAGTTCACGCACAGATGTCTATTCAAATCGCCCTTGAAGTCGCCAAAAGTAGTACAGGAACTACTTTTGGGAATCGGTGCAGCGCCGCAAAGTTGGCGCTGCACCGATTCAGACAGTGCCATTGCCTGCAATAGCCACCGATTTGGCATGCGATTTGGCATGCGAAATCGGCCCAATGTGAACGTGGGCTAAAAGAAGGACAATCTGAACTCCTTTGAACAAAGATACCATGAGGCCTAGGTTTTTGGTCTTGTGGTCGGCACTGCAGGGAGCCTAGATCAGCATTTATCCTATTCTCTTATTCTTTGTCCATCCCACCAAGATTTTATATAGCACAATACAGATTAACATATAATATAGTATTTAACATATTATATGTCTAGTGTTAATGACACTTGAAGAGGGAACTAAACAAAAGCTCACCTGTGCTCTTTCATCTATATTATTTAACTCCATCAGGCGTTGTCTGACATCAGATAAATTCTCTCCTGTATCTGAAAGACCGGCTTGTTGTACCATCAAAAATTCAATGGTGCTCTTCAGCTAGCAAAGAACAAGTTTTGAAACATTTATATACATGTGTACAAGTAATAGATTTTACACCTGTTGTGTTAACCTCCAATGAGCCTAAATATGGCTACACACAGGGCCGTCTTTAAGGCAGGGCAAAAGGGGCAGCTGCCCTGGGCCCTGTCATTGTTGTGGGGCCCAAAGCAGCTGCCTCATACTTGCCAACTTTCCCAGTTTAAATTCCCTCATCCCTTGAGGTTTTAGTCTCATGCTGTGTCCTAATATCTCAATGTGAAGTTCTGTTATTAATGCCCAGCTCTGTCTTGTTGTTGTGTACAGATGACTCACCTGCAGACCCTGTGTTTACATGTAAATACCGGCATTGATATGTAAATAGCATCGGCATTCATATGTAAATAGTGCAGACCGGCAGCATTCTATGTAAACAGAGGTGGTATTCATATCTATATCATGCCCCCCTGAGGTCATATCCACCATCACCTATACTGAATGCTACGCACCGGGGAAATAAAGGGGCATGCTTGAAAGTCCTGCCTGCAACTGTGGTCATTATGCCTACCATCAGCCTGTTCTGCAAAGGTAAGCAAATTAGTGAGGGGAGGGTAGTGTGTGGTTTGCAGAGGTAGGCAGAGAAGAAATTACAGTTTGGGGTGCACAGGTGAGCAAGGTCCAGTCCATGGTGCGCAGCCAGTGAGGAGATGATGTGCTGTAACCTCTAGCAACCAATCAGTAAGCAGTAATGATGTGCAGTAACCAATCTGTGAGCAGTATTGATGTACAGTAATCTCTAGCAACCAATCAACAAGCAGAAATCATGTGCTGTAACCTCTAGCAACTAATCAGTGAGCCGAAATGTTTGCTGTAACCTCTAGCAACCAGTCAGTGAGCGGTAATGATACACTGTAACCTCTGGCAACCAATCGCAATCATTGTCTGATCTGATTCAGTAAACTGATTTTGAGTCTAGTTGCTATTTATTGTATGTCTCAGAGCAGGTGGAGAGCAAAACTGCATGGGGGGGCCTCAAGAAAATTTTTGCCCAGGGTCCAATCAATATTAAAGACGGCCCTGGCTACACACTTTGTGACTTTAAATTTTTAGCTGATGGGAATTCACAAATACAATCGCAAGTAATCTCCAGAAACTAAGCAACCTACTACACATTGTTTCAATCAACCAGGGTAATTTAGTTGATTGTGAAGTCAAAAATGTGAAATAAATTGACAGCTTCAATACATTTTTTTGAAAGATCGAATAGAAATGGCATCGAAACAGGAAAAAAACAATGGCAATTTTGTCTAATATTTTCCTTCTGCATTCAACTGAGGCAATTTTTGATCCCATCTCCTTGCAGCGTTTAAAAACACAATTTTATGTCAATTACTTTGCAATTGCGACAGAAAATGGAATTGAGATTTTAATCGCTCTATCAAATTGTTATCTATATGGCCGGTTTAAGGCACAAGCTGGCTTATGTAATTGAGCTAGTAACTACATACAGTAGCTAGAATTTTATAAAACCTATTTGAGGGAAAGTCTATATTTCAAAAGTGGTATATAGTAAAGGAAAACAATATCAGTCTGCAGACATAGTCATGTTCTTATATATTATAAGGCATCACTGTACCTCTTCAAAGTGCTGTTCAAACTTCAACAGTTCCAAATATTGCTCCATTTTCTGCTGGTGTTTCTCCCAAAATCCATCAAATGCACATTCCATCTCATGTAACTGTGCTAAAAGCCTGTAAAACACAGGGACCCATCAGGAATGATATCAAATGATGTAGATCTCTGTTATATGGAAATACTGTATATTATCTATGCTATGGAGTATCCAGAGGTGCCTACAATGTGTTTCAACCTATAGCCGACTTTATAAATTCTTATACATACATGCAAAGGATGCAGAAGGACATGCCAAGCCAATTGATTCAACCCCATGATTCTATCCCTGGTGTAAAAATATCTTAAAGAATAAGTGGGTGAAAGGAAAGGAGCTGCAGAGTCAAACGTGAACATATGCTGCAGTTCCATATTCACAAATGGTTTAGCATGCACCAAGTATGAATGAGCCCTCAGTGTAGTCTTGGCACAGGTTCCCTTTAATCACTGATATCTCAGTAACTAAAACTTACTGCCGGGGAGTTTAATTCTCCAGCACCTGCCAAAACTGAAATATGGGTTCTGGATGGACTGACACGTTAAATGAAAAAAAAAAACACAACTTCTTCTGTCCCAACTTCTTTAACCAATTCAAATATAAACAACTCAAAATTACAATGTACTGTATGTACTTCTATAAAACCTAAAGTCAATCCTGTTAAATTGCATAACCACATCTATATTAATCTTTTTTCCAACGTGGCGTGTAATAACACATTTAAATGAAACCAAGAACATGATAACATAGCAAATTAAATTGGGGACATAAAACACTAAAACTAAGAAAAACAGGTATGTGCAGACATTTATATTGGTTTTTATAGTAAAATGTGGACAAATGAGTTATTTCACCTGTTCACGGTATCGCAGTCTCCATGTTTTTCACAGACTTGCTGTCCACTGACTAAACTTGTGCTTCGTCCTTCAAAACTGTTCAGTAATAACCCCCCTTCTCTCATTACAGATGTGATGTCTTTCTACATGAACAACAAACAAAGAGAAAGAGGACTATACACAAATGCTGTAATGATTTTAAGTGCGCTCATGAGTAGGACCCTCCTAACCAGCTTGTCTTGAATTGTAATGTAAGGCCCCTTTCACACAGGGCGGATTCCATTGCGATCAGCCTGGAATATGTAAACTCATCCCCTACTGATCGGAGCAGAGCAGGCAAATGACACA
The DNA here is from genome assembly GCA_037952925.1 of Lithobates clamitans. Lineage (NCBI taxonomy): Eukaryota > Metazoa > Chordata > Amphibia > Anura > Ranidae > Lithobates > Lithobates clamitans. The sequence goes on from JBBGZY010000272.1 coordinate 1,188,654, forward strand.
TACGTGTCTGCTCAGTATCTGGAGAGTGGACATGGCCAGAGCCTGCTGTGCTCTATGGGCAGCCGGGAATAAACGAAATTTGATGTCCGTTTACACCCAGATACATCTGATCCGCTTAAACGGAAGATGACAAAGTCAGTTTACACCTGCCTGTCCAAAGTGATGAGTGAACCTTCCTATCAGGTCAGCCTGAAAAACTGACAGGTGGACCTGATTGAAACCAAACTAAGGTCCATATATTTCTGGCCACCCTGGAGCAGAGGCATATAGCTATATATGCAGTTTGAGAGGTCAATGATTACTTGATAAGCAGGTATGGTCAATTGGATCAATACTGTATGTTACATCCATTCCTAGGTCTAACATCAAGAAAGATGCATCCTACAAATAATTTTGGAGGTGCTTTACTGTACATTGGTTAACCTGTCAGAAATGAAGCCAGTACAAGCTGCCACAGGAGGATGATATTGAAACAAATGCCACAAAGTGAGAGGATATAACCCTGTCCTATAAAACATTCCTTCTTTGAACAACCCAGGAACTCCGGAATCCAATGTATATGCTGTATGGAAATGCCAGCTTTGCTACATGTTGGACCTCAGGCATGCCCCCAACCAGGGTGGATAAAAATCAATGATTTTTTTAAAATTTTATTTAAAAAATCAGATTTGTTTTATTTAAATCTGATTTTTTTGATTTGCAGTGCCCTGCAAAAGTATTCACCCCCCCCCCCCCCCCCTTGGCTTTTTACCTATTTTGTTATATTACAGCCTTTAGTTCAATGTTTTTTTAATCTGAATGATATGTGATGGATCAGAACACAATAGTCTAAGTTGGTTAGGTAGAATTAGAAAAATATATACATAAAAGTATTTTTCAGAAATAAAAAACGGATAATTGGCATGTGTGTGTGGCTTCACCCCCTTTGTTATAAAGCCCATAAAAAGCTCTGGTGCAACCAATTACCTTCAGAAGTCACATAATTAGTGAAATGATGTCCACCTGTGTGCAATCTAAGTGTCACATGATCTGTCATTACATATACACACCTTTTTGAAAGGCCCCAGAGGCTGCAAGAGGCACCACTAACCAAACACTGCCATGAAGACCAAGGAACTCTCCAAACAAGTAGGGGACAATTTTGTTGAGAAGTACAAGTCTGGGTTAGGTTTTAAAAAAAAAAGGCAAATCTTTGATGATCCCTAGGAGCACCATCAAATCTATCATATCCAAATGGAAAGAACATGGCACAACAGCAAACCTGCCAAGAGATGGCCGCACACCAAAACTCACGTACCAGGCAAGAAGAGCACTAAACAGAGAGGCAGCACAGAGAGACCTAAGATAACCCTGGAAGAGCTGCAGAGTTCCACAGCAGAGACTGGAGTATCAGTACATAGGACGACAATAAGCCATACGCTCCATAGAGTTGTGCTTTATGGCAGAGTGGCCAGGAGAAAGCCATTACTTTCAGCAAAAAAACAAAATGGCATGTTTTGAGTTTGCGAAAAAGCATGTGGGAGACTCTCAAAATGTATGGAGGAAGGTGCTCTGGTCTGATGAGACTAAAATTGAACTTTTTGGCCATCAAAGAAAACGCTATGTCTGGTGCAAACCCAGCACGTCACATCACCCAAAGAACACCATCCCCACTGTGAAACATGGTGGTGGCAGAATCATGCTGTGGGGATGTTTTTCAGCAGTCAGGACTGGGAAACTGGTCAGAGTTGAGGGAAAGATGGATGGTGCTAAATACAGGGATATTCTTGAGCAAAACCTGTACCACTCTGTGTGTGATTTGAGGCTAGGACTGAGGTTCACCTTCCAGCAGGACAATGATCCCAAACACGCTGCTAAAGCAACACTTGAGTGGTTTAAGGGGAAACGTGTAAATGTGTTGGAATGACCTAGTCAAAGCCCAGACCTCAATCCAATAGAAATGGGCAAAAGTTCCAGTGGTTAAAAGTGTGGCAAGCTCATAGAGACTTATCCAAAACAACTTGGAGCTGTGATAGCAACAAAAGGTGGCTCTACAAAGTATTGACTTTAGGGGGTGAATAGTTATGCACATTGACTTTTTCTGTTATTTTGTCCTATTTGTTGTTTGCTTCACAATAAAAAAAAATCTTCAAAGTTGTGGGCATGTTCTGTAAATTAATTGATGCAAATCCTCAAGCAATCCATGTTAATTCCAGGTTGTGAGACAACAAAACACGAAAAATGTCAAAAGGGGGGGGGGGGTGAATACTTTTGCAAGGCACTGTAAATCTATTTCTTTGATTTTTTCTAAATTTATTTGAATAAAATGCTTTTGGAGTAAAAATCTATCAAAGTATAGTTTTCTATTTAAGATACAATAATAATTTTGTTTATTCAGCGTGAAATGGAGCTTAGTTATGTAGCATGAGGCTGTATATTGTGCAATACTTACATTTTTGGTAAACTCATTCAATGAATCCAAGCTCTGCAAGCTGAGATAACATGCACTGCATTGATGCATTCACACAATTTCACAGTAACCATGAGATAAAACAAAGTTCAGGAATATTCTTTTATCCCATTGTTTTGCAAATCAACATACACTACAAACTGTATGATTATATTGGTTCTGATATCACTGTTTTACTAACCTGACAGCTTATTATTCTAAATAGGAAACCTTCATTTTGTTTGCAAATATTAAAGATTTTAACTACCAGCAAGAATAAGGCTCGGTTTCCACTAGTGCGACTTGTTGTACGACTTGGGACTGCAAAGTCGCATGACAAGTCGTACCCCATGATTTCCAATGAGTACTGTTCATATCTGTGCGACTTCAAAGTAGTCCCTGTACTACTTTGGTCCCACTTTGATGCAACTTGAGGTCCATAGACCTTAAGAATACACAGGCATTGTTTAACCACTTACCGACAAGCCGCCGTCATTGTACTGCGGCAGGTCGGCACGATCCCACGAACCGTCGTAGCTGTATGTCAGCTCCTTTAAGCGGGATAGCAGGCAGGGGTGCCGATGCTCGTGACCGGCTGCAGAACAGGGACATGTGTGTGTAAACACACAAATCCCTGTTCTGTGAGGAGAGGAGATGCAGATCGTGAGATCCTAATAGCTAGGAACAACGATCTGTCATCTCCTTCAGTCAGTCCCCTCCCCCTACAGTTAGAACAAACACTAGGGAAAACAGGTAACCCCTTGATCGCCCACTAGTGTTAACCCCTTCCCTGCCAGTGACATTTATACAGTAATCAGTGCATTTTTATAGCACTGATCGCTGTATAATTGTCAATCGTCCCAAAAATATGTCAAAAGTGTCCGATATGTCTGCCATAATGTCGCAGTCTCGATAAAAATCGCAGATTGCCGCCATTACTAGTAAAAAAAAAAAATAATAATAAAAATGCCATAAATCTATCCCCTAGTTTTGTCAGGTCACCTGAGACCAGGTGACAGATGCACTCCGTAGGAGTCAGGATTGCACCGCTAAGGTAGTGGACCCTACGGCTGACTGCTGCAGGTTAAAGCCTGGGAGGTTCAGGAAGCAGGTCTACTAGATCACTTACACAGATCCCAGTGGGAGCTAGGGCATAGATTCCCCAGGGCGCAGAGTCTATGAGCCAGCAGGTGTTCACCAGAGCCTCTAGTGGTGAGGATGGACTGCGCTACTGTCTGGCTCCAGGTTGCGGCCCCCAGGGTCTCACAGCTCATGCTCACGGTAGACTACAGGAGATAGAGGAATGAAGCAGCAGGCTGGAACAACAAGGATAGTAAGCAGATAAGCCAAGGTTGGGGCGACTAGCAGACAAGGACAACAGAGGACACGCCAAAGGTTCAGGGTCACAGGCAAACAGGGATATTCGGGGACACGCCAAAAGGTCAGGGTCACAAGCAGACGGGAATAGTCGAGAACACGGCAAGATCGGTAACAGAGACAAACGTAGAGCACACGGCAAACAGGAAACCGAACACACAATGGTTGATCAGCAAGGTTGGCTTGCAATGCACAGGTTAATAACGTGTTCCTAATTAGGGGCTGAGGTGGAGCTATGCTGAAGGAAGATTATATATGCAGTCAGGTGAGAGTGGCTGGCCTCTAAAGATGAACACATGCAGAGAGGTAAGCTGACACACACACACATTACTGCATAACCATGACAATTTTGTAGACGCTATAACTTTTGCGCAAACCAATCAATATACGCTTATTTTGATTTTTATTACAAAAAATATATAGAAGATTACATATCCGCCTAAAATGAGAAAAAAAAATTAGCTTTTTTTAAAAAAAAGTTGGGGATATTTATTGTAGCAAAAAGTACAAAATATTGTGTTTTTTTCAAAATTGTCGCTTTTTTTGTTTATAGCACAAAAAATAAAAACCGCAGAGATGATCAAATACCACCAAAAGAAATCTCTATTTGTGGGAAAAAAGGAAATCAATTCTGTTTGGGTACAAGGTCGCACGACCGTGCAATTGTTAGTTAAACTGACGCAGTGCCGTATCGCAAAAAAATGGCCTGGTCATTGAGCAGCCAAATGTTCTGGGGCTGAAGTGGTTAAAGACACATCAAAAACGAGGCAAAATTGCGTGACTTTCGGGTCACAATAGTGGAAACCTAGCCTAAGGCCTTACATTTAAAGAGCTCCTGTCATTTTGGATCCATCATGGCAGCGCTTGCTAGTGGGTATCCACGTCCCTCACCTTGTTGTGTCACTGCCGCATCACCAGCCGTCCCATTAAAGTGAACGGGACTGACGGTGATTCAACAGCGGGTCAGAGGAGGGGCCCCTGCGGGACAGAGATGACAGTTGCTCTTTAAAAATTATGATTTAAATCGAGTTGATTTAAATCAAGCCTTTTTACTAGTGATTTAAATCATGATTCCAATCGTGATTTAAATCAACTTGATTTAAATCAAATCCACCCTGCCCCCAACCATTATAGAGTGCAATATTGTTTAGGCTTTCTATACAAAATAATGTTGCATTACTCAAATCTTACTGTATATTTAGGTTTGAAGAGATTGCATTTTAAAACTTAAGTTTAGTGAAATGCTTTTTTGAATCAGCACCAGGGTACAGCACTTACATTGAAAAAAAGTGCCCCATGTGCTGGTAGCTGCTATTTTTGTTTAAAGCTTCATTTTTCTGTCAACCCCCCCAATACTTCTACAGCTGTGATCTTCTGGTAGTGCGGGGGTTAGTACGAGTTGCTGGACCTGTCACAGTCACATGTCAAAACAGTTTCTGCCACTCTGTTCCATTAATAAAAGCTGTACTCTTACCTCCCACAATGAAAAGTGTTTTATGAATGGACGAGGTGAACCTTTCAATCATCCATCTGTCCTCCATTCACAGAACACTTTTACTGCTTTTATTACTACATGGGGTATGTGGGAGGACAGGGGAATGAAGATTTCAAGGAAAAGGAACATAGCAGTCACAGTACAAGGGACACTTTTCATTCATCATAAGTACCACACTACAATAAGTATACACAATAGGACAATCCATTGCCAGTTTTATCAAATATGAGGGTATGGTCTTATGCTGCGTACACACGAGCGGACTTTATGGCAGACTTTGCCCGGCGGACGGGAATTCGTCGGACAATTCGATCGTGTGTGGGCTCCAGCGGACTTTGTTTGCTCAAAAGTTGGACGGACTTAGATTTGAAACATGTTTTAAATCTATCCGTCGAACTCGAGTCCGGTCGAAAAGTCTGCTCGTCTGCATGCTAGTTCGATGGACAAAAAGCCACGCTAGGGCAGCTATTGGCTACTGGCTATGAACTTCCTTGTTTTAGTCCGGTCGTACGTCATCACGTACGAATTCAACGGACTTTGGTGGATTGTGTGTAGGCAAGTCCGTTCATTCGGAAAGTCCATCATAAAGTCTGGCGTAAAGTCCGCCGAGCAAAGTCTGCCGTAAAGTCCGCTCGTGTGTACACGGCATTAGAGTTAGCCATTCTACCTTATATCAGTACATTATATATACAGAGCTCTCAACATAAGCAGGACTATTTATTAAGGCTTTGAGCATGACACAATATGCAATAATCCATGGCAACCAATCAGAATTTACTTTACACTGATCTGACTACAACTACCTGAAATTTGATTGGCTGATGTGGATTACTGCACTTCAGACATAAGTACTGCTATTTTGTGGAAAATGTAATTATATGCAGTAACCAGAGCAGTTAGCCAGAGTTGCTGATTTGCTGCTGCAGTTTGCTGAAAATTGCTCTGCCCATTAAAATAAAGACACAACTGTCTTTTGGTATTGGTACTGGCCAAGTGGAAGACAAGCAAGCATAAGGTCTAGTATCAAGATGCAAGTAGAGGTTGTCCTTGAATGTGCAAGTTTCAAAGTTAAATAAAAAAACTGCATACACAGGTAAAAAAGTATTAAATAATTCTTTTTTTATCCCCTGCCTTATATATTTCCCAGGAACTGTGCATTGTACAAAATAAAGTGCTGTTCTTTCAAGTGTTGCAGTAATCTATCTTCATAAAATCCAATTAAACATACCTTCAACTGGCAGTATTTTTCTGTGCGGTTTGCTAGAATGTGTTCAATTGAATATATATCGCCGGGTAATTCTGTCTCAGCCAATTCTGTACCGAAGGCCTGCAGCATCTGAGCAATTTCCTTCACTGTCAACGCAAAACCTTCAATGGCCTGTTTCAGGTTGTCAAGGAAGACAATAACATTCAAAACTGTTAAACAAATGTGTTGCAGAATTTACTCTAAAAAGAATAGGTAGGAACTGAAATACTGTGTGTGTATACAGTTGTGCTCATAAGTTTACATACCCTGGCAGAATTTATGATTTCTTGGCCATTTTTCAGAAAATATGAATGCTAACACAAAAAATGTTTCTTTCACTCATGGTTAGTGTTTGGCTGAAGCCATTTATTATCAATCAAATCACCCTGATCAAAAGTTCTTAATACCGTGTAATGCCCCCTTTAACATCAATGACAGCTTGAAGTCTTGGTATTTGTGGATGAGGCTCTTTTACTTCTCAGATGGTAAAGCTGCCCATTTCTCTTGGCAAATAGCCTCCAGTTCCTGTAAATTCTTGGGCTGTCTTGCATGAACTGCACGTTTGAGATCTCCCCAGAGTGGCTCAATGATATTGAGGTCAGGAGACTGAGATGGCCACTCCAGAACCTTCACTTTATTCTGCTGTAGCCAATGACAGATCGACTTGGCCTTGTGTTTCGGATCATTGTCATGGAGGAATGTCCAAGTACGTCCCATGCACAGCTTCCTGGCTGGTGAATGCAAATTTTCCTCCAGTATTTTTTGATAACCTACTGCATTCATTTTGCCATCAATTTTTTCCTGTGCCTTTGTAGGTCACACATCCCCAAAACATCAGTGATCCACCTCTGTGTCTCACAGTAGGAATGGTGTACCTTTCATCATAGACCTTGTTGACTCCTCTCCAAATGTAGCGTTTATGGTTGTGGCCAAAAAGCTTAATTTTGGTCTCATGACTCCAAATGATTTTGTGCCAGAAGGTTTGAGGCTTGTCTCTGTGCTGTTTGGCATATTGTAAGTGGGATACTTTGTGGCATTTGTGTAGTAATGGCTTTCTTCTGGCGACTCGACCATGCAGTCCATCTTTCTTCAAGTGCCTCCTTATTGTGCATCTTGAAACAGCCACACCACATGTTTTCAGAGAGTCCTATATTTCACCTGAAGTTATTTGTGGGTTTTTCTTTGCATCCCGAACAATTTTCCTGGCAGTTGTGGGTGTAATTTTAGTTGGTCTACCTGACCATGGTTTGGTTTCAACAGAACCCCTCATTTTCCACTTCTTGATTAGAGTTTGAACACTGCTGATTGGCATTCTCAATTCCTTGAATATCTTTTTATATCCCTTTCCTGCTTTATACAGTTCAACTACCTTTTCCCGCAGATCGTTTGACAATTCTTTTGCTTTCCTCATGACTCAGAATCCAGAAACTTCAGTGCAGCACTGGATGAAAGATGCAAGGGTCTGTCAGGAGTCCAGAAACTCATTGACCTTTTATACACACACACTAATTACATGCAAACAGATCACAGGTGAGGATGGTTACCTTTAATAGCCATTCAAACCCCTTTGTGTCAACTTGTGTGCATGTTATCAGGCCAAAATCACCAAGGTATGTAAACTTTTGATCAGGGTCATTTGGGTAGTTTCTGTTGCCATTATGATTTAAAAAGAGTAAACACAGTTATTTGATAATAAATGGCTTCAGCCAAACACTAACCATGAGTGAAAGAAAAGTTTTTGTGTTATCATTCATATTCTCTGAAAAATGGCCAAGAAATCATAAATTCTGCCAGGGTATGTAAACTTATGAGCACAACTGTACTGTATACTGTACTACTGTAAATACAGTATATATATATATATGTAATACAAAATTTGAGGTGCCATATTATAGTCTGCTGGGCATGCGGCTGGAGCATGATGATTTATATACCTGCTGCAACGATTACAAGGTGATCTGACTATCCCTCTATGAATTTTCATTAAATTAATATGATGGAGAATGCAGCCGAAGGACTGGGAATACAAAAACCTCTAAGGGCAGTGGCATTAAAGGCATGAGATATGGCAGAGGACGTCCACATCTGGAGAGCCAAAGAGATATCAGCAGGTTACTTAAAGTGATTGTAAATGATAACCTTGTAAAACAACCCATTCAGTTTCAAATTGAAAAGAAAGGCAAACATTTGTGTATAGATTAAAAAATAAATAAAAACCGATCACATTCCATCTGTTTCCTCTGTTCTTACCTGCATAAGGCTCCATTCACACCTGAGCGTATTGATTTACTGGCCTTTTTTCGGGCATTTTTTTAAGCTCGTGTGCAGCTTTTTACAAGCTTTTTTAAAGTGTTTTAGAAGTTTATTACAAGCATTTTACAGCTTCAGGCATTTTTGTTTAGCCAATAGAAAGCACTAGAGGGAGGAGAGGGAAAGGAAATTAGAGGTGGGGAGCTGCTATTTGAGCAGAAAACGCTCGTAAAATGCTCAAGTCAGGCATTTCTATTGAAGTATATGGGACCAAAATGGTTATAATCTGCCAAAAAGAATCTCATGTACTTTTTTGAGCTTCAGGTGTTTTGCTTCAGGTGACAGAAAGTTCAGATGGGAACAGGGGTTATTGAAATGAATGGGATTTGGCTTGTTGAGCATTTTAGAGCTACAAGCTTCAAGCAGAAGCTCAGGTGTGAATGGGGCCTAAGAGCTGGGGGAAGAAGAAGCAACAGCACACTGATCTTCCCAGTAAAAGTCTCTGCAAGAGGGAGTGTCAGGACAAGTCTGATCATTAGAGGAGAGCAGGCTGAGTTCCCAGCATGACTAGAGAACTGGCAAACAGTGTGTTCTCCTGCTTAGTGTGGTCGTTTTTTTAATAGGAAAGCAAAGGGACTGGCAGGAACACCGGGAATTTCACATAAAGGAAGCAATACCAAGAGAACAGAATAGTTTTTCATAGAAGTACATGGTACAGCAGGTACATGTCAGGAATATGAAATGCTGGAGTAACAAACACTTTAACAAACATCATCTGTAACTAAAATAAAAGAGGACGTGGAAGACTAAAGGCACTAGCGTCTTCATATTCTACCTACTATTCCTGTAATAGGAGAACAGCTATTCTGCAGGTCTCGGGCCGAACAAAATATCTTCTCCATTTCATCATGCTACTGACTGCTCAGCTTACATTCAGCAACTGTAAGTGGTGCATCATAAAGACTGAGTTTTTTTTTTAACTCTTTCTCATACATATGGTGATTTCCTGACAATATTTGAAGATTTCTGTCAGCTTTCAAAAAGATAAAAGAACATATGGAATGCTCCACGACAACACTCCCTGGTACTCATGGTTTCAAGAATTTGCTGGTTTTAAGCAGCCATTGTATCAACAGAAAATACAGTGGAAATAAACAAAAACTTCCACAATGCCAAATAAAAAGCATTTTTAGTCATAATACACAATACACCTCAATTTTGTTCATTTGGTCACATGAAACTGGCAAACAATCTAAACCTTAAGATAAAAGATGACTATGGACTGTTTATTTTACACAATTGCTGATAGGAGCTTCTAAAATTGTCACTACATTCCCAGAAGTATGATATGGATAAGTTTAATATACCTACTAAAGGTATATGGACCACAATAGTTTCTCTCAAAACAATGGTTGCAGTTTTTTTAAATGATGTGATTTTTATATAGCCACCTCAGATGAAAACAGTGTCTTAATAGAGTACTTACTGTATATAAGCTGCGTGCTCTTGTGGGGCTCAATTATATATATAAAAAAAACACAGCATATACAGTGGGGCAAAAAAGTATTTAGTCAGCCACCAATTGTGCAAGTTCTCCCACTTAAAAAGATGAGAGAGGCCTGTAATTGTCACCATAGGTATACCTAAACTATGAGAGACAAAATGTGGAAACAAATCCAGACAATCACATTGTCTGATTTGGAAAGAATTTATTTAAATTATGGTGGAAAATAAGTATTTTCAATATGAAAAGTTCATCTCAATACTTTGTTATATATCCTTTGTTGACAATGACAGAGGTCAAACGTTTTCTGTAAGTCTTCACAAGGTTGTCACACACTGTTGCTGGTATGTTGGCCCTTTCCTCCTTGTAGATCTCCTCTAGAGTAGTGATGTTTTGGGGCAGTCACTGGGCAACATGGACTTTCAACTCCCTCTAAAGGTTTTCTATGGGGTTGAGATCTGGAGACTGGCTAGGCCACTCCAGGACCTTGAAATGCTTCTTACGAAGCCACTCCTTCGTTGCCCGGGTGATGTGTTTGGGATCATTGTCCTGCTTAAAGACCCAGCCATGTTTCATCTTCAATGCCCTTAGCTGACAGGAGGAGGCTTGCACTCAAAATCTCACGATACATGACCCCATTCATTCTTTCATGTACACAGATCAGTCGTCCTGTTCCCTTTGCAAAGAAGAAGGCCCCAAAGCATAATGTTGCCACCCCCATGCTACACAGTAGGTATGGTGTTCTTTGGTTGTAACTCAGCATTCTCTCTCCTCCAAACACGACGAATTGTGTTTCTACCAAACAGTTCTACTTTGCTTTCATCTGACCATATGACATTCTCCCAATCCTGTTCTGGATCATCCAAATGCTCTCTAGCAAACCTCAGACGGGCCCGGACATGTACTGCCTTAAGCAGGGGGACACGTCTGGCACTGCAGGATCTAAATCCCTGGCGGCATAGTGTGTTACTGATGGTCACCTTTGTTACGTTGGTCCCAGCTCTCTGCAGGTCATTCACTAGGTCCCCCCGTGTGGTTCTGGGATTTTTGCTCACCGTTCTTGTGATCATTTTGACCCCACGGGTGAGATCTTGCGTGGAGCTCCAGGTAGAGGGAGATTATCAGTGGTCTTGTATGTCTTCCATTTTCTAATTATTGCTCCAACAGTTGATTTCTTCACACCAAGCTGCTTGCCTATTGCAGATTCAGTCTTCCCAGCCTGGTGCAGGTCTACAGTGTTGTTTCTGGTGTCCTTCGACAGCTCTTTGGTCTTCACCATAGTGGAGTTTGGAGTGTGATTGTTTGAGGTTGTGGACAGGTGTCTTTTATACTGATAACAAGTTCAAACAGGTGCCATTAATACAGGTAATGAGTGGAGGACAGAGGAGCCTCTTAAAGAAGAAGATATAGGTCTGTGAGAGCCAGAAATCTTGCTTGTTTGTAGGTGACCAAATACTTATTTTCCACTATAATTTGCAAATAAATTCTTTCAAAAATCGGACAATGTGATTGTCTGGATTTCTTTCCACATTTTGTCTCTCATAGTTGAGGTATACCTATGATGACAATTACAGGCCTCTCTCATCTTTTTAAGTGGGAGAACTTGCACAATTGGTGGCTGACTAAATGCTTTTTTGCCCCGCTGTACATGGTGAATACATGAATACACCAACAATCACATTCAAGCTGTAATTTTTCCAAATGCAGGCTATTAAAGTGATTCTAAACGCAGAAGGTGTTTTACCCTAAAAGCCGAACTCCGGGATTTTCAAAACACTAAATAGTTATTACATTTGTGAAATTTCTTACCGTTTAAGAGAGATGTCTGTTTAAATTTTCACAAAGTCAGCTCTGTGATTCAAAAAAATGATGCCTGTATTCTGGCAGGGAGGATCTCTTAGAACAGTGATTGCATCATATCCTCTTCTCTCTCTCTAAACCAGGAGTCTTCAAACTATGACCCTCCAGTTGTTCAGGAACTACAATTTCCATCATGCCTAGTCATGTCTGTAAATGTCAGTGTTTTACAATACCTCATGGGATGTATAGTTCCGTAACAGCTGGAGGGCTGTCGTTTGAGGATCCCTGCTCTATACTGTAATCAGCCTACATTTCCAATGAATCCTTGGGATGGGAGTGAATGGGGGAGGTACACTAGGCTTGTACATGTAAATGTGAACTCGCCCACCTCAACATAAATCACACCCCTCATTCTGCAGCCAGCAAGCCATACATAACACACAGTATGATAGGTTACAGCCTTATAAATACAAAGCATTTTAATATAAATGCAAACCAGTGCAACGTGGGACCACCAGTGACATATATCAGGGACCACCAGAGCCAAATGTCAGGGATCACCAGTGCTGCATGTCAGGGACCAGCAGTGCCAAATGTTAGGGACCACCAGTGCTGAATATCAGGGACCACCAGTGCCACATGTCAGGGACCACCAGTGCCAAATGTCAGGGACCACCAGTGCTGAATTTTGGGGACCACCAGTGCCAAATGTCAGGGACCACCAGTGCCAAATGTCAGGGACCATCAGTGCCGAATGTCAGGGGCCACCAATGCCATATGTCAGGGACCACCAGTGCCGCATGTCAGGGACCACTAGTGCCGCATGTCAGGGACCACTAGTGCCGAATGTCAGGGACCACCAGTGCCGAATGTCAGGGACGACCAATGCCATATGTCAGGGACCACTAGTGCCCCATGTCAGGGACCACTAGTGCCACATGTCAGGGACCACCAGTGCCAAATATCAGGGACCCCCAGTGCCAAATGTCAGGGACCACCAGTGCCGAATGTCATGGAGCACCAATGCCATATGTCAGGGACCACCAGTGCCGCATGTCAGGGATCACCAGTGCCGAATGTCAGGGACCACCAGTGCCGAATGTCAGGGATGACCAATGCCATATGTCAGGGACCACTAGTGCCGCATGTCAGGGACCACTAGTGCCACATGTCAGGGACCACCAGTGCCAAATATCAGGGACCCCCAGTGCCAAATGTCAGGGACCACCAGTGCCGAATGTCATGGAGCACCAATGCCATAAGTCAGGGACCACCAATGCCGCATGTCAGGGACCACTAGTGCCGCATGTCAGGGACCACCAGTGCCAAATGTCAAGGACCACCAGTGCCAAATGTCAGGGACCACCAGTGCCGAATGTCACGGACCACCAATGCCATATGTCAGGGACCACCAGTGCTGCATGTCAGGGACCACTAGTGCCGCATGTCAGGGACCACCAGTGCCAAATGTCAAGGACCACCAGTGCCAAATGTCAGGGACCACCAGTGCCGAATGTCAGGGACCACCAGTGCCATATGTCAGGGACCACCAGTGCCATATGTCAGGGACCACCAGTGCTGAATGTCAGGGACCGACAGTGCAAATTATCAGTGCCCATCAGTGTGGTGACACCAGTGCCTTATCAGTGCCCATCAGTGCAGAGGGGGTAGAGTTACAGATAATCGGGACAGAGCGGATCTCGGGCTGATAGATCTGTACAGTATGTGAAGACACCGCTCTTCGTACAGCCCCGCCTCCCTGCACCGGAATAGTGATAGACAGCACAGAGCACTCTGTTCCAATGTGCAGGGAGGCGGGGCTGTACGACGAGCGGTGTCTCCCATACAAATCTGTCAGCCTGAGATGCCCTCTGTCCCGATGATCAGTAACTATCCCCGCACTGGAGAGAGAGATGGCAGGATGGTGGGCGGGGGGGGCGGTGCTGGCAGGGAGGAGGAGGCGGAAGCAGAGAATGAGGACACCACCTCCATGGGCAGCACACACCGGGGGCTGTGAGACCCCCTTTGCCAAATACAGCGAGCCAGGCAGAAACAGAACTCCCTGCTCGCTTTAAAAGGACTACAAGGGGGCGTGTCAGACCGCTGGCTAAGGTTACTGGAGGGATAGCAGCCAGTGGTCTTACAAACAGGAAATCACCAGGCAAGTTCAGCAGGCTATTGCAGAGGAACTACAGAGCTCAGAAAAACATGGTTGACATACTTGGTGAAGAACATGGAAAAAAGTTTTTGCCCGGAGTTCTGCTTGAAAGGATAACTAAAGGTTCCTTTTTTATTTTTTTAAAAAACAAACATGTCATACTTACCTCCTCTGTGCAGTTGGTTTTGCACAGAGTGGCCCCGATCCTCCTCTTCTGGGGTCCCTCAGTGGTGCTCCTCGCTCCTCCTCTTCTCGAGTGCCCCGTCGGAGACGCGCTCTCCCTCGGGGCACCTGTGCGGGTGCGCTCCCGTGTCCTGCTGCTGCGTCTATTGACACGGACAGCAGGACTCAGCTCCGCCCCCGGCTCCCACATCATTGGATTTGATTGACAGCAGCAGGAGCCAATGGCTGCCCTGATATCAATCTATCCAGGCACCGGCTGAAGCAGGTGTGCTTGTCCCCGGAGCAGGAACGATCGGGCTCAGGTAAGTAAAAGGGGGGCTCTGAGGGGCTGGTGCACTACAAGAGGTTTTTCACCTCAATGCATAGAATGCATTGAGGTGAAAAACCACAAGGGTTTACAACCCCTTTAATGTATTTTCTGCAAGAAAAACAAAACGGAAGGCGTGCACACCTAGTGCATTACCAATGATAATTTAATGAATAAAAAATTCATAAAAAGTGGGTACTCACAAAGTATAACTCTCAATGAGCCATAAAAACACACAGTGTATAGACACATGCAGGACCATGTCATGGGGTATAGCTGATGTTTTTTGGGGTGCACCCCCTTCCTCAGAGCTAGGCGCCCCCAAAACGCGTCAGCTATACCTCGTGATATGGTCCTGCATATGTCCATACACTGCGTGTGTTTTTTATAGCTCATTGAGAGTTGTACTTTGTGAGTACCCACTTTTTATGATTTTTTTTATTCATTAAATTATCATTGGTAATGCACTAGGTGTGCACGCCTACCATTTTGTTTTTCTTGTATTTTCCATCGGATTACCCCATCTGAGGAAGGCAGCATCCACCCAGTCTTGGGATGCCATTTTCCCTGTTGCCCTCTACTTCAGAAAACCCCTTAGCACTGGAAGTGACTGTGTTTTTTTTGTATTTTTAATGTATTTTCTGCATTAAGGTAAAAAACCTTCTGTATGCAGTCCCCCCCCCCCCCCCCCCATATACTTACCTGAGCCAGATCTCAAAACAGCAATGTGTATGACATCAGAGGCTCTCTCGGCTCTCTCACTGCTCATTGGCTTTGACAATCACAGCCACTGAGGAAATGCAAGGAGGGAAGGCATCAGTACCCCCATAGCAATTGGCTCACTATGGTGGCACTCAGAGGAGGGAGGAGCCAGGAGCACCGGCGGGGGACCCCAGAATAGCAGGATTGGGCCTGCTCTGTGCAAAACCATGGCACAAAGCACATAAATGTGACAGATTTGTTGTTTTAATAAAATAAATTGAATAGTTACAATCACTTTAAATCAAAGCTAATTCCTGTGTGACTTTACTGAACAACACTACTACAGTAGCAAATGGAATTAACTGGTTTTCTACAGTAATTTGTATTAAATGTGATCTGATCTGATTTGTGTTGCAAGAATAGACAAACACAATGTGCTTAAGCTGATAACACACAAACAATTCTGATTTCCTATGGCTTTATTGAACACACCCATTGAATATTCACAGTGCTGCAGCAAAAAGTAAGTGAACCCATTGACTATTTACTGCAATGAAAGCAAAAAGGAGTCAGTCATAGGTGTGCGCAGCCTATTGCATTAGGGTGTGCACCACAAAGCTCCAACACATATGCGCTTGACATATTTACCTGCCTCTTCCCCGCTCTTCATCCTGAATCAATGGGAGGAAAGGGGAGCAAGAGAGCACATGGGAGACCTGCGCAACAGAAGGAAGAGGATCAGGGAAATGAAGGGTGGCATATATTAGTACCAATCCCCTATATTTTCCTCCTGTGGCAGCTGAATGTTGACAAAAGGGAGAGGAGAAGCCTACTTTCAGCTGCTGCAGGAGGAAAATACAGTTCGGTTCCACTAAATTCCACCCATGCCACCTCCCCTGTCCAGGTTCTGAGGGTCGGCAAGGAAGGGTTGTGGTTTATGTGTCACCTGCCCACCATTGACAGGTTGCCAACCCCAGGATTAGGGTGTGCCCAGGCACACCAGGCACACCCCTTGCGCACGCCTATGGAGTCAGTAGTTTGCACACCTGGAGTCCAATTATTGAAATGAGTTTGGAGGTATGCTTTAGAGCTACTTTGATTGATAAAAGACACTCAAACATTTTAAGCTTGCTGATATAAGAAGCATCACCTAATGTGTACCCTGCCTTGCAAAAAGAAGCCTGAAGACATACGATAAAGACTAGCTGATCTGCATAAGATTGGAAAAGAATACAAAGCAATCTGAGAGTGTTTAGGCATCCATGAGCTGACAATTAGAGAAATTGTCTATAAATGGAGCCAGTTTAGTACTGTGGCTACTCTTCCTAGAAGTGGGCGCCTAGCCAAGATGACTCCCAAGGCACAAGCAGAATCCTCAATGAGGTAAAGAAGGAACCACAAACAACAGCTAAAGGCTTGAAGACTTCACTGGACCTGGCAACCATTCCTGTTCATGAGTCCACCATATGTAAGTCTTTCAAAAGGCAAGATATCCATTACAGAACATCACGGAGGATGATGCTGCTCTAAAAAAAAAAAGAAAACATTGCTGCATGCTTGAAGTTTGCCAAAGGGCACAGAGGCAAACCGCAACACTACTAGGAAAATATTTTATGGACTGATAAAACAAAATATGAATTGATCAGTAAGAAAATTCAGCACTGTGTATAGGGCAAAGAGGGCACAGCTTACCAACATCAAAATATCATCATGCCAACATTGAAGTATGGTGACAGGGGAACATCGTGATTTGGACTTGTTTTGCTGCCTTGGGTGATGCAGCAGGATAATAACCCTAGGCATCCACCACAAATTGGCTTAAAAAAAAAGAAAATACTCTATTTGGAGTGGCCCAGACAGAGTCCAGACCTTAACCCCTTATGCCGCTTACACACGGTCGGACTTTCTAGAAAGCTAGGTCCGACGTACTTGCCGCCAGACTTCCGGCGGACTACCGCCGGACTTTCTGAACGGCCGGACTTGCCTACACACGGCCGGACTTTCCGGAATCCGGTCTTCCCGACGGACTTCCAGAACGAACGGACTTTCCCACACACGGACAAGTCCGTTCATTTTGAACGTGACTTTGGTACGACGGGACTAGAAAAGGAATTCAATCTCGCCGCTTTTTTTGGCGAGATTGAAACCTTGCGAGCCCCGTCGCAGGCCCTTAGGTCTGGTATGGATTATAAAGGGGAACCCCTACGCCGAAAAAACGGCGTGGGGTCCCCCTAAAATCCATACCAGACCCCGATCCGAGCACGCAGCCTGGCCGGTCAGGAAAGGGGGTGGGGACGAGCGAGCGCCCCCCCCCCCTCCTGAACCGTACCAGGCCGCATGCCCTCAACATGGGGGGTGGGTGCTTTGGGGGAGGGGGGCGCCCTGCGCCCCCCCCCCAAAGCACCTTGTCCCCATGTTGATGAGGACAAGGGCCTCTTCCCGACAACCCTGGCCGTTGGTTGTCGGGGTCTGCGGGCGGGGGCTTATCGGAATCTGGGAGCCCCCTTTAATAAGGGGGCCCCCAGATCCCGGCCCCCCACCCTATGTAAATGAGTATGGGGTACATGGTACCCCTACCCATTTACCTAGGTAAAAAGTGTCAGTAATAAAACACAACACAGGTTTTTAAAATAATTTATTAAACAGCTCCGGGGGGGGGGGTCTTCTTCCGTCTTCGGGGGTCCCTCCGGTTCATCTTCTCCCGGCGTCCGGTTGGTTCTTCTCCGCTCTCCGGCCTCTTCTCCCGGTGTCGCAGGTCTTCGGCCGGCCCCTCCGCTGTCTTCATGTAGCTCTATTGCGAGCGGAGGTCCGGACTTCTTGGCTTCTTGGCTTCTTGGCTTCTTGTGTTCTCTTCTCTTCTCTTCCCCCAGATGTTGACACGACGCTCTCTCCGGCTGGACTGGTCTCTGAGGGCTGCGTTGTGACTTATATAGGCGGAGACCCCGCCCCCATATGATGTCACAGTCCCTGGGCATGCTGGGACTGTGACGTTTTAGGGGACGTGGTCGACCACGCCCCCTAAAACGTCACAGTCCCAGCATGCCCAGGGACTGTGACATCATATGGGGGCGGGGTCTCCGCCTATATAAGTCACAACGCAGCCCTCAGAGACCAGTCCAGCCGGAGAGAGCGTCGTGTCAACATCTGGGGGAAGAGAAGAGAAGAGAACACAAGAAGCCAAGAAGCCAAGAAGCCAAGAAGTCCGGACCTCCGCTCGCAATAGAGCTACATGAAGACAGCGGAGGGGCCGGCCGAAGACCTGCGACACCGGGAGAAGAGGCCGGAGAGCGGAGAAGAACCAACCGGACGCCGGGAGAAGATGAACCGGAGGGACCCCCGAAGACGGAAGAAGACCCCCCCCCCCCGGAGCTGTTTAATAAATTATTTTTAAAACCTGTGTTGTGTTTTATTACTGACACTTTTTACCTAGGTAAATGGGTAGGGGTACCATGTACCCCATACTCATTTACATAGAGTGGGGGGCCGGGATCTGGGGGCCCCCTTATTAAAGGGGGCTCCCAGATTCCGATAAGCCCCCGCCCGCAGACCCCGACAACCAACGGCCAGGGTTGTCGGGAAGAGGCCCTTGTCCTCATCAACATGGGGACAAGGTGCTTTGGGGGGGGGCGCAGGGCGCCCCCCTCCCCCAAAGCACCCACCCCCCATGTTGAGGGCATGCGGCCTGGTACGGTTCAGGAGGGGGGGGGGCCGCTCGCTCGTCCCCACCCCCTTTCCTGACCGGCCAGGCTGCGTGCTCGGATCGGGGTCTGGTATGGATTTTAGGGGGACCCCACGCCGTTTTTTCGGCGTAGGGGTTCCCCTTTATAATCCATACCAGACCTAAGGGCCTGGTATGCCCCGCGCTCGCCGCAATAGGAAGATTTGTTTTTCCTATTGCAGCGAGCGCGAGATGCAGTAACCTGCTCCTCCGTCGTATCTGGTCCTTCGGACTAGCATACAGACGAACGGGCTTTCCGTCAGGAACTGAGTCCGGCGGAGGTACGACGTAAAGATTTGAAGCAGGCTTCAAATCTAAAGTACGTCGGATTTCCGCAAAAATCCGACCGAAACGGTCCGTCGGAAGTCCGATGGAGACCACACACGGTCGGACTTTCCGCCGGACTTTGTCCGGCGGCGTCCGTCGGACTTTTGTAGGTGAAAAGTCCGACCGTGTGTACGCGGCATTAGAGATGCTTTTGAATGACTTCAAGTGAGCCATTCACAGCAGACATCCTACAAATGTGTCTGAGCTAAAGCAGTTTTATAAAAAAAAAGGATTGGTCAAAAATTCTTCCTAAATGCTGTGCAGGTCTAACCCAGAGCTACCACTTGCTTGAAGTCATTGCAGCAAAAGGAGTTTTAACAAGCTATTATTCAAATGGTTCACTTACTTTTTCCTCCAGCAATGTGGATGTTTAATGGATGTGTTCAATAAAGACACAAAAAATTTGAATTATTTCTGTGTTCTCAACTTAAGCACATTGGGTTTGATTTACTAAACTGGATAGTGCAGAGTCTGGTGCAGCTGTGCATGGTAGCCAATCAGCTTCTAACTTCAACTTGCTCAATTAAATTTTGACAATAAAACCTGGAAGCTGATTGGTTACTATGCACAGCTGCCCCAGATCCTGTGTGCTCCAGTTTTAGTAAATCTCCCCCATTGTGTTTGTCTATTGCTGTGAATGTATGGCAAATTACTGCAGAAAACCAGCTAATTTTGAGGTGTTCCCATACTTTTTCTTGCCACTGTATATTTGCTAAATTTTTAAAATAAATTATTCTGATCCGCACACTTGTTGCACTTCAGTGGCTAATGAAGTATAAGCGCAGCTTTCGCATGCGCAGTGGGAAGCTTGCTGTGAAGCCTCAAGCAGTCACACAGCCAACTTTCCAAAGTAAACGTGCCGGAGTCTTGATGAAATTCACTCAAAAATTATTGCCCAAGCACAGGACAGGCACGAGGAGTTCAGGGTCAAATGGATTCAGTGGGTTTTAGGTTTTTCAGTAGGAGCCGCTAGCACAAAAGGTGACCAACCTTATACACAATACTAAAATTCTAAAAGTGCAGCACTAAAAATATATAGCAATCATATATATAAAGAAAAATGTGAGGAAAATATATCTGTTATTATACATGTGATTCAACAATACTCATATGAGATCTCATAGGGATCAAATAGTCTGCAGAGTGAGAAAAGATAATGACAAATCAAAAACAATCCTCTAAAGGCGACACTTTCCAGTGTAGCGACATAAACATCTAAAGTGACTTCAGTTCTCTTCCATATAAAGTGACTCCGGTGCTCTTCCTTCACCAACATGCACTCACCAGGGGATATGCCTAAAGACGTGCATGCGCACGAAATGCATTGGGAGGGGCCTTACATGGTGATATCACACCGCCGTATCCGAGGCTCTGAACGGCGGCCATCATTTGAGCATTTCTTGGCTAGGATTCCCCTTAACTGAGTGCTGTATCTTCTGAGGACTGATTCAATGATTGCTGCCAATTCCTCTGGATTGGATTGATATGCTGTTTATTAATGGCATTCTGGTGAGTGCATATTGGTGAAGGAAGAGCACTGGAGTCACTTTATATAGAAGAGCACTAGAGTCCCTTACAGTCCCATGAAAAAGTATTCATACCCCTTGAAATTTTCCACATTTTGTCATGTTACAACCAAAAATGTAAATGTATTTTATTGGGATTTTATGTGATAGACAACTCAAAGTGGCACATATTTGTGAAGTGGAAGGAAAATGGTAAATGGTTTTCAACATTTTTTACAAATAAATATGTGAAAAGTGTGGTGTACATTTGTATTCAGCCCCCCTGAGTCAATACTTTGTAGAACCATCTTTCACTGCAATTACAGCTGCAAGTCATTTTGGTGATGTCACTCCCAGCTTTGCACATCTAGAGAGTGACTTTTTTGCCCATTTTTCTATGCAAAATAGTTCAGGCTCTGTCAGATTGGATGGAGAGCGCCAGTGAACAGCAATTTTCAAGTCTTGCTACAGATTCCTCAATTGAATTTAGGTCTGGACTTTGACTGGGCCATTCTAACACATAAATATGCTTTGATTTAAACAATTCCATTGTAGTTCTGGCTGTATGTTTAGGGTTGTTATCCTGCTGGAAGGTGAACTTTCGCCCCAGTCTCAAGTCTTTTACAGACTCTAATGCTGCGTACACACGATTGAAAATTCCGCCAGCAAAAGTCTGATGTGAGCTTTTGGTCGGAAAAACCGTGTGTATGCTCCATCGGACTTTTTCTGGTGGAATTTCCACCAGCAAAAGATTGAGAGCAGGTTCTCTATTTTTCCTTTGGAAAAAGTTACTATCAGAAATTCTGTTTGTCTGTATGCAATTCCGACGCGCAAAAAAACATGCATGCTCAGAATCAAGTACGAGACGGAAGCACTCGGTCTGGTAAAACGAGATAAACACGAGATTAGCAGAAGGAGCCCAAAGGGTGGCGCGCTTTGTATGGAACCTCCCTTTTCCATAGTTGCCAACATTGTAAAAAAAAAATGTGGGACACTTTTGTGGCTGTAGGCGGAGCTGTCCAGTAATTAGGGGGCGGGGCATTCGTCAGCAGGCGTGGCCTAGCAAAAATAGACAAGTGCGGCGCGCCGAAAAATGGGCGTGGTTTACGTGAAATTGTGGGCGTGGCTTAAATGGGCGTGGCTCTAGAGGGTGTGTTTAGAGTCTGAAATGAATGAGGGATGGAGAGGGGGAGAGAGAGGGAAATGATGGGACAGCGGCGGCGGCGGCGGCGGTTTCAAAAACGTGAACCGGATTTTTCGGGACATTTCCCGGGACACCACAAATCCGGGAATGAAGTCCAAGTCCCGGGATATCCGGGACAGTTGGCAGCTATGCTTTTCTAGTGCCGTCGTAGTGTTGTACCTCACCGCGTTCTTGATGGTCAAAAGTTCAGAAAACTTTTGTGTGACCGTGTGTATGCAAGCCAAGCTTGAGCGAAATTCAAGATTTTTCCAACAAAAATTCCGATCGTGTGTACGCGGCATAACAGGTTTTCATCTAAAATTGCCCTGTATTTATCTCTCTATGCCGATGACACTCTTCTATGTTTGAGCGATGCCCAACAGTCCTTAGCTGCTGCACTTGGAATTATAAATACATTTGGTAGGTATTCTAGTGTTAGGATACACTGGGATAAATCGGTGCTTTTCCCACTAGCCCAAACAGCGCCCCCTTTAACCCTTCCGACTCCTCTCGCTCGGCTATCTTGCTTTAGGTACCTATTTATTCTCATTCAGAGGGATCTTTCTGTGTACCTGGATGACAATCTCTACCCGGTTTTGAATAACTTTCTCCAAAAATGTTTGGCGTGGAAAACCCAGACCTTCCTCTGAAAGTTTTTGTACATTTTTAGGCACACACCAGTACCAATTCCTGGTGTCTTCTTTTCTAGACTTGAGCAGGCCATAACCTCATTTATTTGGTCTGGTTCCACCCCTAGGTTAGCCAGGTTTTCTAACAAACCTCTGAGGGCTTCACAGAACAGCTGTATTTATACTGAGATTAAATTACACACAGGTGGACTCTATTTACTAATTAGATAAATTCTGAAGGCAATTGGTTCCACTAGATTAGTTAGGGGTATCAGAGTAAAGAGGGCTGATTACAAATGCACGCCACACTTTTCAGATATTTATTTGTAAAACATTTTGAAAATCATTTATCATTTTCCTTCCACTTCACAATTATGTGCAACTTTGAGTTGTCTATCACATAAAATCCCAATAAAATACATTTACGTTTTTGGTTGTAACATGACAAAATGTTGAAAATTTTAAGGGGGTATGAATACTTTTTCAAGGCACTGTATATGTTTAAGTTGCTACACTGGGAAGTGTCGCATTTAGAGGATTGTTTTTGAGTTGCCATTATCTTTTCTCACTTTGCGGACTTTTTGATCTCTATGGGATCTCATATGAGTATTGTTGAATCACGTTTATAATAATAGATATATTTTTCCTCACATTTTTATTTTTATGTATGATTGCTATACATTTTTAGAGCTGCACTTTTTGAATTTTAGGTTTTATATATGGACACATGGAATTAGGCTTCTGAGCTGATTTGATTCGTTCTGAGATTAATTTTTAAAGATAAGATAGGTAAGCATTGCTGAGGAATTTTTCTTATGAATGAACAAGCAATATACTGTAGGTGCTCCCCCCTTTTCTTCTCTCTCCTTTTTTTTGGACAATGTATTAATGAACGGGATTGGTACATTATTTATTTATTACAGGTACTTATATAGCTCTGTCAATTTATGCAACGCATTTATATTCACATACATACCCATGTATAGATACATTACCAGATATCTACTAATTTAGAAAGCCATAGCAATTAAAAAAAAGAGTAGGTAAACATTAGAGGAAGCTGATTTATATAAATATATAAGTATGTATGATTTTTTAAATATTTTTTTCCTCTTTTCCCTTTCTGTTTCCTATTAATATAAAAATATTATTCCAAATGGATTATGTAAAAAATAGGATCTCAAAATTTAGTTTGCTTTTAACATTTGATTTTGAAGTGAATGTAATTTTCCCTAAAACCAGACACACTGTTAGAAATTCATTTGTTTGAAAAAACCTTTCCATCCTGTTGTTCAAATTTCTTGTCAATGTGGTCGAAAACAAACTTCAATTTGAAAAAATGTGCAAAAAAACACTGCGCTAACTAGTGAGAGGGGAGCGGCTACATACGGTGTGACAAAAACAATATAAAGATAGTGAAAAAAATGTAGTGCATAGTAAACAAATAAAAATGACAAAATAGGGGTGATGAAATATAATAAAGTCCAAAGAAACACTACATATTATCCTAATGGGAATGAATGCCCAGTCTCTGCCATATGCGGTATATCCCATCTGCTAGATTCCTACCATATGTTCCTACGGTGAAGACCTACCTGGTGATCCCCGTAGTCTCCATGGAGTTCAACTCAGAGGTTCTGACTGTCGGGATACCTTCCTATACGCCCTGGGTGACACACTGCCTTCAAGACTCCATGTCGCTGACAGGGGAGTCCATTGGATCTAGTAAGAGTTTATACTTATCATTCTCTCATTGATGCCGTTTTTCGTTTGATGTGGTTTCCATCTACGGATCAACATAGTTTCTTGCCAGCACTTGGAAAAACCACCATCCTCAGTGATTGTATCCGTATTCATACACAGTTGGATATTACACCTCTTATTCATCTGCCCTTAGGCTATTAGACTCTCGTTTATCACTTATTTAGTCCACTACATTGCGTTGAAGGACTTGTGTTTCTTTGGACTTTATTATATTTCATCACCACTATTTTGTCATTTTTGTTTGTTTACTATGCGCTACATTTTTTTCACAAACTTCAATTTGACCCAACTAACGATTACAAAATTGAATGAACGCTCCTAATTTTGAACATAATTCTACTAGTGTATGGCCAGCTTTAGTCTATGCTGCTTCCACAATACCACACTAGTTAAGTGATTTTTTTTTTAGTGGAAGTTCACCCAAAAACAAGCTTTTTAAATAGGCTGAAATATTTAGAGGAAAAGGGAAGCAAATGAACCATTTTAACTCTTTATAAATGGCTGCTATCCTAACTGAATAAAAACAGTATTAGAACTAAGCATCACACAAATAATATCATATAAACAATAAAAATGTTAAATTGATATTTATATCAATGCTGTATAAAAATGCTTGCTTGTTAAAGATAGATGTTTGGGAATGAAGTAGTGAAATCAGCGGATGAATTACTTTTATCTTCCTTTCCCACAATACACTGCTTACTGGTGGCCAGTGATTTAGAAAGTATTACAGCTTACCATCCAGGCTAACAGAATTTTGAAATTTAGGTCAGAAAAGCTAGCCCATATAATTCTCTCCTTGGAGGTTTACTTTAAAGACCTATTCACCTATGCACTGTTGAAAGTGCATTTCAACATATGCTTTATGTTGAATTTTAACAATCAACAAAAGTGAATTTCACTGCTGACATTACACAGACGTCAAAAGGCGTTGGCATGCATTTGGATTGGTTTCTATTTATATTAATTCAAAACACATCAGGATAAAAACACATATGTATAAAAAGGTCTTAGTAAAGATGATGTAAGTGTATGTATATATTTGTAAGTATATATTAATATTGCTACTCTGCCTGTGCTTGTTTATGGACTGATATTTGAAAGAAAAAGCAATAATGTTCTGGGTCTGTAAAGGACGTTATATAAGTCTGCTCTTGTGTACCCATAATACCATGTAATCCTTACACATGTGGCTCTCTCTAGTGTGTGCTACTAGAAGTGAGAGTAGGTAAAATAATTTTTTGGCCAGGAATAAACCTGAGTCACTGAATTGGGTCAGGGTTACTAGAGGCCAGGGCTGGATGACATCCTGGTAGCTCTCTGATGTCTCCCCCTGGTATCTGGAAGGTTGGAGAACTTTCTAAAACTAGAGAGCAGAGGTTAGGAGTTGTTGCCTTGAATATTTATGGGCTCTCAGCCAATCCCCAGAAGTGGGCTGGCAGGCAACTGGGATAACCCATAACTAGACCTGAGCCATGCCAGCAAGTGTAGTCAGGTGGAAGATGGAAGCAGTGCTGAGGAGAGGCTGTCGGTGGCCCTTTAGGAAACCCTGCCGGGGAGGGGTTTTACCTTGGGCTGGGAGCTCAGAAAAGCTGGCCTGGAAGGATCCTAACACAGGAGGCAGTGGAAGGATTCATACCAGAGAGCTGGCGGAAGCAGCAAGCAGAGACAGTGAGTAGATCAGCATGGTGCAGGGACAAGACAAGGGGAAAAACTGTCATCATTAACAGTGCTTTCTTGAAGACCGCGTAGCGACAAGCCTTTATCTAACCTTGCCCTTGGGAGGTCTCCATGTCTGTGTGCCAGTCCGGCAGGACTGAGGCAAAGAGTCAGTCGGGAGGACTGGGAGAAAGATCAGCCAGGCGGGCTAGCGTTCTGCAGGCAAGTGGAGCTGAGATCAGAGGCCACAGGGCAGAAAAAGAGATGTAATCCTGTTAACTTCATCTGTGTTACTTTGTCAAGGGACTGGGAGTCCCTGCCTGTAATGGGACTTTGCTGAACTAGCAATATCCTGCTAGTTCCAATGGAAGTGAGCAGCAGGTGCTGTACATACTGTAGGAAACCAAGTTCATGCAGGTGCAAGGAAGAAGAGGACTTTTCTTGTAAATAGGGAGGAAGTTGTCCCTGGTTCAGTGTTTTGGACATTTTCAAGTTGGGCATCCCATAATTCCCTACCCCATCCAAGTTATCTTCCCCTAATAAAACATTCAAAACTGAGTTAAGATAAAGATATTGCTATGTGACTGGCTGTGACTCAGTGGGGACCCAGGACATCCGCGACTACTATGGGGGTAGTTCTACACAAACAATGCAGCCCCATACAGTAGTTAACTCTTCCCTTTTTTCTAGATTAGTCCTCGTACGTCTCTCTAAAATGTACACTAGGTCTTCTACCTCTTGTTTCCAAGAATGTGGTCAGGTGGGAACCATATTACACATATGGTGGACCTCCCCCAAGGGCCTACGGTTTTGCATGCAAGTGCATTCCCTGTTATGTTCAGTCACTATAGTGAATATCCCTAAAAGCAGTTCCAAATAAACCTGTTGATAATATTTGCAGACATACCCAAACATTAATTTACTTTATGTTCTTAGTGGCTAAAATTGCAATTGCTACGGCCTGGAAGAGTTTCGTGGTAGAATTATCTTTGATGATGTGTAAATTAACCTGGGTAATGTTTAATGAAAAAATGGTTAGTGTATAGACAGATAGGCAATCAAAATTTGAGTTGGTCTAGAATCCCTGGATTCTATATACAGTACACAATCTTCCTCTCGATAGCAAGGGGTCTTTTGGTGGCAGCAGAGGCGGATGGTTGGACAGGTAATTCCCTTTCTTTTCTTTTCTTTATTTACTTCTCTCTTCCTCTAACAACATTGTCATTTTATGAGACCTTAGTATTGAGCCCAATTTTATGTGTCATCTGGAGCAGTGGTCATCAACCCTGTCCTCAGGGCCCACTAACAGGCCAGGTTTTATGTATTACCTTGGGGAGATGCATACTAGAATACTGCAATCACTGAGCAGCAAATGATAACACCTGGGATGTATTTTAGTTACCTTGCAAACCTGGCCTGTTAGTGGGCCCTGAGGACAGGGTTGATGACCACTGATCTGAAGGACATATTCTATATGTAAACTCTTTTTTTTTTTGGTGATGTATGAGCATATTTCCCTTCTAACAGTAGTGGATACTATGATGATATATTACGGTAGTGACCCTCCCTTTACAGTCCAATACCACGCTCGTATTTGTGTTCACTTTTGTTCAAGCTCTTATCGGCATGTGATTCAGGGTATGTTATGCAGAATTTCTTTGAGAGAATATTGTCTGCTGAACACTGTTCTCCTTGTACTAGTACACTGTCTCCTGTTCCCCTTTTGGGCCCTTTCTCAGGTATTTATATTGGTTTTGTAAAACATTTTTTATGAAAAACCTAATACTATTGAAAATGAAAATGTTTGCCTGATTTCATATAATATAATATAATTTAATATAATATAATATAATATAATATAATATAATATAATATCATTTAATTCTGACTGTTAGTTTTGTAGTCAATTTATGGAGACATACCGTTCGAAAGACAACCCAATCCCTATGTCGGTATTCAAGTGTGCCTCCGAATTCTGGTGTCAACTGCTTTTCATCGATATACTTTAACAAGTCAGATGCAGAACTAAGCATAACCACCTAAAGAAAGAAAATAGAAGGTTTTTTACAGGCTGGCACAGGCATATTGACAAACTTAAGAGTAGCTATAGCCAATCCTATCAACAGAAGATTACAGCCTCATTACTGCTTCTTCAACCAACAGCTGAACAGTTATTACTGAGCCAAGGTAAACTGTTAAATTGTACTTGCGTTTAGAAAGTGGCTCTTTAGCCTATCACAAACCTGTTGACAAGCAAAGAAAATATCAAAAATACTCTACCGGGAGCTTGAGTATGAAGTCCTCTTGACTATACCGGAATCCAATGTCAGTGAAGGTGCGCTGGAAAAATCCAGTTGGCCTTAAAACCAAAACTAGATGAAGGTTTCCAGGAAATGAATGCTTAAAAGAAAGAAATATATACAAATATTAATATGCAAAATTACAAGTAAAACATAAACAAGATAATTCATGGATTTTGCAATGAGCTCGCAGAAGATGATAACTTTTAGAAAGACAGTTTGAATATTTATCAAAAATTCAGTGAGACAAGAAAAGCTTGCAGAACTATGTCATAAAAAGATCATTGTTTTGACCATTAGTAATATTGTTTCTTTTATAACAATCATATTGAAGGTAAATATAATTTTCCTGAATGCTAAATTGAGAAATAGTGTGTGAGTATACATAGCAGAACTATAAGCAAAACTTTTTTCCTCATTTTGGATAGAGTAGAGGAGGGTCATAACCCCTGTCAATTTATTTTTTGTCCCAAGTAGGGAGATTTTCCTTCACTTTTCCTTCACTTCCTGTCCCATAGCCAAAACAGGAAGTTAGAGAAAACCCCTGAACATTAAGGAAAACAACTTTCGCCCCCCCCCCCCCCCCCCAGGTCGCCTGAACTAGTTTCCTCATTTAAATTTTTCCCCTCTATTACTTTTCTGGGAACAAGCCAAAATTCGGTATTTTCCTTAACGGGGGCACAGACAGCAATACAAGCTGAGAGGTGTTCTAATCCATCTCCACTCTGTCCAAAACTTTAAAAAAAAAGGTTTTCCTTTAGTTGCAATTTACCTGCTAGTGGAGAACAATGAAGTGTAGCATGTAGTAGTGATTAATCACTAATGATATCACAATTCTTCAAATCTATGGATCAATCACTAGTAAAAATTGCACATGTGCATCCAGTCTTAGACTTCCCATTTCTGCACAGGCCTGTAGTGAATCAATCCTATCATATTTTTCCATACCTTGGAAAGGTAAATGAATACAATACGCATACAACTTTTTTCCTTTTTTTTTTTTAACATGTAAGGCTTTTTCTCCAAATGTGATTGACCACATTTATAAAACACACTCGCTTTGTCTCTGCATTCACCTGGATCAAGTAACATTTGCTAATGTCTGGATTTTTCGATCTTCAATGGGAAATTTAAGATACTTTAAATGAGTGTTTTTTTCAGGTTTGATTCAAACATATTCTATTTTAAAATGGTGAATGGTTGATTTTCAGTCAGTCTCTCTGGAGCTGAACCATGCTCAATAATACTAACTCACATATGATTGCAATTACTTCCAATTAGACACATTGTAAATTACGTTTTTAGCTTAAGATCTTAAGATGTTATAGAAAATGCTTTAAGCCAATGAATACAGTATTTGTGTGGGGATATGCCTAAATTTGCCCATTTTTTGTAAAAATGTCCCTAAGAGTTATTCAGAAAATTTCCTACAGTTATATTATCTATTTTTCTGTTCCTAAAAGAAGTATCCATTAAATATCACATGGAAAGTGCAGTAGTGACGACTTAGGCCAAAAAATTTGAAACATATTTCATGGAGCTTTAGGACAGCCTTTAACTGATGACATTACTTCCCAAATCTGGCATCTCCACAATAACCCACATTCATTGTTGGCCGCTGCCTTGGTCTTTAGACTGTGAAAAGAAACCCAAGTGTCCAAAAAAAAAAACCTTTCACCAACAAGAGGACAATGTACAAACCTCCTGCATGTCATTTTCTTGTCATCAACAAACTTAATAGTCAGCTTTTGCAGGACATATTATTCCTACTGGTGAGGATGACATATTTGCCTTGAAATAAGCAGAAGGGAGATTCCAGTCCTAAACAACCAACCATAACCAATGTTTCAATTTTGTGCTGACATATTCCTCAAACAATGGAAACCAACATGTGTTCAATCTTCATAAATGCATGCAGTGCCAATTTCATGATTAGATCCTTAGCTCTTCTAATAGGCACATCTGCAATAACTGGAAACCTGTAGCACCTACATGTCCAATCTTTGGTGCCGGTTACATCGGTTGTACCAATAACTGATGAAAAATAGGATTCTTGTACTTACTGTAAAATTATATTCTTGGAGTCCACCGAGGGTCACAGGAGGCCATATGCTGTTGGGTTATACTGCAGTTTACAGGGGAATTGAACACTGGCAAACAAAAAATCTGTAAGACACTCTAGGATAAAGCCTCCACTATCCTACATGAAACAGTTTGTAGAAATCAGTGCTAAGGACATGACTATAAACACAGAGGGATAGAACCTGTGTGCCTCAATAGACTTCAAGAAAAAGGATTTTACAGTGAGTAAAAATCCTACTTTATTTTATGCTCATCAAAGGACACAGAAGTCATATACTGCTGGAACATCTAAAAGCATTTCATCTGAGGGGTGCACAAATAGCACTGACTGCTAACAGGCCAAACAAAAAAAAGAACTGGGGTCTGTTGCAGCCCAGATGACTGAACAACCAATGCATAACTCTGTTACCAGATGAGATAGAACACCCCTACCTGAAAGGGGAACCTGCCAACACAATCTGAGGAAGGATACAGCGAATCAACCTGATCCCCAAGACCAAGAAAAAAATGGTCACCAAACAGGCAGGAATGACTCAATATGAAAGGGGATGTTGAACCACAGACCAAGAAAGAAGCTAGCCAACCTGAACCCACCAAGGGGATGAACAATAACAAATCCTCATTTTGGGTAGGAAAAAAACAACAACCAAATATGTTTAACAGGGAATAGGAAAAACTCTCTAGAAGAAACAGGTACCAGACAAATGACCTGAGAAAAAGTCCTTGTAATGGCAAGACCAGCAGGTCTAGGTAGGAAGGCTCTAAGCCTCTAGTCACCTGATCCCATAAGGGTCAAGAAAAAAGAACTCTGTACCT
Organism: Lithobates clamitans; assembly: GCA_037952925.1. NCBI lineage: Eukaryota > Metazoa > Chordata > Amphibia > Anura > Ranidae > Lithobates > Lithobates clamitans. Next base: position 1,220,087 of record JBBGZY010000272.1, read on the forward strand.
CCAAAAATCATTTGAACAGAACCACTGACCAAGGTGAAACTCACCAGGAAAGAACACTGAAATTGACTAGTTACCATAACCTGTGAAGGATGTGAAACTTACTCCTAAGTCCAGCAGAGAACCTAGTATTTGATCCTACAACGTCAACGTAACTGAAGCATGACCTTACCTCTTTAAAAGTCAGCTTAACTTAAGGGGCAAAGTTGTCATGAGATGAAAGTTTGAACATAACCATAAACTGGTGATATAGGTGGTTACATCCCTGATGGAGCTGAGGATGAAGCTAAACACATTCACCAGGCACCTCTAGAGCAAGCCCTAAAAGTAATATTACTGAAAAAAATAATCCTGCACATCCTGGACTTCAACCCAGATAGCAAGCAATTGTGCTGCAAATTTGAAAATGACTTGCCAAGCTATTGATAAACTTGCCAGGCTTCACAGGTTTGTTGCACAATTGTAGTAAGTCTGCATTGCATGACTCCAGATCAACGACCTTTGCAAACATTCTGCAAGTCTGCTGCAAGTTCTGGTTCAGTTATGTTGTGCAATAGTCATCCCACCACAGGGGTCACTGTGACTTGCAGAGCTCCTGCTGTAGACTCACCACTGGAACTTTGCTCTTGCTAAAGACTTGCCACGCAAATTTGCTACAAATTGGAAAGGTGTCAACTAGAACTTGTGCTTCAAGTGCTCTGCAAGCGAACAACTTGCCAGTGAAAATGTGCAGCAAGTTGACTTATGCCTCGTACACACAATCGGACTTTCCGACAACAAAACCATGGATTTTTGTTCGGAGGGTGTTGGCTCCAACTTGTCTTGCATACACATGGCCACACAAATGTTGGCCAACAATTATGAACGTAGTGACGTACAAGATGTACGTGATATCTCCATTACGAACGCTAGTTTTATAAGACCGAGCGCTTCCGGCTCGTCCTTAATTCCGTGCATGCGTGGACTTTTGTGCGACGGACTTGTGTACACAAGACCGGAAAGTTGGAGGAAAATTTATGAACCTGCTAGCCAACATTTGTTGGCGGAAAGTCCGCCAACAAATGTCCGATGGAGCATACACACGGTCGGACTTACCGCCAACAAGCTCACATCCAACATTTCCCATCAAAAAATCTGATCGTGTGTACGGCATTACAATTCTAGACTGCCACAAACTTGTGGCAAGTTATCCTTGCTATCTGGGAAGAGACAGGGTTGACATTATTCAAATTCCCTTGATCTAATGAAGCAGCAGCATCCAGGGAACAAAGGACAGGTGTCTTATCAGGACAGGGATGAATGTTCACCTGAGTGATTCCAAAACAGGGAACAGTGCCACAAAGACGTTAATCCCAAATCTGCAGATCAGACGAAAAAGAAGGGCCTAACCCCAGGAGAACAGGTTGCATGAAGCCCTAAAGGTTTTTCCTGTTCCTAATGGAGGATACCTGCAGCAGGAGACTAGTTTGTTCTACCAGCAGGCAGCTCTGGCAGAAACAGAGATGCACATTGGTGTGTGAACCTCTAATCACTGCCCAGTTAAAAACTACCAGTTAAAAAGAACTGTCTTTAAAGGTGTCAGGAAGATAGAGTCAATGGACATGTCCTAAGATGAACACACCCGCCTAATAAAGCCAGTGGCCCAATACACAAGATTACAGCACTCATTCATGCATACATGTGCAGGCTCATGCCAATACACACTATCACAAATGATTGTGCTTGTCTAACACTGTCTATTTAAAGCACAGCTCACTGAGGAGAAGTTGCTAAATGTTCCTCAGCTCCTGTGACTCATGGCCTGACCTGCGTTCTGCTACCTTGTGTTTGACCTGGCTAGCCTCCTGACTCTGCCACATCCAGATCTCTCGTTGCAGACTTTGGCTTGTGTCCTGACCTCATCTTCTGCTTGCTGATTTGTTACCTACCTGTATGATATTGATCCTGCCCTGCTCCTTCCTTTCAATTTTGTACTTCTGTTATCAAGCTGTTGCTGACTCCAGCTTATCCTGACTTTAGCTTACTTTAAGTATCTGCAGGTTTCTGTGCTCCACCTGTGTACTAGCATTCTGCTCACCCCCAGTCTGAAAATTCACAGCATTCCAGCAGTATCCAGACTGTCTTCAAATCTCAGGTGCTCATGCCACTCCTCATCCTGCTACACCCTGTTACCAATTCCGAGGGGTACTGGACAGGAGAGGTAAGGGAAGCCCCCCTGTCAGCTTGGCCTCTACCAGGTGTGTAACAAAGGGGATTGCCCTTAGGGGGATCAGCTTTGTTAAGACCAAGATACACTATACCATCCACAACCAGAACCAGAATATCTCTTCTAATGCAGGAAGGATTCTTGTTCCTCCTTGATGGTAAAGATGCTGAAGTACCTAGATGGCAAAACCTGACCCATTTGGATTTGCAGGCATATAGCCCCTCAATAAGTTGTCCATTTGGGCCCACAGTAACTGCTTTCTGCACAGAAGGTTGTCTGAATGTCTCACAATGGGGGTGCCAAGAAAAGGCATTGGGACAGATAAAGAAGTTCAAGCTCTGAGAACTACCAGATGTGCAGAGGTGACGATGAGAATTTAAAAACCTAATAGAGCAGAGTACAATGTTGACCCAAGTTGACCAGGTAAGTCAAAGAGTCCCTCTGGAGAAGGAAAGGGATGACACTGAGATGTACCAGGTGCTCATGTTGACCTTACATGCCCCAAGGGAAGAAGATTTCTCAGAGAGAGAGGGTAGTGGTCAGGGAGGGACACAGCTCCAGAGGTTGAACTGGCACAGGAACTACAGCTAGAGTCTCTTACGTTGAAGAGATCCCAAGGGAACAGGAGGAGGTTTATTATTCAGTGCAGTGGCATTAAGATTCTGGTAAAGGTGTTGGCTAACTGCCTATAAAGAGTTATTACCCATTCAATAAATATTGATCAGGCTGGCTTTGGCCCAAACCAGTCTACAGCCATTTATCTAGATAGGCTCTATGTAAACATGCAGGCCATTGCTGATTACCCAGAAAGGCAGGCACTGCTGTCACTAGGTGCCCCCAAGGCATTCAACAACATTGAATAGCCTTAGCCTGAGAAGTATTGAAGGGTGTGGCTTTGAAAAGTTTATTGCCAGGGTGCAATTACTATATTTCCCTCCTATGGCCAATTTTATGGAGGGGGATCACTTTCTGAAAGTTTCAGACTCCAAAGAGGAAGTAGGCAGGGGTGCCTTTTGTCACCCCTCCTATTCAGTTATGCAATTGAACTGCTCTTTGTCACCCCTCCTATTCAGTTATTCCATTGAACTGCCCTTTGTCACCCCTCCTATTCAGTTATTCCATTGAACACTAGGCGGTTATCATTAGAGAAAATCCTGCAATTGTAGGCCTCCATTTTGACTATATTCATGAAAAACTTTATGCTAATGTTTTCTGGGGACACCTGCCAGTCTCTTCAAGCGGTTATGGATCCTCGGATACTATTAAAAGATTAGGAGTTTACTCAGGGCTTACTATACATTAGACTAGGTTGGCCCTATTACTGCTCATGAGTCCCTACACACAAGCCTTTCTACTTACTAGTAGGATATCAGCAGCAGAGACAGTCAAATGCCTTGGCATACTTCTTAGAAGGGATATCTCCGTGTATGCCTAACTTCATAATCTTCCCTTGCCCATGGGTAGGACCATCCTAATAAAATGCTAATGATGCTCCAACTGCTATACCTACTTCATGATACCCCACATATATTACTCTTTAACATTTTCAAGTTATTTATTACAACTTTTATGTGTTTGGAAGAAAAAACATCTTCAATGATCCAAGGAAGAAGCAGGCATAGCTTGGAAATACTCTCTTCCCAACTCCACCACTTAATTGGTCCGGGGGAGTTGGACAGTGACTCTGTGATACCAGGAATTAATATACAAATTTTATGCCATCAGATGTGCTTGACTAAGATATATGATAAAAACTAACTCCCACTCATGATTTAATCTGGGTGCTGGCACAGGGGAGAAGAGGGTGAGTAGCTGAAAAGAGTGCCAGAGGCAAAACAATAACTCGAGAACCCAAAGGGGTATTCTATGCACCTGAATGTTCAGAGGGCAATCTACCCAAGGACCTGCAAAGATTACTTCTTGCAAACGTGGGGGGGGGGAAACGACCTTTATGTTGAAGGCAGCATGTTGCAGTAACACATGGGATTTAAGGCAAGTTACCACACATGCGAAGGTATGAATCCAACCCAAAAAAGCTTGGTGAAGGTTTTTAGCATTTCCGTGACAAAATCTGTAAAGATGTGGAAAAATGTAACTCCCCCCATTCTTTAGAGGTAGATTTGTAATGTTTTACATGAAAGATAAGACATCAGCAAACAAGCCCTCAGTGTAAATTCCTCCTGTGTCAAACACAGCAGTATCAGGAAATTCAAAAGGTGTCCAGCTGTTCAAATAATGAGGTAGCTCATTATGCTCTGTCTGCACACACACAGAGTGAGACTTCAGAGACTGGGCAAGCATAGCAGAAATGCCAATGGCTCTGGACTTGAAAAGGATCGTGTGACTAACTAGTTACCAACACATGGCCTGGAAAGCGCCTAATGTGGCACACAGTGTCCAGAATGTAATTTCCAGGCTGGCTCTGCATTGTCCAGCATAATACTCTAATGCCCCGTACACACGGTTTGATTTTCCGATGGAAAATGTCCGATCGGAGCGTGTTGTCGGATATTCCGACCGTGTGTGGGCTCCATCAGACATTTTCCATCGGATTTTCCGACACACAAAGTTGGAGAGCAGGAGATAAAATTTTCCGACAACAAAATCCGTGTGTACACAAATCCGACGGACAAAGTGCCAGACATGCTCAGAATAAATAAAGAGATGAAAGCTATTGGCCACTGCCCCGTTTATAGTCCTGACGTACGTGTTTTACGTCACCGCGTTCAGAACGATCGGATTTTCCGACAACTTTGTGCGACCGTGTGTATGCAAGACAAGTTTGAGCCAACATCCATCGGAAAAAATCCTAGGATTTTGTTGTCGGAATGTCCGAACAAAGTCCGACCGTGTGTACGCCCTATAAGGCTTCATGTACACTTGAACTGCTTTGACCGCGGGCAGCGGAAAAACATAAAATGCAGCAAAATCGTGCGCGACATTGCCCGTTTTGCAGCTGGTGGGTAAAATGTTCCTATCCTGAATGCGATCCTTCTGCGTTTAGAAGAGGGAGGCTAGGGAAGGTTGAAATATTGTTTCCTCTTTGGGGTTTTTTTGGTGCTTTCCATTTACACCTCTTTTTGGGTGCCTGCCTAGGTGGAACACCTTACCTGCCTCCACAATTCAGTCCAATCCAGGTCAGGTCTGAGTATGAAACATCCAGTTCTTTTAGCTCTAAGGGCCATTTCTACTAATGCATTTGTACAAACACATGCATTTTTCTGCTTTGATTGCTGGGCTAATAAAACAAACATATAAAATTTATTACAAGTCTGTAGTAAATTGAAGGTGGAGTCCACATGGCACAGTTTTCTTTCCTCCACCTCTCAGATTTATCTAAATCTGCAAGTAGCATTAAACTCATTTGTAAAAAGAATTTAACTAACAATGCCTTATTTATAAGGGTATGTGCACAAAAGTCTTCTGGTGTAAAGGACGAGGAAGTCATATGTCCCAGTAACGAAACATATAGGGACAGGGCTATTTGGATGATGTCATCACGCGTGACATGTCCAAAAATTGCAGTATTTAATATAGCTTAATACTGGCACTGTATTTAGATCTGAGGTCTGTATTTGTCAGTACACTGAATGTATTTCATATATGTTTTATGTATGAATGGCATGACTTTGATGTTTGTTTGTTTTTTGGTTTGTTGTTTTTTTATGTATAGTACTGCTTTGTTGATTTAAGTTTTATGAACACAAAAGGGAGTGTTGATGTGAGAAGATTTTTCATGTAAATTTTTGTTTTTAATTTAAACAAATAGCAGGGGTTAATGTTTTGTGTACCTATTGCCACATACAATATGTCCCATGAGGAGTAGAACTCATATGGAAGTAATGACAGTGTTCAGTGAATCACTAAACTTTCATACATGTGCTCTAATAGTTTAAATACATTATTTTCCAAAGTAAATGTATAAAAACCTCAACAACATAATGTTCTGCTTCATTACTATATTTGTTTTCAGCTGTTACATAAATTTAGTTAGCTCCTCTGTAATCAGTGGAGCAGGGGTTGAATATTTAGGCCTGCTCAGTGTCTACAGGCTGCAGCTCTGATCACTGTCCCGTGAACTCTAGAGGATGCCAGAAACAAAGTGAGAAAAAGAACAGAGCAAGCAACCTGAATATTTATGAAACTCCAGCTAATCACTGGGGAGGTGTGCCCAAAAGGTTGTGGAGGAGCTCATAAATAGTCTGGGCCTGTCCTACTGGAGGAGACCTCTGTGTAGGGGCTCTGCCCCTTGGGCATGATTTCTGAAGGTGCCATCTAGAAGACATTGAGGTCCCAGTTGAGGCTTCAGGAGGAATTTTTGGGAAAAGTGTCCAGCTGTCCTGTGGTAGTGTAAGTTCATGTCTCCCCCAATGGAGAGCGCCCAGTGGATATCAGAAGGAGGCAACCCATGATCCTGTGGCTGTGTAACTGACCCCGGTGCTGGAAGTTAGTGACTCTATGCAGCTTAAATTCTGGTCCATTGGAAGTCCTAGTCTCCTTCCAGCACTAGGGATTTCGTGGGACATTCTTTTGTGTGGCTCAGCAAGCTAGAGAAGCATTAAGTTCTACAGTTCTGGGGTATCCGATGCTCCCTCCAACTATTTATGTTCCAATAAACTCAAATAAGACACCTGAGACTATTCCTTTGAGCCGGTGAAAGTGTTAAGAAAATGCTACATGCCTGACTGTGTGTGTCCAAACTGGAGGAATAAGGCAAAGTTCAACCTCTTTTGGGGGTGCACTACATAAAGCATGTTTTGAGGGCCTACGTATGGAGAAGAACCTCTGGCAGGTTTTAAAGCCCTGGTGCCCAACCTGCTTCCCTTTGGCAGTTATTGTGTGGTCCCTGCAGATAATAGCCTGCATTTTCCATTCTTTATTTCTTTCACACTATCTTAGTATTTCTCTGCTGTCCATTTCCTCTCTCTTTTTAATGTTATAATGGATCTTGCTGATAGAAAAATCAAATGTGCACAAGTGATTTTTAAGGGGATTGCAGGGAGCACAAATATGGCAGCATTGATTTGTTAAGGGGTTCCTGTAATCTTATGTATTGTGTCTCCCGAAGCATGTCCCCAGTCACCAACTACTCCTATAGCATGTTCCTAGTCTCTGACCATCTCCTGGCTTATATCTGTAGTTTTTGACCATGTCTCGCTGCATGTCTACAGTCTCTGACCACCTCTTGTTGCATGTCTGCATTCTCTGACAGATTTATGCAGCACTATTTTCCCTGAATATTATGTGTGGCTCTTTGGTGATTTCAGGGGCTGCATTTGGGCCCAGTAAATCATGAAAAGGTTACCATCTCTTTTTGAAGCTGTTGTAAGAACTTCTCTTATTACAAATATGCAAATATTTTGACAGGCAATTAAGGGACAATCTGTGTTAAAGCAGAACTTAAGTAATTTTTTTCATCTTTCCATCTATTAAATCTTCTGCCCTTGTTGTTTTAACTTTGGATAGTAAAACATTTTCTTTTCTGTCAGTAAATACCTTATACAGCCCACTTCCTGTTCCTTGTCTGGTAAAAAGCCTGGGCTTATGACATCATGCACAGTTCTCTCACTTGCTCTTGTGAGAGTTTGTCAGGAAGGGAGGGGGGATGAGTCATAAGAAGACCAATGAGAGCTGCAGAGCTAGAGGTGTGCCTCTGTGTGTCTGTGTAAATCCAGGAAGTGAACAGGCAGCAGCTTCAGCTGCCCACAGTTAAAATGATTGCAGCCAGACTCACTGGAGGGAGATTTGTGCAGCATATTTGGCAAGTACAGAATCACATTATATATAAAATAATATGCAAAGTGGTTGGAGGGAAGCTTCAGAATGGCAAAGATGTTTTTATTACAAATGATGTGAGCAGACTGCAGTTCCTCTTTAAGGAGTATGAAAAGAAACAAAGCTATGCTTACTAGTTTATCTAAGACATCCAGACACGTCTGGAGACAAAAATTTCCTTTGTTAGCAAGACACCTAGACACGCTTGGAGACAAAAATTGCCTTTGTTGGCAAGAGGAGATGCAGGAAATTAAGCACCGAGAAAGGAAGTCAGGCCTCTTGAATGTGTCCAGATGTCAGCGGAATCCTAAATACTTCTTCCATTGCACCTCCGCACAGCAAATGACAGTGCTTGCTGAAAATTCATGTGCCTGTTGGAACACAAATTTGGGGCAAGTACTGACATTTGTAGTGCGGAGGTGCACTAAGGCCTTAGCGTCCATATGGACACTCCATCCTCCATGCAGGTGGACTTCCTCCCCGATGATAAAGCGATCACACAGAGAGCACAGCACAGAATTTTTGAAGATGGATGGGTGGAGCCTGATAGGGATTCAGAGACACTAATTTCCCATCCAGTCTATCTCCCTTGTGATTGACAGCAGGTAATAGCCAGAACCATAGCCAATAAACAACCTACTGTTTACTATAGAATCCACCCACTGTCTGCTGTCAATCACAAGGAGAGAGTAAACCTGATGGGGAACTAGTCAGTAGTATATTTAGGTTTTGTGCTGCCCTAGGCCTGACTAAATTCGTGCACCCTCTAATTTAAATATGACCCACCCCTTCCTGTCAAGGCCACACCCCTTGCTGTTTAAGACCCGCCCTGAAATTTCCAAGTGGGGACACTAGTTCTGAGGGCCTGGGGGGGGCAATGGATTCCCTTATTTGCATAGATTTCCTCTCACTTCCTGTTTGGCTATGGGCAGGAAGTGAAGGGAAATCTCTGCAATGGGACAGGGATGGTAAAAAATAAACTGACAGGGGTTATAACCCTCCCTTATTCTATCCAAAATGAAAAAAAAAAGTGTTGCCTATAGTTCTACTTTAAGCACAAATTTCTGATAATTTTATGGAGAGGACTAAGATATAACCACGCCAATGGTGCAGCAGAAAATATATAGCACAGTAAGGAAGGTCTGTGGTCCGATGATAATAGGACAGTCAAAATCAAAAGCGGCAACCCCCCCCCCCAGTTGCGGAATGCCGGACGTCCGCATACCGGAAGCAGTGCAGCCGCTTTATGGGGGCGCTAGACTAATTTGCCTCTCAGCCCAGTCCACCACATAAGACCGGCACTACACTAACAGTGTAGCGCAAGCCGGCGGGGACTCTTTCCGTGCTGCCCCCCTTCAAAGTGCTGCCCTAGGCCTGGGCATTGTCGGCCTAGGCCAAGATACAGCGTTGGAACTAGTACCTCAGCTCCCCCATTAGTGTCACTAGTTGCTAGGAGGCTTTTGACTTTGAAGCTGACAGCATCCTTATCAACCAATGACACGTATGGAGGGGAGGAAGTAGGGACGGCAAACATACCACTCTTCTACACAGCAGACAGAGACAGCCACTCTACCTGTTTCTGTACACCAACTTACAGCTGCTCTTAATTACCTCCAGTTACGTTACCCACAAACTGGAGGTAATACTTTTTACATATGATATTGCTATAGCGCAACTTTGTAAAAGTATTGCTTTTAAGAACCTCAATCTGATATGCGTTTCAGTAAAGCAACTGAAACTGGCAGCAGGGTATTTTAAATCTTGCACAGGCATTTTTAAAGGACCTTACCACTTGAAAAGCAGTGATTTTTTATTACCCCCAATATCTGTAGATCTTTCCTCTTTTATTTATAGCTACTGCAGTAACTAGTAACTGCTTAGTTTACAGACTGGCTGTTTAAAAGGATGGCAGTGATGCAAGCAATGTGCTGTGTGAGAAAAGTTAAAGGAAAAGAGCAGGAAGTAAAAAAATAAATAAACATACATACTCACCTATATGGCTGCAGCATCGCCCCCGCTGGCTCTAAGCCTGAGAACTGAGCGATCACATGACCATTGATTGCTCAGTTCTCGAGTCCACTCTGCGCACAGAGCGATTAGTGTCAATCACTGTTCTCTGCTCTGCCCCCTCCAGCACTCACTGGAGTACCAGGCTGTGGGGGGGTTGCTGGTTTAGCGGCGCTATGGGAGGCTGAGCCAGCTGCCAGCCAGGCATCTGGGTGGATTCCGACATTATTGTCAGGATACATCCAGAGACTAGACCGGTTCTGTGACATCAAGGAAGTGCACTCCTGAGTCCTACATGAGAAGTATGACCAAACAAGCTTTGGCCATACTTCTCTTTTAAAGTAGAACTAAAGACAAAACTTTTTTTAAAAAATTTTGGATACAGTAATGCTCCGTTCACATATATGTGAATTGGATGCGATTTGAACTGCATACGATTCACAAGACATAAGACGTGTGAATCAAATCGGCTTTCTATGGAGCCAGTTCACAAATATGCGCTGCAGCATAAAAACTTTTTGGCAATTCCTTTATTAAAAATCAAAAACAATGTTCCCCGATGTAGATCCATTGTCAATCGCGACGCCTTCCTCCACTGACCCGGTGAACCCCAAAGGCTCCCGCCATCAGACTCCTTCCTTGTCTAACAGTTCTTAAATAGCTAAGGGGCGAGGCCAGCCAGTGACATCACCTAAGGGCACCGCCCCTTGTGACGTGATCAACAGGTGCATGGTGGGTCAGTGTCGTCACATGTGCCACCCGGTGGTGGGAACACTGTTTTTGTTTTTTTTAGTACATCAAAAACTGTCTCTGTGTTTTTATTTCTTTTTGACACTTTTTAGATGAATGATGAACGATGTACCCCATACTCATTCACATGGGGAGGGGGGTTCTGGGGGTTCCAGATTCCAATAAGCCCCCTGCTCCCAGACCCCCACAACCACCAGCCAGGGTTTTGGGGAAAAGGCCCTTGACCCCATCAACATGGGGACAAGGTGTTTTGGGGTAGGGGGGCAGGCCCCCCTGACAGCTGATGAGTCATCCGTTGTTAAGAACGCGGTGAACGGCTTCCTGGCCAGCTCCTTAACAACCAGCTAATGTTAAAGATGCCGGTGGCCGCCGGTTCCAGAAATTCGCATCTCAACTGCATCTAACTCAAAGCTGGAACAGCTGCTTTGGACATTTGCAGCGGACATGTGTGAACCTAGCCTAAGGGGGGTTATTTTGCCATTGATATCCCACTGGGGAGATTTCCCTTCACTTCCTGTTCCATTGCCAAAACAGGATCCAAAGAACTAGATATCCCCTCTATGCCTATTGTAGAGACATACCAGACTTTGGGAAATGTTAGGCTTTTTTACTGTCTAAGTGACCACAAACCCATTAAAAAGGAACTCCAGAATAACATTTTTATTTAACTACAACCCCTGGTATAAAAACAGAAGGAAACATTTTGAATTCAAAATTCTTATGTCTGTGTGCTTTCATGATGGAGAGGTCTGAACCAAGAAAGGAAGTTCAGTTGAATTTACTGTGCTATCAATCAGTAGAAAACTAGTAGTAGAAAGCATGGGCACTACAAATCAACTGGTCTCACACTGGTATATGGACACTACAAATGAACTGGTCTCACACTGGTGTGTGGACACTACAAATGAACTGGTCTCACGCTGGTGTGTGGGCACTACAAATGAACTGATCTCGTACTGGTTTGTGGACATTACAAATGAACTGGTTCCACACTGGTGTGTGGACACTACAAATAAACTGGTCTCGCACTGGTGTCTGGACACTACAAATGAACTGGTCTCACACTGGTGTCCGGACACTACAAATGAACTGGTCTCACACTGGTGTCCGGACACTACAAATGAACTGGTCTCACACTGGTGTGTGGACACTACAAATAAACTGGTCTCGCACTGGTTTGTGGACATTACAAATTAACTGGTTCCACACTGGTGTGTGGACACTACAAATGAACTGGTCTCACACTGGTGTCCGGACACTACAAATGAACTGGTCTCACACTGGTGTCCGGACACTACAAATGAACTGGTCTCACACTGGTGTGTGGACACTACAAATAAACTGGTCTCACGCTGGTGTATGGACACTACAAATGAACTGGTCTTACACTGGTTTGTGGACACTACAAATGAACTGGTCTCACGCTGGTGTCTGGACACTACAAATGAACTGGTCTCACACTGGTGTCTGGACACTACAAATGAACTGGTCTTGCACTAGTGCATGGACACTACAAATGAACTGGTCTCACACTGGTGTGTGGACACTACAAATGAACTGGTCTTGCACTGGTATATGGACACTACAAATGAACTGGTCTCACGCTGGCGTGTTGACACTACAAATGAACTGGTCTCATGCTGGTGTCTGGACACTACAAATGAACTGGTCTTGCACTAGTGCATGGACACTACAAATGAACTGGTCTTGCACTGGTGTGTGAACACTACAAATGAACTGGTCTTGCACTGGTGTGTGAACACTACAAATGAACTGGTCTTGCACTGGTGTGTGAACACTACAAATGAACTGGTCTTGCACTGGTGTGTGAACACTACAAATGAACTGGTTTTGCACTGGTGTATGGACACTACAAATGAACTGGTCTCACGCTGGTGTATGGACACTACAAATGAACTGGTCTCACACTGGTTTGTGGACACTACAAATGAACTGGTCTCACGCTGGTGTCTGGACACTACAAATGAACTGGTCTCACACTGGTGTCTGGACACTACAAATGAACTGGTCTTGCACTAGTGCATGGACACTACAAATGAACTGGTCTCACACTGGTGTGTGGACACTACAAATGAACTGGTCTTGCACTGGTATATGGACACTACAAATGAACTGGTCTCACGCTGGCGTGTTGACACTACAAATGAACTGGTCTCATGCTGGTGTCTGGACACTACAAATGAACTGGTCTTGCACTAGTGCATGGACACTACAAATGAACTGGTCTCACACTGGTGTGTGGACACTACAAATGAACTGGTCTTGCACTGGTGTGTGAACACTACAAATGAACTGGTCTTGCACTGGTGTGTGAACACTACAAATGAACTGGTCTTGCACTGGTGTGTGAACACTACAAATGAACTGGTCTTGCACTGGTGTGTGGACACTACAAATGAACTGGTCTTGCACTGGTGTGTGAACACTACAAATGAACTGGTCTTGCACTGGTGTATGAACACTACAAATGAACTGGTCTTGCACTGGTGTGTGAACACTACAAATGAACTGGATTTGCACTGGTGTGTGAACACTACAAATGAACTGGTCTTGCACTGGTGTATGAACACTACAAATGAACTGGTCTTGCACTGGTGTGTGAACACTACAAATGAACTGGTCTTGCACTGGTGTGTGGACACTACAAATGAACTGGTTTTGCACTGGTGTGTGAACACTACAAATGAACTGGTCTTGCACTGGTGTATGAACACTACAAATGAACTGGTCTTGCACTGGTGTATGAACACTACAAATGAACTGGTCTTGCACTGGTGTATGAACACTACAAATGAACTGGTCTTGCACTGGTGTATGAACACTACAAATGAACTGGTCTTGCACTGGAAACAACATTTAAACACCTATTTTGCCTTTACAGAAATTTCTTATGCAATGATATACTGTATATATTAAAATGATATCACAATCCTATTTAGTAACATGCCTATATGTTAACAGTTCAATACAGAGTATACTAGAGAGCAAGCTTCTTGTTCCAGTTTCACCCACAGTTCCTAAAATGATTTGTCCTAATATGACACTATAATAATAACAAACTTTATAGGATAAACCGATGTGTAAACTTAGTGACACAATCACATAGTATAGTGCGTTAACTTTTACAAACTGCAGCTGGAATTTTTTATCAAAAGGTACACATGCAATAATTCATGAGCTATATATAAGCAATAACTGGAGGCAGGAATTTAAAGCCTTGATCTCAAAAATAGGCCAAATATAAATAGATGTGAAGCGGCCCAGAAGGACAGACATGAGCATCACTGGCACAAGTGAATACAGCTCTGATCTGCAATGAGCATGTGGAAGTGATGTGAACCTTTACTGGCAGAACAAACTTGGCCTCCTATTTGCAGAGTACAATCTGCATTATGTATGTGTCCGGTTCATCAGCAGTTTGTGCTAGAGCTCTGTACATGCTCCCTGCTGCAGTACGGAACCATTTGAACTTGGGATGTGCTGTAGAGATTGCAGGCAGAGAGAAACCCTTACCGCATTCCTTCGGAACCTCATCATTCCTCTTGGGGGGTTTCCTTCTGCCATGGCTTGTTTAAGCAGCAGTAATGATCTTCCTCTTGTAATTGTCAGGGTTTCATGGGTGACATACGATCTGGATGCTGGTGTTTAAAAACTGCCAAGTGGCTGGTGAGCTGAAGCAGTGCTGCTGCAGCCGTTTCCATTACCACAGCACTGCGAAAAAGCAGCAGCTACAGGACCAGCAAACTACAGACACATCGAGCCCTGCATTGATTCGCTGATGTTAATGTTAATCTCCAGCAGACACGCGTTCACTGGCTCACGGCAGCATCTTGTGCGCACACAGCCCAGACATGTACACCTGGCTCTTCCAAGACTGCATGTGACAAGGGACGTTAACCTCCACACTGCCAGCTGTCATTCATTGGGGGATAGTTATACATGGGCTATAGGATAATACTCTTTCTAACCATATATAGTAAATAAAATATCTACGAATTTTACAGTGAATTCCTTGGCCTCCTTCCACTATCTCAGCGCTAAAATATATGTCAGGCTTCAGACAATCATAGGTCTTTCACAGTTATAACACTAAATGTTAAAAACTATGTAATATTAATAAAAACAATGTAATATTAATACAGAAAGCTGCCGCTTAAAATGCAAACACACAATAACATCAAAACAGTTGGTAATAGTAAAAATTGCACAAGTCCAAACCTAGTGCCTAAGATTATTATGATAGTAGCGCTGCTATCATATCAATTTTTATTAGTAAATAAAAAATAACTAGGAAAAAAATTTGAGAAAAGTTGTCAATAAAATGATTGATTATAGAAAACAGATATGAGATTGTATAAGTATGGCCATATACTGCCATGTAAAGCAAATTTCATGACAATTATGCCGCGTACACACGGGCAGACTTTTCAACGGACTAGGTCCGGCGGACTTTTTGACGGACTTTCGAATGAACGGACTTGCCTACACACGATCAACCAAAGTCCGACAGATTCGTACATGATGACGTACACCCGGACTAAAATAAGGAAGTTCGTCGCCAGTAGCCAATAGCTGCCCTAGCGGCGGTTTTTGTCCGTCGGACTAGCATACAGACGAGCGGACTTTTTGACCGGACTCGAGTCCGTCGGAAAGATTTGAACAATTTTTTTCTAGGACCGTCGGACTTTTGGGAAAAAAAAGTCCGCTGGAGCCCACACACGGTCGAATTGTCCACCGAAGTCCGGTCCGCAGGACCTAGTCCGTCGAAAAGTCCGCTCGTGTGTACGCAGCATTAGGCTGTGTAAGGGTAATATAGAAACCAACGACACGCTCTTTGTTATTACACGGGATTTCCTGACAAGTTGAAAAATCTTTGTGAACAATCAACTCTACCTACACCTTTTACTGCAATTCATCCATTGACTGAGCTGAGAGAAAGATCACAGTGGGTAATGACATCACATCGTTTGGGTCACACTTTTATCACTGCCCATCCGTCCCAGGACACTATAGTTGTCTATGACCACTGTTATGGTGAACATTGACAGACAGAGGTCTCAATCAAGGCCAACACCTGCCAACAAATGACGCCCATGTCTTCAGATTTGACTATGTTTTCCTTTCCAATCTGTTAGAACAATGGACGTGTTTCTTCTATTCTCAACAGAATAATCAAATTTGTATGATGGCTGACACTACACACAGGAGTAGTTTAACCATTTCAGCTTTAGAGCAATTTTTTTTTCACTTTTGCACACGCAAAAAGATTACTTAAACCCCCAAAATATTATATATTTTCAAAAAGCAGAGGCCCTGTAGAATAAAAAGATGATCGTTGCAAATTTTTTATCTCACATTATATTTGTACAACTGTTTATTAAACGTAAAATTTTTTGAAATACTGGGATGCCATTAAAGTTCATGTGTGTAATGGCAGGTGTCACAATACTTTTGACAAATATAGACTATATTTGTCAAAAGTATTGTGACGCCTGCCTTTATACACACATGAAATTTAATGGCATCCCAGTATTAGACAAGCAAAGTCCATAAAGACATGGATGAGCGCATTTGGGGTGGAGGAACTTGACTGGTCTGCACAGAGTCCTCACCTCAACCTGATAGAACACTTTTTGGATGAATTAGAGTGGAGACTGCGAGCCAGGCCTTCTTGTCCAACATCAGTGCCTGACCTCACAAATGCGCTTCTGAAAGAATGGTCAAACATTCCCATAGACAAGTTCCTAAACCTTGTGGACAGCCTTCCCAGAAGAGCTGAAGCTGTTATAGCTGCAAAGGATGAGCCAACTCAATATTGAACCCTAGGGAATAGACTGGGATTCTGAAATGCCATCAAAATTCATGTGCATGGTGTCCCAATACTTTTGACAATATAGTGTATAATAAAATTAATTTTAGTGCAAATACACACAATATAATACCCGATTTAAAAAAATTAAATAAAATATGAGGTTTTGTTGAGTAAATCGATACCCAACATGCCAGGTCTTAAAATTGTGTGCACCAGTGATATCACAATAAACTACTCTACTCAAAAATAGCCATAGGTTTCAAAGCTTTTCCAGCTCATCAGTTTACAGTTAACCAGGATCTCTTGTGCTAGAATTATTGCTCTCACTCTGACGTTTGCAGCGATATGTAACACATGTGGTGCAACAGTTGTTTACATACGCATGCGTACCCTGGGTGTGCGTTTGTGTAAGTGTGTGGGGCAAAAAAAAATGTTATACATTCTATTAGAATTTTTTTTTTACTTTTTTACATTTATTTCTTTTTACTTAATTGCTGTCACAAGGGGTTAAGAAACCCCCATGTGATAACCTTGAGCAGGTGACAAGTACTCTTTTGTGAGACATTAGAGGTCTAATAGGCCCCAATGTCTCCCCTGCCCTTCAAACTATCTAACAAGCATAGATCGGCTTGGTTAGATGTGTCCCCTGACTGTACCGGCCAGGAAATGGTGGATCTGAAACAGGAAGTGACAAAATCATTGTCATTTTCATTGTTTACATATGAGATGGAGGCATGGATTTGCCTCTGTCTCACATCGCTCACCCACCCCCTCTGAAGTGACAGTTGTGGTCCTGAGCTCCCGCCGGCTCTGTGAAAGTGATCAGCAGCTACGGAGCCACCACTTCACTTTCAAGTCAGGAGCCGGCTGAAGAAACCCTGCATAAGCTGATAGCTGCTACTGCAGCCAACAGCTTGTGTATAAAGGTTCACTCGTTGAATGTATGTAGTATATCCAAAGAGCTGAACTAGTTAAATGAAAGCAAGCATCTCCAGCATCCCTACAGATATACTTGCTTCTGCAGAACTGGACAATAAGCAGGCTCATCTAAAGGGTTTCCTTCCTTTACTCCGCATGGCCAATGACGAATAGTCTGCTCTGGAATTTAGAGGGAACCCTGAAAATCCACAGAAGACCTGAGGGGTTTTGGGGGGACCCCATGTATTTTTTTTACACTATCTCTTTGTTTACTTTTACCTGACAAACACAAGTCTCTAGCTGATAGCCGAATGTGTCTGCCAATTGTCAGAACACTGACGGGTGTTGATTCCATAACAACCAGGAGCCCTGAGCAGGAAGCTGTGACATTTAGTAGTGGTAATAATAATACCAATGCAAAATGTTTCACTTCACACTGCAGCTGGAGGTTCACTCTGCTGAACACTCATTTGTTTGGTTGTTTTTTCAGGAATCTTCATGGACTATGCACACAGTGCTGAGGTCTCCCTCATATTATTTACCTTCTGGTCAAATATTCTGAGCCTGTAGTGATAGGCTATTTCCTCTATTGTTGGAATGTTCTTTAACTCTTATGGTTGAAAGTACTTATGTACTATATGGCAGAGCAGCTGATGAGGCGGCACTGATGAGGACGCACCAATAGTTGGCACTGATAGTCGGCACTGATGGGCACTGATGGGACACTGATGAGGAGGCACTGATAGGGAGGCACTGATGGGGACTGATAGTCGGCACTGATGTGACACTGATAGTCGGCACTGATGGGACACTGATGAGGAGGCACTGATAGGTGGCACTGATGGGGAGGCACTGATGGGGACTGATAGTCGGCACTGATAGTCGGCACTGATGGGACACTGATGAGGAGGCACTGATAGGTGGCACTGATGGGGAGGCACTGATGGGGACTGATAGTCGGCACTGATAGTCGGCACTGATGGGACACTGATGAGGAGGCACTGATAGGTGGCACTGATGGGGAGGCACTGATGGGGACTGATAGTCGGCACTCATGGGCACTGATGAGGAGGCACTGATGGGGACTGATAGTCGGCACTGATGGGCACTGATAGTCGGCACTGATGGGACACTGATGAGGAGGCACTGATAGGTGGCACTGATGGGGAGGCACTGATGGGCACTGATAGTCGGCACTGATGGGACACTGATGAGGAGGCACTGATAGGTGGCACTGATGGGGAGGCACTGATGGGGACTGATAGTCGGCACTGATGGGCACTGATGAGGAGGCACTGATAGGTGGCACTGATGGGGAGGCACTGATGGGCACTGATAGTCGGCACTGATGGGACACTGATGAGGAGGCACTGATAGGTGGCACTGATGGGGAGGCACTGATGGGGACTGATAGTCGGCACTGATGGGCACTGATGAGGAGGCACTGCTGGGGAGGCACTGATGGGGATTGATAGGCTGCACTGATCATCATGGCACTGATGATCAATGCCCTGATTATCAGTGTAAACGTTGTGCTGACAGGCTGGCCAGTTAACGGCTCTCCTTTCCTCACACAAACACAGCGTGGAAGGAAAGGACTGTCAATAACCGGCAAGTCTGTTTACATGTGCTCAGCCGTGACTGGACAGAGCTGATTACATGGTAAAGGGCCACTGTGATTGGCCCTTTACCCTGATCTGTAATCAGATGTGTCTGAAGGATGCAGGTTTTGGGCCGACATCTACTGACGCCCTCCCAGAACTGGATGACCGCGCTATAGCCGTCTTTTGGCTATAGCACAATGGGCAAATGGTTAAACCCCAAAACAAAAATGTTATATATTGCAGCTTAGCAGTCATTCTATGTGGTGGCTGCATTTGTTTTCCTTTTTCAAGATTCCCCCTCCACCCCATATTTTTCCCTGAAGAACTAGCAAACCACATAAGTTCTGTCCTTGAGTGGCTATGCTCACACTGCATCTACAGAGAGAATCATTGTTGCCACCCAGGCTGGAGCTCAAACGTGTGCCTTTGTTCATCTCTATTACCTGAGGGTTGATGAGAATAGTAGTTTACAAAAGAGATGAAGGATATTTCTATTTTCTGTTCAGCTCACTGGAAGTGACAAGGACACTCCATTTCTGACACTATACACAAACATTTTCTGTACTTGCTACTTCTTAGCCTGACGACCAACTTCTGTCGGACCAGCTGACATACACACGGGCCAAAATGTTAGCTGACGTTTATTGAAGCGGCCCGATGTTGACCGTCATTCGGCCCGAGTGTACGGGGCTTTAGGCATCTGGTCATGTCATTTCTCTCAGGTAGTATGATCATCCCCTTCAGTGAGGATGATGATTAGAAGATATCTGAAAACAGCTTTTTTTCTCCAAGAAAGGTATTTCAGCCTATAATTACTGTTTATTAAGCATCCCAATATGACTGTGCTAGCAGATCTCACTATCAGTTGTAAACTAGATTTGAACACTGTCTGTCCTAACAAAGGGTTAAATATTTACAAGCTGGGCATCTCCACTGTATGTTAATGAATGGGAGCTCACCCTGTCCCTAAAGCTGGATACACACTATACAACTTTTGTTGGTAGATTTCCTTTACATTTACCTTCAACCATATAGTGCAAGGGCCTGCCTGATTGCATACAAATTGAAAGTGTTTAGGTTTGACCTCATAGTATATGGTTTTGGTAAATCTAAAGGAAAAAATCTAAAGAAAATTGTATAGTATGTATCCAGCTTAAGCCTTTCTATTGGGACTGAGCACACTAAACTTGTTGAGAAATGCTTGCGGTCAGTCATGACACCTTCTCCCAAGAGACAGCTAAAAAGTTATTATTTAAAAAAAAAAAAACTTTTTTTTAGGTTTGCTGTATGAATGGGAAAATATACAGTAAACTAACATAAAGTGGGGTTTTCTTAAATTTGACTGCAAACATGGAAATCATTTTCAAGCTAAACTGATATTAATTTCAGTTTTTTTTATGCTTTATTAAGCTAAATGTCATTCAGGTAGTTAAACCACTTGCCGCCCGCCATATAGCAATATAATGTTGGAAAATTGGTTCTGTTATCCTGACCAGACGTCATATGACGTGATCGGGATAACAAGTGCAGCGCAGCGATCGGAGGTGCTGTGTGTCGGTCTGACACACCGCATCTCCAATTCTCCAATCGTGGTATGGAGCCTCTGACGGAGGCTTCTTACCACGAGATCAGCTGTGTACTGACAGAGAGAGCCGATCGGAGTCTCTCCCTTTTAAAGGGGGGGGGGGGGGTCTGCGCTGATAATCAGCATATGGATTATCAGTACAGCCCCCATCAGAGGTGCCCATCAGCTGCCAATCACTGCCCATTAGCTGCCAGTCTGTGCCTCATAAAGGACGCCTGTCAGTGCCTATCAAAGTGCCAATCAGTGCCCATAAATGTGCCAATCAGTGCTCATAAAAGTGCCAATCAGTGCCCCATCAGTAATGCCTGTCAGTGGGGCTGCAAGTGCACGTGGACTGTATGTACACGTGGACTGCAGGTGCACGTGGACTGCGAGTGCACGTGGGCTGTGAGTACCTGTGTATTGTATTGTTGAGTACCTGTGTATTGTTGAGTATTAGTGTCAGGAAGCTAGTTGTAAGACCCCTTTCACACCAAGCCGCCTATAGCGTCCGCGGTAAAACGCCGCTATTTTTAGCGGCGTTTTACCGTCGGATTTGCGGTGCATTTCGGCCGCTAGCGGGGTGCTTTTACCCCCTGCTAGCGGCCGAGAATGGGTTAAAACCGCCCGCAATGCGCCGCAATAGCAGCGTTTAGCTGGCGGTATCCCAGCGCTGCCCCATTGATTTCAATGGGGAACAGCGGTGGAGGAGCGGTAAACACACCGCTCCTTCACCGCTCCAAAGAAGCTGCTGGCAGGACTTTTCCTGACGTCCTGCCAGCGCACTGCTCCGGTGTGAAAGCCCTCAGGCTTTCACACTGGAAACAATGGAGCAGCTGTTTGAGGGCGGATTGCAGGCACTATTTTTAACGCTATAGCACCTGCAAAACGCCCTCGGTGTGAAAGGGGTCTTAGTTAATTTGGACAGGGTATAATCCCCATTAAATTAGTAGGTACGATGCCCAGCGGGTGTGGAGATGCAACTCGGTGTATATCTTGGGGCATGTATGCGTTGCTTGATCATCTGATCGAGGGCGAAAAATGTAAGCACATTGTTTCCCTGGAAGCCCAGGTTCTGGATCTAGGGAAAAAACTGTCAGCACTGACAAGTTCCTCCATACTAAAAGAGAGCCGGGAACGTGCCCGGCAGGTGCCGACATGGGCCAGCACAGAGGCGGGTGGAGAAAAAGAGGTGCGGGCACTAGAAAAGAGTAAATGGGTGACGGTCAGGAAGGATAGAGGGGAAAGAGCCAGGGAGGCCGATCCTGGGCTGGAACAACCCAATAAGTACGTTCCATTGAGTGACATTGGTGAAACCAGTCAGGGACCAGCACTGCTGGAGCTGAGGGACTCCCCCAGCTGCCAGGGGAAGAACTCCTCCAGTGAGCGTGAGGGGGGAAGCGAAGAGAAAGGAAAGACAGATTCTGGTGGTAGGGGACTCAATTCTTAGAAGGACAGAGAGGGCAATCTGTGACAAAGACCTGAAGCGCCGAACTGTATGCTGTCTACCAGTCGCTTGGGTTCGGCACATCACAGATCTAGTGGACAGATTGGGAGGGGCTGGGGAAGACCCAGCTGTCATGGTGCACGTTGGCACCAATGACTAAATCAGAGGCAGATGGAGTATCCTAAAGAATGATTTTAGGGACTTAGGAGCTAAATTGAGGAAAAGGACATCCAAAGTAGTATTCTCAGGAATACTACCGGTACATCGAGCCACACCAGAAAGGCAGAGGGAGATTAGGGAAGTAAACAAGTGGCTGAGGAGTTGGTGTAATAAGGAGGGGTTTGGGTTCCTGGAGAACTGAACCGACTTCTCAGGGAAGGGACGGACTGCACCTAAATGAGTAGGGTGCAGATCTGCTGGGAGTGAAGATGGCCAAAAAGTTAGAGGGGCTTTGAAAATAGGCAACGGGGGAAGGGTTCAGAGGTAGAGATAGTCAGCGCAGAACATATTCCAGAGGGTAGTATTGAGGGCATTAGTGGTAGGTTGACTAAAGCACACAAACCCAAGATAAGTATAGTAACAAGTCCTATTTGAAATCTGGGAACACCCAGTAAGAGGACAGTAAGTGACCGGTCTAAACTACGTGGCATGTTCACCAATGCCAGGAGCCTGGCGGACAAGATGAGAGAACTAGAGATACTGTTGTACGAGGAGGATTCAGATTTTGTGGGAATTTCAGAGACTTGGTTCAACAGTTCTCATGTTTGGCTGGTAACCATTTAAGGGTATTCCCTGTGGAATCCTTATGGGTAGAGCTTCAAAGGGATGAAACTAAAGGGAAAATAATACTGGGAATATGCTATAGGCCCCCTAACCTGAGAGAGGAGGGGGAGACGGACCTCCTATCACAATTTGGATTAGCAGCAAGGATGGGAAGTGTCATCATAATAGGGTCTTTTATTTATCCAGACATAGACTGGACGGAGGGAACCACGCATACGTCTAAGGCTTGCCAGTTCCTAAATGTCTTGCAGGACAATTTCATGGGTCAGATGGTAGACTCACCAACTAGAAACAAAGCGTTACTAGACATACTGATTACCAACAATACAGACCTTATCACTGATGTGGAAATACAGGGCAATTTAGGTAACAGCGATCACAGGTCAATTTGATTCAGTATAAAGCACACAAATAGGAAATATAAGGGGAATACAAAGACACACTGAAATTTCCCTAAACTACAAACCTTGCTAGAAGATATAAATTGGGATAGAATCTTAGGAACAAGGAACATGGAGGAGACATGAGTTTGCTTAAAGAGCATATTAAATAAGGGCATTAGCCAATGCATCCCATTGGAAAATAAATTTAAAAGAGCGAACAAAAATCTTGGATAGCTTAACTCCAGTGTAAAAATGCATATAAAAGCAAAGCAGAAAACCTTCAAAAAAAGCAAGGCTGAAGAATCATCATCAGCATTCAGACTTTACAAAGAATGCAACAAGAAATGTAAGGGTGCAATTAGGGAGGCTAAGATAGAACTCGAAAGACACATAGCGGAGGAGAGCAAAAAAAATCCCAAGAAGTTCTTTAAGTATATAAACAGTAAAAAAGGGAGGACAGACCATATTGGCCCCATAAAGAATGAGAAAGGACATCTGGTTACAAAGGATGGGGAGATGGTGAAGGTATTGAATTTATTCTTCTCCTCAGTCTTTACAAGGGAATCGAGGGGCTTCAGTAACCAAAACTGCAGTGTTTATCCTCATAAAACATCAAAGGAAGCACCTCCATGGTTAACAGAGGACAGAATTAAAATTAGACTTGGGAAACATTAATAAATCACCGGGACCAGATGGCTTGCACGCAAGGGTACTTAGGGAACTCAGTCAAGTAATTGCCAGACCAGTGTTCCTAATTTTTACTGACAGTCTACTGACTGGAATGATACCAGCTGATTGGAGAAAAACCAATGTAGCATCAATATTTAAAAAGGGCCCAAAATACATCTCTGGGAATTACAGACCAGTTAGCCTAACATCAATAGTATGTAAACTCTTGGAGGGGATGATAAGGGACTATATACAAGATTTTAGTAATGTGAACGGTATCATTAGCAGTAATCAGCATGGATTCATGAAGAATCGTTCTTGCCAAACCAATCTATTAACCTTCTATGAGGAGGTGAGTTGCCATCTAGATAAAGGAAGGCCCATAGATGTGGTGAATCTGGATTTTGCAAAAGCATTTGACACAGTTCCCCATAAACGTTTACTGTACAAAATATGGACCATAGGGTGAACACATGGATTGAAAACTGGCCACAAGGGCGAGTACAGAGGGTGGTGATAAATGGGGAGTACTCGGAATAGTCAGGAGTGGAAAGTGGGGTTCCCCCAGGGTTCTGTGCTGGGACCAATCCTGTTAAATTTGTTCATAAATGACCTGGAGGATGGGGTAAACAGTTCAATCTCTGTATTTGCGGATGATACTAAGCTAAGCAGGGCAATAACTTCTCCGCAGGATGTGGAAACCTTGCAAAAAATCTGAACAAATGAATGGGGTGGACAACTACATGGCAAATGAGGTTCAATGTAGAAAAATGTAAAATAATGCATTTAGGTGGCAAAAATATGAATGCAATCTATACACTGGGGGGAGAACCTCTGGGGGAATCTAGGATGGAAAAAGATCTCGTGGTCCCAGTAGATGATAGGCTCAGCAATGGCATGCAATGCCAAGCTTCTGCTAACAAAGCAAACAGAATATTGGCATGCATTAAAAAAGGGATTAATTCAAGAGATAAAACGATAATTCTCCCGCTCTACAAGACTCTGGTCCGGCTGCACCTAGAGTATGCTGTCCAGTTCTGGGCACCAGTTCTCAGGAAGGATGTACTGGAAATGGAGCGAGTACAAAGAAGGGCAACAAAGCTAATAAAGGGTCTGAAGGATATTAGTTATGAGGAAAGGTTGCGAGCACTGAACTTATTCTCTCTGGAGAAGAGACGCTTGAAAGGGGATATGATTTCAATATACAAATATCATACTGGTGACCCCACAATAGGGATAAAACTTTTTCATGGAAGGGAGTTTAACAAGACTCATTGCCATTCATTAAAATTAGAAGAAAAGAGGTTTAATCTCAAACTATGTAGAGGGTTCTTTACTGTAAGAGTGGCAAGGATGTGGAATTCCCTTCCACAGGCGGTGGTCTCAGCGGGGGGCATCAATAGTTTCAAGAAACTATTAGATAAGCACCTGAACGACCACAACATACAGGGATATACAATGTAATACTGACATATAATCACACACATAGGTTTGACTTGACGGACTTGTGTCTTTTTTCAACCTCACCTACTATGTAACTATGTAACAAGGGAATCCTGACCAAAACAATACTTTGGAAACAAGGAAAAGGGCACACATACACCCTTAACAAGAAATTCAGAACTTGCCCAAACAATTTACCTATCATACTTGTGCAGTAATTCTCAGCTCTGTTAGAGCATGTATATGCATCACAGTTCACCTTGACATGGCATACCTTTAGTAAGCTCTGATTATGTATAAGTGTCCTACAAACAATCTTTGTCAGATACAGTACTTCTAATAATTGCATTATGACAACAAAGTATGAAATGATTATGTTTGTGACTTACAGATAATTTCTGGAGAGTCAGTTTTACAGACGTCCATGTATCCAATCTTCTGTCCAATATGATTATGAATTTTACATCATTCTCAAGTTTACTAGAAATCAAAGAAAACATGTTTGACAAATGTTATAATTTATTATTAATTAACAAATGCTAAACCTAATTATTCCAGGTTTAAAAAGTATAGACAAAACAAAGTTTTTGTAACGGTTTTGACCACAGAAGTATTTTATCCCATGTAGGAAAGAGAAAGGCGCCGTGCATGCTCCAAAACGCGTTACCGCCCACACAAACATCTTATCTTATAAACAACACTTTTTATCTCAATAGTGTAAGTATAGTATATCCATAACAGCCTAAGTGATTGTTATAGGGCCTGGAGACATGGACGCTAAGCACTTTCTGGTGGATTATGCAAGTATGTACAGTATGTATAGTGCAGTTATAAAAGAAATTAGAATTCTGTTTACAAAAGCAGCCTTTCTCAAACATTATACCCCAAGGAACCCTTGAAATCATTATGGCTGCTTTCACACTGGAGGTGCTTTACAGGCGCTATAGTACTAAAAATAGTGCCTGCATAGCGCCTGTGAAGAGCCTCTCCTCTCACTCCAGTGTGAAAGCCTGAGTGCTTTCACACTGGAGCGTTGCGCTTGCAGGACAGTAAAAAAAGTCCTGCAAGCAGCATCTGTGCAGCGCTGTAGCAGCGGTGTACACACCGATCCTAAAGTGCTTCTGCCCATTGAGATCAATGGGCAGCGCCACCAAACCGCCGGTAAAGCGCCGCTGCAGAGGTGCTTTGTGGGCGGTTTTAACCCTTTTTCGACCGCTAGTGGGGGTTAAAAGCGCCCCGCTAGCGGCTGAAAAGCGCCGCTAAAACTACCGCCCCCAACGCCCCAGTGTGAAATTAGGGCTTGAGGATCCCCTGCTAAAAATGATTTTACCTACAGTTAGTGGTACATTAGCATTATGGCTAAACTGTAAATCATTTTAAATATAGTGATCAAAAATATGGCATACATAGCGTATTTGACAAATATCATGTTTATACCCTCATGCACTATACAACAAAATTTGCAGTACATTAATAATCTTTAAATTAAAACTACCAGAAAAGAAACACAAAAAGTAAAAATTGTGGTATCCCCTAATATTAATGGTTAGTGTTGATACGCCCTCCGATATTGTTGATCAGTGTAGGTTGGAGAATGGAGATCAATCCACTCACTGCTCAAGGAACCCTGTATCAATCTCAAGTGGAACCTGGGATTCCATGGAACCCTGGTGGAGGAAGGCTGGTCTAGCGGAATTACCTTTGAGACTGACATTAGATGGTTTTGCTATTTGGCACATACAGTCACAGCTCTGCTTTAGATGAATAATATATTTAGCTGTGTTCATTCCAAGCTTTTATTTGCTAAAATAGATCTAATATGAAGGTACTGAAATAGTGATATGGTTTTATGTTACTGTAATATCACACTGTTATCTAAAGCTCGGTGACACTTTCATGCACTAAGTGCATTCACCAGAAGGCACAGTCTAAACATTTACTTCTAAAAGTCCATTATTATTTGTATGGCTGACCTTTCGTGCTCTCAACTATAAAAGGGCCTTATAACCAAACGTCTAAAGATCTGTATGAACCTAAAAGCTCTTATTAAAGTATTGTGATCTGTACCTTGGAATGTAGGTCAGATAAGTTAAAACAGTTTTTAGCACACCCTCGGGAACTTCGTGGAACGTGGTGTTTTCAGGAAATGTGATGATCCAGCCGTTATCCTTCCCCCGACCACCTATGTAAATTATATAACATAATTTTAAAAACTTTGTAACTTTTTTACAGAATTTTAATGAAAATTGTAAAAAACAAGGATAAAAAAAACCTGTTATTTCCACTTATAGGTAAAGATTTTAATCAGTAATTTTAACAACAGGGAGGTGAGATAAGTGTGTTCAGTTGATTTTAGAATGGAAGTTTCAATAACTATACAGTACAGTCTGCATGATAAATTCCTACCATGTCATGATATACAGCAAAAGTATATACAGTGCCTTGAAAAAGTATTCATACCCCTTGACATTTTCCACATTTTGTCGTGTTACAACCAAAAATGTAAATGTATTTTATTGGGATTTTATGTGATAGACCAACACAAAGTGGCACATATTTGTGAAGTGGAAGGAAAATGGTAAATGGTTTTCCATATTTTTTACAAATAAATACGTGAAAAGTGTAGTGTACATTTGTATTCAGCCCCCCTGAGTCAATACTTTGTAGAACCACCTTTCACTGCAATTACAGGTGCAAGTCTGCATGTCTCTACCAGCTTTGCACATCTAGAGAGTGAAATTTTTGCCCATTCTTCTTTGCAAAAAAGCTTAAGCTCTGTCAGATTGGATGGAGAGCATCTATGAACAGAATTTTCAAGTCTTGCCACAGATTCTCAATTGGATTTAGGTCTGAACTTTGACTGGGCCATTCTAACACATAAATATGCTTTGATGGGGTGCCCAAATTGTGGCCCTCGAGTTGTTCAGGAACTACAATTCCCATCATGCCTAGTCATGTCTGTGAATGTCACAGTTTTACAATGACTCATGGGATGTGTAGTTCCACAACAGCTGGAGGGCCATAGTTTGGAGATCCCTGAACCATTCCATTGTAGCTCTGGCTGTATGTTTAGGGTCGTTGCCCTGCTGGAAGGTGTACCTCTGCCCCAGTCTCAAGTCTTTTGCAGACTCTAATGTCCCATACACACGAGCGTAAAAAGTCCGACGGGAACTTTTCATCGTATATCACGATCGTGTGTATGCCTCATCGGACTTTTTACGTCGAAAATTCTGACAGACCTAGAAAGAGAACAAGTTCTAAATATTTCCAATGGAACCAATTCCTATCGGGAAAACCGCTTGTCTGTATGCTGTTCCGACGTACCAAAAACGACGCATGCTCTGAAGCAAGTACGAGACGGAAGCTATTGGCTACTGGCTATTGAACTTCCTTTTTCTAGTCCCGTCCTACGTGTTGTACATCACCACATTCTTAACGGTCAGACTTTGGTGTGATTGTGTGTACTCAAGACAGTTTCAGCGGAATTCCGTCGGGAAAACCGGTCGTGTGTACAGGGCATAACAGGTTTTTTTCTAGGATAAGTAGGTGTATGGGGTAAATCCGCGCAATGAATTGAATGTTTTAGTTATGGATATGGCTTCTGCCTCTACACATACAATACCACCTAAGTGGAAAGTATTAGAAATTGGTAAAAAAGCTGGAGTAGTATGGCGCTGCCCTTATGGAGACAAAATTTTTTTTCCTTGTAGTGAATGTATTGCCTAGTGTCCTTATAGAATTGCTTCTAAAACCTGTATGTGTTCAAAAATTGAATAAAACTGTGACTGGTGGCGAATATTTCTATTAGAAGTGAAAATACAACAACTGGTGCTCCAATTGTTCAACAAAGGTGCATTGTGCCCTTTAAATTAAGTAATAAAGTAGTTATGAATATGGATACAATATCATCTAGGTGGAAAGTGTTTTTTTTTTCTTTATAACACTTTCCACCTAGATGATATTGTATCCATATTCATAACTACTTTATTACTTAATTTAAAGGGCACAATGCACCTTTGTTGAACAATTGGAGCACCAGTTGTTGTATTTTCACTTCTAATAGAAATATTCGCCACCAGTCACAGTTTTATTCAATTTTTGAACACATACAGGTTTTAGAAGCAATTCTATAAGGACACTAGGCAATACATTCACTACAAGGAAAAAAAATTTTCTCTCCATAAGGGCAGCGCCATACTACTCCAGCTTTTTTACCTTTTTTCTAGGATTGCCCTGAATTTGGCTCCATCCATGTTCCCATCAACTCTGACCAGCTTCCCTGTCCCAGCTGAAGAAAAGCATCTCCACAACATGATGCTGCCACCACCATTCACGGTGGGGATGGTGTGTTCAGGGTAATGTGCAGTGTTAGTTTTCAGACACACATAGCGTTTTGCTTTTAGGCCAAAAAGTTCAATTTGGGTCTCATCTGACCAGAGCACCTATTTCCACATGTTTGCTGTGTCCCCCACATGGCTTCTTGCAAACTGCAAATGGGACTGCTTATGGCTTTCTTTCAACAATGGCTTTCTTCTTGCCACTCTTCCATAAAGGCCAGATTTATGGAGTGCACGACTAATAGTTGTCCTGTGGACTGATTCTCCCACCTGAGCTGTGGATCTCTGCAGATCCTCCAGAGTTACCATGGGCCTCTTGGCTGCTTCTCTGATTAATGCTCTCCTTGCCCAGCCTGTCAGTTTAGGTGGAGATCCATGTCTTGGTAGGTTTTCAGTTGTGCCATACTCTTTCCATTTTCGGATGATGGATTGAACAGTGCTCTGTGAGATGTTCAAAGCTTGAGATATATATTGAAATATATTCTCCACAACTTTATCCCTGACCTGTCTGGTGTGTTTCTTGGCTTCATGATGCTGTTTGTTCACTAAGGTCCTCTAACAGACCTCTGAGGGCTTCACAGAACAGCGGTATTTGTACTGAGATTAGATTACACACAGGTGGACTCTATTTACTAATTAGGTGACGTCTGAAGGCAATTGGTTCCACTAGATTTTAGTTAGGGGTATCAGAGTAAAGGGGGCTGAATACAAATGCATGCCACACTTTTCAGCTATTTATTCGTAAAACATTTTGAAAACCATTTATGATTTTCCTTCCACTTCACAATTATGTGCCACTTTGTGTTGGTTTATCACATAAAATCCCAATAAAATACATTTACGTTTTTGGATGTAACATGAAAACATTTCAAGGTTTTTTTTTACCTCTACCTTTTATTTTTAAAAAGCTATTAAGGGCCAATCAAGTAACTTTACAGAGTCACATGACTTTACCCAGGCTGAGATGCTGCAATCAGTCTTCTGCCGGCAGGATGAAGCACTTACCTATTCTCCTCTCCCTTAACCACTAGACATCCGCGCTATGGCCGAATGACGGCCACAGCGCGGACCTACATTCCCGGGAGGCCGTCATATGACGGCCTCCCCTGTGCACGCTCCCTGCGCGCGCCCTGCAGGGCGCGCGCCGGGCGCGGTGTGATCACCGAGTCACTGAGACTCGGCTGATCACCGATCTGAGTAAGGGGCCGGTCCCGGCCCCTTACCATGTGATCAGCTGTCAGCCAATGACAGCTGATCACATGATGTAAACAGGAAGATCGGTAATCGGTTTTTTTTTTACTCGCGCTGACAGCGCGAGTAGAGAAAAAAGCCGATCACCGGCTCAGATGCCAGGGACATCGGTCCCAAAGAGGAAGCACAAAAAATTCCTCATAAGTGCCACCCAAAAGTGCCACCTAACAGTGCCACCTAGCAGTGCCCACAGTGCCACCTAGCAGTGCCCACAGTGCCACCTAGCAGTGCCCACAGTGCCACCTATCAATGCCAACAAGTGCCACCTATCAATGCTCACAAGTGCCACCTACCAATGCCCACCTGTAGTGCCAATCAGTGCCACCTGTCAGTGCTGCCCATCACTGCCACCCATCAGTGCCCATCACTGCCACCCATCAGTGCCCATCACTGCCACCTATCAGTGCCCATCACTGCCGCCTCATCAACGTACATCAATGAAGGAGAAAAATTACCCGTTAAAAATTTTTTATAACAAAATATAAAAAAAAAAAAATTTTTTTTTTAAAAAAATTCTGGTTTTTACATTTTTTTAACAAAAAGTAAAAACCGCAGAGGTGATCAAATACCACCAAAAGAAAGCTCTATTTGTGGGAAAAAAATGATAAAAAATTCATTTGGGTACAGCGTTGTATGACCGCGCAATTGTCATTCAAAATGCGTTAGCGCTGAAAGCTAAAAATTGGTCTGGATAGGAGGGGGGTTTAAGTGCCCGGTAAGCAAGTGGTTAATGATCAGGCTGCAATATTCAAACTTTTTTTTTTACAAATCACAAGATGAAACTTTACAACAGGGGGGCAGGAATGTCCAACCTTTTGACCACTGGAAGAAGAGAAATTGTCTTGGGCCACACATCAAATACAAAATTAATGATAGCTGATGAGCAGATTACAAGCTAATGATCACTGATATAGATAATATACCTGTCTGAGAATTAAAACTTAATTTTTTTTGTAATATTTTTTATTATAAAAGTAAAAAAGGTCAACATAAAACTAGTCCGGTAATTGACACTGTTTTTAATAAACTAACGCATCAATATCTGGTTCGAGGGATGTAGTAGCAATTCTCACTGAATTCTTAAGGTGCTTATTGAATATTTTGGTTTTGATTTTGCCCGTCTTGTGCTTCATCCTTGAAAATAGTTGCTCACAAATATAAGTGGTGCATAAAACTGATGACATGAATGAGGTGTGATTGTGAAAAGTGTCATAAAAAAAAAAAAACGTATACAAAAAAAAAATCAACATTTTTATGTAAGTTTACAATTTTGTGTTGGGCCGCATTCATAGCAATACTGGGCCGCTAATCTGCTACCGACTTTCTAGTCATTAATGATACACTTGTTTATCCTTATATCTGACAGCAGTTATATACTGTAAAAAAATCAATAAAATGCATTGAAAGAGAAAAACTGATTAATTTATGTCCATTGAAGTATTTATCGATCTAAATTCTGTCAATACGTGATGGCACAATCGTTTGCTCTTATGTCTGAGTGTTCGTTTTTCGAAAGCAAGTTTGAACGATATTTTGCATAAGAGGTAATAAATACATGAATGTGTTACGCTTTACTTATTACTTAGCATGCATTGAAGGTATACCTAATGCTAGGTCAACTTTAAAGCCCCATTCATTCAGGAATGCGATTATATGCAGTTATAGTACCTTTCTAAACGCGTATAAATGCATATAATAGTTTGAAATAGTATAATGTACACTGTGTGGTTACATTCAGGTACATTTAGCTTAGCTAAGTCTCATGCACACAGATGTATTTGCAGGGCAAATGGGTGTACAGCTTAAAATTCGCCTGTATTTGGGGCACCCAGGATCCGCAGCTGCTGCATAATTTTGCCTATAGAAATAAATGACAAAATATGTTGTATAAAACGTGTGCACTTTGAAAATACACCCATATGCATGTACATGTAAACTCAAGTGCAGGCATTTACAAGTGTATACCCGTATACACTTGTAAATGCCTGCACTTGAGTTTACATGTACATGCATATGGGTGTATTTTCAAAGTGCACAAGTTTTCCACTCATAAAAAAATGCCTATATGCTTGTAAACACAAATACTGGAATTTACACAAGTATATCCATGTACAGTATATTGTGTAATCTATTTTAATGGACAGAATTAGGGCTCGTTAACACTTGCAGTTGAAGGGGCAATAAAAACATGTGGTTGAGTCACATTTTTACTGCCACCCAAACCACTTTCACTCAAGCTGCAAAGATACCAGACTGAGGTCTATGCATTCCATGGCCATAAAAGCTTTGCTTTGTTGCAAAAATTACCCCCATCACACCCGGCAGGCACAACCCATTTACCTTGCGGCACAATGTACAGGTTTGTAGGGGTTAAAACAGTCAAAGAGAAAGTGACATACCGCCTCCTCACCGCCTATCAAACATCCTCTAAAGAATGATCCACCATGGATTGCTCTTCAGAGTGCTAATGCTAGTGGAAACTAGCCTTTACAAAGCGGCAGGGGCTCCTGGGTGCCGCAAATACAGGCGCATTAGTTACTCTAAACATGTCTAAATGTGTACATTTAAACACAGGAGAAAGTGATCTGGAAAGTCTAAAGATTGTTTATATCCATATCAATGCCTCCTGGTTTTAAATAAAACATAAGCGGGAGGCCCGTGGGAATGAGGGCTTATGCCGTGTACACACGGGCAGACTTTTCATCATCAAACATCCGACGTTTTTTCCGACGGACTTTCGATGGAGTTACGACGGACTTTCGGACGACTGGACTTGCCCACACACGAATGGACTAAAGTCCGTTCGAAAGTCCTTTGGTATGAACGTGATGACGTACGAAGGGACTAGAATAAGGAAGTTCATAGCCAGGAGCCAATAGCTGCCCTGGCGTCCTTTTTTGTCCATCGCAATAGCATACAGACGAACTGATTTTTCGACCAGACTCGAGTCCGTCGGATAGATTTGAAACATGTTCCAAATTTAAAGTCCGTCTGATTTTTGACAAAAAAAGTCCGCTGAAGGTCCGATGAAGCCCACACATGGTCAGATTGTCCGACGGATTCGTCCTGTCGGACCAGTCCGGTGGAAAAGTCCGCCCGTGTGTACACGGCATTGGGTATTCCTCTGCCCTTGAATGTCCCCACTTCTCTCAGTGTCACAGACAACAATAAAACTCTACAGAGATTCTAACACCTCCCTCCTTTATGCAAAAGCAGAAAAAAAAGTTTTGGATAGAATTCCAATTTAAAGAAGCTCCACATCCTAGATCAGCTAAATTCAACTAAACATATTCAAGTTTTCTTTTTATGAAAACATGTTTTAATATATACCGTATATACTCGAGTATAAGTCGAATTTTTCAGCATGTTTTTTTGTGCTGAAAGTGCCCCCCTCGACTTATACTGGAGTCAAGCACTTTTCTGCAGCAAAAAATTTCATTTTCCGAACCGACTTTGGGGCCCCGTATCTCAGGGCCACTTGATGCTAGGAACCCCAAATTTGGTGTGTAAACCCAGTGGAACTAGAACTACAACATATCCAAAGCTGAAGTTCCTAGCTCTAAGTGGCCCCGAGATACGGGGCCCCAAAATCGGTTCGGAAAATGTCATTCTCTGCTGCAGAAAAGTGCTTGACATTTTCTGAACTGATTTCTGGGGCCCTGTATCTCGGGACCACTTGGTACTAGAAACCCCAGCTTTGGAAAGTTTATGCTGCTAGTTCCACTGGGCTTGCACACCAAATTTGGGGTTCTTAGCACTAAGTGGCCCTGAGATACGGAGCCCCAAATTTGGTCAACTGTGTCCATCTGCAGCAATGTCATTTCGGGACCCTTTGGGTTCAGAGACCCCAAATTTTTGCTGCAGCTAGGGGGCATCTAGGAACCCTTAACTACCGAGTTTGAAGTTCAGGGGACCTATGGCTGCAAATGGGCACAGTGAGGCATGCAAATGGGCATTGTTGACCCTCTTTTCCACTTACAGTAACTGTACATTTCTCACCCTCGTCTTATACTCGGGTCAATAAGTTTTTCCCAATTTTTTTGTGGTAAATTAGGGCCTCGACTTATACTCGGAACGACTTATACTCGAGTATATACGGTAGTTTGTATTTGTAATTATATTTGTACACATAGGCAGCCGTATTCGCTCATTACTCAACCAGGCTTTGCTACCTGCTGATCCTCTTATCTAGCTGATCTGATTTTATGCAGTTGTTAATGATGCGAAACTCCCACAAAGTACCTGGTGGCCACAAACCATTCCATCTTTATCCATGCTGTAAATGATAGACCCAGATAGCAAGCAATTGTGCTGCAAGTTTGAAAATGTCTTGCTAAGCTATTGCTAGACTTGCCAGGTTTCACAGGTTTGTTACACAATTGCAGTAAGTCTGCATTGCATGAATCCAGATCAACTTTTTTTGCAAACATTCTGCAAGTCTGCTGCAAGTTCTGGTTCAGTTATGTTGTGCAATAGTCATCCCACCACAGGGGTCACTTTGACTTGCAGAGCTCTTGCTGTAGACTCACCACTGTAACTTTGCTCTTGCTAGAGACTTGCCCATACCTCCCAACTTTCTGAGATGGGACACCTATCAGCAAAAGTATGCAGGCATAGGCCACACCCCTTGCCATGCCCCCTTAAAGGAGGATTTTACAAAAAAAACAAGATTGGTTAAACCCACAAGTACTTTTTTTACCACTACTATTCCTTTAGGCTGTGTTCACATATGAACACGCAGCGGCTCACAGCACGAGTCCGGTGCATCCTCATTCACCATTTCAGGTCTGATTTCAGCCCGAATTTTGGGCTGAATTCGGTTATGAAATGAACCAAAAGACGTACAGCGTTCCTGTGCAAATCGCTCCAGAGCCGCTGCGGAGATATGCGAACCGGCTCCATAGAAAGCCGGTCACAATCTCCTGCTATTGCGAGTTGGATGTGTGAAGCCAGGCTGATATTGGCTTTTGGAATTTACAAATGCATCAATTTAGAAATCAGATGAAAGGTTTAGCGCTGGAAAACACTTTTTGATAGATAAAAAGTGCATTTTATATACAGTATCTCACAAAAGTGAGTATACCCCTCACATTTTTGTAAATATTTTATTGTATCTTTTCATGTGACAACACTGAAGAAATGAAACTTTTTTACAATGTAAGTAGTGAGTGTGCAGCTTGTATTATAACAGTGTAAATTTTCTGTCCCCTCAAAATAACCCAACACAGCCATTAATGTCTAAACCGCTGGCAACAAAAGTGAGTACATCCCTAAGTGAAAATGTCCAAATTGGGCCCAAATATGTATATATTGTATAATATGTCAATATTTTGTGTGGCCACCATTATTTTCCAGCACTGCCTTAACCCTCTTGGGCATGGAGTTCACCAGAGCTTCACAGGTTGCCATTGGAGTCCTCTTGCACTCCTCTATGACGACATCACAGAGCTGGTGGATGTTAGAGACCTTGAGCTCCTCCACCTGCCATTTGAGGATGCCCCACAGATGCTCAATAGGGTTTAGGTCTGGAGACATGATTGGTCAGTCCATCACCTTTATTCTCAGCTTCTTTAGCAAGGCAGTGGTCATCTTGGAGGTGTGTTTGGGGTTGTTATCATGTTGGAATACTACGTACAAGAATATATAAATAACCGCGCTTAGGATAGAAGATAGGTCTGCTGCCTCCCCTAATAGGGCTCCCCTAGGGGAACTCTAAATGATGAAAAACAGAAAGATGGGGTAAGTGTTGCTACCTACTGGTGATTGATACCAAGACCTAGGTGGAGGGGAGAAGGGGGAGCAGAAAAACTGCACCACAGATAAGTGTACCCCAACAATTCTCAATGCATATAATCCCAAACTCGAATAAAGTGACATTGCTTCAAGTATAGATGTGTCTATAACGTGTAAGTGAGTAATATATTAACATCATATGCACCATAAGAGTGTGTGCCTGAGTGACCATACAGGATCCCCCCGGGTAGCCACAGAGCACAACTTATGGGTGTATGATGAAAACGTAAAACCGTGGCATGTACGTCCCAATAGCTAAAAGGCCAAAGGAGTATGGAACACAATTGCACAGTATAGCATATAGTGATTCCCTGAAGATTTCCTGGTAGTAATTGCTCCAGCAACCAGAGTGTAAAAGTGGGTGACGGTAATGAAAATACAAATAAAACAACTCCAATCACCCCAGCGGGGCAATGCGCGTGTAGATGTAGTTACTGCGACCAGTACACCACCGTAACTGTTAATGTTGTTCCAAAGGTAGACCTCTATCTTCAGGTAGATTTAAGCATGATCTTAAATGAGTCCCTGATGGAAGATCTATAGCTCTGGAAGGAAGACAAGTCAGACTGCCAAGCTGCTAGACTTGTCTTCCTTCCAGACAAGTCAAGTAACTAGACAAGTAACCACCGTAACTGTTAATGTTGTTCCAAAGGTAGACCTCTATCTTCAGGTAGATTTAAGCATGATCTTTAATGAGTCCCTGATGGAAGATCTCCAGCTCTGGAAGGAAGACAAGTCAGACTGCCAAGCTGCCAGACTTGTCTTCCTTCAAGACAAGTCAAGTAAATAGACAAGTAACTAACAGTTACGGTGGTGGACTGGTCACAGTAACTACATCTACACGCTCATTGCCCCACTGGGGTGATTGGAGTTGTTTTATTTGTATTTTCATTACCGTCACCCACTTTTACACTCTGGTTGCTGGAGCAATTACTACCAGGAAATCTTCAGGGAATCACTATATGCTATACTGTGCAATTGTGTCCCATACTCTTTTGGCCTTTTAACTATTGGGACATACATGCCACGGTTTTACGTTTTCATCATACACCCACAAGTTGTGCCCTGTGGCTGTGTTTTTCATCATGTTGGAATACTGCCCTGCAGCCAAGTCTCCGGAGGGAGGGGTCATGTTCTGCTTCAGTCAGTCACAGTACATGTTGTAGCTCACTAGTGCTGGCAGCACTCATGTAGCCCCAGACCATGAAACTCCCAGCAACATGTTTGACTGTAGACAAGACACACTTGTGTTTGTACTCCTCACCTGGTTGTTGCCACACACGCTTGACACCATCTGAGCCAAATATGTTTATCTTGGTCTCATCAGACCACAGGACATGGTTCCAGTAATCCTTGTCCTTAGTCTGCTTGTCTTCAGCAAACTGTTTGTGGGCTTTCTTGTGCATCATCTTTAGCAGAGGCTTCCTTCTGGGATGACAGCCATGCAGACCAATTTGATGCAGTGTGCGGCGTATGGTCTGAGCACTGACAGGCTGACCCCCAACCCCTTCAACCTCTGCAGCAATGCTGGCATCACTCATATGTCTATTTCCCAAAGATAACCTCTGGATAAAATGCTGAACTCAACTTCCTTGGTCGACCATGGGGAGGCGTGTTCTGAGTGGAACCTGTCCTGTTAAACCGCTGTATGGTCTTGGCCACCATGCTGCAGCTCAGTTTCAGGGTCTTCCAATAGTCTAGGCCATCTTTATGTAGAGCCACAATTCTTTTTTTTTCAGATCCTCAGAGAGTTCTTTGCCATGAGGTGCCATGTTGAACTTCCAGTGACCAGTATGATTGAGTGAGAGCAATAACACCAAATTTAACACACGTGCTCCCCATTCACACCTGAGACCTTGTAACACTAACGAGTCACATGACACCGGGGAGGGAAAATGGTTAATTGGGCCCAATTTGGACATTTTCACTTAGGGGTGCTGTGTGTTGAGTTATTTTGAGGGGACAGCAAATCTACACTGTTATACAAGCTGTACACTCACTACTTTACATTGTAGCAAAGTGTCATTTCTTCAGTATTGTCACATGAAAAGGTATAATAAAAAATTTACAAAAATGTGAGGGGTGTACTAATTTTTGTGAGATACTGTACATCTATATAGATCAGACCAAAATGAGGGATAAATGAGGAGGAATGAGGGACACATGAGGAGGAATGAGGGACACTGCTCCAAAACAGGTGCAGTCCCTCAAAATCAGGGACAGTTGTGAGCTATGGACTTGCCACACAAATTTGCTACAAATTGGAAAAGTGTCATCTAAAACTTGTGCTTCAAGTGTACAACTTGCAAGTTAAAATGTTCAGCAAGGTAACTGACTTACAATTCAAGACTGTCACAAATGTATGGCAAGTTATCCTTGCTATCTGGGGAGCTCAGGGCATTTTTTAATTTTTTTATTCCTGCCAAGAATCCATAAAGCCAAGGTGAAGAGATAAGAAATGCAAATTAAAAAAAGGAATTGTAGAAAGCTTTTAAACCAGTTCTCTAAAAATAATTGACAAGACTATTTTAAACCATACACGTGGCTCAGAAAAAATTCTAATAGATTGGGATCCATCCAAAAACGGAGATAGCTCCAGAATATTTTATTGTCTGGATTTAGCTTATGAGATCTAGGAAATATTTGCCAAGTTCCCTCATTCATTACAGATTTGTCTCAGTATACACATTGGTATTACACAGAGCCTCAGCTGATGGGGATATTAGCTGCTTAAGAAGCAGTACAAAAAATGTCTCTCATATAGATAATCCAGTTATGAGTATGTATGAGTTGGGTTAGTAAACAGTAGAAATATAAATTGGAACAAATGATGTCAAAGGATATTGTAGGTGCTAGGAATAATGGAGTTTATAAGGAGTCAATCCCATTTGAATGCTTGCTTAGGAATAAGAATAGCATATGGTGTATTTATAAATCTGTACAATGACTTCAGGATGTGGGTGGACATAGCTCAGCACCACACCTGCCTACAGGGAGAAATATCTTTTTAATGAGATTTGCCCTTCTCATTTGTACTGCTAGCTGCAAATATCTGACTTTACGATTTACACGCAACTTCAATACAGCTTACCACTTTTACATCAACTGAGAAAATATTTGACATTCCTTAGTTTACCCAGAAACATGAATGCTATTCAAATTTGGCTATGTATAAAAAAATAATGAAAAAAACTAGTGTGGGTCTATAAAAGTAATCAGAGTATCATCAGTCTATAATGACAAACACTTAGTCCTGGTTCACAACAGTGCGATTTGTCATTTGACAGATCAAAATCGCATGACAAGTTGCACCCCATTGCTAGTAATAGAACCGTTCACATTTTTGTGACTCGAGTCAGGTTCTACGGTACTACTTTTTTTGCAATATCATTGCTTCTGTTAAATAAAGTTATAAGCCGCAATGAAATCAGAGGTCCAAATCGCAATGATCTGCGACTTTGAAATCACGCTGAAATAGTGCAATTTCAAAGCCGCACTGATGTGAATCAGGGCTGAGGCCGGGTTCACACTGGTGCAACACGACACTCGTCCTACTTTGGATCTGACTTTGCCCTGCAACTTGAAGTCAGAGACGTGTCCGACTTCAATGAACGGGGAACCGACTTTACCAGGCACTGTCTGGTATGAAACTTGAGGGGGAACTCCACGCCAAATTTTAAATAAAAGACTGGCATGGGTTCCTCCTCTAAGAGCATACCAGGCCCTTCTGTCTGGTATGGATTTTAAGGGGAACCCCCTACGCCGAAAAAACGGCAAGGGGGTCCTCCCCAAAGTCCATACCAGACCCTTATCCGAGCACGCAGCCCGGCCGGTCAGGAAAGGGGGTGGGGACGAGCCTCTTCCCGACAACGCTGGCCATTGGTTGTCGGGGTCCGTGGGCGTGGAGGTTATTGTACCCCTAGCCATTAACCTGGGGGAAAAAAAGTGTCAATAAAAAAACCCACACTAGACAGGTTTTAAAAGTAATTTATTAGGCAGTTCCAGGGGTCTCTTCTGACTTCGGGGGTCTCTTCCGACTTCTCCGCTCTCTCCGGTCTCTTCTCCCATCATCCCCCGGGTGGTGACCTCATAACACATCACCCGGTGACCCCGCCTCATGCCTATATAAGTCGTTGCGCACCGCGCACACAGCATTACAGCGGGAGAGAGCATCGTGTCAACATCGGAAGAAAAGAAGAGAGAAGAAGACGACGGAGAAGACCGGGCCACCGCTAGCAACAGAGCGGGCAAAAGAGCAGAAGATAGCGGAGGAGCCCGTCAGAAGATACCAGAGAGCGGGAGAAGAGGCCGGTGAGAGCAGAGAAGTCGGAAGAGATCCTCGAAGTCGGAAGAGACCTCCAGAGCTGCCTAATAAATTACTTTAAAAGCCTGTCTAGTTTTTTTATTGACACTTTTTTTCCCCCAGGTGAATGGGTAGGGGTATGATGTACCTCATACTCATTCACATAGGGTGGGGGGCCAGGATCTGGGGGCCCCCTTATTAAAGGGGGCTCCCGTATTCCGATAAGCCCCCCGCCTGCAGACCCCGACAACAAACGGCCAGGGTTGTCGGGAAGAGGCCCTTGTCCTCATCAACATGGGGACAAGGTGCTTTGGGATGGGGGGCCTCAGGGCTCCCCCCTGCCCCAAAGCACCCACCCCCCCATGTTGAGGGCATGCGGCCTGGTGCGGTTCTAGTTTTTTATTTTTTACTAAAAAAACTTAAAAAAATTAAAAAAAAAAAATCTTAGTTTCTGTCAGTAAATTTTGTAAGTAAGTTTTTTTTCCTTACTAATGTGCGCTGAGGAGGCGGCACTGATGAGGTGGCACCTATGGGCACTGAAGAGGGGGCACTTATGGGCACTGATTAGGTGGCACTGATGAGTAGGCACTATTATGCCACTCTGATGGGCACTAATAGGTGGCACTGATATGCGGCACTGATGAGCACTGATAGGCGGCATTGGTGGGCACTGATGGGCACTGATAGGAATTGATGAGCAGGCACTGATGGGCACTAAACGGCAACACTGACTGGCACCAGTAATGGGCACTGATTTGTGTCACTGATGGGCACTGATGTTTTTACTGATGGGCACTGATTGGTGGCACTTCTGGGGCTTTACTGTAATCAGGGCACTGATGATTAATGCCCTGATTACATGCCCTGTTTTCCCCTGCGATGAGATGCCGCTGATCGGCTCTTCTCGCTGCACACTCTGTCAGTGTGAGGCGATGAGAGACGATTACCGGTACTTCCTGTATTTACATGTGAGCGGCTGTGATTCGACACAGCCAATCACATGGTTAAAGAGCCACGACAGTGGCTCTTTACAGAGATCGGGGCCGGGCGGTGTCCTAGAAACACAAGGTGGCCGCAATCGCTGCGGGCGCGCCATCATATAACATCCACCCAAAATGAGAGCGGCAAGTGGTTAAACAAACACTGCTTCTAGAGCAGTTTAGCGTTTTGCCTGTATAAGGAGCTTAATGCTATCCTATGTGTCCCTGCTCATTAGGACATTTAGGGGCATATTTTAAGCTTAGTGTTTAAAGGCAGAAAGAAAAAAACCTTTCGTGTTTGAGGTTCTAAGAGTAGTTTCCTGGCATAAAAAAACGCTAAACGCTTCTAAACGCCTGTACAAAAACACTCTATGAGCGTTTTTTTCTGCCAAAAGAATTGGCCTTTTTTAAGCACAGTGTTTTTTAGTGCATTTTCAGTTTTGCAGAAACACACTACAGTCCATTTAACATGGTTTCCTATGGGCCATGTTCACATCTGTGCATTTTATGGAATGGACCTGGGACTTTTTTCTGGTTTTTGGTTCCATAGACTTATGGTTCAAAAACGTGTATTGAACAATGCAAAATGCACCTGGAATATGCAAACTGCAATCTGCATAGGTGTAAACCACTTACACTAGCTTTACCTGCTTTAGTGCTGCTTACTGACTCCCAGCACCCCTCAGTGTAGATTATTAAGTGTTCCCATAAACCTCTGACATTAAAGCGGACCTTCATTCATTTTTTCAGCTTTCCATCTATTAAATCCTTTGCCCTTGTTGCTTTAAAGCGGAGTTCCACACAAAAATGGAACTTCCGCTTTTCGGAACCCTCCCCCTCTCCGGTGTCACATTTGGCACCTTTCAGGGGGGAGGGGGGTGCAGATACCTGTCTAAGACAGGTATTTGCACCCACTTCCGGCATAGACTCCCATGGGAGTCTACGCCTCTTCCCGTCCCCACCGCGCTGTCTCCTGGGAAACACACAGCTCCCAGGAGAGAGCGGGGACCACTTGGGACGCGCAGCGCGACTCGTGCATGCGCAGTAGGGAACCGGGAAGTGAAGCCGCAACGCTTCACTTCCTGATAACCTCACCTAGGATGGCGGCGGCAGCTGCCGAGAACCGAGCGGGTTTTCGGCGTCGCCTGCCGACATCGCTGGACCCTGGGACAGGTAAGTGGCCATTTATTAAAAGTCAGCAGCTGCAGTATTTGTAGCTGCTGGCTTTTAATATTTTTTTTT
Source organism: Lithobates clamitans (assembly GCA_037952925.1). Taxonomy (NCBI): domain Eukaryota; kingdom Metazoa; phylum Chordata; class Amphibia; order Anura; family Ranidae; genus Lithobates; species Lithobates clamitans. The sequence goes on from JBBGZY010000272.1 coordinate 1,263,372, forward strand.
TTTGGTGGAGTGGGTGGACCCCCGCTTTAACTTTGAATAGTAAAACATTTTTTTTTCTGCCAGTAAACACTTTATACAGCCCATTTCCTGTTTCTTGTCTGGTAAAAAGCCTAGGCGTTTGACATCATGCACAGCTCTCTCTCTCTCTCTCTCTCATGAGAGTTTGGGGGGATGAGTCATAAGAGGGCCGATCAGAGCTGCAGAGCTGGAGGTGTGCCTCTGTGTGTCTGTGTAAATCCAGAAAGTGAACAGGCAGCAGCTTCAGCTGCCCACAGTTAAAATGGTTGCAGCCAGACTCAGTGGAGGGAGATTTCTGCAGCATATTTGGCAAGTACAGAATAACAGTATATATAAAATAATATGCAAAGATGTTTTTATTACAAATTATGTGAGCAGACTGCAGTTCCTCTTTAAATAGTTCCGCTGCTTAAAACATTTAGGTTTGTCATCAGAGTTAATGTATCCATTTTGAAGCTGAGGTGTCAAACTGACATATACTGTACAACCAATGATTTCATGTAAGGTTCACTGTATTCGCTTTGCCAGTGTCTGACTAGAGGATGGTGGATAGCACAAGTCTTTCCTTTTTCCTGCTTATCTGCAGTTTGTTCTTTGAACAATTGCACACTTTTGAATAAAGCAATTTTTCTGAGCTAAACTTGTCATTTTCTCTCCACAGTTTCAGAAGGACGTGCATTGCCTAAAGGAATTCTACCAATGCATGTGCAGAAAAAATGGAGTATAATCTGCTGGTATGGATTTAGGTCAGTAATGCTCTATGGTACAGAGTGATCTGGTAACTAGAATTCATGCACATGGGCCTCCTGTGTTTAAAGCCCATCGCTGGGGGAAGGAAAGTACTCCCTTTGCACTGAAAGGGTTAGATGTTTATGTTTAGGGGGCCATGGGCTCTGCATTAGGCTTGATGACATCAGAAGACCTGCGACCACCAGAGCGTAGTGGCTGCAGGAGATGAGGATAAGGAAAGTAAAAGTGGTTATTGGGGTCCCCTAGACTTAAATTTAACCTGTTTTAATCCCTTCCGGCCTGGCTCTCCAGTTTTGGGAGCGGCCATTAACCTTTGGACACAGCTAATAACTGATTGCGGTAAAAGGCCAATCACAGTGGACCTTTACCATGTGATCAGCTGTGTCCAATAACAGCTGGTCACATGTAAACAGACTTGCCAGTTATTTGCATTTCTTTCCTCACAAACAGTCTCTGTATGCGGAAAGGAGAGCCAATAACCAGCAGGGCTGACAGGGCAGAGAGTTCATTACAGTGCCCTGCTTATCAATGTAGCCCAATCAGTGTCAATGAGTACAGATTGGTAGATTGATAGGTTATCAGTGCCCATCAGTGCAGCCTCATGAACGCACACCAGTGAGGAAGACATTTTTTTTCTGTATTTTTTTATGTTTAGCAAAAAATAAAACACCCATGGTGAATAAATACCACCATAAGAAAGCTCTATCTGTCTCAGTGCCAACCAGTGCAAGTTATCAGTGCCCATCATTGCAGCTTATCAGTGCCCATCAGTGCTGCCTCATCAGTGCAACCTTAATCAGTGCCCATCAGTGCAGTCTCATCAGTGCATATTAGTGCAGCATCATCAGTGCCCATCAGTGCAGTCTCATCAGTGCATATTAGTGCAGCATCATCAGTGCCCATCAGTGCAGCCTCATCAGCATACATCAGTGAAGAAGAAAAATGACTTATTTGCAAAATTTAAAGAAATATTTTTTTTTTCAAAATGTTCAGCCTTTTTTTGTTTGTTTAGCAAAAATGTAAAAACCCAGTGGTGATTATATACCACCAGAAGAAAGATCTGTCTCAAAAAAATCTATATATATATTATGGGTACAGTTTTGTATGACCATGCAATTGTCATTCAAAGCGTGCCAATGCTGAAATCTGAAAATTGGCCTGAGCAGAAAGGGGGTGAAAGTGCCCAGTATTGAAGTGGTTAATGCGAGAGAAATTGATCTTGTAAGCATAAACAAATGTTATACTTGTCAGATCCATTTTTGCTGCTTTTAACTCCTTAATGCTGCCTCCTGTGGCCCTTTAAGTGGGTGGCATGGCTTCTGTATGACGTGACCGTTATGATTAACTATCATGAGGAATTGGCAAAGGGCTTTCTAATAAAAATGATCGGGCTCTCAAAGGGCGCGTCCCTCGCCGGGCACCACCCGTAGTGGTTCTAGGGTTGCCACCTCATCCCTTTAAACCCGAACACATATGAATTACACAGGTTCTGAGGCTAATTAAATGCAGATAAGGTCCAAAGTGAGTTTAATTACCACCTTAATTAGCCTCAGAACCTGTGTAATTCATATGTATTCGGGTTTAAAGGGATGAAGTGGCAACCCTAAGGGGTTCCGGCTCTCCTGTTCCTCTGTGAAGCCAAGGACAGCAGGAAACAGCTTCCTCAGTGAAAGCAGGAGGAACTCGGGGAACATTTGTTCCCTAAGCCCTCATGTGACTAATGACCCCAGAAACGACATGTACTGCGTCACAGCTGTCATTCCTTGGCTAGTGCCGCCAAGGATACAGCTATTCAAATACACAATATGTGTTTGAATAACTGCATTGGAGAGCGGGGGGGGGGGGGGACACTGAAGTCCAATAAAACCCCAATGTCTCCATAAAGAGTACCTGTCATCTACCCATGCTATCACATAGGGGGCTTGCTAATCCCCTTGTGGTAGCAATAAAAGCTAAAAAACAAAAAAAAGTGTAAAAAAAATTGCATAAAACAAATAAAAATTGTTTTTTTTTTTTTTTAAAGCACCTCATTACCCCCTTTATAACTTGTATGTTTTTCTTTGCTGAAAATGTGTTTTTTAAATAAATGTGCAAATATCGTGAAACATAAAAAATTGCAGCTGCCACCATTTTATTCTCACGAGTGTCTGCTTTTAGAAAATATATACTTTTTGGGGGATTTTAAAGTCATTTCTAGCAAAAAACACAGAATTTTTAACATATGTGCAATAAAAAAAAAACCTCTGGTCCTCTCCGGGTTTTGCACCTCTCCCTGTCAGGTAATCTAGAATCACCTGAGACACACAGTCAGCGTTCTGTGTCCTGGACAAGTCCTGTCTGTTGGAATTAAAGGTTGGTGAAAACTACAACATTGTATGTATATGGTGGCTGACAAGCATTGGACTTGGGTAGCCTGTTAGTTAAGATGACTGGTGTGTAGTGTAGTAAGGACTGGTATATGGCTAGGTTTTGCATTGGTGAAAGTTACATTTATTTTTCTCTGAAGCACCTGTAAATGGCACAAATATATGCACCATTGTTTGCTAGGCCAGCTTAGATGGTAATTAGACACTGCCAGAAGAGTAAAGGGCTATATGTGCAGGGAGGGGGCTATGCTTATGAATTGATTCTTCCAAAAGAGATCAAATGTAACAGAATTCAAATTCCACTTGAAAGTGGATAAATAGTAAGTGCATCTGAAATGCTTGATTTTTCTGAGCTTTTAGCTGCACTTTTTAAGTTGGTGTTCCTTTAAGCCAAGTACACACTAGTTTCTTTTTCCTTCAACCCAGCAGGGCTGATTGGAAAGAAAACTGACAACTCAGGAGGAGCCACTGTACTAACTAACCAGCTTTAGTACAGCGATCTCCCCTGCTGTTCTATTGTGTCCACCAGAACACTCCAGTCACGCTTTCAGCCATTGGCTGCGAGAACTGTCCGATCGACCTTTTTCGGTCATGTCCCTTCGACAGTACACATGGGCCGAATGTCGATGCCGCCCAGCAATCGCCCCCTGTGTACTAGGCTTCTCCTCTAAGTTTTAAATGCACTCCTCTTTTCTGTGTGACCTAAGCAGAATAAACAGTGCTTTTACTGATAGGCAAATTGAAGCTCTTTTGTCAAAAGTCAGCAGAACAGCTAAGACCTTATTTCCATATTTGACCACTCCCCCTGGTCGCCATGAATGCAGGAAGTCGTGATACACAACTGTCATCAAAAGGGCAGAGGTGTCTTTGATGTATGGGCAGTGATTGACAGCCTGGCTACTATAACTTTTTTTATGCTATGTGAGAAGCAGGACCGCAGCACCCTGTGGGGAAGTAACCATTTCTCCCATCTCCATTGTGTGTCTTTGTTCTTCAAAAAAAGCATTTAGAAGTTGCTGTACGTAGTATTTGCATTGTTACATTGCATGTATAAACTTGTGGAGCTGGAGGTTTTCTTATTTATTTGTATGTCCACCTTACTCAGGTGTTTTATCATCATATAATAAATTGTTACCTTTTACTTCACCTACATTGTACTGACCAATAATTGCTACAGTAACCACTTTTCCTATCGGTAACTCTATACCGTATACCCCTCCCCCGTCCCCTGGTCCCCTACCTATTGTTATATACTGTGCAAATGTGATTCATTTTATGATTGTACAGCATTGTAATATCATGTTGTGTATATTCACGTGACATCACAGCACAGGGTGAATTGTACCCCAAAAGTACTTGTTCTTTATATACCGATAAGTAAGCTATATTTTTTTCAACATTTCAGCTTTTGCCCTCCCCTCTGCCATTTATTGTGATGGGTGACCTCACTGACAAATACAGAGGCTCAAGATACAAGAGGACCGACTCACCTTGCATGTAAAAGGTAAAGATTTGTCTATAACTTCAGCTGTATTTGGCAGGATTACTGAAAGTTTGACATTCCACTTTCACCGCTTTGCTTATATAATAATTAGTTATTGTATGTTTGCTGCACTCTGTGCTATATGTGGGTACTCATCATATGTTCACTGTACTCTGTGCTATACATGAAGACTCAGCATATATTTGTGCACTCCGTGCTATACATGGCCACTCAGCACATGTTCACTGCACTCTGGTATACATGGGCACTTAGCATATGTTCACTGTACTCTGTGCTATACATGGCCACTCAGCATATGTTCATTGTACTCTGGTATACATGGCAACTCAGCATATGTTCATTGCACTCTGTGCAATACATGGGCACTCAGAATATGTTGGCTGCACCGATCGCTCGGCATACAATATGTTTGCTGCACATTGTGCCCTGTTAGACTGAGTGCACACTACATTACTAGTAACCCCTGACAATGCAGCCCTCACTGCAGTGTCCCACAATTGTGGCTGTATGAAGGTTGATGTTGAGACCTGAGCCACAAACTGAAGGCGAGTAGCAGCTGGCGCTGTAGTGTACCTACCCACGGTTTTTCAGAGCACTGTGTTAATGACCTGTGTCTGGAGCCAGGGGGAGAGCAGCATATCACCCTCAAAGGGTAGGACTATGTGCACAGAATGGGACATTCCGAGCCAAAATGTGTTTGAGGACTAGAAAGTGGTGTATGCTATGCTTATGGCTGCAACAGACCCAAAGTGGTGTGCGCTAGGCCATGGCTGGGACACACTATTTAAAAGTATCACAGCAGCCCTGGTACACACTGCTCCTGGCCTACGGTTTTCATGCTACCCACCCCTTTGTGTCCAATACAGGAGCCTGGTGTTTAAAGTCTAACCCCAGTTGGGGGAACCCCAAAGGGGAAAAACCTTGACTCGCCACCCTAGGATAAAGACACCTTCCGAGGGGGAGGACCACTAGGCAGAATTTCTCTGCTTTGCCCACTTTGAAGAGGCATACCATTTCTTTCACAGAGGGTCTTCATGGACTGAAACTACTGGGATGCAGGCTGCCATTGCCCTGGATTTGTAGAGCAACCTGCATTGTACTGCTGTACCAAGGGTGAATGCCAAAAGTAGAATTCAGTGTGGAGGCAACATTGCAGGCCAGCCCTACATCTTCCATGGTCTTGGTATGGTTCGCAAAGCACTGTCAAGAGGAGACCGATCCAGAATCTTATTGCTGCAGTGCCATCAATGCAGCCTTCTCTCAGTAGAGACAGGTTGTTCATCTCCTCAGGACACCAGCAACAAACTATGTATTCCTGGGGGTGAGAGGGGTTATATGGACTGTGATATCAACTTTGTTTGCCAGTGTCCTTACTTGAAGGTGGCAGCATAAAACCCATGGTCAAGAAATATATAAGCCCATGCCCTGTACTGTATGTTTTAGTATGTTTTAAGAAAAATGTATTGGCTAAAGTTGAGTTTTAACGAGACATTGAAGTTGATTTACTAGAGGCAAATATACAGTGCACTAGAAGTCTACTGCAAGTACAGTTGCTCTTGATCTGAGGGAGAGCTCTGCTGATTACTATAATCCAATCTTGTGCAAGCGAAAATGCAGTTTATTTTCCTTGCATTTTCTCCTCAGATCTAGAGCAACTGCACTTGCAGTGCACAGACTATTTACCTTTAGTAAATCAACCCCATGGTCATGTTGTCCATTCAGGGCAAAGGTATGGAGTTTTGTCCCCTCTGACTTCCGACCCACTTATCACTTTTTTTTGCCACTCTCCCCCAACCTGTTCTTCTGCGAGACATGGAGTCCAAACCCTGTGTACGTTCATGCTAAATGGTGTCACGATTTTCACAGGGTTGATGACAACTTCTCCACCTCACACAATAGTGTTTAGGCCTGGTTATTGTAGCATATCCTGGCCTGGCATTATGTAATTGTCTGTATCTTATATCTAGATGGCTGCTTGGAATGCCGAAAACCACTGTAGTGGCTATACAGGCCAATCACTTGTGGCCATGGCATTTCTTGCATTGAAGCCGCACCTATACATGGCGCTGCAGGGCAGGGAACGCCCTAACCATAGATGATGGGCCCATACAGGTAGAAAATATGCGCTGCGTTTGAGTAAACCAAAAACTACTAAATACTGAGTCAAATAAAACAAAATACATGTATAAATCTAGAAATACAGCAATAAATAAACTGTCCTCTTACATATAAAAGTGCAAGGTGCAAATGCTGAATTGATAGGAAGACATCAATAATATAAATAACAAACAGTAAATTGCATAAATAAATACAGAAAGTGCTTAGTGCTCCGTATAAGACATCATAGGTACACTAATGAATAGTTGCAAAGTAACAGGTGAAAAAAGTCCTATATAACACTCCAAATCTGTGCGTGTAGGTGGTGTCCACATGTGATATCATCTGTCATGCTGATATATCCTAGGTGCTGCAAAACATGCTCCGGTGCACTTCAGTGGTCCCCCTAAGCTAATATGCTTACCTCAGAGCGTGTGACCCAGCTGTTACCCTAAATCAAAACACGCTTTGGAGCCACCCCTGGGCTCAGTGCTGATGTCAGATGTATTTCTCCAGCTGGATTCAATGTAGCTCCATGTGTAAATGAAAGAAAAAACTCTAATCCTGGTGTTAGATGTTGTCTGTAAATGCTGCGACTCTTCAAACTCTGAGATAGAAATATCTTAATTGGTGCGCTGGAAAAGTCATTAACTGAACGTGCGAAACGGTGCACTTTGAAGGGCAAAACAATAATAAATATGCAAACTGCAACTAGTACCAGTTGCAGTTTGCATATTTATTATTGTTTTGCGCTCTCCCAGTCCATTGATAGTGTAGGACCCACTAATCATGGGGTACTTTGACGCAGTAAGTGGGCTTAGCACCATATAGCAATATGGTGTGACCAAATCCGCATATTTTTGATAATGTTTTTCGAAAATGTTTAGGTTTTTTTAAACTAGCCTTGCTGGAGGTAAATGTCTTTTTTGCATGTGTGCGCTGTAATATTTTCTTCTATTGTATGGTCTTATGGGTGCACCATCTTTAATGCATCTTTTAGGGTGTGCCCCCCAAATATCTTGTTTGTATATTGTATGGATTCTGACCAAATCCCTTTGGGTGAGGAGCACCCCACTCCCTCATCAAGTACCTCTCATTAGTGTCTGTGACAGACCTAGCCGGGACAGAGGCTGTTGGAGAGGACTGAATGCAAGCCTCTTGCCTTTTGATTATGGGCCCTGGATTTTCAAGGGAACAATACTCTTTGTGAGGTGAATTAGAAAACCAGTCTGAACTGTACTAATCTGACTCAGTCGTGTATATATGTATATATTGTATGTTTGATTCTGTTGTGGACTCTTTGCTGTGATCATTTGGGATATGTGTCCCTGTAGAGGGAGGGGGGATTCCTCAAGCAGCCCCCTGCTGATAAGTTTGATTCATACTGTTAGGACACATCCTGTGAGGAGATGCTGGTGTCATCAACTCCAACTACCTGTCTTGTTCTCTGCTATAATGTGTTTAATGCAAATGAGTTTAGTCTGGCTTACCACAGGTTCTAAGGGTATTCCACACATTGTTGTTTGTTCTAATTAACTCTGTTACTGTGTGAAGCTCGGTGCCCACAAGTCTGTGTCCTACAGGTCATGTCCCTGAGTCATCTGGTCTGGGTAAATGATTTAGTAAACTAGCTCATGTTAATTAGGTTAATTAGGTTACATTTGTATTGTTAGAGTAATATGAGCAGGAGGGGGGAACCTCATCTTCTCCTGTATATAAGACTGTATTCTGGTTCTTATAAAGTTGGTCCATGTTAGCATCTAAGCAAGTGTCGCCTTGTTTTGTGCTCAGAGCGGTTGGAATATCTGATATCTGTATCCAGACTACAAGGAAGTGGTATACTGACGGAAGCACTCAAGCGGAGTGTGGGACGTTCCGTGACAGTGTCCACTTGTGTCATGGGTGGAGACCTCAAGATTCTCCCATTTAGAAGAGTGTATTGCTCTCATGGTTCAGAGATGCAGGATCTCCCAGTCCATGGATAGTGTAGGACCCACTGATTATGGGGTACTTTGACGCAGTAAGTGGGCTTAGCACCATATAGCAATATGGTGTGACCAAATCCCCATATTTTTGATAATGTTTTTTGAAAATGTTTAGGTGTTTTAAAACTAGCCTTGCTGGAGGTAAATGTCTTTTTTGCATGTGTGCGCTGTAATATTTTCTTCAAAGTGCGCCGGTTCGCACGTTCGGTTAATGACTTTTCCAGCGCACCAATTAAGATATTTCTATCTCAGAGCTTGAAGAGTCTCAGCGTTTACAGACAACATCTAACACCAGGATTAGAGTTTTTTTCTTTCATTTACACATGGAGCTACATTGAATCCAGATGGACAAATACATCTGACATCAGCACTGAACCCAGGGGTGGCTCCAAAGCGTGTTTTGACTCAGGGTAACAGCTGGGTCACACGCTCTGAGGTGAGCATATTAGTTTAGGGGGACCACTGAAGTGCACCGGAGCATGTTTTGCAGCACCTAGGATATATCAGCGTGACGGATGATATCACATGTGGACACCACCTACACGCACAGATTTGGAGTGTTATATAGGACTTTTTTCACCTGTTACTTTGCAACTATTCATTAGTGTACCTATGAGGTCTTATACGGAGCACTAAGCACTTTCTGTATTTATTTATGCACTTTATTGTTTCTTATTTATATTATTGATGTTTTCCTACCAATTCAGCATTTGCACCTTGCACTTTTATATGTAAGAGGACAGTTTATTTATTGCTATATTTCTAGATTTATACATGCTTGTATTTTGTTTTATTTGATTCAGTATTTAGTAGTTTTTGGTTTACTCAAGCGCAGCGCATATTTTCTACTTATATATTTGCACGGTATATGAAACGTGATCTGCGCACGCAGCTAGAGGTAGCACACGTTTGGCACAGGACCATTGTGGCTCACAAGATTTATTTATTTATTTTGGGTCCATACAGGTGCCAGCTTCCTGATGGACCCACACATGGATTTGGATCCTAGTCTGAACATGGTGAAGTACTGTCGTAACTATATTTTGAAACACACTTTAATACTGCAAGTTGCCTCTACACATCTTATTTTTCATATAATTGTATGCCTTTTTATGAAAGAAGAACATTATGTATTTTTAATAATTATATTTGACATTGTTTGCTCCTCAGAGAAACCCTATATGTTTCTAAACACTTGTAATGTTTTATTAACTACACTTCTGATGGTATTAGAGACTAGGAGGATAATACTCAGGGTATCACTTTGCCAAACAGCGTGCAAGTTCATGGTGAGGATTTAATTACAAGGTAACACAGGAGGATGGGCAATGACACTCTCCTTACCTGACAGAAAAGCCAGTTCTTTCATCAGCAGATCAGTGATGTCCCTGGCACAGATGGGGGCTGCTGTGTCTGTAAAACAATTCAGTAGAGGCAGGTCACAAAAACAGGTATGCTGGAATGTCCACCGCTTACAAGCAAACTAAGAAGCCATACATTATTTATTGCTAGTTCAAGAAACCAAATTGCATGTATCTTACAAATATTTACAGAGCTGCAATGGAATTTTTTTAACGGGGGGGGAACAATCTTTTCAAACCGATATTGTCTGCCCAAGCAATTCTTTCTTTATCATGTAGGGGGGTAATGGCACCCATCAATTTCTCCCATGCTATTTGGATGCTTTAGCTAACTGCCTAATTTAATAATCCTAGTCTCAACAAACATTTTCCCAGTAGGTCTCCTGTAAAAGTGGACCTGTCATTGAAAGTGGACTTGCCATCAATAACAAAAAACTGCTGTTCCCGAGCTGCCTGTTTAGGCAGGCCAGGTCACATGATCTTTGGCTACCAATCACTGCTGCAAAGCATTAACCCCATTTACACAGATAATTACAATCTGTACAATAAGATACATGGAAAAGACTGTTTTATTAAGTTTACCTTTTTTACATGGATCCCTAAAGCTGCATGTATCGAAATTCGTCTGGTTCAGTAGGAACTGGAATAATTTTGGTCCTTGTGTACCCCTGTCTGTTCAACAGAAACCATTCGTTAGACCGGCTTCTGTCGAATGTCCAGTATTCAATCAGCCACTGCAGCCAACGTATTCTGACTCTCAGAATACAATAGCACAGTGGTGGAGATACCTGCATTCACATTGCTTGTGTGGATATGGAGATCTGTAAGTTGGTGTTTTTGGTTTGTTTTTTTGTTCAGCCTGCCAGTTGAAAGAAGAAAAACTCTGTGTATACCCTGCTTAGAGGTCCAGAAACCTAGTCACCTGATAACTTTCTGTGATCCTTGCTTGTGCTGTACTTTTATCAGTTACATTGTTTCCAATTATCTAAGTACTATAGAACCCCTCCCCTCTGTTATGGGGAAAAGGACAGGGAGTGTGTTACTATCAGGATCCTCAGGCAAAATTGGTGCAAAAAAAAAAAAAAAAGGCAGCACATCTAAGGATAGGTAATCTGCAATTTAATAATATTTTTGTACTCTCTGTAAAATCCTTTTCTTGGTGTCTATTGAGAGGAACAGGAAATTCTTAAATCTTCTTATAATACTGTCACTGACAGGAGGATTGAACACTGTAGACCAGTCCAGTGTATACCCCTCATACTATCGACATGCCCATGGTACCCCTGAATGGACTCCAAGAAAAGGATTTTACAGTGGGTAAAAACCTTTTTCTACGTGATGTAGGCTTACAAATCTGGAGAACAGCTGCTTGATGCTGAAAACCTCAAAAGATACTTGCAGACCTAGTGGAGTGAGCCTTAACAGAAAAGGAGGAACCCCATCCTGTGACTATAAGCTTGAACAATGGTCTGAGACACCTGCATGGTGGAATGGAAAGCTCAGGCACCCTTTAGGAGCCCATCTAAAATGACAAAAACGATTCAGCATTTCTTCCTAGAGATAAGCCTAGTTTACATGGGCTGAATGTTGGTTCAATAGTAACTGGCCGACATTTGGCCCATGTGCACGGAAGTCGGTCTGAAGGGTCGTGACAGAAAAAGGTTTGCTGATCAGCACTCTCAGCCAATGGCCTTCCCCCCCTGTCGGAAAACACAATAGCTCAGCAGGGAGATTGCTGTACTAACATTGGATTGTTAGTATAGCGGCTCCGACCTGAGCTGTCGGGTTCTGAATGAACTGTAGCTCCCCAGTGCCGGCCGCACTCATGCACCCTCAGACTATGACCCTCCCACTACCATGCTTGACTGTAGGCAAGACACACTTGTCTTTGTACTCCTCACCTGGTTGCCACCACACATGCTTGACATCATCTGAACCAAATAAGTTTATCTTGGTCTCATCAGACCACAGGACATGGTTCCAGTAATCCATGTCCTTAGTCTGCTTGTGTTCAGCAAACTGTTTGCGGGCTTTCTTGTGCATCATCTTTAGAAGAGCCTTCCCTCTGGGATGACAGCCATGCAGACCAATTTAATGCCGTGTTCTTCGTATGGTCTGAGCACTGACAGGCTGACCCCTCACCCCTTCAACCTTTCCCGCAATGCTGGCAGCACTCATACGTCTATTTCTCAAAGACAACCTCTGGATATGACACTGAGCACGTGCACTCGACTTCTTTGGTCGACCATGGTGAGGCCTGTTCTGAGTGGAACCTGTGTTAAACCTTTGTATGGTCTTGGCCACCGTGCTTCAGCTCAGTTTCAGGGTCTTAGAAATCTTCTTATAGCCTAGGCCATCTTTATGTACAGCAAAAATTCTTTTTTTCAGATCTTCAGAGAGTTTTTTGCTATGAGGTGCCATGTTGAACTTCCAGTGACCAGAGCGAGAGCGATGACACCAAATTTAACACACCTGATCCCCATTCACACCTAAGACCTTGTAACACTAACGAGTCACATGACACTGGGGAGGGAAAATGGCTAATTGGGCCTAATTTGGAGATTTTCACTTAGGGGTGTACTCACTTTTGTTGCCAGCGGTTTAAACATTAATGGCTGTGTGTTGTGTTATTTTGAGGGGTCAGCAAATTTGCACTGTTATACAAGCTGTACACTCACTACTTTACATTGTAGCAAAGTGTATTTTCTTCAGTGTTGTCACATGAAAAGATGTAACTAAATATTTACAAAAATGTGAGGGGTGTACTCACTCTTGTGAGATACTATGTGTATGTATGTATGTATGTATGTATATATATATATATATATATATATATATTCCTTTTTTTTTTTGTGCACACTTGTGGAATAGTGCCAAACTTCAGTACCTAAAATTCTCCATAGGCGAGGCTTTAAACATTTTTACAGGTGGTTACATGTTTAGAGATACAGAGGAGGTCTAGTGCTAGAATTATTGCTCTCGCTCAAGCATTTGTGGCGTATGTAACCTGTGTGTATCTGGCTCTGATAATAGCCAGTGCCTCTCCAGCCACTGACCTCACCGCTCATCCCTGGTGTATATGTATGTATGTATGTATGTATGTATGTATATATATATAGTGTGTGTGTGTGTATACATGCACGTGTGTGTGAGTATATGGTCAGCACTCAGCAGCCTCTTATTTTAAAACAATATCCATCTGTGTTTTCTTTAGTCAGATTAAAGTCCTGTTTTTACTGTGTCTGTCAGTATTAGAACTAATCCATTGCTAAATTAAATCACAGCAATTACTGAAAACCTGCTGATTCTTGTTTGGCCTCTGCTACCGCTAAACACGTGTATGCAATAACATGCTGTCCTGTTTTTTAGCATATGTGAAGAAGCAGAGAATGATGAATGTAATTTAGAGGTGCATACTATGTCTATAGCCCTATAGCCAAAAAAATAAAATAAAAGCATTAATGGGGTGTGTGGGTGTGTGTGTGTGTATGTGTGTGTGTATATATATATATATATATTACATATTACACCAAATCATATATAAACTTTTATATCTTTGTGTTATTGTAATTTCAAAAGTAATTTTCCTTATTTATAAATCTTAAAGTAATGTTAGAACCTCAGAGGTTTTTAGTTTAGTAACATATTGAATGTAACAAAATAAACCTTCACCAGTAAAAATGTTAAAAGATGAAGAAGCTGCTAAAAGTGCTTAAACTGGGGGTTTAAGGAGTTCTCTCCTCCTATGTCCTTGTCTGGGATGTATTGTCCCTAGTTCCCCCCCCCCCCTTATCCATTCCAGTTTTTCTGTGTCTCCCTGTGACTTTAAGTTCTGCTTTAATAAAATACCTGGTGATCATGCCATGAAAGTCCTTGGTTAGTCACTTACTGTTTTAAAGGGTGACAACACTCTTTTCCCCTGTCCACCAAATCTGCATTTTTCCACTTTTTTAACCACATCACTACTGGGCACTTTCGCCCCCTTCCTTCCCAGGCCAATTTTCAGCTTTCAGCGCTCTCGCATTGTCAATGACAATTGCGCGGTCATGCTACACTGTACCCAAATTACATTTTTATCATTTTGTTCGCACAAATAGAGCTTTCTTTTGTTGGTATTTATTCACGACTCCGTTTTTTATTTTTTGCGATATAAGTGAAAAAAGAGTGTAAATTTGGAAAAAATACTAAATTTTCTTTATTCTATTTTAAAAGAAATCTAATAAAATCAAATTGTGTCATAAATTTAAGCCAAAATGTATTCTGCTACATGTCTTTGGTAAAAAAAATCCGTTAAGTGTATAATAATTGGTTCGTGTGATCACGGACAGATGTACAGATGTGCGCAGGTGATCACGGTCATATGTGTGCAGATAATCATTGGGACGTGTTATTCTACTGGGACATATGTGGGGGACATGTGTTTTGGGGACATGTCTTTTACTATGCTGGTGATCAGTGTGTAAAAAAACAGCTCATACACGTTGATCACCAGCCGGCTGCAGCGATCCGCTCTCCTCTCCTCACCGACAACTAATGTGTGAGAGGAGAGCCGATCACCTAGCAACCGGCTCTCTTTACATCACATGACAGCTGTGATTGGACACGGCCGTCATGTGATCAGGGGGGCCAAGGAGACTTCCAAGCCAGCAGAACACAATGATTACTGCTAGTGGCTATAGCGGCCAGCAGTAATTGCATAAAAATAATTTGACAGGCTGGTTGTACCCAACTTGGGTACAACCAGCCTGGGTACAACCAGCCTGCCCATTGAAGGATCAAATCTCGCCTGATCCTGCTGAACTGGCTGAGATTTGATTTGGATGGAATAGGGGGAAGGGTTAACATTTCTGTTTTGCTTTTACGTCTGTCTGTCACCATTGAGATCTTCTATAATTAAAAAAAAATCATTTTAGTTGGAGTTTGGCTTTAAATGTGAGTATCTGTGTTTATGTTTGGGGTTTTTTTTTATCACAGGTAAAATCAAACATATTTTATTGCTATTATAATATATTATTGCTTCAGAATGTAAAATAATAATTTGGCTGTATAAAAGTTGAAAGTGTTTCCACATAACATTGGCTCACGTTATACTATCACAGGAGTTTTACTCAGTAATTATGCTCTCCACCTATGCGTGTATTTGTACTGTAAATCATAATTGTACCTGTGTATTTGTACTGTAAATCGTAATTGTACCTATCGGC
Organism: Lithobates clamitans; assembly: GCA_037952925.1. NCBI lineage: Eukaryota > Metazoa > Chordata > Amphibia > Anura > Ranidae > Lithobates > Lithobates clamitans. The sequence continues at coordinate 1,278,657 of JBBGZY010000272.1, forward strand.
CATGTGAGGTAGACAGGCGTGCTCTGCAGTTCTGTTTACTGATGGTGGAGGCTTACAATCTACAAAGAGGAGAGGCAATCCAATTCATAGCTACTTTACTAGGTGTGCAGGTCTTGTGCAAAAATCTATTACATGGTATGCCATTTTACATGATTTCTCCAGCTTCATCACATTATAACATAGAGACTTCAGAAAATCCATTCAATTCTCTTTAAAGGAGAAGTTTATTTTTAGGGTGGGGCGTTGGCTCCTTGCTGTAAGATTTTGTAGGATATCCCTCTAACACTCTCTATATGGATAGTCCGCAGTAGGACAGAGGTCAGTTGATGAACCACTGAACACAATGTTTCACCTATTTACAGAATAAGATTCTGGGCATGATAGAAAATAAAATTATTGAAAACTATTTGGATTTTTTTAAAAATCTGAAATATAGATGATTGCTGGGGGAAACACATTTCTAAAAAATAGTGGTGCACACTTACTGAAGATAACCATTCAGAATTTTTGTTCTGGAACCATGTCCTGTGGTCTGATGAGACCAAGATAAACATATTTGGTTCAGATGGTCCCAAGCGTGTGTGGTGGCAAGCAGGTGAGGAGTAGGGATGGGCGAATGGTTCAGCCCGAGCATAAGTTTGGGCCGAACTTTGCCCCGAACAATATGTGGTGTGCGGGGCAAATTCGAAAGCCGCCGGAACACCGTTAAAGTCTATGGGACATTAACATGTAAAATCAAAAGTGTTCATTTTAAAGGTTTATATGCAAGTTATTGTCATAACTTGCCCCAGGGGACATGTATCAATGAAAATTTTTTTTTTTTTTAAAAAGCAGTTTTTTCGGGAGCAGTGATTTTTTATTTTTTTTTTAATGCTTAAAGTGAAACAATAAAAATGAAATATTCCTTTAAATATGCTGCCTGGGGGGTGTCTATAGTATGCCTGTAAAGTGGTGCATTTTTCCCGTGTTTAGAACAGTCCCTGCACAAAATGACATTTCTAAAGGAAAAAAAGTCATTTAAAACTACTAGGGGCTATAATGAATTGTCTATGGGAGAAATCAAAAGTGCTAATTTTAAAGGCTTATATGCAAGTTATTGTCATAAAAAGAGTTTGGGGACCTGGGTCCTGCACCAGGGGACATGTATCAATGCAAAAAAAAGTTTTAAAAATGGCTGTTTTTTCGGGAGCAGTGATTTTATTTTTTTTTAATGCTTAACCACTTGACCACTGGGCACTTAAACCCCCTTAATAACCAGACCAATTTTCAGCTTTTGGTGCTCTCACATTTTGAATGACAATTACTCAGTCATGCAACACTGTATCTATATGAATTTTTTGTCCTTTTTTTCACACAAATAGAGCTTTCTTTTGGTGGTATTTAATCACCACTGGGTTCTTTATTTTTTGCGCTATAAAAGAAAAAAGACCGAAAAATCTGTAAAAAAAAAAGATTTTTCTTTGTTTCTGTTATAAAATTTTGAAAATTTGTAATTTTTCTTCATATATTTTGGCCAAAATTTATACCGCTACATATCTTTGGTAAAAATAACCCAAATTAGTGTATATTATTTGGTCTTTGTGAAAGTTATAGCGTCCACAAGCTATGGTACCAATATCTGAAAATTGATCACACCTGAAGTACTGACGGCCTATCTCATTTCTTGAGACCCTAACATGCCAGAAAAGTACAAATACCCCCCAAATGACCCCTTTTGGGAAAGAAGACATTAAAAGGTATTTAGAAAGATGCATGATGAGTTTTTTGAAGTTGTCATTTTTTCCCACAATTCTTTGCAAAATCAAGTTTTTTTTTTTTTCTTTTTTTTTTTTTTTCACAAAATTGTCATATTAGAAGGTTATTTCTCACACACAGCATATGCATACCACAAATTACACCCCAAAACACATTCTGCTATTAGTCCCGAGTATGGCGATACCACATGTGTGAGACTTTTACACAGCGTGGCCACATACAGAGGCCCAACATGCAGGGGAGCACCTTCAGTCATTCTTGAGCACTCAGGCCAATTCTGACATTTCTCTCCTACATGTAAAAATCATCATTTATTTGCTAGAAAATTACATAGAACCCCAAAACATTATATATATATGTTTTTTTAGCAAAGACCCTAGAGAATACAATAGCGGTCATTGCAGCTTTTTATCTCGCACGATATTTGCGCAGCAATTTTTCGAACGCGTTTTTTTGGGAAAAAAACATTTTTTTGCTTTAAAAAAAATCAAAACGGTAAGGTTAGCCGAATGTTTTTGCATAATATGAACGATGAAGTTACGCCGAGTTAATAGATACCTAACATGTCACCTTTTAAAATTGCACACGCTTGTGGAATGGCGCCAAACTTTGCCACTTAAAAATCCCCATAGGCGACGCTTTAAAATTTTTTACTGGTTACAAATTTTGAGTTACAGAGGAGGTCTAGGGCCAAAATTATTGCTCTCGCTCTGCCGATCGCAGCGATACCTCACATGTGTGGTTTGAACACCGTTTTCATATGTGGGCGGGACTTACGTATGCGTTCGCTTCTGCATGCGAGCACACGGACAGGGGCGCTTTAAAAAAATTTTTTTTTTTTTTATTGTTCATTTTACTTTATTTTAGTTTAACACTTTTTTCCAAAAAAAAAATTTTTTTGATCACTTTTATTCCTATTACAAGGAATGTAAACATCCCTTGTAATAGGAATATGGCATGACAGGTCCTCTTTACAGTGAGATATGGGGTCAATAAGACCCCACATCTCACCTCTAGGCTGTTCCTGAAATAAAAAAAAAAAAAAAGATCCTGGCTTCAATCGTAGCGGTGAGTCGGTAGAAGCAACGGAGAGCGGCGGGAGGGGGGGGCGTCCCCTCTCGCCTCCCGTAAGAACGATCAAGCAGTGTAACAGCCGCTATGATCATTCTTATGGTGTAGGGAATCGCCGGCTGAAAAAGATGATATCTGAATGATGCCTGTAGCTGTACCCATCATTCAGATATCCCCACACAAAGTCAAGGACGTTGTATGATGGAAGGCAGGAAGTGGTTAAAATGCTTTTTTCTTTAACACAAAGTTGTCCATTTATACAATATTTCTAACACATAATATGTATATACCAAAAATGACCCCCAAAATAGATTCTCCTACTCCTCCTGAGTACGGAGATACCACATGTCCTGCACCAGGGGACATGTATCAATGCAAAAAAAAGTTTTAAAAATGGCTGTTTTTTCGGGAGCAGTGATTTTTTTTTTTTTTAATGCTTAACCACTTGACCACTGGGCACTTAAACCCCCTTAATAACCAGACCAATTTTCAGCTTTTGGTGCTCTCACATTTTGAATGACAATTACTCAGTCATGCAACACTGTATCTATATGAATTTTTTGTCCTTTTTTTCACACAAATAGAGCTTTCTTTTGGTGGTATTTAATCACCACTGGGTTCTTTATTTTTTGCGCTATAAAAGAAAAAAGACCGAAAAATCTGTAAAAAAAAAAATTTTTCTTTGTTTCTGTTATAAAATTTTGAAAATTTGTAATTTACCACATGTGTGAGACTTCCACAGCCTGGCCACATACAGAGACTGGGTATGGCCGAGTATGACTGGGTATGGCAGAGTATGGCTGGGTATCACCAAGTATTGCAGAGTATCGCCGAGTATGGCTGGGTATGGCAGAGTATGGCAGAGTATGGCTGGGTATCACCGAGCATTGCAGAGTATGGCTGGGTATCACCGAGTATTGCAGAGTATGGCTGGGTATTGCGGGGTATTGCAGAGTATGGCTGGGTATGGCAGAGTATTGCGGGTTATGGCAGAGTATTGCAGATTTTTGCGGGGTATTGCAGAGCATGGCTGGGTATGGCAGAGTATGGCAGAGTATGGCTGGGTATCACTGAGTATTGCAGAGTATGGCTGGGTATTGCGGGATATTTCAGGGTATTTCAGGGTATTGCAGGGTATGGCAGAGTATTGCGGGGTATTGCGGGGTATTGCGGGGTATTGCGGGGTATTGCAGGGTATTGCGGGGTATTGCAGGGTATGGCAGAGTATTGCGGGTTATTGCAGGGTATGGCAGAGTATTGCAGGGTATGGCAGAGTATTGCGGGGTATGGCAGAGTATTGCGGGGTATTGCAGGGTATGGCAGAGTATTGCGGGGTATTGCAGGGTATGGCAGAGTATTGCGGGGTATTGCAGGGTATGGCAGAGTATTGCGGGGTATTGCAGGGTATGGCAGAGTATTGCGGGGTATTGCAGGGTATGGCAGAGTATTGCGGGGTATTGCAGGGTATGGCAGAGTATTGCGGGGTATTCCAGGGTATGGCCGAGTATTGCGGGGTATGGCCGAGTATTGCGGGGTATGGCCGAGTATTGCGGGGTATGGCCGAGTATTGCGGGGTATGGCCGAGTATTGCGGGGTATGGCCGAGTATTGCGGGGTATGGCCGAGTATTGCGGGGTATTGCGGGGTATTGCAGGGTATGGCAGAGTATTGCGGGGTATTGCAGGGTATGGCAGAGTATTGCGGGGTATTGCAGGGTATGGCAGAGTATTGCGGGGTATTGCAGGGTATGGCAGAGTATTGCGGGGTATTGCAGGGTATGGCAGAGTATTGCGGGGTATTGCAGGGTATGGCAGAGTATTGCGGGGTATTGCAGGGTATGGCAGAGTATTGCGGGGTATTGCAGGGTATGGCAGAGTATTGCGGGGTATTGCAGGGTATGGCAGAGTATTGCGGGGTATTCCAGGGTATTGCGGGGTATTCCAGGGTATGGCAGAGTATTGCGGGGTATTCCAGGGTATGGCAGAGTATTGCGGGTTATTGCAGGGTATGGCAGAGTATTGCGGGTTATTGCAGGGTATGGCAGAGTATTGCGGGGTATTGCAGGGTATGGCAGAGTATTGCAGGGGTATTGCAGAGTATTGTGGGGTATTCCAGGGTATGGCAGAGTATTGCAGGGGTATTGCAGAGTATTGTGGGGTATTGCAGAATATTGTGGGGCATTGCAGAGGGAATTGCAGAGTATTGCACAGCATTGCAGGGCATGCAGAGAAGTAGGGATGGCTGAGCATGGATGGATGGATGGCTGGATGTCTCTGTGCAGCGCTGTGGGCACTACAGATGCAGCCCACAACGCTGCAGCCATCCATCCATCCGCCTCTCCGGTCACTGTGTACCGATCGGTACACAGGAGGGGAGGAGAGGGGGAGGAGAGGAACCGGCGTCATCAGATGACGCCGGTTTGTTTACATGTAATCGCTCCGTCATTTGACGGAGCGATCACATGGTAAATGGCCGCGATCAGCGGCCATTTACCGGGATCCGTGATGCTCTCGTCCCTGGACGCCCTCCCAGAGTAAAACAACCGCCCTGTAGCCATCATTTGGCTATGGGCCGGTTGTTAAGTGGTTAAATTGAAACAATAAAAGTGAAATATTCCTTTAAATTTCGTACCTGGGGGGCTGTCTATGCCTGTAAAGTGGCGCATTTTTCCCGTGTTTAGAACACTCCCTGCACAAAATGACATTTCTAAAGGAAAAAAAGTAATTTAAAAGTACTCGCGGCTATAATGAATTGTTGGGTCCTGGCAACATAGATAAAATTCATTAAAAAAAAAGGAATGGGATCCCCCCAGTCCATTACCAGGCCCTTTGGGTCTGGTATGACTATTAAGGGGAACCCCAAACCAAAATTTTAAAAAAAATTGCGTGGGGTCCCCCCATATTCCATACCAGGCCCTTCAGGTCTGGTATGGATATTAAGGGGAACCCTGCGCCAAATTTTTTAAAAAAATGGCGTAGGGGTCCCGTCACCCTCAAAAAACATACCAGACCCTTCAGGTCTGGTATGGATTTTAAGGGGAACCCCGTGCCAAAATTTAAAAAAAAAAATGGCATGGGGGTGCCCCCAAAAACCCATACCAGACCCTTATCTGAGCACACAACCTGGCAGGCTGCAGGAAAAGAGAAAGAGCGCCCCCCCCTTCTGAACCGTACCAGGCCACATGCCCTCAACATGGGGAGGGTGCTTTGGGGTAGCCCCCCAAAGCACCTTGTCCCCATGTTGATGGGGACAAGGGCCTCATCCCCACAACCCTTGCCCGGTGGTTGTGGGGGTCTGCGGGCAGGGGGCCTGCAGACCCCCATGTGTCAAAATGTTAAAAAAACCACAAGACACACTTTGGGACAAGTCCTTTTAAAAAATAAAAATGTCCCACAAAGTCCATTAATCTTCTTCTCTCGCTCCGCCGACGGATCGAAAAATAAAATAAATAAAACCCGCAAGCTGCCACTGATCTGCCTCCATGGAAGGCTCCCACCATCTGACGCATCCTCGCAGGTGACAGTTCTTATATAACTGAGGGCAGGGCCACATGGTGACGTAACCGGGTGACCCTGCCCCCCTCTGACGCATAGGAACTTCCCCATTGCTTTCCCGGGGCATCAGAAGGGGGGCGGGGCCACCCAGTTACGTAAGCGGGTGGCCCCCCCTTTGACACCACAGGGAAGCCATTGGGAAATCCCCATGCATCAGAGGGGGACCGGGTCACCCGGTTATGTCACCGTGTGGCCCCGCCCTCAGTTATATAAGAACTGTCACCTGCAAGGACGCGTCGGACGGTGGGACCCTCCCATGGAGGAGGATCGGTGGCGGCCTGCGGGGGTTTTTTTTTCGGTCCTTCGGCAGAGCAAGAGAAGAAGATGAATGGACTTTGTGGGACATTTTTATTTTTTAATAAAGGACTTGTCCCAAAGTGTGTCTTGTAGTTTTTAACATTTTGACACTTTTTTTGTGTGAAATAGTAGGGGTACAATGTACCTGTTACCATTTCAAACAGGGGGGGGCGGGATCTGGGGGTCCCCTGGTATGGAATTTGGGGGGCTCCACCATTTTTTTTTTTTTTAAATTTTGGTTCGGGGTTCCCCTTAATATTCATACCAGACCCAAAGGGCCTGGTAATGGACTGGGGGGATCCCATGCCCTTTTCTTCATTGACTTTTATCTGTATTGCCAGGACCCGACAATTCATTATACCCGCGAGTACTTTTAAATTACTTTTTTTTTCCTTTAGAAATGTCATTTTGTGCAGGGACTGTTCTAAACACGACAAAAATGCGCCACTTTACAGGCATACTATAGACACCCCCCAGCTACAAAATGTAAAGAAATATTTCACTTTTTATTGTTTCGCTTTAAGCATTATTAAAATCACTGCTCCCGAAAAAAAAACCCTGTTTTTAAAACTTTTTTTTGCATTGATACATGTCCCCTGGGGCAGGACCCAGGTCCCCAAACACTCTTTATGACAATAACTTGCATATTAACCCTTAAAATTAGCACTTTTGATTTTTCACGTTCGTGTCCCATAGGCTTTAACGGTGTTCACATTAATTTTTTGCCTGTTCGCATGTTCTACTGCAAACCGGGGGGTGTTCGGCTCATCCCTAGTGAGGAGTACAAAGACAAGTGTGTCTTGCCTACAGTCAAGCATGGTAGTGGGAGTGTCATGGTCTAGGGCTGCATGGGTGCTGCCGGCACTGGGGAGTTAGAGTTTATTGAGGGAACCATGAATGCCAACATGTACTGTGACATATTGAAGCAGAGCATGATTCCCTCACTTCGGAGACTGGGTCGCAGGGAAATATTCCAACATACTGACCCCCAACACGCATCCAAGACGACCACTGCCTTGCTAAAGAAGCTGAAGGGTAAAGGTGATGGACTGGCCAAGCATGTCTCCAGACCTAAACCCTATTGAGCATCTGCGGGGCATCCTCAAATGGAAGGTGAAAGAGTGCTAGGTCTCTAACCTCCACCAGCTCCGTGATGTCATCATGGAGGAGTGGAAGAGGACTCCAGTTGCAACCTGTGAAGCTCTGGTGAACTCCATGCCCAAGAGGGTTATGGCAGTGCTGGAAAATAATGGTGGCCACACAAAATATTGACATTTTCACTTAGGGCTGTACTCACTTTTGCTGCCAGCGGTTAAGACATTACTGACTGTGTGTTGAGTTATTTTGAGGGGACAGCAAATTTACACTGTTATACAAGCTGTACACTTGCTACTTTACATTGTAGCAAAGTGTAATTTCTTCAGTGTTGTCACATGAAAAGATATAATAAAATATTTACAAAAATGTGAGGAGTGTACTCACTTTTGCAAGTTCCTGTATATAATGTTTGGGGGTTCTAAGTAATTTTCTAGCAAAAATGACTAATTTAAACTTGTAGGCAAAAAGTTCCAGAAAAGGCCTGGTCTTAAAGTGATTAAATGTGACACTCGGTAAGCAAAATATACCTCAGATAATGGGTCCTTCCTGTATAGGCAGTGAGGGAGGGGATCAGACCTCATTCTACTTTTTTACTTCCCCATCTGACAATGAATTGGTGTGTATAAAAGAGATCCCAAGAAAACAGAGCAACAGTATCTCTGTCAAAGACATTCTTAGCATGCTTAAAAATCTCTGAGCAATAACAAGCACTTTCAGCACTCACAAGATATTGCTATTTTAAGGTATGCTCCAAACTAGATTGACTTCAAGGCCTTAGCCACAATAATCTGTACTCTGAAATGAGCCTAGTCCAAACAGACTTGTCATTTCTACTTTCCACCCTCTTTATATGTTAATCTTGCTGATTCAAAGCATGACGGTTGTCTTTATGTTCCGTGTGTGTGTGTGTGTGTGTGTAATATATATCAGTGGGGACGGAAAGTATTCAGACCCCCTTAAATTTTTCACTCTTTGTTATATTGCAGCCATTTGCTAAAACAATTTAAATTCATTTTTTTCCTCATTAATGTACATACAGCACCCCATATTGACAGAAAAACACAGAATTGTTGACATTTTTGCAGATTTATTAAAAAAGAAAAATTGAAATAGCACATGGTCCTAAGTATTCAGACCCTTTGCTGTGACACTCGTATATTTAACTCAGGTGCTGTCCATTTATTCTGATCATCCTTGAGATGGTTCTACACCTTCCTTTGAGTCCAGCTTTGTTTGACCTTACAGCTCACAGTGCATGTCAGAACAAATGAGAATCATGAGGTCAAAGGAACTGCCTGAAGAGCTCAGAGACAGAATTGTGGCAAGGCACAGATCTGGCCAAGGTTACAAAAAAATGTCTGCTGCACTTAATGTTCCTAAGAGCACAGTGGCCTCCATAATCCTTAAATGGAAGACATTTGGGACAACCAGAACCCTTCCTAGAGCTGGCCGTCTGGCCAAACTGAGCTATTGGGGGAGAAGAGCCTTGGTGAGAGAGGTAAAGAAGAACCCAAAGATCACTGTGGCTGAGCTCCGGAGAGGCAGTCGGGAGATGGGAGAAAGTTGTAGAAAGTCTACCATCACTGCAGCCCTCCACCAGTCGGGGCTCTATGGCAGAGTGGCCCGACGGAAGCCTCTCCTCAGTGCAAGACACATGAAAGCCTGCATGGAGTTTGCTAAAAAACACCTGAAGGACTCCAAGATGGTGAGAAATAAGATTCTCTGGTCTGATGAGACCAAGATAGGACTTTTTAGCCTTAATTCTAGGCGGTATGTGTGGAGAAAACCAGACAATGCTCATCACCTGTCCAATACAGTCCCAATGGTGAAGCATCGTGGTGGCAGCATCATGCTGTGGTTGTGTTTTTCAGCTGCAGGGACAAGACGACTGGTTGCAATCGAGGGAAAGATGAATGCGGCCAAGTAAAGGGATATCCTGGATTAAAACCTTCTCCAGAGTGCTCAGGACCTCAGACTGGGCCGAAGGTTCACCTTCCAACAAGACATGACCCTAAGCACACAGCTATAATAACGAAGTAGTGGCTTCACAACAATTCTTGTTCTTGAATGGCCCAGCCAGAGCCCTGACTTAAACCCAATTGAGCATCTCTGGAAAGACCTAAAAAATGGCTGTCCACCAACGTTTACCATCCAACCTGACAGAACTGGAGAGGATCTGCAAGGAGGAATGGCAGAGGATCCCCAAATCCAGGTGTGAAAAACTTGTTGCATCTTTCCCAAAAAGACTCATGGCTGAGCAAAGGGTCTGAATACTTAGGACCATGTGATATTTCAGTTTTTCTTTTTTAATAAATCTGCAAAAATGTCAACAATTCTGTGTTTTTCTGTCAATATGGGGTGCTGTGTGTACATTAATGAGGGAAAAAAATGAACTTAAATTATTTTAGCAAATGGCTGCAATATAACAAAGCGTGAAAAATGTAAGGGGGTCCGAATACTGTCCGTTCCCACTGTGTGTGTGTGTGTATGTATATGTATGTGTGTGTATGTATGTATGTATGCATGTATGTGTGTGTATATATATATATATATATATATATATATATATATATATATATATATATATATATATATATATATATATATATATATATATATATATATATAATCTCTGTGTCTCATTTTGGAAATTTCCCTTCACTTCCTGTCCCATAGTCATACAGGGAGTATAAGGAAATCCTTTCAAATTAGGTGAATCACTTGCATCCCCCTAGATCACCAGAACTAGTGCCCCCTTTGGAAGATTTCCCCCCCTATTACTTATCTGGGGACAGCCCAAAATTTGGGATTTTCTTTCACTTTCAATGATGATGGATAGATGGCAAATGTCACCAGCGCTAAAACGTGGCCATGTGTGGATAAGAAGGGATCACAGTTAGTAATGTGGGGTCTGGACCCAGTGCAGGTGGACAACAGCCATAGCTGGAGGATATGGATAAAACAATAACATGATCCAGCGCTCAATGGGCAGACAGAGAAGGCAGTCTCACAACAGGCAGTGGAACGTAGCATAAATAGTTTATTCAATAATATACATATGAACAAATCCTGCTGTCAATGCAGGAAGAGGTGGAGAGAGATGAAAGGGAAAGTAAATGGCTTTACGGGGTCACTGGAGGTCCTCAGAGCAACGGGGGGGCTGATGGCATCCAAGTGTAGGGAAAAACCCTTGCTGCAGGGGAGGCGCCAATGTCCCTGCTGCACCTCAGCCAAATGGAAAAACCCGCTCACCGGCCTGTAGAGGACAGCTGGACATGCTGGAGGAGGAGGCAACGGTCAGCGGGAAGATGGAGAGCCGAACTCCGTGCTTCACATGTCAGATGCCAGACCAGCTGGCGTACTGACAGGAGGTGGGAAGGTGCCGCAATCCGCAGATGGATCCGAGCCGCTCTTTTCTGATGAAACCAAACACATTAGTGGCTGCTCACTGCTGGATAGGAGTGTCCTGGAAGGATGCAACATCGGGGAGGGTGAAACCAGAGCTGGGTTGGCTGGCATGGATGGCAGTCAGCGCTGATGGAGGCTATAGTGACTGGATCAACTCGAGGAGCAGAGTGACTCGCAAGCTTCTCAGCTGCTGTGATGACGCGTTTCGCGCGCGTGCACTTTTTCAAAGTCACGGGAGTGGGCAACCAGGAAGTTTAAATAGTGTGTAAGGGCAGGGAGTAAGCAGAGCAGTGGGGCAGGACAATTTGGTAACCAGCATTAACCCCTCGTTGCTCAGAAGAGAAACATTGAGAATATACATAATTATGCAAATTCAAATAATCCTTAGTGTTATATATGCACATGATAAGCTTAACAAATAACAATCACAACAACATAATGGTAAATTTTAAAATTAATAGTGACAATTAGAATTTAAGAATCAAAAATGAATCCCAATTGTCAACACGTGTTAAAAATTATTTATGTATACAGTATGTATCAAAAAAAAAAAAAAAAATATATATATATATATATATATATATATATGAATTGCCAAATATGTATATAAATACTGCGGCCACTAAAATCAAATTGGGGGGGGGGAGAAAGTAGGGAAAGGGAAGGGGGGGAGGGTAAAGGAAAGGGAAAATGGGGGGAGGAAAAGGAAGAGAAGGGGGAGGGAAAGGGGAGGGAGGAGCAATAAGAAAATATAGAGAGGTGGAATAAACAAGAGGGGGGGGGGGCAGAAGAAAGTGATAAGGGGTGGGGGGAAGAAGGGGGAAAGGAAAACTGGGGGGGATATATGAAACGAAAAGAGGGGGGGGAGAAAAGTGGTGATACAAAGGGGGGATATGATAATAACTAATGCTTCTAATTCCTCGTTTAGCCCTTTGGGGGCAAGAGAGTCAAAAATATAAATCCAAAATACTTCCTTTTTGTATAATAGGGAAAATCTCTTATTTACAGTCAAGGTCCCCTTAGGACTCAGGGGTCAGACGTTGGTCTCATAATAAGATATATCATAATGTTTTTTTATTATTCTGGAGACTGACTTGAATTTATCATTAAAAGTTAACACAAATCTGAATGTATGATTGTCATTCAGCTCAGCTGGGATTTTCTTTTTAGAGAGAGGATTCATATGTGACAGGAAAGCATCCTGAACTAAATCCAGTGGATAGCCTTTTCCTCAAATTATTTCATCATAGAGCCACCCTGTATGACATAGTCATCCACTCTCGAACAATTTCTCCTAAGTCTGTTAAACTGTCCAATGGGGAATTTTCTGCTTCCATGTGGGGTGGTGGCAGCTGTTGAAATGCAGGTAACAGTTACCACTGGTGGGCTTAACATGATTTTTGGTAACAATACCACTATGATCAGGGGTCAGCACTAAATCCAAAAACACCAACTCCTTGGAGTCAAGTACAGGTGTAAAGGACAGGCCAAAAGGATTAGCATTACAGTGGGTCACAAAGGAGGGGAACACATCTGGGCCACCACTCCAGATGAGTGGAATGTCATAGATATAGCTGCTGAAAAATACAATGTGCTCAGCAAACGGATTGTTGGCCCAGATGTATCCCTCCTCCCAGTAGCCCATCGTTTGATTGGCATACACAGGGGCAAAATTCGCCCCCATGGCTATGTCCCTGCATTGTAGATAAAACTGTTCAACAAATGTAAAATAATTGTGTCTTAAACAAAATTCAGTTGATTTGACCAGAAACTGTGACTGTAAGGAATTGATGTCTCCATTCTGGGTGAGGAAATGTATGGCCATAAGGCCTACCTCATAGGGTATAGATGTATAAAGGGAAGCGACATTGAAAAATGCCCACATGTATCCCTTTGCCCAAGTGTAGTGTTGGAGAACATCAATAATCTGACTTGAATCTCTGATATATGATGGGAGTTGGCAAACCAAGGGCTGTAGAAAAAAAATCAATGTACACTGATGGTGCTTGATAAGCAGTCTATAAAGATCTTCTAGCACTTTGTGACACTCCCACCACCAATAGACACCACAACCTAACAAAAGAAGAAAGTCAGGCCTTAAAATCTGACCGCTAATACTGATATTCCTATCAGACAAGCTGACAAGGGTCGGAGTCTAGTGGTGCAAAACAAAGCAGATTACCTTGAAGAGGTGTGTCGGCTGCTAGCTGACACCAATACCTATTTTAAATTTTGTGCTGACCCTCTCCCTGGATATCAACTAGAACTCAAGACCCTGGTTTATAAGGCTTGGGAAAATGGAGTGCTCAACAAAAAGGAAAGGCTATTCCTGCTTCCACCTGAGTGTAGCACTGTACTTTTACCATCTTCCGAAAATACACAAGTCTCTGATAGATCCTCTGGGAAGACCCATAGTGACTAGTACCAATAGCTTCACCAATGGCTTATCAGTGTACATTGATTTTTTTTTTTTTCTACAACCCTTGGTTTGCCAACTCCCGTCATATATCCGAGATTCAAGTCACGTTATTGATGTTCTCCAACACTACACTTGGGAAGCGGGATACATGTGGGCATCTCTCGATGTTGCTTCCCTTTATACATCTATACCCCATGAGGTAGACCTTATGGCCATACAACATTTCCTCACCCAGAATGGAGACAAGAATTCCTTACAGTCACAATTTCTGGTCAAATCAACTGAATTTTGTTTAAGACACAATTATTTTACATTTGTTGAACAGTTATATCTACAATGCAGGGGCACAGCCATGGGGGCAAATTTTGCCCCTGTGTATGCCAATCTAACGATGGGCTACTGGGAGGAGGGATACATCTGGCTAACAACCCGTTTGCTGAGCACATTGTGTTTTTCGGCAGATATATTGATGACATCCCACTCCTCTGGAGTGGTGGCCCAGATGTGTTCCCCTCCTTCATGGCCCACTGTAATGCTAATCCTTCTGGCCTGTTCTTTACACCTGTACTTGACTCCAAGGAGTTGGTGTTTTTTGGCTTTAGTGCTGACATATGATCATAGTGGTACTGTTACCAAAAATCATGTTAAGCCCACCAGTGGGAACTCTAACCTGCATTTCAATAGCTGCCACCACCCCACATGGAAGCAGAACATTCCCAGTGGACAGTTTAACAGACTTAGGAGAAACTGTTCGAGAGTGGATGACTGTCATACAGGGTGGCTCTATGATCAAAAAATTTGAGGAAAAGGCTATCCACTGGATTTAGTTCAAGATGCTTTCCTGTCACACATGAATCCTCTCTCTAAAAAGAAAATCCCAGCTGAGCTGAATGACAATCATACAGTCAGATTCGTGTCAACTTTTAATGATAAATTCAAGTCAGTCTCCAGAATAATAAAAAAAAAACATTATATCTTATTATTAAACCAACATCTGGCCCCTGAGTTACCAGAAGCTCCTCAAGTAACTTTTAGAAGAGCACGGACTAGAAAAATATATTAGCACTAAGCAAAATGATTTATAAGTCCTCCTTAGACATCAGAACATATTTTGATAACAGGACAGGCACTTTTCAGTGCAAAAAAGAGGATGCCTGACCTGTCAATTTATCACTCATCGCCTGGAAGTTTTTGTTATAGAGATTATGCCTAAAGGTACCTTGACTGCAAATGAGATTTTCCCTATTATGCAAAAGGGAAGTATTTTGGATTTATGTTTGACTCTTTTGCGCCCAAAGGGCTAAACAAGGAATTAGAAACATGCGGTTTTGTCTAGTTCCTTTCATAGGATCCCCCCCTTTTGTATACTTTTCTTCCTCCCCTTCCCCCCCTTTTCATTTCATAAATTCCCCCCCTCCTCCTCCCCCCCCTTTTCCCTTTCCTTTCGCCACTTATTCCCCCCCCCCCCCCTCATCATTTGATTTTAGTGGCCGCAGTATTTATTCATGGTTATTTATATACATATTTGGCAATTCATTTTGTATGGTTATTATTCAGTGCAATGTTTGAATACAATATACATTGCACATTTTGTATTTAATTTTTTGTCGTTTTTCTTGTCAGATTTTTTTCTATTTTTTTTAATAGGTATATATTTTTATATATATATTAGTTTTCATTTTTAAATTTGCATCCATACATATATTTTTCATTTACCGTTGTGATTGTTATTTGTTAAGCTTATCATTTGCATATATAACACTAAGGATTATTTGAATTTGCATAATTATGTATATTCTCAATGTTTCTCTTCTAAGCAATGAGGGGTTAAGGCTTGTTACGAAATTGTCCTGCCCCACTGCTCTGCTTACTCCCTGCCCTTACACACTATTTAAACTTCCTGGTTGCCCACTCCTGTAACTTTGAAAAAGTGCATGCGCGCGAAAGGCGTCGTCACGGTAACCGAGAAGCTTGCGGGCCACACTGGTCCTTGAGTAGATCCAGTCACCATAGCCTCCATCAGCGTTGACTGCCATCCACGCCAGTTAACCCAGCTCTGGTTCCACCCTCCCGGATGTTGCATCCTTCCAGGACACTCCTATCCAGCAGTGAGCAGCCACAAACATGTTTGGTTCCATCAGGAGAGAGCGGCTCAGATCTATCCGCGGATCGCGGCACCTTCCCATCTCCTCTAAGCACACCAGCTGGTCTGGCGTCTGACACGTGAAGCACGGAGTTTAGCTCTACATATAGTTACATAGTAGGTGAGGTTGAAAAAAGACACAAGTCCAACCTATGTGTGTGATTATATGTCAGTATTACATTGTATATCCCTGTATGTTGTAGTCGTTCAGGTGCTTATCTAATAGTTTTTTAAAACTATTGATGCTCCCCACTGAGACCACCGCTTGTGGAAGGGAATTCCACATCCTTGCTGCTCTTACAGTAAAGAACCCTCTACTGGACAGCATACTCTAGGTGCGGCCGAACCAGAGTCTTGTAGAGCGGAAGAATTATCGTTTTATCTCTGGAGTTGATCCCCTTTTTAATGCATGCCAATATGCTGTTTGCTTTGTTAGCAGCAGCTTGACATTGCATGCCGTTGCTCAGCCTTTCATCTACTAAGACCCCCAGATCCTTTTCCATCCTAAATTCCCCCAGAGGTTCTCCCCCCAGTGTATAGATTGCATTCATATTTTTGCCACCCAAATGCTTTGTTTTACAATTTTCTACATTAAACCTCATTTGCCAGGTAGTTGCCCACCCCGTCCTCCAGGTCATTTATGAACAAAATAAATAGGATTGGTCCCAGCACAGAACCCTGGGGGACCCCACTACCCACCTCTGACCATTCCGAGTACTCCCCATTTATCACCACCCTCTGAACTCGCCCTTGTAGCCAGTTTTCAATCCACGTACTCACCCTATGGTCCATGCCAACGAACCTTATTTTGTACAGTAAACATTTATGGGGAACTACTGTGTCAAATGCTTTTGCAAAATCCAGTCTCTCCATCTTCCTGCTGACCGTTTCCTCCTCCTCCAGCACGTCCAGCTGTCCTCTACACGCCGGTGAGCGGGTTTCCCATTCGGCTGAAGCGCAGCAGGGACATTGACGTCTCCTCTGCTGTGAGGGTTTTTTCCCCACACTTGGATGCCCTCAGCCCCCCCCCTGTTGCTCTGAGGATCTCTAATGACCCTGTAAAGCCATTTACTTTCCCTTTCATCTCTCTCCAACTCTTCCTGCATTGACAACAGGATTTGTTCATATGTATATAATTGATTAAACTATAATCCCCACTGCCTGTTATGAGACTGCCTTCTCTGTCAGGCCATTGAGCGCTGGATCATTTTGTTGTACATTCAATGATGATGGAAAAAGGGCAAAAAGAGCGAGTGAATTTCCCTAGTGTAGTGGGGCACACACCGCAAAAAAACCCTAAAAGGTGTTCTAATCAAAACTCAAAAAGAAAAAGTTTTGCCCTTATTCAGATGCTATTACAGTCCAGCTGGGCACTCCTATGGCTGGTGCACATGCAGGGAAACTTAGAATAAAAAATATGGGATCTGCATCTGAGGACTTGCTTTTAGAGATGCAGGTTTCAGGGCTCTGACCTAGAACAAAAAAGCATGGCAGAAATGTGGGCTTTTCAGACTTGCTGGCTGCATGCTTGTTCCAAGTCAGCCTAGGGAGAGATTTTAGGATTAAGATCCAAAGCTCAAAGACCACATTTTTTTTTAAATTAAATAACAATTTTGCAGTGGCCTTGTGGGCATGTTTAAATCTTTGAATACAAACGCACCACGTGCAGTCCAGTGCTTTTTTTTAATCTACATCAAAAACGCATGGACAATAGTCAAACTGGATTCCAATGGCATAGTTCACTCTAGTGCAGTCAACAAAATTAGAGCATGCTGCATTTTTTTCTGCATAGAACAGCACTGGAACATGGCAAAATGTTTCAGAAACGCACTGAATTTGATTTTTGACTTCAATTTGTTTTGGTTGATAGGAGCCAGCACCTTCTCGGTCCTTAAGTAGCCCATAGACTAATCCTTTATTTATTTATTTTTTCAACCATTCAGTTGAATGAAAAAAAGACCCGATTCCTCTATACACATTTGAGGTGGGTGGGAGGAATCCTCCCTGCTGAGCTATTGTATTCTGACAGCGGGGAGACTTCCCCACTTTAGAATACATTGATCAGTGTTGCAGGCTATAGCCTGCAGTGCTGATCGAATGGGGAAAATCCAACAGGATAGCTGTACAGAAGTTGGTTGGTGGATTGGATTGACTTTTGTACAACCTCCCTGTTCAGTCATGGACTGAAATTTGACCAGTCCTTGCTGAACCAACTGAATTGTGATCCATGTATGGCCGGCTTTAGGCCCCATTCACACATGAGTACTACAAAATGGTCAACTTTAAAAACCCATTGTTTTAAATGGTGCCTGTTCACTCTACAGTGTTTAAACATCTCTCACCTGTTCCTCAAAGTACAAGAGGTTCTTATTAAGCAGATTTGAACATTTTTTTTTTGTCTAATAGACATCAATAGGGATGCCTGTAGGGTTGATTTACTAAAGGCAACTAGACTGTGCACTTTGCATTTGCACCACTTTTCCCCAGAGCTTAGTGAATGTGGTGAAGCTTCACTTTGTAAAGAAAACCCAATTGGGTACAAGGAAAAAAAAAATTTGCTTGCACATGATTGGATGATATTCAGTAGAGTTTGCCACATTCACTAAGCTCTGGAGAAAATCAGTGCAACTGCACTTGTAAACCGCACAATCTAGTTGCCTTTATTAAATCCATGCCCACCCCTGTGGGTCAAAAAATGAGCAATCCTTCCATAAAGAAGCTCTTGGGGGGGGGGGGCCTTTAAAGGAGAAGTCCAGCCCAAGCTCGTTTGGCTGGGTTTCTCCTATGGGTCACAGGAGTGCAATTAGTTTTCAGAAGAGAGTGGTCTGAAGTCCACTCTCCGTTGACATCACAGGAATCAGTCCAGGCACTGCGTCATCACGACAAAGTCTGGATCCTCCAGGATCCTGGAATGATACCCACCTCAGCGAGCCGGTTAGAGAGCCTGAGATGGCTGCTTCCCACCCCTCCACAGCGCAGCGCTCCTGAGCGAGGAGGGGCAGAGCGGAGAGCTGCTGATTGACAGGCAGCAGCTCTCTACTCAGGGAGCTGTGAGAACCAAGCCATCGGCGGTGTTCAATCGCTTGGCTCTCAGTGAAGAGGCGGTGGGGAGACAGATACAGCATCGTACCGATGATGCATCCACCTAGGTAAGTATAAACCTACAAAAAAAAAAAGTAGTTCTCTTTTAAAATCACATGAATACAATGCACTCAAGTATGAATGTAGCAAAAAAACGTTTTTTATGCATAGTTACATTGATGCAGCTTAGACCATTGTAACTATACATATTGCATACCTTACCAATCCTCTTGGAAGAAGAGTATCTCTGTAGTAACAGTAGTGCTGAGCAGCTGCCCTGCTGCATACTGAACACAGGGGGTTACGCACTTGGCATGGACACCATTCTGAGAATGCCTTGCATTTTTCTTAATGAATACAAGGCGTTCATTGATTGGACAAGGTGGGACGGTGATATCACATGCCGAGCAAGTGATCTATGCAGCATGGCCACCTGGTCAGCAAGGGATCTGGAAGACCACGAGGGTCATTGTGGAAGCTTGGTCCAAGTTGGACCAATGTAAATATGCAAAATCAAAGACAGAATCTAGCTTTAAACTACATAAACCAGCATGTATGAGCATTGCAATGGAAACATTTTCCACAAAGATGAAGCTTTCTTTGTCAGGGATGTCAGATTATTTAATCATTTTAGGTAAGACAATGAAGCAGGTGCTGTCTTTTGTCCACAGAAGGCTGACAGATGTTTCTATAAACCTTTGACAAATGACTTAAACCCAATGATTGAATATTTGTCCTCCCCATGTACCTGTCTGTACTGCCTATAGTTTGGATCTCATCCTAAATTATTACCACCATTAACTTTAATGAGTTTTAAGACTACACAAAAGGCAAAATAAAATATGGATGAGAGAGAATCTCATTGTGTTGGCCTTTATCTCATCAGGAGCAGGTGATTTTTCTAGTGCTTACAAATATACTTGGCTGGAAAATATAATTTCTGCTAAACAACCTATTGAAAACTGCATGGAAATCTCATTTTAGCTGTCCTGGAAGTGTTTGGGCTTTTCATGTAATTGTACCTTATAGCAGGAGACCCAAAAATAACAAGACAAAAATAGCTGACAAAAAGATAAAGCAAAAAAAGCTTTTGCTGCAATATTTTGCCATCAATTCAGAGTTCCTTCACAGTGCCAAATCTGTCCTCGGTGTGGCAGTCAGCATTATTCAATCCACATTCTTTGAGCCCAGGTCGTGCTGGACCGGCCCCCAGCCTGTGGACTGGACAGTGATAGGAGAAGCAGCATAAGGATGAGCTCATATCTCCATCACTCTGTACTCTCCTCCTATCATCATTGTCAGCACATGAATGGATTGGCTCCTTGTACTGCTGTACAGGGACTGCAAGAGGCTGATACCAGGACAAATTCATATACTTGCTCTGCTTTCATTTACAAAAATACTTTTAATAAAATGTATATTTTAATAACAATAAAACATTGTATTCATGATTACAAAGCTGAATTAAAGGATCAGTCCACCAAAACACACAAAATCTCTACATCTATCTATCTAACCCCGTAAAGAAGAAATCGGTATACATACATATCTTTTTTTGAAGCCGATCTGACTCGGTCCCACGCTGAGCTGTCAGCTCCGGCTTTGCTGTGGAGGTGGGTGCAGAGGAGGCAGCCGACAATGGAAACCCCATAGTAACTCCTATGGGTGACGTCACTTCCCATTCATTTCACAGCCTTTGTCGGCTGTGTCCTCTGCAGAGCTTCTGCTGCTGGGGACCGGATCGAGCCGCTTAAAAAAAGGTAGGTATACCGATTTCTTCTTTACAGGGCTAGATAGGTTAGTGTTAGCTCATAGATGTCTGTAGATGTAGCGATTT
This sequence comes from Lithobates clamitans, assembly GCA_037952925.1. Classification (NCBI taxonomy): domain Eukaryota; kingdom Metazoa; phylum Chordata; class Amphibia; order Anura; family Ranidae; genus Lithobates; species Lithobates clamitans. The sequence goes on from JBBGZY010000272.1 coordinate 1,299,319, forward strand.
TAGTGTTAGGGTGGACTTATCCTTTAATTTGAGTGTTTTGCCTGCAGTTTAGTTATAAGGGCTCCTCTGGAGATGACCCGTTTCTGTGCAATCATTTCTGTATAATTATAAACACTCGTGCTGGAAGATCTGTACTGACACTGCATCTTCCAGCCTGACATTGATTTTTAGCAGGCTGCGGCTGTACGGAACATCCATCACTGCCATGTATATAAGCTTGGCTCTTCAGGGTGCTGAAGGGGCCCCTGAACTCATGTGAATGACCACTAAAGGACCACAAAGGTAAAATATTTGTTAGGGGAATAAAAAAGTTTTACTTGCATTATTCCTCCTTCCCCTAGCAGTCGGCAGTACAGGAAGTAGGGGTGCGGAATTTAATCGCTGCATCGCGATTTGGATGTCCCTGATGCGTGCGACCCGAAAAATCGATGTCGGGTGACGTCATTCCGACTTGCCCTCCTGGAAGAGTGCTCTGAGCGTGTCTGCCAAAATAACTGTTTTATAATAAATGCAGAGTTTTAACCCATTAAGTGGCCACCACTGTATGTGCTTTTTAAAATATATGCAGCTTCATACCTCATTTCTTAGTCTTTATATAACTGTATATGCCGCTCAGGTGACTGCCCGGTCCGGCCCGCCTCTCTCCTCTCACATCTCTCCTGACATCAGCCCCGCCCGCCTCTCTCCTGATCTGATAGCTACAGTCGATGGGCGGGGCTGAGAACTCCCACTGACGTCAGGAGAGACGAGAAACGTGAGAGGAGAGAGGCAGGCCGGACCGGGCAGTCACATGAGCGGCATATACAGTTATACACACACTAAGAAAAGAGGTATGAAGCTGCATATATTTTAAAAAGCACATACAGCGGTGGACACTTAATGGATTATAACTCTGCATTTATTACCACACAGGTATTTTAACAGAAGTATGTAGAGTACAAATGTGTTTGCACTCTACTTACACTGGCTCCTACACATGCTCTGTGCTGACATTTCCCCGGCTTCACCCCGTTTGCACATTCCACTGTGTTAAATCCTAGTGTGCTGGAAGGTGCAAATGGGGGAGCCCAGAGAAATGTCAGCACAGAGACAGTACAGGGAACGTCACAGGGCTGTTTGTCAGATGTGGATTCTAATCCCTCCTGACCTCCCAGCAGCCATGTGTGTGAATTCCTGTACCCTGTAGTGCACCGGATTAGTGCACTCCCTAAAGCGGAGTTCCACCAGTTTTTTAGTTTATTAAAAGTCAGCAGCTAGAATAACAGACACCCACCTGTCCCATGGTCCATCAATGCGGCGGCCCAAAGCCTCGGTCCTCTCCCCCTCCTCTCCTCTGCGCCGTCATATTTACTTTGGGCAGTGACACGGCCGGGTGCGCATTGCGCTCTACCATTGGCCAGCCAATCTTCTGGGACCTGTGTTGTGTCCCAGAAGATCGCTGGCAGGGAAGGGCCGCCTAAGGCGAGAGGAGGAGTCACCTAGGCGGCCGGGACAGGAAGTCCCACTAAAAAGAGGACACACACACTCCCCCCCACAAAAAAAAATGACATGCCAAATGGGGGCGAGGAGTGCTTAAAGCGGAAGTTTCACTTTTGGGTGGAAATCTGCTTTAAAGGAGTGAAGTTATTTTTAATTCAAAGCAGAGTTCCAGTAAATTTTTTTTGTTTATTAAAAGTCAGCAGCTACAAAAAAGTGCATCTTCTGACTTTTTAATAAAAAGAGACTCACCTGTCCCACAATCCAGCGATGTGGCCACCCAAACCCTCCATTCTCTAATGGCAGACTATACATTGATTATCTCTATTAGAAGAGACTGATCCAAAAAGAAATTGATCATTTATCGGTGTGTATGGCCAACATAGTGCAAGGTCTTCACTAGGGCTGCGTTGCGTTAATGTGTACTACATTAAGGCAACTTATGCAAGATGAATGGGCTGGTGATGCACCTCAACGTCCCAGTGAACTGACACGTACATATGGCCAGAACTGAACATTAGTGCTCTGCTGCATGTTGCACTGTGTTGCAAGGTATGTCAATCAGCAAAGTGCATTGGGGTTCCATTCAGAATGAATAGCACCACATCACACCAGTGCTGGAGACCTGCATTGCTACATGTTATGGTATTGCATGCATTAACCACTTCAGCCCCGGAAGGATTTACCCCCTTCCTAACCAGAGCACTTTTTGCGATACAGCACCGCGTCGCTTTAACTGACAATTGCGCTGTCGTGCGACGTTGCACCCAAACAAAATTGACGTCCTTTTTTCCCCACAAATAGAGCTTTCTTTTGGTGGTATTTGATCGCCTCTGCAGTTTTTATTTTTTGTGCTATAAACAAAAAAAGAGTTTTGAAAAAAAAAAGCAATATTTTTTCCTTTTTGCTATAATAAATATCCTCAAAAAATATATAAAAAAACAAATTTCTTTCTCAGTTTAGGCCGATTATGTATATTTCTACATATTTTTGGTAAAAAAAAATTGCAATAAGCGTATATTGATTGGTTATAGTTATAGTGTCTACAAAATAGGCGATAGATTTATGGCATTTTTATTTTATTTTTTTTATTAGTAATGGCAGCGATCTGCAATTTTTATCGTGACTGCGACATTATGGCAGACACATCGGGCACTTTTGACACTATTTTGGGACCATTGTCATTTATACAAAAATCAGTGCTATAAAAATGCACTGATTAATGTGTAAATGACACTGGCAGGGAAGGGGTTAAACACTAGGGGGTGATCAAGTGGTTAAGTGTGTCCTAGGGAGTGATTCTAACTGTGGGGGTGATTGTCTCACTAGAACATCAGAGATCACTGCTCCCGATGTGAGGGAGCAGTAGATCTGTCATGTTGCTAGGCAGAACAGGGATATGCCTTGTTTACATGGGCATCTCCCCGTTCTGCCACTCCGTGACACGATCGCGGGCCCCTGGCAGACATTGAGTCAGCAGGAAAGCGGTCACGGAGTACACGGTGGGCACGCACACGCCCACAATGCTGTGATTTAAAGGGGACGTACCTGTACGCCCATTTGCCCAGCCGTGCCATTGTGCCGAAGTACATCGTCGTGCGCTGGTCGGCATGTGGTTAATGTACTCTTTACAGCATCACAAAAGTTTGAACAGTTTAAAGGATATGTTCCACTAGCATTTAGGCCTGATTCGCACTTGTGTAGGTTGCAGTTTTTGCATATTGCAGGTGCATTTTGTGTTTTTTTTTCAATACACATCTTTAAACCATTGAAGTCTATGGAACCAAAAACCAGAAAAAAAACCCTGGTCCTTTCCATAAAATGCACAGATGTGAACTACAGCCATAAGAAACCATGTTAAATGGACTGTAGTGTTTCTGCAAAACTGAAAACGCACTAAAAATGAACCAGGCCTTATGGTGGAACATGTAACCTGTTCCAGGTCCTGCCCCCTCCCTGTGACAGTGGGTGGGGGTTCTTCTCCCTGCAACCGCTATCACTTTATAAAAACGGCATGGCTGTGTGGGACTCGGCCCACACAGCCGTATCATTCATTCGCAGAGACCTATCAATATATAAACTACAAGTACCGTCTGACAGCGCAACAGAAAGACTTGTAGTTTCAATGGATTGCAGGGATGAGCGCTCTTCTCCACTGACGTCCTCTGGCTTTTTTCAAAGAAGAGGACATGTCTGTACTAGCCCACATTGCACTCACGATCTACTGTTTGTGGGTGCATTGCTTTCCAGGCTCCTGCAGGAAAAAATAAATGAACATTTTGCACATTATTTTTTTTTCCTCCAAAAATGTGTGCATTTGATTATTTTTGGTGAACTTGGCCTTTTAATTCCTTTTCCTATGTACAAAGACACATAAGAGAAGTCCAGGTTTGACCAGGGTACATAAAGAGCTGTCACACGTATCTACCAAACACAACAGACATAATACACAGTAACTTGAGATAAGGGATAATACACAGTAGGTTGTAGATGAGCCAATGCAAATCATTCCTTTGCAGACACCAGGTGCCAAGGTCTGCTCATTTGTCCCAAAGTAATAAACCGGTACAAATAAAAGGCTGACTGCACCACCGAAATATAGGAAAATTTCCTTCTTGTATTAGGCCAGCAGCTTAATAAGAACTCCAGCTAAAGCATATTTGAATTATGTGACAAGCTCTGTACACCACTTATTAGAGAAAACCTAAAGTAGAATTCTGGGTAAACCTAACTGATCCTAAAAAATATCCTCCTAACACCCATGCATAATAACCTGCGTAAAAAAGAGGTATACACTTACCTGTTTCACATGGTCTATCTGGCACCCCTAAATCAGCCAGTGCTGATGCAGGGGAGAGGAAGGAGCGCCAACAACGGATGGACCATAGAAGGCATATGGGTGACATCATTGAACAGGCATTACCAGCTATTGGCTGACACAGGGGAGATCAAGTAAGCAGGCCAGAGAAGCATGAAAATAGGTAAGTATATTTCTTATATATGTTAACAAAATCCGTTGTCGGAAATTCCGATTGTGTGTACACAAATCCGACGCACAAAGTACCACGCATGCTCAGAATAAATAAAGAGATGAAAGCTATTGGCCACTGCCCTGTTTATCGTCCCGACGTACGTGTTTTACGTCACCGCATTCAGAACGATCGGATTTTCCGACAACTTTGTGTGACCGTGTGTATGCAAGACAAGTTTGAGCCAACACCTGTCGGAAAAAATCCTAGGATTTTGTTGTCGGAATGTCCGAACAAAGTCCGACCGTGTGTACGGGGCATAAGGGATTACTATTGTTAGGTCAATTTTTATAAGCAAAAGAACAAGCATTAGTGAAAGCTAACAATGGTACTGGGAGAACAGGAAAAAAGCCCAGGCATAAGAGAACACAATATACAAACAGATACAGTCCCAAGTCTTATATTACATTGCCAATGGCTTGTTAATGCAGAATCACTATTACTTGCCTACAACTGATTGTGGCCTTTATGATAAAGGACAAAGTCTACAGCCTGACACATAGACTGCAGGAGGCCATGGCAGATTCCCACTATTGCACATTAGTAGATCATTGGGGGTCGGTAGTGGTAGTAGAAATTGTAAAAAAATTCAAGTGTGCTCCACCTCGTCCAATCAGAGAATGTCTTGTATACAAGGCATCCTGTGAAAGGTGGCAGTGCTGAGCAAGTAACCCCCCCCCCTGACTGTGGCCTGAAGACTGTAGTAATGCTAATACCACTTCAATACCGGGCACTTTCACCCCCTTCCTGCCCAGGCCAATTTTCAGCTTTCAGCGCTGTCGTACTTTGGATGACAATTGCAACACTGTACCCAAACTAAATTTTTATCATTTTATTCACACAAATAGAGCTTTCTTTTGTTGGTATTTAATTACCACTGGGTTTTTTCTTCTTTTTTGCTAAATAACTGAAAAAAAACTGAAATTTTTGAAGAAAAAAAAAAGCTCTTTTCTTTGTTTTCTGTTATTAAATTTAGCAAACAATCTTTCTTCATAAATTTTTATGTATTCTGTTGCATTTCTTTGGTGAATTAACCCAAATCAGTGTACATTATTTAGTCTGTAGGAAAGTTTTATAGATTCTACAAACCTGCATGTGTGTGTGTGTGTATGTAGATAGATAGTATGTAGATAGATAGATAGATAGATAGATAGATAGATAGATAGATAGATAGATAGATAGATAGATAGATAGATAGATAGATAGATAGATAGATAGATAGATAGATAGATAGATAGATAGATAGATATGTAGATAGATAGATAGATAGATATGTAGATAGATAGATATGTAGATAGATAGATAGATAGATAGAAATCGAATCGAAATTGCAATCTTTTTCCTCTCTTCAAAACAGCATGTCACAATTCTTTTAACAAGTGCAGAGAGTTCTCACAGCTGGGGGGAAAAATCCAGGCAGCTTGCCAAGTTTAATGGCTAATAGGTAGAAACAAAGTATCTTTTTGTTCTTTTATCAAAGGAAAGAACTGCAGCTGTAAATGAAGGAAGTTTAACCATTTACAGACCAAACCTTTTCGGACATTGATTACAAGTAAAAATCATTATTTTCTACTAGAAAATTACTTGGAACACCCAAATGTGTTATATTTTTTGAGCAGATACCCTATAGAATAAAATGGTGGTTATTGCAATATTTTATGTCACACAGTATTTGCGCAGCGGTCTTTCAAACGCAGTTTTTTTTTTACACTTTAATGAATTTTAAAAAAAACAGTAAGGTTGTCCCAATTTTTTTTGTATAATGTGAAAGATGTTACACCGCGAGAATCATGAGAATCGTGATCTTTATTCTGAGCAAAAAAATTGTGATTCTCATTTTAGCCAGAATTGTGCAGTTTGTGTGTGTGTGTGTGTGTGTGTGTGTGTGTGTGTGTATATGTGTATATATATTTGTGTGTGTGTATATACTCCCCCCCCCCAAATGACCCTTTTTTAGGAAAGTAGACAGTCCAATGTATTTAGTAAGAGGCATTGCGAGTTTTTGAAATTGTAATTTTTTCTTTTTTGTGATAATTTTTTGGAAAATGGAGAAATTAAAAAAAAAATTCTAGGTCCTGCATGCATGTTTAAACAGCGATCACACCACACATGAAAAATCGTCATAAATGTCAGAACAAGAACAATATTTCTAGTAACTCTAAACTGTAAAGTCTTTTAAAGCATCGCCTATGGAGATTAAGTACTTTAGTTTGACGCTGTTCCACAAGTAAAGTGTGACATGTTGGGTATCTATTTACTCGGTGTGACAGCCTTTATTTTTTTTACCTGAAAATTGGGTATTATATTGTGTTTGTGTTCACTAAAATTAATCAAAGTGCATTTCTTGCGTAAAAAAAATTGTTTGAAAAACTGCTGCGCAAATACCATGTGACATAAAAAAAATCAGGCACTTGGCAGGAAACATTCTATTGCCAACAATAAGGGGCGATTTTCACGCACTTTGTCACACAAACACTGCAAAGTGTTCAGGAATGATCCGATTTGGCACGGTAAAGATCATGCTGCTCTAGCTGTGATGCAGGAAGATTTATAAAGTCACATTTATTAATGGTTGTGAATTCTTCCAGTGAACAAATCGTTTACAGTAAGTAGCACGTTTATATTTCCGCACAGATAAATGTTGTCTACCAGCAAACCCCTCCTAATGACATTCATTATGTGATCTGTACATGGCACAATTTTTACTGGTTCTACTAGGCATGTGATTGAAGGGCACAGAAAATATATACACACAAACAGTCCAAAAAGAAAAGGCTAGAAAAAAGTCATTTATCAACCCAAAAAGTTTTTTAAAGGAATTTAAAAATATACCTTTTGACTTCACCAATATTAAACCCAAAAGCAAACCTTTTATTATATTGCAGCTTACTAGTTCTTAGATTTGATGGTTACATTCGTTTTTTCTACTTAAAATTTTTTTTAAATTTTTTTTTTCCTGCAGATGCATCGGTTAGCGTGTTGAGACAAACCAATTACTACTAACAGGGTGCTTAAAATGATCAGCTTTTATTTATATAAAACCTGTATCTCAAAAGGGAAAAACAGTTTCTGTAACTGCTCATGAAATGTTAGTTGGAGTTTGGCTTCAATGTGTTTAGTGTATCCAAATCTTCTAGTACATCCAACACTCCCCTCCCCCTAGACTGACACTGCTGCTGTCCAAATGTGCCCCTGTGTTCCTATATCCAGAGTAGGGGGCACTCTCTACTACAGGAGGTATATTACTGGTGAGATCACCAGGTGACAACAGAGGGGAAAAGCCTAAAAAGAAAACAAATGGGGGGCGTGACCGGATGTGGGAGTGAGAGGGTGTGCGAGATCTCCTCTCCCTCCGCTCTGACCAGCTAAGCCAAGGGCTGAGGAGACTACCGGTGTGTGCAGCAGTACAAGCGGCAGTGTAAGCAGCGGTGTCCGGCCAACTACAGCACTACAGCACTACTGAGCAGATCGCTCCCTGGCGCAGACGCGGTGGACGGAGCTGAGGTGGGGTGTGAGAGACCCCTGTGGCGTGCCGGCGGCCGGGTAAAGGGATGCTCCGGTGGCGGCTATAGCAGCACCAGCAGTGGCGGCGTCAGTGAGTGTGGCAGTGGAGAGCCAGGAAGATGGAGCTATAGGGGTGGCGTGAGAGGCCCCCCCCCCTGGGTTATCAGCAGCAACCAAATCTGGTCGAACACAGTAGCAGCAGCGGGGCAATGAACAAAGTAAGCTATCAGAATTAACATCGCAACGCTGGGAATCTGGAGAGCTGCTAAGAAGACCCCAGACATAGGTGAAAACTTTCCTACTTTTCTTTTTATATAATATGTTTGTGGCGGATGACTTTTTTTTCCTGGTTAAAGAGCTGGCCTGTGAGTTGGCCTTTGATTGATTGGTTCCTGAAGAAACCTAACTGAGTCTGTAATGTGAAACCTGGGTTAACTAGAAACATGCTGCCTTATTACTTTTTGAGCCTATTTACCCTATTGAAGTAATATCTTACATAGAGGAAATTAGCAACCCCAGTCCGAAGTGGGAGACGGACGGGGGTACTGGCGTATGAGGTTTCACCTTTTTGTTTCTCAAAACAATAAAAGAACCAGTGGAACTGTGTGATGTAAGCTGCTTATCATAAACATCAGCTGCAAGTGAAACGGCGTTGCACAAGTACTTGTTCATTGTCCCAAGAGTCACTGATCTGACGCTGGCAGAGTTATATGGAGGACTATCTTTGTGATACCTCTTTTTTCTTTTTTTTCTATGCAAAACTAGTAGTCCGGGACTGTAACAATTTTATATCTCAATTTGCTAAAAGGAAAAGAATTTTTTTTTTTTTTCCTTTTTTTTCTTTTTTTTCTCCTTTCCTACCCCCCCCCCCCCCTCCTCCCCTTTTTTTTTTTTTTTTTTTTTCTCCTCCCCCCTCATGGCATAATAGCATGGCTGGGAAGCGGGCAGCAGAGGAAAAATTAAACCAGCACCAGTTACAAAATCAGCCGCATCAAGCAGGAGGTCAGGTTACACGCTCGGCTAGAAACCAGACAAACCAAGCGAAAGTCGCAGCAGCAGCTGCAGTAGCGGCAGCAACAAAATTAGAGCGTTTTTCCAGGACATCCCTATCACCAGTAAAATCCCAACAGCTAACCCAAGCGAGTACCCAGGCGAGTAGGAAAAGTCACAGCCAAAGCAGCGGGCCAATATTGGCCGCAACAAGCCCACTTGCAGTGCCCTCAATAAGTCACGGAATAGGAAAACTTCCCCCTATAAGCGGTGACACAGATCCTAAAAGGCTACCCAATACAACTGAGCCCGGGATGGAGAGTGGCCAAAGTGGAGGAGCGGAAGAGCCAACAATGAGGGACCTCATGTATGCGATTACTGCATGTAAGGAATCAATTTTTGGTTTGGGTGCTCAGCTAAAAAGCATAAGAGAAGAACTGATAGCGCTGGGTAGTAGATTGAAAGAAACGGAGGGAAGAACAACAGCCCTAGAGGACAGATTAAGCTTGGCGGAAGATATACTATCTCCGCTCAGACAAGATATGACTGACATGAAAAAACGCATAGAAAATCAATCCGCCAAAATAGATGAACTAGAAAATAGAAATCGAAGAAACAACATAAGAGTAATAGGCATGCCGGAACGGAGCGAGGGACCTGACCCTATTGAATTTTTGGAGGGATGGATCAAGGAGACATTTGGGGCTGCATCCTTTTCTCCTTTTTTTGGCATTGAACGCGCCCATCGAATCCCCTCCAAATCTCGGCAGGGCAAGGAGTACCCAAGACCTATAATTATGAAAATGTTCAACTTTAGAGATAAGGTGTCTTTGCTTCGGAAAGCGAGAGAAATGAGAGAAATCTTGTATAGGGGAGCGCGAATTTCACTATATCAAGACTTCTCCCCAGACCTGCAAAAGCTCAGGGCGGCATACATGCCAATTAAACGTGTGCTTCAGCAAAAAAAGATGGATTATGCACTACTCTACCCCGCCCGCATGAGAATAACCACCAGGAATGGGACATTCTTCTTTGATTCTCCCCGCAAAGTGGAAGACTGGCTGGAGAATGCAGAGAGAACAACACGGAATGAAGGAGAGGAGAGATTAGAGACTGATTAGATTACGGACCTTTTTTTTTTTTCTTTTTTTTTTTTTTTCCGTCCTTATGTGGTATTAGGGAGGGGGGAGAGAAGAGGGTAGGGTGATACAATGAGTAATACACTAAAGAATTAAGTAGGCGATGTGTTGCAGGTAGAAGTTGAGAAAGAAGTATAGGGATAGACCATAAAGTAGTAAAGGTTAATATACACTTACTTAATTCACTGGATTGACATGACAGATTATCTTTTATCCGAACATAAAAAATTAAAAACACATGAATAGCACTAATAAGGTTGAAGGAATAGGATTATAATTTAGCACTAGTTGGATATTCACTTTTTAGAATACTTTGAGCTGCCACGATAAACGATTTTTTCTACAAGTATAATTATTTAGAACACTTGAATAACACTAATATGGTCAGGGAGGGGGGGAGGGGGTGGGATAGGGACCCCTGGGTTAAAGGGGTATCGTAAATGTGTGGCACTGGCAAGGTATGCCAGTGTAGTATGGGGAATGAGAGTAAGTGGGAGGCTCGGAACACAGCCCCTAGGGTAGGCCCAGCTGGGCGGGGAGGGAAGGAAGGAGGTGGGTGGGAGAGGGGGTGGGGGAGACAGGAGGGAAAGAGCTGAGAGGGGGGGTGGAGCGGGGTGGGGGGCGGGGGAGGATGGGGAGGGGTGGGTGGAAAAGTCACAACCCAAATAATTAATGAAAAACACCACAAACATAAAACCATATACAAATCCCTCCTACGCTCCACCAAGGATGGTAAGGGGATTAGGAGGAATGCTGACTGTTATGTATTACTCACTGAGGGGACCCAAGGGGCAGGTAAAATTCTGAGGGACAATTGTATTCTTATTCCCTGCTCACGTTGTTGTCTCTTGCTATATAGTTATTTGAATTGGTATGATCCCCTATATGAGTAAAGAAATTGGGAAAAGGAAAGACCTACTCTTGATGACATGGAATGTGAGAGGGCTGGGGGATAGCGACAAGAGAAGGGCAATGTTTAGATATTTTGATATAATGAAACCTCAGATAATCTGTTTACAGGAAACACACTTGTGTTCCAACTCTGTCCACCTGCTGCGCTCAAGGAGATACCCGACTCAGTTTCACTCCATGCACACTTCACATTCAAGAGGAGTCAGTATAGTGATCTCCTCGGGTGTCTCCTTTGAGTGCATGGAACAGAGGGTGGACAGGGAGGGAAGATTTGTCTTCTTGCTATGTAAAATTAACGGTTTAACGTGCATAATTGCATCAATATACATTCCACCACCATTCTCACCAGCTTCACTCGGGTGTCTATCACAATTCATAGCCTCATACCCGGATGTCCCGGTACTAGCATTGGGTGACTACAATAATATCTTAGACAACTGCCAGGATAGTCTCTGACATCTAGAGCTATGAAACAGACAACTGGCAAGACTGCTTTTGCAGCCCTGCTTATGGAAATAGGACTCCGGGATGTATGGAGAGAGAGACACAAAGAGGACAGATGTTATTCATGTTATTCTGCAACACATGAGGTCCTCTCCCGTATCGACCTGGGTTTAGGAAATGAGGCACTCCTGCAGTTAGTGGAGGACTCAGCGTATGAGCCACGCCTATTATCTGACCACTCCCCATTCTGGGTGCGGTTAGGCACCACTGGAAAGCTGGGGCGACAATTATGGAAGGTGAACCCCTACTGGTTGTCTCTGTTTCCCCAAATAGATAATATAAGAGAGGCGCTACGGGAGTTCCTGCAATTTAATAGGGGGTCTGCTAGCGCCATGGTAATATGGGATACACTTAAGGCATTCTTGAGGGGATGTCTTATTAAAGAAATTGCGGGAATTAAAACACGCTCCAGGGAATGGGAAAACAAGGTACGGGAAGAACTGATAGAAAGGGAACAGGTTTTGATAAGAGACCCATCAAAATCTAATCAAGAATCCTGGAGAGAGGTACAAGCGATATATAGCTCGGTTTGGTTATCAGCAGCAGAGAAGAGAAGATACTTTCAACAACAGAGTTATTTTGAAGAGGGGGAAAATACTGGCCGCCTTCTAGCCCTTATAGCCAGAGAGCAAAGAGATCCCACTACTATCCTGGCTGTGAGGGCTAAATCCGGGGAGAGGCAGACCCGTAGTTCAGACATCTTGAGCAGCTTCCAGCAGTTCTACGGGGACTTGTATTCTAGCAAAACTAGATACAACCCGCTTGAGCTGTTGCAGTTTTTGCAGTCCTGTCCGCTCCCGCAATTGTCGGAGGCGGACGGGGAACTGTTGAACTGCCCAATCACATTAGTGGAATTAAGAGAAGCACTGGAGGGGACAGGTCGCCATAAATCACCAGGCCCAGACGGGATTCCGGCAGAGGTATACTCCCACTATAGAGAGGACCTCTTACCATCACTACTGCAGGCTATAAGGGAGGCTGAGGAACTGGGTTATCTACCGGATAGTATGCGTGAGGCAATAATAACAGTAATTTTAAAGCCTGGGAAAGATAATCTTCTATTAGACTCATATCGTCCAATCTCGCTATTAAACGCGGATGTTAAATTGTTCGCAAGTGTCCTGGCCAATAGGCTATCTCGAGTGATTAGCAGGTTGGTCCATCGTGATCAGTCTGGCTTTATACCTACCCGATCTACATCAGATAATATAAGGAGGCTCTACATGAACCTTCAGATGCCAGTGGACAATCCGGGGAGTAGGGCCATTCTCAAAAGCGTTCGACAGTGTGGAATGGCCCTACCTCATGGAAACACTGAAAAGATTCGGGTTGGGAAGCAGGTTTGTAGCTTGGGTAGAGATACTCTATTTTAAACCTAGAGCCAGAATACGTATTAATGGTGACCTTTCGCCTCCATTTGAATTGCATAGGGGGACGAGACAGGGTTGCCCATTGTCTCCATTACTGTTTGCCCTGGCAATAGAGCCTCTAGCTATAAAGATCCGGAATTCAATGGAGGTGGTGGGGTTCCGTAGACATCAGAGAGAAGAAAAAATATCTTTATATGCAGACGATGCACTTATATATCTGGGCGACATGACCTCATCCTTGCGGGCAGTAATGGAGATAGTGAGAGAATATGGCACCTTCTCAGGCTTTGTCATTAACTGGTCAAAATCAACGCTAATGCCCATAGACCAGCAGAGGGACCGACTACCAGTGGGAACGGAACAAATAACAATAGTTGACAGTTTTAAGTACCTGGGAGTGATGGTGTCCCCAAACCCGGCTGAGTACCTCCGGCTGAACCTGGAACCACTGCTCTCTAGGCAGAAACAAAAAAGCAACAGCTGGTGTAGGCTCCCCCTATCAGTTATAGGACGAGCAAACCTAATAAAAATGGTATGGGCACCCCAACAATTATACGTTTTCCACAACTCTCCGACATGGATACCAAAAAAATGGTTTAAGCAAATTGACACACTAATGAGGGAATTGATATGGAAAAAAAAGACACCTAGAATTAGCCTAGAAACATTGCAATACGAAAAGGATAGAGGAGGGCTTGCAATACCCAATTCTAGGCTATATTTCTTGGCATCACAATTTCAACAAATGGCAGGATGGGGTCGAAAGGGAAATGAGGACCCTACATACCAATTGGTGACCATGATGGAACCCACACTAGAAGCGGCCTCTCACCTGGAAATGGACTTGCCAAGTATGAAGGGGGTAGACCCAATAAGTACGCTTTTTAAAAAAGTATGGGGTGAGGTTCGGAAAATCTTAAAGATAACAGGCGTGCTTTCATTTACGCCGATCTGGCACAATAGTAGATACTCTGAGATCCAGGGACTACAGGGGTTCACACAATGGCAAGAAAAGGGGATTCAGTTCTTCCCACAACTATATGAGGGAGAGGTGTTGAAGACATACGAACAATTATGTAGGGAATTCCATTTGAACCCGAGGGGCTTTTTCCAGTACCTCCAATTGCGCCATGCGATACAGGCACAACAAATAACGCACTCCCAGACAACACCGGCAGCTTCACTTTTGAATGAGATCTTTTTGGCAGATACAAGGAAAGGGTTAATATCCAAAATATATAAGGAGTTGCTGAAGTCAACCCAGGTTCATACACTGTTAAAGTGCCGAAATAAATGGGTAGAGGACATAGGAGAAATAGATGAAAAACAATGGGAAATGGCGCTCGAGGCTATTCCAGTGGTGTCACTCTCCGCAACCCAAAGACTGTCACAATTATTCATTCTTCATAGGGCCTATAGGACATCAGTACAGCTTTATAAATGGGGTCGAGGAGACTCCCCACTGTGCCCCAAGTGTAAGGTACACAGAGGGGACTTTATTCATTTAATTTGGAGGTGCCCAAAGCTGCATAGGTACTGGGATGAGGTTTCCCAACATATTTCCAGGGTGGCGCGGGTTCACATCCCCCTTAATCCGACCGTATACCTGCTCGGAGCTATAAGTGGAAAGATGTACCCGGGAGGAAAGTACTTCATGTTATCTAGACTGATGTATCTCGCCAGGAAACTTATTGCAAAGTACTGGATGGCTCCAACTGTCCCTACAGTTAAGCAATGGATTGCCTACGTTAACTCGTTTCTCCCTAGAGAACGACTGGCGTACGCCCGTAGAAGCGATCGGAGTAAATTTAACAAGATATGGCACCCATGGCTGGGGGATGCGGACCTGGCCCCACATCAATTGATAATAGAAAGGCTTCAGATGTAGTGATCAGGGGGGGGTGACGTAGAGAGGAAGAACGAGACTGAGATACCCGAGGGGAAGGAAAGCGAGAGTAAGTACACGGGGGGGGAGAAGAAGGAGGAATAGGAAGTTGGCTTGTAAAATTAATGACAACAAAATCAGATAAATAAGAACATTGGATAGGAGGGAAACCTGCGGTAGTTGTACAGGTGGTGCAAGAACCATCAAAGGCAATATGAAAGATCTGCTGTGACGGAGGGGAGGTGGGGTGGGGAGGGGTGGAGGGGAGGGTTGGAACAAAATGAAGGGAAAGGGAGGAATGAACTAGCAATAGAGATATGATTTTGTATGGAGGAAGGGCGGGAACACGAGAATAGGACTACATAAACCACACACTTTATACCATGTTTTGCTGTACAATATAATGTGAATGATTGAAACTATGCTCCTCCTTTCTTGCCAGACATAGCCCCTGTGTGGGTTGACCTGGCTTTTGCCTTGTATTGTTATAATTTTATTGGCATGTGTGCAATAAAAAAAATGATTGAGATAAAAAAAAAAAAAGAAAACAAATGCAGCCACCACATCTAATGATTGGTAAGCTGTAATGTATTACATTTTTGATTTTGGGGTCACCACCGCTGGTGTGCATTAATTAGCAGTACTTTATGGAATAGTCACAAAATGGCATTTTATTTAATTCTAACCACCACAGCATGTTACAACAAGCGACAGTGCATTGGACTACATAAACATGAAGACATGCTGCAGTTTTGTACAACACACGTATGGTGTGATCAGGACACCTAGAAAACAATCTCAATGTGCTCTTGTGTTAATTGTTGCTGCTAAGCACACCTAGTGTGAACGCTCCCTAGAAAGATGTAATAAACCAAGTTCTGTGAATGGTGACCATCCCTGCCAAGTCTGAATAAAGGGAAAGTAGAGGAAATCATCAAAGGGCCACACACAATATGCAAAGAAAAGTTGTCAGAGACTGCAAACATGCTAGAGGAGATGGTCAGAAACTACAAACATGTTTGTAGAAATTGTTGGTGCTTCATGAGATCCATTACACACTACATAAGACTACTAGAAATCATTGCTACTACAGACCCATAAGCCCTGGTTCACATTGGTGCGTTTTGACATGTCAAATCAGGGGCAATTGGTGCCAATGGCACCATCCTAATTGGTGTGACACTGCATTTGCGGCGCCGCACCAATTTCAAAAAGTAGTTTCTGTACTACTTTTGGTGATTTTGGGGTGCGATTTCCAAACCCACACTGATGTCTGTGAAATTTCCGCCGAAATTGGGATTGACATGCAGGAGTGAAATGGGGCAAGTTCAGCTGAACTCGCACAGCTTCATTCCCGCAGCTCAGTGTGAACCGGGGCTTAGGGCCCATTAGCACTATATGCAGTGGTTGGTGTTTTTCTGCATTGTATCAATACCAGTCACCGCCAAGAGCACACAGAATACACCAGTTTTCTATATGCCCTGTTCACACTGCAATGCTCCCCTTAGGTTGATTGCAGTGCGTTGTGGAAAAATGTAGACCTGTTGTATTTTTTGCAAAGCTTCTGAACTCGCATGAAATCCTCATCCTTTTTGCTACACTGGTCTGCTGTTATGCATAGAAATTAATGAAATGTAAATCTAACATTTTAATAAAGTTGGGTAAAAAAAAAAAAGGAAAACGGTGCCTTGCATTGTAACAACCCAGGGCACCACCAGCCAATAGACACTAGCCTGCATGGAAGAATGGATTATTTTGGTGCCTGTCTAGGGTCATTTGGCCCTTACATATCAATGCTGTGCTTCCTTTAGCCCCCTTAAAAATGACTTTTTCCACATTTGATATCTCTTCACAGGCTCCATTATAACATGAAAAGAGTTTATGGCATAGTTACATAGTTACATAGTGGGTGAGGTTGAAAAAAGACACAAGTCCATCAAGTCCAGCCTATAAATATTTATAATATTGTACTCATACTTCTGGAGTGGCCTGTATGCAGCCTATTTGTCTTGTTATGGCAATACATGCCTCATATTTTATTACTGGGATTTGGATATGTTGTAACTTTTACTTTCTGTATATGCAAAAACTGACAATAAAAACATTAAAAGAGAAGAGGTCAAAGAAAAACAAATACTGTAAAGGAAATAAAACAAGCCAGTCACCTGTTATAACCCACCTAAAGAAAATATTCCATTTACTGGTAAGCAGTTAGCACCTAGGTAGTGAAAACACCGACTACTGTATGCAGGGGCCTCGGGGAGCACATGTTGGGTACCAGGGCAGCAGGGTACTAAACACTTTAATTCCTCTAATTCGTTTTTAGCCCAGAAGGTCTTGAAGCAGCATGTAGTTGGTGGAAAACCTTGTAGACACTCTATATACACCAACAGGGTGCCAAGAATTCTAAACCTACCTGCAGAAGCCAACCAGCAGCATCATCCTCTAGACCAGTGATGGCGAACCTTGGCACCCCAGATGTTTGGGAACTACATTTCCCATGATGCTCATGCACTCTGCAGTGTAGGTGAGCATTATGGAAAATGTAGTTCCAAAACATCTAGGGGGTCAAGGTTCACCATCATCACTGCTCTAGACTATCCATTGGCAAACAGGGTTCTGTGGTACCTCCAAAGGTTGCTTAGGGGATCCTTTTCAGCTTTGGTTGATTGATCTCCCATTTGATAGTTCCTGCAGAGTTCTAGGGACAGTGGCATTTGATGATCATTAGTATGACACAAATTAACTTTTTAGCTATCTATAAGGTTGACGTTTTGACCACCACTGTATGGGGAGGCATTCTTTTTGCTGGGCATTGATGAGGCCTTTTTTTCCCCCACTGGCCCCCAATAGATTGGTTTAGCTGAGATCCAAAAAATATTATAAGGGTTCCTAGGGTAAAGGGGTTGAGATGGGCTGCTCTAGAACCTTATACATAAAACCTGTCATCCTCCTGATACTTGCACACATGACCCAATCATCATCCTCCAGACCTCCGCAAACACAACCCAACCATCATTCTCCAGACCTCCAACCATCATTCTCCAGACCTTTCTCATAGATAACCCAGCCATCATCCTTCAGACCCCTCTATACATACCCCAACCATCATCCAGACACTGCACACCTAACACCATCAGCCTCCTCCATACAAAACCCAACCATCATCCTCCAGATCCTGCACACCTTACCCCATCGTCATCCTCCTCCTCCAGACCCTGCACACACTTACCTTCTAGCAGGGAGTCCAGGCGGGAGGCAGCCTGCTGTAGGCTGTAATACTTCTCCATCTCCAGAGCTGTGATCCTGACCGAGTCCACAAATGTCATACCGCTCCAGTGTATGGGGCCCCCAGGTGGGGCAGGGTCAGTGCTGGGGGGCCCCCATAGAATATCTCATAGGGGGCAATGCGCTGATCTCTATCGGGGGCCCCGGACCCCACTTGTAGGATCTGTCCCGTTAGAAGTGTACAGAGGCTGAGCCCAGCGCAGTGAGACTGCAGAATGAGCGGAGCTCCGGGCTGTACCGCAGATCTCCGCCCTGTAATCCCGGCACTTCAGGGGTCCCACACCGGGGATCTGCCGATCACTGTCCGCTCCAGTCCAGCCAATCACCCAGGAGAGAGCGAGAGAGAGCGGGATCCGGGCAGAGCAGAGCCACCAATCCATCCATGACTTCCAGGAGCCCGACCAGCGCTCTCCTCCCCCCTCCTCCACTGACAACTTCACTACTCCGCCTCAGCCAATCAGGAGGCAGCTGTCACACTGCACATATGACAGGAGCGTGCTGTGAGCGGAGCTCTGCTGTACATCTATCATCAGCCTCATCATCCTCATTATACACCCCCATCATCCTCATTACACATCATCATCATCCTCATTACACACCCCCATCATCCTCATTACACACCCCCATCATCCTCACTATACATCCTCATCATCCTCATTACACATCCTCATCATCCTCATTACACATCCTCATCATCCTCATTACACATCCTCATCATCCTCACTACACATCCCCATCATCTTCATTACACATCCTCATCATCCTCACTACACATCCTCATCATCCTCACTACACATCCTCATCATCCTCACTACACATCCTCATCATCCTCACTACACATCCTCATCATCCTCATTACACATCCTCATTACACATCCCCATCATCTTCATTACACATCCCCATCATCTTCATTACACATCCTCATCATCCTCACTACACATCCTCATTACACATCCTCATCATCTTCATTACACATCCTCCTCATCACTACTGACCCCCATCATCATCACTACTGACCCCCATCATCCTCACTACACATCCTCCTCATCCTCACTACACATCCTCCTCATCCTCACTACACATCCTCCTCATCCTCACTACACATCCCCATCATCCTCACTACACATCCTCATCATCCTCACTACACATCCTCCTCATCCTCACTACACATCCTCATCATCCTCACTACACATCCTCACCATCTTTATTACACATCCTCATCATCCTCTCTACACATCCTCCTCCTCACCCTCACTACACATCCTCAACATCCTCACTACACATCCTCATCATCCTCACTACACATCCTCACTACACATCCTCCTCCTCACCCTCACTACACACCCCATCATCCTCACTACACATCCTCAACATCCTCAATACACATCCTCATCATCCTCACTACACACCCCCATCATCCTCACTACACATCCTCCTCATCCTCACTACACATCCTCATTATCCTCACTACACACCCGCATCATCCTCACTAAACATCCTCCTCATCCTTACTACACACCCTCATCGTCCTCATTACACATCCTCATCGTCCTCACTACACAGCCCCATCGTCCTCACTGCACAGCCCCATCGTCCTCACTGCACAGCCCCATCGTCCTCACTGCACAGCCCCATCGTCCTCACTGCACACCCTCATCGTCCTCACTGCACACCCCCATCGTCCTCACTGCACACCCTCATCATCCTCGCTACACACCCCCATCATCCACCCTACACACCCCCATCATCCTCGCTACACATCCTCATCATCCACATTACACACCCTCATTATCCACACTACATACCCTCCTCATCCACGCTACACACCCTCATCATCCTCGCTACACCCCCCCCCCCATCATCCACCCCGAGCACCAATGGAACTCGGCTCTACTTAAAGATATTTAACAATGAAAATGCGTTTTTACCATTTCATGTTCTCTGACATATTTTTTTTTTTGTTTATTTTTCACATGCCTTAAAATCTGCATTTTTGCTGGAAATTTACTTGCACATAATTTTTTTATATTTTCCGAAAATAGAGGCCCTGTACAATTAAATTACATCACACACATATACAGGAAAACATATACTAAAATGAATTTAAAGTGTATGTTACCCCAACATATGTCCTTGTTATTTCTTGTTTAAAAGTATCCGGTTCTCTTTGTATTGCTTCCTTTGTGTAAAATACTTGGTTATCCTGCCAGTCCTCCTGCTTTCCTATGTCAAACTGACCACACTGGGCATGGGAGCGCATCTCTTCCAGTGCAGTGCAGTTTTCTTGTTTGCATTCTACTACATTCCCCCCTGCTGCACTTATGCAAGGAGCTCATCCCTAGTGATGAGAGTTGTAGTGGGGGATGGGGGGGTCAGGGTTGAGGGAAGAGCTATGTATGGGGTAGGTGGGGGGAGGAGCTTTCTAATGGTGTTTTCTTCAGTGACCTCACCGATGCAGGGACAATTTTCTTCTCAGTGACGCAACCGACACGGGGACATTTTTTCCTTCTTGTGACACCAATGGTGCAGGAGCATTTTTTTTTCTTTCATTAATCGTAATGACTCAGAGGCACGTTTCCTCCTTCGTGACCCCACCGACTTGGGGACATTTTTGGTATTCCATTCACACCACCAACTCTAGGTCATTTTTCTTTACTTCCAGTGACACCACATATTCGGGGACATTTTTTCCTTCCTGTGACACCAATGGTGCAGGAGCATTTTTTTTCTTTCATTGGTAATGACTCAGAGGCATGTTTTCTTCTCTGTGACTCCACCGACTTGGGGATATTTTTTGCCTTCAGTCACAACACCAACTTGGGGACATTCTTTTTTACTTCGGGTGACACAAATGATGCAGGGGCATTTTTTTCTTTAGTGACACCACAGACTCAGGGACATCTTTTTCTTCATTCCTGTGACACTATGATGCAGGGGCATTTTTTTTCCTTCATTGATGCCACTGACTTGGCCATGTTTTCTCCTCAGTGACACCACTGACTTATTGACATTTTTTTATTTCTGGTGACACCAATGACGCAGGGGCATTTTTTCTTTTAGTGACACTGCTAACTCGGGGACATTTTTTTTTTTTTCCCTTTCAGTGACACTACCACACTAGGAACAATTTTACCTTTGCACAATATTTGTGCACTGATCTTAAACCTTTTAATTTGCCACAGTATACCACAAACATTGGTATTATAGTGCATGCCACAAACATTTTGACATTCATCACTATTGGCCTGTCCATTGTTCCACCCAACAGGGGGCGTTTGAGGTGTCCAGGGGGAGGCGCAGTTTCCTATCTATCTCTTTTTTTTAAAATAATTACCCTTTTTGTTTATAAACAATCTACATTTACCAGGCCTACAATTTTGCCTTCACCTCCTTTTGAGTAGTGGTAACAGGTTAAGGGCGACATCGTCATTAGGTTCAGAGGACTCCGCTATATCAAGAAATGTGAATTGTGTGACCCACAGTGGCAGGGAGTGTATATTGATAGCTGTAGACTTGGATGGGGTGAACCTTGATGGAGTCTATTAAGTTATACATGATTTGGTTTAGCCTAGTGGAGAAAATTTTATTAAGAATTCTTAGATCACAATTCAACAATGCAATGGGCTTATACGAAGTGCATAGAATGGGGTCCTTTGGGACTTGTGTATAAGGGCTCGTTCAGACAGGCGCTGAATTTGAAAGCACTGGCTCAGGTTAGGCTGCTCACAACAGACAAGACTACCCTACTGTGGGTACTCCAGAAGATTACCGGGAAAAGGCATGCATATATGGATGGAGCGACAGACCAAAAGATAAGAGTCCATATTAATTGATTGATATTGTATTAAAATATAGCCAACGCATTTTGGGGGTCAAAGGAACTCCCCCTTCCCCCTTTAAATCTGTGCAGGGAAGCTGATTGCTGGCTTAGGATTCCTTAATAATCTTATTTTGACTGCTGATGCGGATACTTCTGGCCAGGAATCCTAAGCCAGCACTCAGCTTCCCTGCACAGATTTAAAGGGGGAAGGGGGGCAACGGACAGCTGACACGTTTCAGGGGTCAAACTCCCCCTTCATCAGGGTTTCAGTTAAATAGGAAAACCTCAAAATAAGGCTTTCCTGTTTGAATCTGTGCAGGGAAGCTGATTGCTGGCTTAGGATTCCTAAGCCAGCACTCAGCTTCCCTGCACAGATTCAAACAGGAAAGCCTTATTTTGAGGTTTTCCTATTTAACTGAAACCCTGATGAAGGGGGAGTTTGTTTGACCCCTGAAACGTGTCAGCTGTCCGTTAACACACTATTAATACATTTTGAAATCTTTTGGTCTGGCTCTCCTTCCATATATTAAAGCATCTATAGCCAGTGGCTGAGAGCGCCAACATCACAGCCAGTCCAGGTTCGGGCAAGATTGAGACAATGGTGTCAGGATCCACCCACATGCCTGAGCCGGCCGCTCCCACCTCCTTCACAGTGTTCCAGTGGGCAGAGCAGAGAGCTGCTGACTGTCAGTCACCAGCTCTCTGCTCAGGGAGCTGTGAGAACCATGCGATTGGCTGTGTCCAATCGCTCGATTGTCAGTGTTAGGAGCGTGGGGGGGACTGATGCTGCATCCACCTAGGTAAGTATAAGTCTTAAAAGGGATGTATGTGTTTCTTTTGTTTTTTTCTTTTTTTTTAGCGTATGGTGACAAATGTTTTCGTTTTGGATTGAGTGGGGGATGGAGTAGTACTCCAGTCAGAATTGTATTGCTCTGCCAGAGAGTTTTATCTGTACTTCCTGTCCCCAGACACAAGTGAAGAAAGATCTGCAAAGTGGCAAAAAAAGAACCTCTGATATGGGTTCCTTTCTCTATTCTACTAAAGAAAAGCAGGTTTCTGTGTGGTAATGGAGAGTTACCTCACTTCCTGTCCTGCTGTCAAAGTTTTACCAGACAGGAAGTGAGGTTCTATTGATTTAAAAGAGCCACAGATCGCAGTAAGGGTTTGACAGGGGTTCTAACCCTTCCCCACTCTATTCAAAACTATGGAAAAAAACTTGGCTGAACCTGTAGTTTACCTGCATTTGGTCCTAACAATCTTTAGTCCTTCTACTCCTCATTGACTCATGTATTTGAGTATACGGTGAGCACATTCTGTATTGGGGTTTAGTCACGTGTGATAACTCAGTCATGTTTCTGTAAATTAATTAAAAAAAAAAAAAAAAGCACAAAAGTTTGGGAGGGGTGGGACAGAATAGAGACCTGTTGCTGTCTCTGTATAAATATATTTTCTGTATACTGTTCTCTCTCTCCTGTATGTAGAGAGAATACAGATGTGTGCAAATATATTCTGTATACTGTTCTCTCTCTCTGTATATGTATGTATGTATGTATGTGTATATATATATATATATATATATATATATATATATATATATATATATATATATATTCTCCTGTTTTTAACAAAAGCAATACAGAGACAGATCTCCTGGTAGTTTGCATAAACCTAGCCATGCAGTTCAATTTATTAAAGCCATATTTATCTACAAATTGTGGCTGCATTCTTCTTTCTTTTTTTTTTTTTATTGTCTTTATTTTCACCTGGTGATCTGGCCATTAACATTCTTCTTATCTTATCCCCTTCAGCCCCGGAAGGTTTTACCCCCCTTAATGACCAGAGCATTTTTTGTGATACAGCATTTTGTCATTTTGACAGACAGTTGAGCGGTCGTGCGACGCTGTACCCAAACTAAATTGATGTCAGGTACAATTTGCACAGGAGGGCCAGCCTGCCACAGTAGATCTGCGTGAGCAGGTAGGCGAGTGGTTAAGCTGGCCATAGATGGATAAAAGATCAGCAGGGACCAGACAAATATCCATCCATGTATGGCCGCGCCAGCTCGTCAGAAGTCGTTTTTTTTTTTTTAGCAAGAGGGCAAAAGGAAAAATAAATAATGATCTGTGTATAGCCACCCTTTAGAGTGTCTCCACTTCAATCCACTGGAGGAGCAATGGAGACCAGCGCAGAGTCCGTGGAGAGTGTTAGATGTACTCTGATGGACCTGACTTACAAATTTGAAGGTGAACTCCAGCTAACACATTATAAGCAGTTACAGAAATATTTTATTTTATTTTTTTGGGATAAAGGTTTTACATAAATTAATAAACGCTGACCATTGTAAGTGGTTTGTCTCGACACCCTAACTGCCACTTTTGCCAGACAGCTTGGTGTGCTAAAGGAAGTTGAAAAATAACACTTACTTTCACCAGCTGAAAAAAAAAAGCCTAAAAAAAGAGAAAACTAACCTAGCCACCTCATCTTGAACTAGGTTCGCACTGATGCAGTTGGTGCATGTCATATTTGCGCGGGCACAGCAGTCCATTCATTAGAACGGGCTGCTGTACCTGCGTTTTCTTGCAGGGAAAAAGTCACTGACTCTTAAAAATGCGGAAACATGGTGCTTTTGTACCATGCAGTTTCATGCACCCGAAAATGCTCCATTTTTTTACGATGTGTGGGGGTGTTGGTAAGAATTAATGGCACCCCTGTAAAAGAGCAGTGATTTTTGGCTGTGTTCCCTGCAGGTGTGGGAACACGTACGATTTACACGCTGTCCCACACCCACAACAGTGTGAGCCTAGCAATATAATATAATGATTGCTTTTGGGTTTATTGCCACTTTAAGCTATTTATAAGATGTGTTGTCACCATAATTGTTATTCTCAGTCAACTGACTTTGTTTTCCGTTCTCACCGACTGTTATATCTTATTGTTAAAGCTTACTTGTATCCTATTTAGTATTAAATTATTTATTTTTTAGTATAATGTATTTATTTTGCTGTGCCTTGTTATAGTAGTACTATGGGCAAATAAAGAAATTGCATATATGATGATATTTGTCAGTAGCATTTAAGGGCAAATTCACACTGCGGCACAGAGCAGTTGGAGCAATTCACCGCTCTGGCTGGTCTACGCTGCCGACTTATATAAGAGTCCTTCTAAATTTACAAGTCCATCTAATGCCGCGTACTCACGGTCGGATTTTCCGACGGAAAATGTTCGATGGGAGCCATTTGTCGGAAATTCGACCGCGTGTAGGCTCCATCGGATATTTTCCATCGGAATTTCCGTCATACAAAATTTGAGATCTGGTTCTCAAATTTTCCAACAACAAAGTCAGTTGTCGGAAATTCCGATCGTGTGTACACAATTCTAACACACAAAGTCCACGCATGCTCGGAATCAAGCAGAAGCGCAGCAATGGCTATTTAACTTCATTTTTCTCGGCTCGTCGTATGTGTTGTACATCACTGCGTTCTTGACGTTCGGAATTTCCAACCAACTTTGTGTGATTGTGTGTATGCAAGACAAGTTTGAGCCAACATCCGTTGGAAAAAAACATGGATTTAGTTGTCGGAATGTACGATCGCGTGTACGCGGCATAACACTATTCTACAATGCTGCTGTCCATGTGTGACTATATTGCTTCTCCATAGATAAAGTGGAGGAGTGAATGTAGCCACCCAAGGGCAGGAAGTATGGTGTTGGCAGGGTCACCAGGTGTAAATAAAGGCAAAAAAGCTTAAAGTGGTAGTAAACTCTGTCACGCCACTTTACCTACAGGTAAGCCTATAAATAAGGCTTACCTGTAGGTACTGTGAATATCTTCTAAACTTGCACAGTTTAGGAGAAATTCAGAGTGCATGCAGCTGATGACATCACTGGTGCATGTGCTTTAGGGTTTGGCTTGCAGTGACGGACTTTTAGAGCCCGCACCGTAAACAGCGGCTCCCACGGATTCGCTCATGTAGCTGGGGGCCGCGAACCGAGAAGGAAGACCGGGAGAAGATGTCAGCCCTCTCAGTGGGGACATCGCAGAGCTGGAGGGCTCTGGTAAGTTTCTCATAATGTGCTAGTATGTAATGCATTGCCTTGCAGGGAATTTATTTTTAAGCACCTGCGGTTTACTATTGCTTTAACCCCTTCCACGTCAGGTCTGTACGTGGTACGGACCTGACAGCAGGGGGATTGTGAGTGAAACCGCCTATCAGGTGAGAGCATTCGAGCAGTGATGCTGCCGCCCGATTGCTCCCACACACCCCTGGTACTGGCGCCCCGCTCCGCCATTCTTACTGGGCTACACTTGCCCATGTGCGGGCCCAGGAGCTCCATGGTGGGTACCAGCGGCTGGAGGGGCTAGCCCAGTTGGTAAATGATATTTTGCAAAACATTTAGTGGAGCACAGGGGAGACACACAGGGTCTTGTAGACCCTGCATATCTCAATAAAGAGAACCTGACTTTATGTCCCCTATGTGATGAAAGAAAAAAGTTAAGTGCAAAAAAATAAAGCTGCACCCAAGCACATAAAATCCCCCCCCCCCCCCAAAAAAAAATTGAGGCCCCCCACATATACACACAAACATAAACGCATGCGTTGGGGCACCTACATGAAAACATTGATTGCTATACACTTTGCATATCGCCACGCACAGAGTGAGAGCAATAATTCTAACACAAGACCTTCCCCGTAACACTAAACTGATATGGCTTTTGAAGGGTCGCCTATAGAAAATATAGGGTACTGAAGTTTGCCGCCATTTCATGGGCGCACAAAAATTTAAGGCTTGACATGTTGGTTATCTATTTACTCGGTGCAATCTCGTCTTTTATATTTTACCCAAAAATGTGGGTCATTTATTGCGTTTGTCTTCCCTAAAATTCACGTCAGTGTGGTTTTTACTGAAATTTTGAGTTTCCTAGACCTTTGCGGTAATATCGTGTGACATTAATAATTGGAACTACTGCTATTTTATTCTCTAGGGTGTCTGCTTTCAGAAAATATATAATATTTGAGGGTTTTGTGTCCAAAAAACAGCTTTTGGCAGTGAAAGGGTTTAACAAAGAAAAAAAATACAGCCACCACATCTAAGGATTGTTAAGCTGCAATGTATTACATTTTTGTTTTTTTATCTTTGATACACTTTAAAGTGGAACTAAACCCACTGATCTAATGGTTTGCCAAAGTGTCACATTTAAGACAGGCCTCCGGTGAGACCTGTCACAGTTGCCAGAACTTTCAAGCCCTCAAATGGCCGGTGTCCTAACTGATCACTTGGGCATTATCATGGCAGTTGCAATTCAAACAGAGGCTAAGATGGCAGCTTCCTTGGCTGAAAAGTATAGGAGGGTTTAGTTCCACTTTAAAGTTGTGGTAATGTGAGGGAATCGATCATCAAGAAAAAGAACGCTTGGTCTACCTTTTTGTGTCTTGTCGCAGTGAAGGATATACCCTGGGAAGGTTATTTAGAGTAATGATCCCCCAATGTCCTGGCACAGTGTAAGGTCAGGTCTTCGTATGCCCATGCCATCTTGTTGTATTCTGTTCTATAACACCACGATCTTGTTTCACATTACTGGTTTGTTTTAGGGCCCCTTCACACCGCCACATGCTGATGTGTTGTGCTAACCTATGTTGTGCATTAGGTGTGTGCAATAAAGCAGCTATTTCATTTTGAATAGTCTGATAAAACACCACAAAGGAGGAAATACCTGGTCTGCAGCTTTTTATTTGCAACACGCTGGTATATGTATTGTATTGTATTGTGCTGCAATGCAGGTCTGTCAGCCTCTACTATATGCATTCTGAATGGCACCACAGTGCATTTTACTGAACATTAACACAATGCATAGGGGTGAAGAGCGCTTTCAGAACAATAGCAGTGTCTGGAAAGGAGAGCTAAGAAAATGAAACGCACTGTATACAGTTCCAGTACTGTATTTCCACTTTAAGAGCCATGTTGGCACAACCCTGAGAGCGTAGCCAGCACTGGAATCACCATCTGACTTTCCTGTTTGAATGCTTGCTCTTTCCTACAGAATTATTTGTTCCTTTCTATGTAAAATATCTTTGTTCTCAGGCATGAGAAAGCAGAAGGGCATTGTGTTTCCAACCTGAACAATATGTATTACAACCTGGCCACACACTTGACAGTTTTTTTTTGTTTTTTATTAATCTGCCTTTCATGCACAAGTATTCTCTAATTTCTAGCTACTTCAAATAGTATTTTTAACCGGACTATTTTTAATATGATTTACTAATACCAGGAAACGTTGTGAAACTGACTAAAAACTTAAGAAATTTGGCAAGTGTATAGTAAGCGTAATGTCCGGTTCTTAAGGCTACTTTCACACTGAGGCGCTTTATAGGCGCTACATCGCTAAAAATAGTGCCTGTAAAGAGCCTTTCCTGTGTCTCCAGTGTGAAAACCCGAGGGCTTTCACACTGGAGCGGTGCGCTTGCAGGATGGTCAAAAAGTCCTGCAAGCCGTATCTTTGCAGCGCTATAGGAACAGTGTATTCACCGCTCCTAAAGCACCCCATCCCATTGAAACAAAAGCGGTGCTTTGCGGGCGGTTTTAACCCTTTTTCGGCCGCTGGTGGGGGTTAAAACCGCCCGCTAGCGGGCGAATAGCACTGCTTTACCGCCAGCGCCCACCCGCCCCAGTGTGACAAATTTAACCAGCTTTCAGTCGCAAAAACAACCAATCAGCTGATCGCAACCTACCAACAGATTCTTTAGAAAGTTTAAAAGAATTAATGTGACAGTGGTAGGTTTTCTTGATCTGTTTAGTTGTTTTTGTGAGCTCTTTGGAGTGTGCAATGTGGTGCAAAGCAGCACCAATGGCGGAGTAATGAAGTTATTATTTATGAATTCTGAACAGAGAAGCCGCCAGCACAAGGGACACTTTTTATTCATTGTAAGTACTGTCCCTGGTGCAGATAAAACAAATAATTCACTTAAACTTCATATTACTTTAACCGCTTGCCATTTTGCCTCACTTAGAAGTACGGCGGCAAAACGGCCTTTCTGTGCTGGATCATGTATCCGATACATGATTTAGCATTTCTAGGTGGTGGGGGTTACACACACGCCGCCCTGACTGTGCTGTGATTAGTTACAGCACAAACCGATCAGCGGGTGCTGGTAAATGATTGATCGCCGGCATCCAATGATCGGCTCCATCAAACGATAAACATTTAATTTGTGAATAGTGTTGCACGACCGTGCGATTGCCATTTAAAGGAGTGCAGTGCCGAATAGAAAAAAAGTGCTCTAGTCATGAAGGGGGTAAAATCTTCCAGAGGTCAATTAGTTAAAGAAGGAGCTCAAAGATGGTTACCAGTGAAGAAAAACCCATTCGCTTGAGATCCTGCAGAACCCTCACCCCTCTGGGAGCCTCAGATTCAAGGTCCCCTGCTGCTCTCAATGGTTTACTCCACTACTTTCAGTAAGGTTTTAGGCATTGGTAGGAAGAGCCACAGCTCATGGTGGGGAACCAGGAATTTGAGATAATGGAGAGTGTTGGAGTCTGTAGGCTTATCAGCTGGTACTTTCTCTTCACTTGGCATGGGCAGCAGAAGTGGTATTGCATGGTTCTTTGCAGGTGCAGCTTTATTTTCAAGATTGATTTTAGTGACAAAGTTGCTTTAAAGCACAACTCCACTTTTGTTGACAAAAAAAAACATTCCTCCCTGGGTGATCTATGTACATTGCAAGGATTTTAACAAACTTTGTTGCAGATTCCTACCTTTTGTTATTCTGAAGAAATCTCTGTGTGTTTGTCTATATCCATGTGAGAAAGTGAGTCTAATGGGAATGGTTTTCATAATTATCAGCTGTGTACCTGCAGAGCACTAAGCTGCTGGGCCTGCATCCCTTTAGACGTGTTTCTATTGGGAATATCTCACCAAAAATGACATTTTTGTTCCAGGGGACGCCTGAAATCTGACTTGCATCTTAGTGCAGACTTCTGGGAAAATCAATGAGTCAATCACACATGCAGGAAATGTTTCTGGGGGCGCTCTTTACACATTCTGTGTACAGAACAACTCCAGGTAGCCATATTGCATTTTCAGAAAATTACAGCGGCTGTTATTTTTCTTTATTTGCCATTTTTTTCCCCCACGAAAGTGGGGTTACCCTTTTAAGTAGTACAGGAAATCTGCCAAAAAAATTCAATGATTTTAGTTGGTGCTTGAGTTTTGCATTATAGCAATATTTAAACAATGTCTGCATGTTAAGGAATCAATGTACACCTTATTCAGGAGTATAGTGGTAATAGGAAAGTAATGAACAAAAAGTATGAAAATCTGAATATTTTATTGTAAGAATCATTAATATAAAATATTTTGCAGGAATTGCAGACATACATTTAATTTATCATCATGTCACAAAAAGTTGCGTTCCTTGTAAGATCTTCTTGATGTTTATATTCAGCTTGCTTACACAATTATGCTTCATGTCAGATTTCATGCAATTTTACCCTGTGAAAAAGGTAAAAACAGACTGTCTCACATGCATTTGTAGGCCAAGATTTGCAGCATTATTATTAGCATAATTCACTGGTAGCATTATGGGGGGGGGGGGGGGAGAGAGAGAGGTATACCAAATATGACGTATTCATACTCGGTACTTTAGCAGGCACAGATTAGGGGGTATGTACACATTACATATCTCTTACAGCACATTCTCCAAGCTGACCACCCTGTCAGCTGAACTCTACCAGTATGGATGGGATATGAATATATACATTCACAAGCTTTTAACAATAACCAAACTAAAACAGATGATGACACATCTACCGCTAAGAACCACACAAATATTTCCAAGTGGTCCTAATGGAAAATATAGGTGGCTAGCTGCAGTGAGAACATAGTGAACATTTTGCATGATTGCTGTAGTGTATGCTCAGTATCACAAGAGGAGAATCAAATCGCCAATTTGTTATTATATTTCATGATGCAAAGTGGCTTCTTAACAAAACCAGAAACTGCAAGCTTTAAACAAGTAAGGGCTCATTCACATCAGCATCTGCGTTGATGCAAGCCTCATCTGCCTAATATAGAATTTTTGTGTAAAGTCCCTTTCACACAGGCGATCCAATCAGCCTGTCCATTTTTCAGGCAGACCTGATCGGACCCTCCAGTATTTTCTATGTAGCAGTAGATGTCAGCGGATACATGTCTGCTGATACCCGTCGCTCCAATCTGATCCGATCCTGTTCGCCAAAAACAGCCGGATGGGGGACCCAGTCCCCACCCGTCTGGCGGATTGGATGGAAACAGACAAGCAGTCAGTTTCCATCTGATTGCCCCATGTCTGTGTCCGCTCTGTATAGCGGAGTGGACATGGACCTGTCATCCGCTGCTCAGTGGACAGATCCCCTGCTGAGCAAGCGGATCCCGCTTCACGGAGGCGCCCGCGTGAAAGGGGCCCAATTATGCAGTTATTTAAATGTCACATAATCCTGATAAATACTAGAGCTACATCACCATTACATGGAGGTTTACAACTATGCAGTGGGGCTGAGATAAAGTGCATAGTTTATTCGCCTTTCGTATAAGTAGAGTTGCATTAGTCTTCCCCAGAGCTTAGTGAATGCGGTGAAGCGACGCTTTGTCTAGAGTACTCAATCAGGTGCAAAAAAATGTAAAAAATAACGCATTTTGCATGCACATGATTAGATGATAGTAATCAAAACAGCTCTTTCACTAAGCTCTGGGGAAAATCAATGCAACTGCACTTAAAGTGCACAGTCTATTTGCCTTTAGTAAATTCACCTCTATGATTCTTAATTCCCTCTAAAAAATATTGACAGTATAGCATAGTAAATATACCTGAAGAAGGAGATCACATTTTCAACATGCATTTGTGGTATTTCTGAAATTGTATTGTTGTATGAATATTGCATTTAAATAGAATTGGGTATCAGAAAATCATGTTAAACTGGCCAAACTCTCAAAAGTTCAGTACCTCTGGGCTTTCGTAGTATAATCACTGGCGATGTCACCAGACATTGCACTTTTTGCATCACTCTGCAATGAACATACACGAGTTAGGCTATCCTCCTCTTCAGGTGATAGTAGCGATCTAGGTCACAACATACAATCTGCAAATATTTCATATACTTAGCAATCCTCAGTTATAGTTGATAACATTAACATACTTGTATACAAAAACAAACATCATATGTAGCCCAGTTGAACTAGGAAAACACATTCATATGGTAGGATGATAGTTTGGGGTGTTACCTTCCATATATGTTCCTTGTGTACATATTTTTGATTTGTATCTCTTTTGAATACACTTATGAATCATCTACCCCCTTCTGTGATCCCCATGTTGGGGGAGCGTCTTTCCAACCATACGTTCTACTGAGCTTTACGATTTAATTTTCTTTTATATAAATATGCTAATTATCAATTGAAGATTACTAGATATATATAGCTTGTTGTGACCTATATTGCCTTGATCTCTTGGTGAAGCAGGTGGGGGGAAATGTGCTGAGATTACAGCCACCTACTCTGTGCATGCATACTGTATGATGGACTCTGATAGTGAGCAATATACAATTGTAAACTTAATGGGTATGGTATGCCTTGTATCTAGAGGTGGCTGTCGGAGAGGTTAAATGTAATATACTCCAGAACTATGGTCTTTGGGAGACTACATTTTGGAGATAATTTACAATGGTAATTGTTTCAAAATGGTTTCTAAAAATGTTTTTCTGTATATGGGATACCATACAATCATATGATTTTAACACAGGGTCTTTTGACTACTTATATGGCACCTCAAATAAGGGGATTAATATATTTTTGGATGTTTGAATGAGGGATGCCTTGGTCACCCCTCCCACCACAAATGTAATCCTCAACCATCACTCACTGAACCCAAATTCTACTACAGTTGCTGCCACAAAGATATACATCCCAGAGAAGACAATGCAACCTACGTTTACAAGTGAGTTACTCAAAGGGCGAGGAATGGTTTTAGAATCAGACTACAGCCTGTTCATTAAAAATATATGATGTGTAGTAAAAGCCAGGTAAACAAAAGTAAAAAATGTTTTTCAAGGCACTCAATGCTCACTTGGCAACATCTATATGTATTCAGTGCCGGTTTACACAGGGGCGGCTTCAAAGTCATCCAATTCTGAAGCCGCCCCGAGACTTGGAAAACTACTTCTGTATACAAGTCAATGCAAGCTGCTCCGAAGTCGCCCCAAAGTAGTACAGGAACCTTTTTCTAAGTTTGAGCAACTTGAGTCGCTCCTATTAGAACGGTTCCATTGCAATGCATGGAGCTTGACTTGTCGGGCGGCTCATTTGCCCATTGCCCCTGTGTGAACCGGCACTTACGGTCAGATAAAAAGTTACATTTGCAGCAAATTTGTTACAACCACTTGGAAAGGGTTTTCCAGGTTCCGTATACACTACAGTTTACAGACCTGCCAAGCTAGTGTTTTCTGGGCTACTTGCAGCCTGCTAACAGTTTCTTTGTGGCCCTGGGCAAGTTTAAGAATTTCATTAGAATGAGGACCCAGACTGTCCATATTTCTCTACATCGTTTTGCAACTTAATACTTCAGAAAATGTGGATTGGAGCCCTTATCATTGATAAAAATTGTATTAATTTTAGCAGTCACTGTGTTATGGAACTGTTATTATTGACAAGTCCTTAATTATTTTTATCAAATGAGGCAGGGTTGATATTTTGTTGTAGAAGAACTATTTAGTCAGTTCAATCATATGCTTTGAGTTTAACTCATTTATATACAATTGACTGCAAAATTCTACCCTAAAATGAACACTTGGGACCTTGTGTATGAAATGCGTAGCTTATATCAATAGTCTCTATTTTCTGCCTTGCAAGCATTCAACTTCACCCTTTTCTAATGCAGAGGCAGACTGAAAAATGTAAGAGACATGGACTTGTAAGGAGGGAAATGTACTACTGATCTTCAGACCGACATCATATATCAGGCCTTTTATAGTTTATCTTTTCACTTTTATTGACAACCTGAACACATAGCTTAACAGTACAGTAAACTGCATTGGCATTATCAGTGCTAAAGTCACACCTAAGCTGTCAGTATGTGGAGCAATATACTTTATTTTATCTTACATTTCAGACAGCAAGAGTACTAAAAAGTCTGAGACTTGCAGTTCAGGAAATCCTTGCTGATAGTCTGCTGTTCCATTTTGTAAAGCTGCATGAAACACATATTAAGGCAGTGCAAGGTAAAGTTATATGCTTAGTTCTATTCTCCAGAAGATATGATTTCAAGTTAAAGTGGTTGTATAGCTTTTTTTTTTTTAATTTTTACCTACACATAAGCCTATAATAAGACTTACCTGTAGGTAAATTGAATATCTCCTAAACCTACATGGTTAAGGAGATATTCACCATGCAAGCAGCTGTTGACATCAGCGGCATATGCGCAGTGAAGGTCCGGCGAATCTTGCCGGAACGGAAAGCTCCCGCACGGATGTGTAGGAGTGACGTCATCGCGGCTCCGGCCACTCAACACCAGAGCCGCAACCCGGACGAAACGCAGAGGGGAAAATGTCAGCTCCCTTGACTGGGATGCGATGCGGGGACCTCGTTCTAAGGTAATTATTTCATAATGAACTAGTATGCGGTGCACACTAGTTCATTGTGCCTTTTGCCTTACAGGTTTTCATTTTTTTTTTTCACCTGCGGGTATACAACCACTTTAAGTTTTGACTGACATGGGAAAACCTATTTAAAAAGTAACAAGTACACAAAAACATACACCTGTAATATGTCTGGGAAAGTTGTGATGTTAAGAGACAATCACCGAAAGCATGACTGCACCCATATGGTATTTAAAAGGGGTTGTAAACCCGCAAAGGTTTTTCACCTTAATGTATTTTATGCATTAAGGTGGAAAACCTCCTGTGATGCAGCAGCCCCACTTTTACTTACCTGAACCCGGTCATTCCAGCGACGGAGATGAGCACACCAGCTCCATCCAGTGTCTCGGGTCCTGATAGGATAGATTAAAAGCAGAGCAATCATTGGCTCCCGCTGCTGTCAATCAAATCAAATGTCATGGGGGCAGGGCCGAGTCCTGCTGTCTGTATCATAGACACAGCAGGACATGGAGCGCGCCTGCACGAGTGCCCAGAGGGCCTCAACGGGCACTCGAAGGGGAGGAACCAGGAGCGCTGCTGAGGGACCCCAAAAGAGAAGGATCGGGGCCACTCTTTGCAAAACCAACTGCACAGAGGTGGTAAGTATGACATGTTTGTTTAAAAAAAAAAAACATACAAAAAAAAAAAAAAAAACTTTAGATAAGCAATGCACCATAAGCCATAGAAAGTTTCCCTTTCATCACTTTACAGTGTTTTTTTTGGAACTTTGTTGCAATTGTTCTAAGTGGGAAAAACAATGTGTGATGTTCCTTCAAAGCTAACAATGTGATAAGGGGGGTTATAGAAGTAAAAAAAAAAAAACAGAAACCCGACTACTTGCTTGAGCCTACACTTTTTCATTCCACTTATGCAGAATACCTTTTCATAACATGTCCAAACTAATAGAGGACACAGAGACAGAGTGCCTTGGTTTGCTCCTGAACTTGGTCTAGATGCATTGCATATTTATTTTATGATGATCTGTGGCTTACATGGGTTTCTTCCCACGACACTTTAGTAAATTGGTCAGAGTCTAACTGGCCCTTGTGCGAGTATGACTGTGGTAAGAATAGGGTGTAATATTATGCTGGGAGCAGGGACAACTGTGAATGGTTCAATCTTCTTTGTTAGGTGCCTGAATGGTTTTCTATGATTCTTGTAAAACACTATGCATGATAGGTCAAAAAGGAGCATACTTTCTTTACGTTAATCTTTATATTAACCTTTTTAATGACAAATGCAAATATGCTTGCACATTAAGGACTGGATGCTACATGTAAACAGCCAATTTTAGCATTTAACATTTAAAATCTTACCACAACTAAGGATTTATAAGCCAATGTAATGGAGGACAATTAACATTTTCCCCAATATTGAAAGAAAAAAAAAACATAAAGTGCAAAGCAGAAGTATTTACAAAGAAATGGACACATTTGTAATAGGTTCCTTTCTGTCATGTTTTCAACCTTAAAGTATAACTAAAGACAAAACTTTTTCTTTATTATTTGGACAGAATGGAGATTGATTAGAACCAGTCAGTTTTTACTGCTGCCTGTGCCTCCATTAAGGAGATTTCACCCTCTGTAATTGTCCTGTTTACCATTAAAAGTGGAAGTAAAAGAAAATCCCAAATTTTGGGTTGTCCCCAGAAACGTAATAGAGGGTAAATCTTCCAATGGGGACACTAGTTCTGATGGTCTGGGGGTCCCCAAGGAATTCCCTTAATGTGCAGGGATTTCCTCTCGCTTTCTGTTTTGGCTATGGGACAGGAAGTGAAGGTAAATAAAATCTCCGCAATGAGGCACAGATGGCAAAAAATAAGCCAACAGGGCCTATAACCCTCCCTTACTTATCCAAAATAAAAAAGGTTTTGCCTATAGTTCTACATGAAACATCTCTCTTTAAAAAGTTGTAGTCTTAAATAATAAACCTATTTATCTAAAATCTAGTGTAGAAGCTATCCATTTTAAGACATTTCAGTTAAAACCAGCAAAACATGAAACACATGAAAGAAAGAAGACAATATGGGAAAACAATACATTGTTTAACGTATTTTACAAATATTAATATCTGGAATGGTTTTGATGGAATAGTTACACACTTAAGAGTAATTGAGAACACATGTAAACATCATTGTGCGTTAAACACGCTGGAAATTAGTGGCGTCTTATGATCGCATTTAAAACACTTTGCAACCTATACCCTCAAATAAATAGTTTGATTTGACACCCTATATAAAAATATAGCTTTTTAATAAATAGTTTATATTTTCAGTTAATAACTGTGCAATCCACTGAGAGTTTCTGACGGACTTAGTACACAGACTATTATCATGAAAGGTTGCAAGATGTGTTTGTGCCAAAACACTATATGACAGAAGAAAAAAGATCATAAAAGAACATTAACAAATATTAGCCACAGGAAAATTTAAAAAATGCTGTGGCAGCACGTAATGGCAAAGATGCAGTGGTAAAAAAAAAAAAAGACATGCAGTAAAATGTATAAGCTAAAAATAGAAATGTGTAGGAAATATATGCATACTGTGGATATATTGGAAAATAAGCCTGTTGTAGACTTAAAAATTGTTTTAAACAGATCTGAAATATGAATTCTTAAAAAAACTGATAAAAAGAGAAATGTGAAAAAGCTATGTCATGTAAAGGAAAAATAACGAGCACTGAATTTTATGTGGTTAAAATGTTGACAAAAATACATTTCTTTTAATGCCGAGGAATGTTCAACATTTTGCATAAAGGAAGGTTATTATGTACAGCACATGCACCAGAGATTTTGGCAGGAAATACTGGGGAAAATAGCAGCACTGTCTTAATGACCAGAAGTCTTTGCAACCAGAAAAACATTCCAATTTGGTTTGTGTTGTTTCCGGGTCTCTCGTGTAGAAATGCTGGCTTTGTATTCGAGGCCTCTCTCATGCTCTTTGTGATACTGGCTGAAAGTTATACATTTTCTCATTTTTCCTTTTTTTTTGTTCTGAACACTGCACAAAATTGCAAATTATAAAGGTCTTTTTTTACACTTCCAGTGTAGTTTGTAAGCTGTTAGTGGCTGGACTTGCACAGTGTAATGAATGTCAATGTTTATGGTCTCAAGAAGACAAATAAGGGCTTAGTTTGTATTCTTCGATCCTCACTGGAGAAAAGTAACCATTCTCCATGTATTTGTAGGAAGTTAGCTTTGGTAATTGAAACTCCAGGTTCTGAAAAACAAGAATCAAGAATATTTACTATTTTTTAGGATTTTTTTTCTGTAATTATTTAACAGGAATTTTTGCAGGCATTGTCTCTGTCTCAACAATATTAATATGATCACACAGAGCAAGCTGTTAGTTTGCAGAGGATAAACATTTGACTTCACAGTGTTGTCACATCTTCCACACAGGTGCACTGTACATGTGAAGGCTCACTAGAAAGTGGTTTCAAAGTCATTCAGTGAACAAACCTTCCTTTCTACTTTTCACAAACTCTGCACTGCTTAAGCAACTAGAGCGTAGTTCATTTTTTGGGGGCTTGCACTGAGCTACTCTTGAACAGGCCTAAAAGCATATATGTTACACATGCATTATATACTGAAACCATAGTCAAAAACAATACGCAGAATACCAATGGTTATTCATCGTTTATGTGAAGGTTAACTTTCCATATAGTTTTATGGCATAAGTATTACAGTGAGTATAGAAAAGGACCCCCCCCCCTTTAAAAAAAAAAAAAAAAAAAAATCACATTTTGTTGCTTTGCAGTCTGAAATGAAGAAGACAGTTTTTGTTTTATCCAGCTGTATTTACTCAGTACAACTTATAACATCCAAGGGAAAGATAGAACACCAACATGTAAAAGAATTAAAATAAAAATTCAAAAAACAGAATTACTGAGTTGGAAAAAGGATCACCCCCTTGTGTCCATTTTGTTGAACCACCTTTTGTTTTAATTAAAGCCTTTACTCTGTTGGGATATGTCTCTAATAACTTAGCACATCTAGACTTTGCAATATTTGGCCACCCTTTGGAGAACTGATCAAGTTCAGTTAAATTTGGTGGTAACCGTTTGTGGACTGCAGTCTTCAAGTCATTCCACAGATTTTCAATGGGGCTTAAGTCTGGGGTCTGACTAAGCCATGCAAGGACATTTGTCATTTTCTCCTTCAACCACTGTGTGGTCATTTTTGCTGTGTGCCTTGGGTCATTGTCATGTTGGAAGGTAAACCTTCATCCCATTGACAACTTTCTGGCAGAGGGCAGCAGATTTTCCTCAAGAATGTGACGGTATTTTGCCTCATCCATTTTTCTTTCAAACAAGCGCTCCAGTCCCTGCTGCAGAGAAGCACCCCCCCCCGAAAACAGGACATTACCAACTCCATGCTTTACTGTAGGAATAGTGTTATTTGGAAGGTGAGCTATATTGGATTTCCGCCAGACATATCGTTTGGTGTTGAGGCCAAATAATTCAATTTATTGTCATATGACCATAGCCGCTTTTTCCATGTGACCTCAGAATCTTCAAGGTGCATTTTGGCAAAGCTCAGTTGTGACTGCATGTGGCCTTTTTGAGGAATGGCTTTTTTCTTGCAACCCTCCCATACAAGCCAAAATTGTGGAAAATTTGTGATATTGTTGTCATATAAACACAATGACCACTCTTTGTCATAAATTCCTGCAACTGCTTTAGAGTTTCTGTAGGCCTCTTGCTAGCTTCTCTGACCAGTTTCCTCCTGGCTCTTTGATGCAGTTTGGAGTGACGTACCAAATACCTTCCACTTCTTATTAATAGACTTCACTGTGCTTCTAGGCATTGAAAAAGTCTTGAGTTTTTTTTTTATTTTTTATATCCATCTCCTGACTTGTTCCTGTCCACAAATTTATTCTGGAGATCTTTTGACAGTGCTTTGCCGCCCATAATTGATTGTTGGCTTTAGGAAAGCTCTTTTCATGCTGAGCTAATCAAAATGACCACAGTTGAAAATCATCTTTAGGACAGGATGATGCTTTTTCCAACTCTGATTCTGTTTCAGATTTTTTTTTTCCTGACCTTGGTGTTATAATATCCAAGGGAAAGATTATAAGTTGCAGTGAGTAAATATAGCTGGATCAAACAAAAACTGTGTCTGTCTTCACAGGCTGAAAAGCAACAATATGTGATTATTTTTTTTAAGGGAGGGTGTATGATTCTTTTCTATACCCACTCTATTTCAGAAACAAAACTCATAAGATCGCTCAATAGCAGTAGGTCGATTAAACTCTTGAGTCAGGCTCATCCTTATTCTACGTACCCTTTGAACAAAAAAAAAAAAAAAAAAGGTTATCTAAGGCCTCCTTCACATGGCTGTTTAGATACATACACCCAAATGCCAGTGGCAAGAATCAGCTGAATTTTGCTAAAAGGCCAGCTGAAGGATTCCTAAAGGTTCTACAGGATATTTTCTAACAAAGAACTCTGGGCCGTTTAGAAATCTACTTTGATGTTTCCCTCCATTTGGGAGGTCTAATCAAAAATTACATTTTTGTGTCAGAGGATGCCATAAACCTGACTTAAAGTGATTGTAAACTCTCTTTTTTCCCCTATAAAAATAACAAAACAAGTCATACTTACCTGCTTTGTTGCAGTGGTTTTGCACAGAGCAGCCCGGATCCTCCTCTTCTCGAATCCCTCTTCTGTGATCCTGGTCCCTCCTGTTCAGTGCCCTCATGGCAAGCAGCTTGCTATGGGGGCACCCGAGTCAAGTTACAGCTCCCTGTGTCTGATCAGACATGGAGCTTCCACCCTCCTCTCTCCCGACTGGCATTGGCACTGCTGTATCTCAGCCAATCAGGAGGCAGAATCTCGGACAGCTGAGACACTCGTGGACCGAGAGGGACCTCAGGTAAGTGTTAGGGGGGGGGGGGTTCTGCTGCACACAGAAGGCTTTTTATCTTAAAGCGAAGTTCCACCCAAAAATGGAACTTCCACTTTAAGAGAAGGTGACCCCCTGACATGCCACATTTGGCATGTAATTTTTTTTGGGGGGGGAGCAGAAACCCTCTTTTTAGAGGGTTCTAGCTCCCCCTTCCTTCCATGGCGTCGGAAGTAAGGTCACCTCTCCCCCCTCCCTCCCGGCAATCATCTGGGACACGTCACGTTTTATGGAGGAAAAAGACGTTGTTGCACGACAGGGCAATTGTCAGTTAAAGTAATACAGTGCCGTATCGCAAAAAATGGCCTGGTCATGAAGAGGGGTAAACCTTCCGAAACTGAAAAGGTTAGGGTTTCAGAAAAAGAGCCCCAACTGCTGCCTAGCTGAGAAACCTGATTTAAGCACCTGTGCTCACCACTGGCCCAGCACTTGCAGTGGCTGCTTAAGAGTTCTAAGGACCAAAATGTTTGACCTAGCAGCTGTGATGGGGAATACCGACGACTGCAACAAAAGCCCCCCCCCCCCACAGCCATAAGACAGGGAGCCAGCACAAGATACCACCCACAGAAACACTGGAGAGGTGCAAACAGCTCAATCTTTGTCAATCCTAGTTTGGCTACCCCATAGGGTCTTTGGAGATTGGGCTCTGCTGAAGCAGACCACGACCCTGGATCCGTATAGCACCCCATCAACTAATTCTCCTGATGTAACTGTGTGCCAATGTGAGCGCTGAATGCAGGATCCAGTACCAGCAGCTTAAAGCCTTCTATGGGGTCTGAGTACAGCACCTTCTAGCAATATCAAAATTAGTAGGGAATGATCTGGCTGACTTCTGCTGCTATAGAGCACTAAGGCTCAGCAAGCCAAAAACAGTAGTAGATCAGATTTCGGTGTCTCTTAGTAGATACTCTCTCAGCAACAAGAGAAATCACCAGCCTATGCAAAAAAAACTGAAGCTGCTGGTTAGGTTTATGTAGGGCTAGGTCAAAATGGGATTTGCAACTAATACCTAGTTTTAATTTTTTTGGGCTCTGCTCCCTCTCTGAGAATGGTTTGAGGATTGTGCATCAAAGGAATGGGTATTTTTTTGGTGAACTAAACTTGTGCACAGATTTTTTTTATTTTTTAAAAACAAAAGATGTCATCATATTAAGGTTGACGAAGGGCCCTACCTTTTCACATCTACTTGATTGCTCATTTTAAAAACAATCACATTTCAGGGGCCATTTCAACAGATGGGGTCAAAATAGGGTGTATATATATATATATATATTTTTTTTTATAATGCATTGTGAGGCTTATGATGTTAAACTGTGATGTAGGTCAGGTTATTCATTAGGGATGTACCATAGTTCTTTTTTTATACAAAAAATTATGGTTGTGTCATATTCTGAAAATGTCAAAATGACAAACATTTCTAACAAGATATGTTTGGACACACTAGCGTCCAAAAATTAAGCAATGGGACTCTTTGTACCTTAGTGTTGGCGTTCTTTATTCTCAAATGCCTGCATGCAGCAGTCTGGGTATTGTAATTTTAGTGTGATAAGCCATCCACCCATGAAACATTTTGAATATCAAGGATAATTTTTGAACTGTGGTCTTCATGCACATACCTGAAAAGTCCTATATGCGGCATTTCTAATGTTTAAAAGGATTTCTCCATAAATTGACCAAAAAATAGGATTTTAAAACAGCTTACCTGTAAAATCATTTTCTTGGAGTACATCATAGGACACAGTGCCTCAAGTAATTACTTGGTGGGTTATGGGCCTACCTTCAGGTGTTGACACTGGTATAAACAATACAAGAAGTTGACTCCCCTATAAAATCCCTCCTCCTTCCAGGAGTCCTCAGTTTTTGTAGCCAAGCAATATACTCTCACCCCATAAAACAGAGGGGCGGGAGCTCTGTGTCCTATGATGTACTCCAAGAAAAGGATTTTACAGGTAAGCGGTTTTAAAAATCCTATTTTCTTTATCGTACAGCATAGGACACAGAACCTCAAGTAATTACTTGGTGGGATATCCCATAGCAATGCTACTTGAGGGGAGGGAGACACAACCCGTAGGGCACCCCCAGACCTTGAGGAATTATACTGCTGTCTGCAGCACACTGCGCCCGAAGGCGATATCCTCATTCCATCTTATATCTACTTGATAAAATTTTGTAAATGTATGCACTGAAGACCAAGTCACGGCCTTGCAGATCTGAGACATGGAGGCCGCACTGCCCAAGAAGCACCAACCGCTCTGGCAGAGTGCGCCTTAACTTGAAAAGGGGGAATCTTTCCCTTTAAATCTTGAGGTTGAATTATAACCTGTCGAATCCACTTAGCCACAGTGGATTTTGACGCTGCCTGTCCTTTTTTAGGACCCTCTGGCAGAATAAATAAGAAATCAGTCTTACGAAACTGAGCAGTTTTCTTTAAATAGATCTTCACTGCTCTCACCACATCAAGACAATGTAGTGACTTTTCTTCTTTGGAACATGGTTTTGGAAAAAACGATGTCAGGACAATATCTTCATTAAAATGAAAGCCTGAAACCACTTTTGGCAAAAAGCCTGGACGAGGGCGTAACACCACTCTGTCCTTATGAATAACCAACATGATTTTGGAAAAAAAACGGCAGGACAATACCTTGGTTCAGGTGGAAACCCGAGACCACTTTTGGTAAAAAACCTGGACGAGGGCCCAACACCACTCTGTCCTCATGAATAACCAAATATGGCTCTTTAGAGGAAAGAGCAGCC
Source organism: Lithobates clamitans (assembly GCA_037952925.1). Classification (NCBI taxonomy): domain Eukaryota; kingdom Metazoa; phylum Chordata; class Amphibia; order Anura; family Ranidae; genus Lithobates; species Lithobates clamitans. The sequence continues at coordinate 1,342,558 of JBBGZY010000272.1, forward strand.
AATTCTGAAACCCTCCTTGCTGAGGATATAGCAACCAAAAATATCAGCTTCCTAGTCAGAAGGACTAAGGGAACATGCTGTAATGGTTCGAATGGCGGTTTTTGTAACACTGACAAAACTAAATTCAAGTCCCAAGGGCTTAAGGGTGATTTAACTGGCGGATTAATCCGCATCACTCCTTGAATGAAACCCCGGACTAAAGAATGCGTAGCAAGTGGTCTTTGAAATAAAATTGAGAAGGCTGAGACTTGACCCTTAATAGTACTCCAGGTTTTTAGAGCCAGACGCACTGCCCGAATCTCTAGGATGTTGATGCTCAAGGCTCTTTCGGTTCTTGAACACTGTCCTTGGACAGTTGTCTTCTCTGTCATTACCACTTTCCAGATAAGTGGTCTGAAGGATTTACCCTTTAGGACATTCTTTAGTAACCACCAATTGAGGTTTTGGGACACGCTTGGGGACAGCCGCATTGGCAAGTCCAAAGCTTGGATCATTTTGTTCCAAGCAAATAGAATACTGTTTTGCAACAGTCTCGAATGGAACTGGGCAAAGGGAACTGCTTCGAATGAAGCCACCATCCTTTCTAACAACCTCATGCAAAGGTGAATGGAGGGACCTCCTTTTGACCTGACCATCCGCACCAACTCTTTTATAGAGTGGTGTGGTTTTTTTTTTTTTTCTGGGCAAGAAGACCCTTTTTCTGGGCTGTATCCATTATGATCAGACCCAAATACTGCAGCCCTTTTTTAGCGATTTTAAATGGAGACTTTATTAGGTTGAGAATGTAACCCAGACCTTTCCAGGTAACTGGTTGTAATGCGTACACCTTACTCCGAACAGCGATTGGTCTATTAGCAATAGATCGTCTAGGTATGCCAAGACTGTTTAAGCCCTGTGCCCTTGACCTGGCTACAGGTGGGGCTAGCACCTTTGTGAACACTCGAGGTGCTGTAGCTAGCCCGAAGAGCAAGGCTATAAACTGAAATGCTGCTGTTCTACTTCGAACCGCAGAAACCTTTGGTGAGCGGGAAATATATGGACATGCAGATATGCGTCCCTGATGCCGATAGGCGCTAGAAGTTTTCCTCCTTGCAGGATAGAAACTACTGACTTGACCGACTCCATAGAAAGGAGCGGATCTTAAGGAACTGATTTAAATTCTTTTAGATCTAGAATGAATCTGTTGAATTTCTGCGTGGCTCTGTACATGTACAGGAAAAGCATGAAAAAGGCAGTGAAGGTTCCAAGGAACCTAAGAAAAAAACAGAACTATCAGCTGACTCTACTAGAGGTAGCTTGAAAGAGGCACAAATCATCTCTGTAAGAGGTTTGTACCAGCAGTTTTTCAGATTGCGAGGCTGAAAAAAAGTTCAACTCTAGTTGTCTCCTCTGCAGAGGAGTACTCGGTTTGCCTTTCTTCCCGATTACCTGAGGGTATTCCTTCATCCTCTACCCACTGTTCCCTTGATAAGGGATCTCAGGTGGGGGAGGGGATCTAACACGCTTCCCATCCTTGGATAGTGGATGCGAGTAAAGTCGCTAATTTTCCTTCTAGGCCCTGCAGGGCGGAGGAAAAATGCATTATCATGTATACAGGGGCTGAATATTTTCTCCTCTTAGGCTCAGTTTCCACTATTGCAACCCCAAAGTTGCGTGATTTTACCGTGATCCTTTGCCGCTGAGAATACGTCGGGGCGCGATTTTGATGCGACAGGAAACAATGCCTGTGTATTCTAGAGGTTTATGGACCTCAAGTCGCATCAAAGTGGTACCAAAGTAGTGCAGGGACTACCTTGAAGTCGCACAGATCTGAACAGTATTTCTTGGAATTCATGCCCTAGAGTCCGACACCGCTGCCTAGAGGCAGCTGTCCCTGCGCAGGGGAAGGAGTCTGTTTAAGTGACTTGTCCAAGGTCACAAGGAGCCAACGTGAGGACGAGGTCCCACGTCTTACAGAAAGCCTCCCATGGCTACGCTGGCCATCAGAGTAGTTAACCTGTGAGGAGTGGCTCCTTCACTAGTGAAGGCCAACATGTGGATCTGAACCCATGTCTGTCATGAAGTCTCCCATGGCTGCACTGGCCGTCAAAGTACTTAACCTGTGAGCTGTTGTGGCTTCACTTTAAATAAAAGGACATTTATACCTTCTACTGGACAAAAGAGCTTTACTGCTAGAAATCATTTGGATGTATTTCACCAAACCTTCCCCAATGAAAAGGGAAACTAGTCAGACACCCCTTTTTTGCAAGATGCTTCGGCTGACCAACCCTTTTAACCACAGGGTCCTAAGCATGAGTTTTAGCACAAGCGCAAGGCGAGACGCCTGGTGGATAGGGTCTTTTATGGCATCTATGGCGAAACATAGCGCCATTGGTAGGAGGATTTTAACAAAAAAATTCCAAGTCCTTATCTGTTAAATGCTTAAGCAATTATGCATCTTGATGCTGGAAATCGCAGCGTCTACTGCTGGTACTTTCCAACCTTTGTGAATTTTTCCTCCATGATGGAGAACTGAGAGACTCTTTGGAGGGAAAAAATGCTTATCCAGATGATCCCATTCAGCATAAATAAGCACTGTAAAAAGGTTTTTTTTTAACCCTGGACCTTCAGCTTACTCTGTTAGGAGTAGTATAAAAAGTGGAATGAACCATCTCTGTAAGAGTTTGTACAATCAATCTGTCAGATTGTGAGGTTGCATAAGGTTCATCAACTGTTGTCTCCTCCACAGAGGAAAATTTTGGCTTGTTTTTTCCCGTTATCACCTGAGGATAACACCTCATCCTGTGCCCACTGTTCCCTTGGAAAAAGGGGGTTTGAGGTGGAGGAGGGGGATCTAGCATGCGTCCTATCCTCTTGGATGGAGAATGCGATTAAAGCCGCTAATCTTCCGTCTAAGCCCAACAGGGCAGAGGAGAATGCATCTTCAGTCACATCTGAAGTGTGAGAAGCAGTTGCACCACCAATTGCCTCCAATGACTCACCCTGGCGTGCCATGTCAGGTATCTCAGGAGAGGATGACAGTGTGGAGGCATGACTGGAGTTTCCAGCGCCTGGGGGTGGAATCCTTGGTACCTTTTGTGGTACACTGGAAATCAAATGTGCTAAGCACAACAGCAGAGGCACTTTAACAAATTATGGTATTTGCTGAACAATAGTTTTAGCAAAAGAAAACAATGTCATCATAAGGAACAACCTTTGATACTGAGTACCATAATATTTCCTGTGCTGGAAATGCCTGTTTACACACCTTTACATGCCCAGCGCTCCTGTGACCCTTAGTGCGACAGACCTCTGTCTTCAGCATATGAACTGAGAGCGTCTGTGTTAAACCTCAGGCGAGAACCTGATTACACACAAGTGTCAGCTGTTACCACACCTCTCCAGGAGGAGAGGGGAGGGGAATTTTTATCAGCAGTGCTTGTTAAGCTCCTAGTTTTAAAGGAAGACTTCACTTTATACAAAAAAATGGCTGGTTTTGTATGTTCATAAACTACTGCTGTAACCCCTTTAGATCCCTCAGAAGAGGAAAACCATCTGTTCAAATAAGAACTCCCCTCTGGCTGCAGGGACCACACCCGCTGCTATAGCCAGACACAGAGCTGCTGAAAAAGGCATCTTACTAGGCAAGTGTAATATACTCCCTCTAGAGGAGACATTTTAGGGCATACAGTTATACATTATATATATAGGAGAAAAGGGCATAGGACTTTTTACAGTTCCTAGGCTTCTCCCCTTACCTTATCCTCGCTGCAAGATACTGCTGGTTTAACAGACAGATCCAACCTTCACCCATCACGGCGGGCAGCGTAGTTAAATCTTCAAAGACTGGGGCCCTTTTTAAAGGGGTTCCGCTCCTTTGGACCATGTATAGCACCACTCAGGAACAACTTTAGGTAATATGAAAAACCAAAAAGAGTCCTGGTTCCTAGGGTCCAGCTCTCAAAGAGAAGCTTACAGGCAAAACCTTGTTCTTCAATGCGAGGCCCGGGTACCATCCTATGGCCTCAGTGGTGAGGATGGATCCAGTTGTGGAGGTTTTTTAAATCCAGCATGGATCCCTCCCTGGAGCTCCTCAGAGCACATCTTCACTCGTGACCAACACCTCAGATACTGGCGAAAAAACTAAGGACTCCTGGAAGGAGGAGGGGTTATATAGGGGAGTCAAATTCCTGTATTGGTTATACCAGTGTCAACACCTGAAGGTAGGCCCATAACCCACCAAGTAATTACTTGAGGCTCTGTGTCCTATGATGTACGATAAAGAAAATTGCATTGTTGAACTCAAGTACAATAGATATAATCTGAAAGCTAGGAAACTGCTATTAGGATACACAGCGGAAAAGCACATACAGCTAATGTCCCACTAAAGAACACACTTCACCTACTAGTAAGAAATAGGGAGTTATTCCTCTTTGCTATAATTCTTCTTTCTGGGTAAATGAAGTAATCTATATAGTCAATGAAAGCTTGGGGGGGGGGGTATTTTTCTTTTGATTCAACACTCACTAATCCGGTCTCTTGCTAAGACTATAGTGAATACTTTGCGCAGAAAACAGTCACTAAGTACCGTGCATCAATTTTTTTTTTACTGAATTTAGGCAGTATATTTTTCAATTTGGTGGGGAGATGCTGGAAATACTAAATTAACGGATTTAAAATGTGTCCCTCAAAGTATGTTGGATGGTGTTGGGCTTTTCTTCTGTTTCTAAAACTAGGTTCTCGCCATATTACTTTAGTGATGTATCTAATAATAAATCTGATATAAAATTGATAGCATAAGTTTTTTTGGATTGTCTGAATAACATTTACACTTGATAAAGAGATGCATATAATAAATATACCAACATAAATGGGTACCGTATATACTCGAGTATAAGTCATTCCAAGTATAAGTCGAGGCCCTAATTTACCACAAAAAAAATGGGAAAAACATTGGCCCGAGT